>CM040989.1:22945042-22985522 GCA_022985145.1 Pangasius djambal | reverse complement strand
TGGCATGAGATGTCCATTTCGGTTTAATTTTCACAAAACCAACATGTAGACTGAGCAAATTTCTACTTTATAAATGACAAGCAAAGCCTCATATAGATAAGTCTGTGTTACAAAAGAAAATAAAATGCTACTTGGATGCAATCTCCACTCAAGGCCCTTTAAGCTATTTCGTTCATATATTCTCCTCCAGATTTCTTAAACTGAGTTCTTTTTTTAAAAGCAAGACTTAACAAACCACTCTCCTAATGGTACGAACTTATTTATTGTGATTTGGACTGCCAAAAAAAAAAAAAAGAGTACATGACAGATTATAGAGACGATACGTAATAGGAAAATATCTTCACATAACTGCATGGTTTAAAAAAAAAAAACACAGAAACACCCTTTTCCTTAAACAGCAAACTAACTGGGAATAAGAATGCATGAACAGAAGAATATCTTTCAGAACAATATGCATTACTTCTCACATTAAAAAATACACTGCTATAAAAAACACACACACACACACACACACACACACACACACACACAATGCCAGTAAGAGGTCTTGCAGTCAGTTCATTTATTTTCCTCGATCGTTGTCTCCTAATCCATAAAAGTTTGAGATTTTCTTGGCCTTTGGACGTGGCAGGTATAAAAGGTAGAAAAGTATAGAGCCTGTGTGATACGTAGATATGTATAAACGGAGCTTTGCTACACATTCTGAATTTCATTCCGTGCATTAATGCAGCGTGTCTCCATAAAATATAATCCACTTGGAGTTGTAGAGTTTATGCTGGACATACATAACATAATGCCTTCAGATATTAGGCAATATAACAGTTAATTAAATGTATATGTACAAAGCAAGTGCTCATAGTGCTCTCGTAGCTAATAGATCTTGACTGCAGATGGCTGTGCAGCAGGTGTTATGTTACGTATAGCAATAACTGACGGCAGATCTGACGGCGAAAATGGATTCGTCACGTTCATCCTCGATTCCATTTCTCCCAGGTCGTGACCAGGAACGGCGGACACATTAGCCCCCTTCCCAGGGTGCATTGCTCCTGAGCTATTATTTTTACGCAGAGGTTCGCCTGGCGCTCTTTTGCGGCTATGCGCTCCGTGACATCGAAGCGAAGGCCACATTCAGAGGGGAAAAGAGAGTACTCAGTGTGCTGGTGCAGAGTCGCTCCATTAGTCTCTGAGTTGATCTGAAGTCTGAGGGTTTCTCTATCCACTACAGATGAGTCCACAGGTAGGAGGATAAACGCGCTCTGCAGACGTTGGCCAGGGCTGCATTTTATCCGAGCAGACCAGCAATACTCCTCCAGATCGCCTATAAAAAGTATGAAAGAAAAAAACCCCACTTGATTTGATGCAATAACTTATTTGCTTAATTCATCATAAAAAAAAGGACTTCAGTTATTACCTATGGATTTCTAAGACTTAAATAGTATAAGAGTAAAGCATACAGAACTGTCCCATAAGGACTGTCCAAATAAGATAACAGATACACCGTAATGAATTGGCAAATATATTTACTGGACTGAAATCACAAACAACCCGAACTAAGCTTTTCCTTTAATCTTTTGGATATTTATGGAAAATATTTGCTGGGTGAGTCTGGTGAAGTAAACAGACAAATCTCTAACAGCTAAAGCACTTCAAGAGTAACAAATCATTGTAGCTGCAATGTGTGGATGATTCTCAAGCTCATGCAGAAGCAAGCATTTGAATACGACTCACCTGCATGTGAGTCTCTGAAGCGAATAGTAAGTCTGTTCTGCAGCTTCAGAACAGCACTGTAAGTCCGCGCTGTGCAGTCGAGAGTGCAATCAGACGGCGTGTTCACGTCGGCAGGCACGTCCCTGAGAATGTCATCCCTGTCACTGCAGTCCCACGAGCTGTCTTGAGCAAACACCAACGCAAACACAGAACACACCATTCCCCACTGCAGCCAGAAAGAGCTGACATACGCCATTTCGTTCCAGAGATACACCACTTCTCACTTCTCCTGCTGGTCTCGGCTTCCTGCTTGTGTGTCGATTTTACCTCGTTTTTTTTTTCTTTTCTTTTCCCCTTTCCCACCTGTTTAACTCACTCAGCTTGGATGGCTGAACGCTGCTGAGACCATTTTGTTTTTGTTTTATACCAAACCTCCTGCAAGATGGAGGGGAGAAAATAAAGAAAGACGAGAAAGAGAGAGAGAGAGAGAGAGAGAGAGAGAGAGAGAGAGAGAGAGAGGGAGAGACTGCCAAGTAGCAGTGGCAGAGATCTTGAGTGCCCAATGAGCTGCAATTCCGAATGATATAAATGCGAGGCGTGTTTAACAGAGATGTGCCAGGAAAAAAAGCTGCCTGGAAAGCCAAAGATATTAAAACAAAATAGTCTGCAGTATTTCAGTCAACAGACTAGAGGGGATGACCAAAGTTATTCAAATAAAACCTCTGAACTGAACTCACCCTTCAGGAAAAACAAAAGTGTGACTGATGTTTCAAAGGCCAATGAACATGGGACACAAACTTTGGGCACTAAGAAAAACTCTATTTGAGAACATAGAGAACATGGTTTAGGAAAAACAAAGGTAAGGCAAAGCTGTATGCTTCTGTGTGTTCTCTGCGTATGCTTCTGAATGAATGCATCAATAACACTGAAAGAAATTACATTCTTTTTTTTTTTTTATGAAGCTTTTATTTAATGAAATACATGATACACACATCTAATGTAAAATAATACTGGTCTAGATATTGGTTTGGTGATTAAAAAAAAAAAACCTTGTATGTCCTGCACTTACATGTGCATTAAATGTCTAAGGACAAACAAAAAAAAAAGCATGAAAGGTGCAACCATTCAGTGAATACACAGCAAGACAGTGTAAATAAGCGCAGAAAGTGTTCTGTCAACAGGCAATATAATTACAAAAAGGGTGAAATTAGTGGACTGGGACAATAGGTATTGCATCGCATAAATAGGATTTCGGATATTTCAGATCAGCTTTAATCTCATGTATGGCACAAAATGGACCTACTACATCCTCACAAATATACTAAGTAATCAAAATGTCCTAACTGTGCTCCTTTTCTAAGAAGAACAAAATAGCTCAATAACACTGGGGCACAGCTGCGCCTGAATGCCAGCCTTGAAATGACAGTGAAAAGCCATGAATACAAAATATGCACTTATAGTTTAGGAATAAGGGCTACTTCTTCTTGCTGAAAGTCAGCCCCTCTATGTTAACATGTTTATGCTGTTTAAATAACCCAAGAGGCCTGGACTGGGAGACGTCTGGCATGGTTAGGCTTGCTGCAGTGCCCACATTTTTGTGAGGAACACCCAGTAGCTATTATCTAATCCCTTTCCAGACTCCAGCTATGAAGCTATAAAATAGTCACGTCAATAAAACTTTCAGTGAGAGATTTATTATTTCAATTTAACCTTGACTCGAAGTGCATGAACGTTCAGTGAAAGACCACTGCGAATCCCCACTGAACATCACTAAACATTTTGTCTATTAAAAACGAAGGTAATAATTAAGAGCTGCTCAGTTTTGGTCTTGTGGAATTCAGCGTGGCCAGTCATCGGTGCGCTCTTAACACCTCCAAAAATCGACAATATTTACAGTGGGCATTACGGTAGACCTCCCAGCAGCATCAAGCAGTGAGTAAAGATGCAAAAGTGGTTGCTTTTATAAACCCACATAGAAGCTGTCCCGATCGGGACGTGACGATGACACGGTGACAGACCTGTGTGACGTGAAAGAGGTAGGGGGAGGCATTCGTACTCGAGGTGTTGTTTATCACGGTTGGAGGGCCTGGCTGTCATCACCATGGCTGCAGCCACACGCGCGGGTCAGGGGGACGGAGCTGATAACAAGGGCGCTTGTTTCATCCAGGTACAGGAAGGGCACAGTGTCAAGTGAGGTCGCCTCACAGCACGGCTTCTGCAAGAGAGAACAGTACAAGAACATCACCATGCAGAAAGGAAATGCTTCAAGGGTGACGAAGTGCTTTAAAAATGGTACGTCGAGTGTACACCGCAAACAATGCTATCCTTGGCAAGTGAAAATATGTTACATGTAGGCATATTTGTGTAATATTTCTTATTATAAACCAAATGTAAGGTAATAAAGCCGATTCCTCGATTGATTTTTTTTACTCATTTCAAGCTTTGATTTTATTATCTTTTCTTTAGCGGGTCATTTTGCTCATTTCCAGTTTAAATATCTTGCTTGTTTAATACGAATTTATAAGAACTATTCGATAACTTTGGCTTTATGCATTACTTTTACTTGCTAAGATTTTTTTTTTTTTTGCAGTGCCAGACACAACCACACAGATTCGCTCGGATGGATTGCCTTCCGAAACTGGCAAGCTCCGCTATGGTTTGTTTACAACCTGCAGTGTCACCTAGTTCCCATGTAAACATCACAAGGTCACCTATACCCTTTAACTAACCATCTTTACTCAGACCTGCTTTTTTTTAATGCCATCTGTGCCCTTTTTTTTCCTCAACATGCATAGAAATAGTGACCTTGCAAAGAAAAATTCAGGTCTATCTGTAAGACACCTGTTTGCTTCAGCATTCAGTTCATGTGCTAGGGATATTCTCTGACAAACAACAAGGTCAAAGCAGACTTCAGGGACCTCAGACCTAATTCTTTGCTTGCCCAGCTCCCAACACTATGTACTTTGTATGCTTAATAGCTTGGTTTAGAAGCACTGGGAGTATGTGGAGTTCAAAAAAGGGTGGTCCGTTGAAGACACTGAGCCTGGTTTGGGAAACACTGGTCTAAAGAAGCTAAAAGTAGCCTAATTGCGTGTCTAAACATTGTTGCATGTCCATGACAAACTGGGTCACATACGTTTGCCTTTTCTGTTGGTTTGCAGAACTGACCTGTGAGTTAGGATCCAGAGTCGAGGGGTCATCATCTCTGCAATTAAACATGCGCTGATTCTGCTGTGGGTCGCACCCACTGCACTGGACGAAGGTGAAGCTCTCCGGGTAAATGATCCACTTATCCCAGCCCAGATCTGATATGTGTAAAAGAGTAACCGCCAAATCACAACACACTCTGCCATTACGAGATTCCTAAATGAGGTGTCTTCTGATCAAGAGCATTAACAAACCTTTAATGAAAACCTGGGAGGCAAACTTGCAACATTGGAGGTGTGTTGAATTCCCAGAACTGGCTGATGATGATGATGATGATGATGATGATGGTGGTGGTGGTGGTGTGTTGTCTACAAGAACAGGAAAGCACAGAGTGAAATGTTCAGGCCAAATAAAATATGCGCC
Source organism: Pangasius djambal (assembly GCA_022985145.1). Lineage (NCBI taxonomy): Eukaryota > Metazoa > Chordata > Actinopteri > Siluriformes > Pangasiidae > Pangasius > Pangasius djambal. The sequence goes on along the minus strand of CM040989.1, from coordinate 22,980,245 downwards.
AAAAGTCACCTGCCATGTTCCTGGAGATCTGCCTTAATTCAAGATTCAGTACCAGCTATAATTCAACAGATCTGTCCCATCTGGGGCAGGGCTTGTGTGTTGGGCTTATAGGACTGGGAATGAAATCTTGTAGAAAAACTCCCGGAACAGAGTCAGTGATGTATGGAATTTTATTTATAGCTGTAATATCTACAAGTAAATACGAGGTGATCATAGACGCTAGCTAAACCAAAAAGCTCAGATCCAGTCCATTAGGAAGGACTGAGAGAGCAGATCCGGAGGATTGATTTACCCTCTGCGTGCTGCTCTACGGGGCTTGAGTTGCTGGTGCCTCTGAATACGTTTCTCCACTGTTCTCGAATCTGAGCCATCCCAGGAACGGACACGTGAGGCTCGGTCTGTAGATTCAGAGAATCCAGTATGACCTTGCGGACGCTCTGCAGTGGATCTCCCAGGCATCTGAGAACAGAAAGCCATCACACTTAGCATGTTATTGTATAGCTGGCTTAGGAAATGCCAGGATGGATTTTAATATTTAATTTTGTCTTCCAGTGGAATTGGGCTAGGGTGATGATATTTTATTATTTCCACCACATACCGACCATGAAACAGTAAGTAGAACAAAGAAGCATATTATTTATTTTGTAACTCATTACAGGCGTGCTTTTCACACATCCAGTGCCAGCGAATACAAAAACCCCCAAATAATTAAAGATATCGTTTGCAATAGAATCTAAACCAAGCACTATGACCTGTGAAGCACTTTGCAGTGGTAAAAACGCAGCCTTCCAAAAACGTTTCACTGGAGTGACAACAACAGCAAAAAATTAATTATTGATGTATTTAGTTCATGTTTTGAGCCTTGCGTGAACGAATGAATAGGTGTGTGTGAGGGCAGGCTGGTGTGTCATGCCAGACCTGGAGGTGGGGTGTGAAACTTGTCTCTGCAAGCAGATTGATAGTGTTCATTCCCTGAAAGAACAGCATGTAATAGGATTCCAATTATGGGCCAGGACAGGTTCTCCCTTTAAAGCACCTCATACAAATCACTGGCTCGCAAGCCATTAAAGAACTGAATGACAGTCAAAAAAAGCCTGGCCTTGACTCCAGCCTTGCGGCCTGGACCCATATTAAAACTGTAAATCTGTTTCTCCATGAGTGTGTAAACGATTTAACGAGTTAAAGATAAACACTACTCGGCGTGAAAATGGCGAAGATACAAAGATCTTAGCATTACAAAATGGAAGATGCAAAGGTTCTTTGAATGTGCCATTAGCTCGTACAACCTTTATAGGATAATTTATGCCGACATGTATGCACGTTATGATTATATCTGAATTAAGAAGCACACCGACAACAATTAAGTATGCCAGACTTCACCACAAGCATTTCTATTCCAACGTAATTGGAATTGTACGAACTACAAGAATGAATATAAGGATTACCAAAACCTGTTTTCACCCTTGTCAGCCAAACAGTTCATCTCCATAGCATTGCAACACTGGTCGTCTAGAATATTTGCCACTGTAAGAGAAAATCTGTAGAACATTTGTAAGTAAAGAGGTGTGATGCTCACCTATTTGTCCTGATAACTGGCGGAGATTGAGCATCCGCCGGTTCTTCTGGTGAATGACGGAGAACGGACGCTTTTCCTGGAAGACAAGCAACCAGCACAAGTGACACAATAAGCGCCAGGGACATGTCTGCTTATCAAGGAGCCTGCGGTTTGGAAAAATGTGACTTTGCTTTGTCTCGGTCCTACACTGAGAAAGGAGATGTTCTTCTCTTGGGCTACTATGTCCAGTAGGAGCGTGCTGGAGAGAAGGAAATAGCTGTTGTTCCTAATAGCCTGGGAAACCTGCACTTTATCTACACATAGACCAGGTCTGGCCTTGGAATACTCTACATTGTTTTCATTTCTCACAATTGGGAGATGGCAAGAGGGAGGAGAGATAAATGAGAGAAAGGAAAGGATTGAGAAGGAATATTTTCTCCTATTTTTTTCTACCACGTTTGTCAATGGTGTCCCGTGGAAAAAAAGAAATCAATAAAATAACACTGTGTGGTTAATAGTATCAGAGATTATAAGGTAACCTCCCCAAATGCGGGCGCATCAAGAACAATGGCAGTGAGCAATATGTGTAACAGTACGTGTGGATCAGTGGCTTAGCCAGGAATTCATTTCAGTGGGGGATAAGGACATACTGTATATACTCGATTAAATTATTGCATGATCTGATTAGTATCACGTGCTCATGCAGCCAGTGTTGCCAACGATCAATCATGTCATATTAATAACGTTGCCTTATGGAAGTTACCTTGAAAATGACTGAAATAACATGCTAGTAATAGAGGGGGAAAAAATGACATTTTTACACTGACATAATGCTACCTTTTTTTTTCTCTCCTGCCGCAAACCTCCAGTAATTAATTGCGTGTCAACTCGTCATCCCAAAGCTCAGAGTGTAACTAGCTGGCTTTCAAACAGAAACGGAAAAAGAAATATTGCACGATTTCAATTGTTTAAATCTGTTTCTCGTCATCGTAAATGGAAGCAATAAAATGCGATTAAAGAAAATAAAGGATGCGTTTGCGAGTTTCGACATTTGGGATGGTTGAACGTTGTTATAGCTCAGTCACTGTGCTGTTTGTATAAAGTGTTATTTGGCACATACTGTATATACAACGTAATCATCTGCCCTGTATGAATATCATGTGAGCCACCCGAGCAGAAACGATTCTAATTCAACTTCTCTTGGTGCATCTTAAACAAAGCTGCTTCTCCAAACACTTCATAAAGCTGAAATGCATTATTAATTGTGGACGTCTAGTAGCAGGTAGTCAGCCAAGTAGATTAGTGTCACGATATTAACGACGTTTTGCCGCTCAACCGAGAGGACTTTTGTCGGTTCACAGAGGTCCTACAAAGCCTCTCAGGTGAAATACAGGAAGTTCAGGATTTTAAGACCAGTTGTCTTGACAGTTCCATAACCTGGATGAAACAATTCGAAACAATAACTATTCACACTGAGAAGCCAGATGTGGGATCACTATGGATACTCTCCATGCAAATCCCCAGAAGTTTATTGAGGTACGCTGAGCAGATATGAGGTCTGGACCAACTTCCTGCATCAACTCCCAACTGCTCTGGCAGCACATAAAAAGCTTCAGTCTACCGCAGACCAATCAGCACTCATTTACAGTTATACAGTTGCCAATCCAGAAGGCATGTCATCACTTATTTTATCCCCTATGAGGCTTCACACAAACACACAGGCCCTTTTTGTGGTTTAATATCAGTAATATTCAAGGAATGCAGGGCAATCACAACAGCCTGCAGGTGGCTTTAGGAAATGGCTGTCTCTAGATAAAGCTATGTAAAAGATTCAGTGGCATTTAAATAACATATTTAACACTATAACAACTGTAGCCTATGGATATTGCTGTATAATAATTAACCCTCAAGATTAAAGGAATAGTTCAGTCCAAAAAAAATGACATAATATTCCACTGAAACGACGAAGATAATGTAATCGAGTCTAAATAAATCTGCATTTTTCTGTCCGAGCAGTGTGCATGCATGCTTCAGCTCGCTCATTTGAACTGTTTTTGGCAAGCACAGATGAATGTCATTTAACTAGAAGGGTCCTAGCTGAGATCTATTTTAAGAGCAACCAGCAACTTGACATGGAAACATTCAAACCTCATCTTGGATCAGCCTGATGCCAAGACTACATAAGACACGTGTCGATGTTTGTTTGCTTTCCTATATTCCTAGTGGCGTAATACAGTTGGCGAGGATTTCGTAAGGACAACCACGAGATAACCATTCACCATTTACAATTCTGACCAGAGTCGGTGAAGCAGGGCCTGGTGAGTACTTCCGGAGTCTTCTGAGGACAAGTAAACATGTATTCTCAGCAGACCCCGGGGAGCATAATGTTCACTGAGAAGTGTTTGAACCACAGGAAAAGTAGTAACATTGTCCTTGAGTGCAGACAGCCTCCCTAACTCTCCTAAAAAAAAACAACTCATAAAAGATGCATTCAGTTTTGACAGAAGTTGCACCCTGCAGGTGGGAAACCTTCATATAATGAGGAACAGCTGTCCAAAGAACGCGTTCCTATAAAAATGCTAAAATTATTTTGTTTTATAGTAGCATTGGCCTACTGCTTTGTCTGATATCTGCTCAGATGATGTGAGTCATGTGCAGTTGTGTTATAAAGGGCTAAACATTCTAAAATTGGATATTGACGTTAAAAAAAAAAGGTAAATTATCTGAAAAAGAGTGCATGCGATTAATAAATACTTGCCTTTGATCAAATATGAGGCCGTGTGCATGTTAAGTTTTTCGTCCATCATCATGGGGAAACGCACAAAGTCGCATAATTAATATGAATATGAAAATATTTCATAAACAATCAGGAAATGCCAATAAAAAATTATTGTCCATGTTTGGGACAGTTTGCCAGCTGTGGTCCACAGGCTCCGGTGAAGATCGATGGCATCTTGAAATTCCATTATGTTCAAGGATACTTTAACACAATGACTGGTTGACATGGCAATGACCCTAAGCACACATCCAAATCAACACAGAAACTGGTTGTAGAAACACTAAATTAATTTCAATTAGCTTGAAATGGAGTGAGGAGTGGTCCAACGTTCCTCTGTTCTTCTCTTTAGGGAAGCCTTCACCAAATATTAATTGTAGGAGCGCTGATCATTTTGAAATTAGTATTCTGGGGGAACAATTTACTACTCGTGCTAAAACTACAAAGCCCTCATATACTATATGGCCAAAGGTTTGTAGACACCTGACCATCACACTCATATGTGCTTGCTGAAGATCCCATTCCAGGTTTATTTTCCTTTGCTGTTATAATGAGCTCCACTCTTCTGGGAAGGCTTTCCACTAGATGTTGGAGTGTGGCTGTGGGGATTAGTGTTCATTCAGCTACAAGAGCATTAGTGAGGTCAGGCGCTGATGTTGGGATGTCGAGGAGGTCTGGGGTGCAGTCGGTGTTCCAGTTCATCCCAGAGGTGTTCAGTGGGATTGAGGTCAGGGCTCTGTGCAGGACACTCGAGTTCTTCTACATCAACCTTCACACACCATGTCTTCATGGAGCTCGCTTTGTGCACAGGGGCATCGTCATGCTGGAACAGAGTTTGGGCCTCTTAGTTCCAGTGAAGGGAAACTGTAACGCTACAGCAAACAAAGACATTCTATACAATTTTGTGCTTCCAACATTGTAGTAACAGTTTGGGGACATATGGGTGTGAAGGTCAGGTGTCGACATACTTTTATACATATAGTGTATGTCTAAGGTTAATACTGTATATCACTCATTGCAGTTGTTATTTTAGTGAAAGATTCCTCGTGTCCATACGGATTTTTCTGGTTTCCTGCCACCTCCCAAATGCCAGTAGGTGGATTGGCTATGCTAGATTTCGCCTAGGTGTGAATGAGTGTGTGAATGATGTCCTGCTATGGACGTGTGGCGTGTGGAATCCAATATCCATGTGGGTTTCTTCTAGGTTCTCAAATTTCCTTCTACCTTGCCTACTCCAAATTGCCCCTGGTGTCATCTGAGTGTGTAAGTAATCAGCCTGTAAAAAGATATCTGCAGAAAAAGTGAGGAGTATACACACGAGTCCTGATTAGTCAGTAAATTAGTCCTGAATAACAGTAGGATGCAGGATGCAGTAGCCCTGCTGAGCCAGTGGCCAGTAGATTGGTGATGAAGAGCCCTGGAGAAAGGAAGGAAGGTGTGACAATAAGCCTTAGCGATCCCCAATCCTAATCTACTTGTTAGTTGTTTTGATTACCAGGTCACGAGGCTGTTAAAGATACTTATCACTGCTGAGGTGCTTCAGGAGCAGATGAGTGATAGGCTTTACAGCAGGAGAATGACTGAGGCTTGGGGTCTTGGTTTCAGATTTGATGAACTGTGCTGTGGAAAAAGCTTGTTCTGTGAAGAGAAGTGCTTTACAATATGACACATATTTCTGAGGACTTTTAAGGCAGCACAGGAGCAGCTGGGATTTCTGCTGACATGGTGGGACTTTGAGAAAACAAACGGGTTAGTGAGTATTAAGGAGGTCGGCTGTCTTTAATCTTAGGGAACTTAGACGTTTAGATTAGTGTAAACGGCAGATCCTCAACCTTTAGACTGCCTTGACTTAGCTTACTATAATAATTTTGAGCAGTACACACCTGGGTACTGGTTATAGTTTCTGGAAAATGTGTTGCTTTGACTCAGATGAGTCATCCATAGTTAGTGGATAACTCATACTAGTAAGTACATCACAGTAAAATAACTAATTACAATGCAAAAAGATATGAATTAGTAAACAAAACAAAAAAGACCGTGATACATCTTAATGAAATCGGATGCGATTTTTGTCAAAGAATGGTTAAGGTTTATTTTCCGCTCATGATGAATCATAGAATGATACATAGGACCAATCAGGGCTCTTAGAGATGAAGGTGGAGCACATAAATTATACTAGATTAACTGGCTTTGATTAACGTATTTACCCTTGTTTGTGTTTGATAGGCAGAGACAATCAAGCTGTGTTTATTACACAGGTAAATTTCCTTGTACAATGACTAGAGGTATCGCTGAACGTTTGTAAGAAAGATCAACAGGACATGACTATTAGGTTGTCTAAGTCAGTGGCTCTCAAAGTAGGGTCTGGGGACCCCGAGGGGTCCATGAAGCATAGCCAGGGAGTCTGATTTATTTTGTTACAGTGGTGGAAATGACATCTTATCATATTTAGGGGTCCAAGCACCAAAGTCAACTCAGACCTAATGCGTTAAAGAATAGAAAGCTCTATGGCTCTAAAAGTATTATCTGAAAATGTTTAAAATAGTAATGTGTACTAGTAAGTAAAGGATAGTAAAATGGCTTAACAGCATCAATGAAGCAGATGTTTAGGATATGAATTAGCAAACGAAATACCGTAAATTTGTTCACTGTAATTTTATACCTTAATGAAATTTGATGAATTTTACATTTCATACTAAGGTAGGGCACGTTAGTTATGTCACTGCAGAGTGACTTAACTCCAGATTTAAGCCAGTTTTGTCAAAATGTGGTAATTTCATTGTACTTTAATCTTGTACAGTGACCAGAAGTAGCACTTAAAGGTTGTAAGAAACAACCTTTAACAGGACACGACCATGAATCGCCATCATTCAGGTGTACTACTAGGTGTAATACAGCACAGTAAAATAACTTGGAGCAGCACAAACGTATTAAAGCACGGATCCCCAGCCCTGGTCCTGAAGCACCCCTCGTTCTACACATATTACTGTTTTCCCTGATCTAATTAATCAGCTAATTAACATCCCTGAGTTCAAGCGGGTGTTTTAGAGCAGGGAAAACACTAACATGCGCACAATGGAATTAAGACAATCCTTTTCTTTGTCTTTAAAAGCCTCCCCCACGCCCTTCAGAGGATTACTGAGACTTCATTAGTACGTAGTTCACAAAGTAATGATTCCTGTTAAAGAGTGAGGAGGACACGTATCATATATTTTTAATGCAATCACGTTAATAATAATAATAATAATAATAATAATAATAATAATGAACAAACCATTTGGATTCTGCAAACAAGCATCTCATAGCAACTAATCCCTTGGACATCAGAATGATCTGAATAACCAATCAGAGAGCTGACTGAAGATGAAGGCAGGGCACGTGAGTAATCTCGGATTATTTGGCTCTCATTGATGAGAGTCTGCTTAGCCGTGTTGGCTGTATCAGACGTGTGCATCGTAAGGGCTACAGTAGCTCAGGATGACTAACAAGTGTATCTTTGACGCTGCCCCCGGTTCGCTCTGATGACATGTCCAGGAGCGTACAGTGAATCAGTGTGTGTAACTCTGATTAGGTGTGTATGTCTGTGGCAAAGGGAGATGGGATGTGGTGCTACCAAACCCCAACCCAAAGAGCTGCAGCTGAAAAAATGCGACAAAGGTACTCTTCATATTGCTGTGTCGACTATTTTAATCTGAACCATTTTACATTCAGGCACAAAAACCTCACGGCTTCCAAATATATATTAATCTACTTGACGCTGATGGCTTTCTAATTGTCTGTCTTTGTTCTTGTTGTCGTTGCTGTTGTTGTTTTGTCCTTTGCTCCCTTTAGCAAACAATTCAGTTCCAGGTAATTCAATATGTTTAAAAAACAGAAATAATTGCATGCTAAGCTAAACAAAAACTGGGTGCATAACTAATTACTCATATACATATATAAATGTGCATTTATATCTTTTTGGTCTGAAGCTGTAACAGGTGAGTCAATTCCATTAGGTTAGCATAGATAGATGGTGTAGCCTTTAGTAGATTATACTGTACAGCATAGAGTATATTATAGTATCTGCATTCATCCTAAGTGTAATACTTTTTAATTCCTAGAAATGAGGGAAAGAGATATAGTGTAGAAGAGTGCAGCAAGAAAAAAAAGTATCAGGTTGCAGTTTGACTGATAAGTAGCCTATATCCTATAGAAGGGGTGTCCAAAAATTCTTACTGAGGTTCACAGTAAGAAAATGGAAAAAAAAAAAAAAAAAAAAAAAAAAAAAAAAAAAAAAATGAAGTCACGGTCCCCAAACCATAAATAATAATATAAATAAATAAATAAATAAATAAATAATAAGTCTGCTTGATTTCCAGCTTCCTAACTAGTGGGTTTTAAGTGCTTTTAGTTATAATTTTTTTACACTTTCCTCTGAACCTCTCATTCATTTGGGCCTCTGGTATTAATAACGTTAATGGTATGAAGATGGGAAAGAAGAGGAGATCAGAAGCAGGTCCATTATAGATCTGGTTTTGCATGTTAGCAGCACCCAGTGTTCAAATCAGGAACTTCGTTACTTTATCGAACCAACTAACAAACAGTGATCTTTACAGATGGCCCATGAGCCGTAGCTTGGACGCTTGGACTCCCCTGTCCTATAGGACATAGGGTGCAGTAGGACTAGGCGTATAGTGTGCAGTGAGTTGCCATTTCTTACTTAAGAAGTTACTACATGGGTTAATATATGCAACACCTCTGGTCCTGTACGTCCTGTGTTGGGCCCTACAAAAACATATGGCGTCTCAGATAGGTCCAGCCAGTCCATTTATTTTATTTATATAAAATAAATATGAGATGGAATTTAATGACTGTGTACCTGCACAGCTATGCGGGCCGCTTTACTCATCCAGCGCTGGTACCGGCAGTATGTGGCCCGCTTGGAGATGAGGCGTCGGTGCACGTGGAACATTTTTCAGTCCATTGAGTATGCAGGAGAGCAGGATCAGATCAAGGTGAGCTGACAAAGTGGCATTTCACCGATGTTGGCATTTGCTTAATATGAGGGAAGAAAACGTCAAATAGTTAGCAACATGTATTTGAGAAGTAACTAATAAAACAAGAAAATAATCAATAATGAGGTGGTGTGATGAAACTGAGTTACTGTTACCACCCAGAAGTTGATTATTTTCCCATAACAGCGTGTGCAAAGTGCTGTATTCATCTTACACCACAGCAATTTACCGATGATTACAGTGTTTTATTTTATTAGTCTTAAAGAATAACACATCATGTTATTTATCCATTTATAGTTATGTTTAATGATGTGGAAGAGCCGGCGAAATAAGTTAGTTCCTGTTCTCGCTAGTACTAGTAGTAACCACTGACTGATACAAACTGCTGACACTGGAGACTCCTTCCAAAATGCTAAATAAACATCTCTTTACAGAAAACCTCACCACATCAACAATTACACTTTTTTTTTTAATTATGCGCCACGTTCCGGTGTGCAAGCTCCTGTGTAAGTTGTTACTACAGAACACGAGTGCGTTCATGAACAGTGCCGCGGGATAATAAAACATCGGCATAAGAGTGAAAACGAATGCTAAGTACAGTACATGTAACTTTCCTTTCTTGCCTTGTGTGTCTGGTTTTTCCTCAGCTGTACAATTTCTTTGGCTACCTCATGGATCACTTCACTCCTGCAAGCAATGAAAGTAGGAGTTTAATAGTCTCAGCCAATTTGTAAAGAGCTACAGGTGTAGTAGCCTTTGTGTAGTTGTCTTGAGCCTTGTGAGAAACCTCTGCTTCTCACTTCCCATGCCCAATCTGGCTCTCAGGGAAGCTGATCTCCCACATATTTCGGGAGACGGAGGTGTTCCTGGACACAGAATGGGAGCGGTACTTCTGCTACAAGGACATCGTGGTGCCGGACGTTTACACCGGGCCTCACCTCATGTTTCCTCTGACTGTCGGCAATGTCACTGATCTAGTGGAGGCCTTCAAACAAAAACAAGTAGGTCCTTCCACGTCAGGTAGGCATCGTCATTGTGATAAATATATGCGTAGTTGAGGGTCCTTGGCTACCATCTCTTAAAGGGAAATCCTTTGTTGTAGGGTTTTACACAGAAACTTTTAAGTGTTCCAACAGAGGAACAAACAGAAGAACAATCTCGGATCTCAAGAATTAATCTCAAAAGTTCTCTGTATAATTGAGTGATTATGTTCCTAAAGGGGTTTCCTGAAGGACAAACTGAAGAAAGGTTTAAGATTTTACAGCTGACCTGTTTAAAAGTGTATTGCGCTATGGGAATCAGAATCTGTCCATTTGACTTCCTGTCCGTTTCCTTGGGTGTGTGTGTGTTGTTCCCAGTAGCAGCTCCATTCTCGATATGTCCTCCAGCTCCTTGGGGAAACTTGGAGATTGCTCCGGGTTCTGCCAAACATTAACGTGGTGTCTACACGCCACAGCAAGGAGATCACCATCTGCGGTAAGTAGGGGACATGTACACATGTAATCATACAATAGTTTACATTACGCAAAAAGAAGATAATGACGACTTCCTACAGCTGAGGTCTTACCTTTTTTTTCCCTCGATTCTTATTTCTGCAGGAGACTTGCACGGACAACTTGAAGATCTCCTGCTGGTGTTCTATAAGGTCAGTATGTCACAGCCATGCTATTATCGAAAATTCATCATCATAGTGTTTGGATTGGAGCCGAAGTAATTTTTCTCTCATCTTCCTCCAGAACGGCTTGCCATCGGTGGAGACGCCGTACGTCTTCAACGGAGACTTTGTGGATCGAGGGAAAGACTCCATTGAGATTCTGCTGATTCTGTTTGCCTTCCAGCTGGTGTATCCCAACGACGTCCACCTCAACAGGGGAAACCACGAAGACCACATTGTGAATCTGAGGTACATGGTGGTCCTTCTGGGTGTCTCGCAGTTGCTATAGCATAAAGTTTCGAAAGCTAACTAGCTAAACACGCATTAAATAATGCACTAAGCACTGTGAAAATCGGTGGGTTGATTTGCATGTTACGTGCCCGACTTTGTCCTAGCGTCGTTGCCAGATTAGCAAAGCGACCAGAGGCGCCGGTGATCTCTCTTACTTCCTTCCTAGCTTTATTTTTCTTCATAATGTTTCTATACGCATTTAATGACATGTCATATATAACAGGATAAGAGGAAACAGTTATAAGGTCATAGGTTTTCCTTCAACTGATGCACATCAGACAGTAAATGGGAAATTATTGCAGATACTACAGTTGAATGGGGAGCTGAAGAAACGTCAGACCACAAGGGATCGTCCGAGCTAATTGTTTGGGTTTGTTGCTTTTCCACACGAGACCTAATTTGCATCGCTGAGAAATCGCTGCTCTGTGTCGTACACATCTATAGAAAACGAGCGCTCACGCGTCGCTTTGTCTCTTCCTGTTGTGAACATAGGGCTAGTCGGTAAGCAGAATTTTACTGACTTCCCTCTCACTCCTTTGTATTCTAGGTACGGCTTCACCAAGGAGGTTCTTGGGAAGTACAGGGTGAGTGAGTGTCCTGCTCGTGACAGACACACTTCCCAACACTTAAATAAATCACAAAATAGTAAAGCGTTTGTACTCTATACACTGAATATGCACTTAACCTGAGCTGTAGCCTCTAACAGCCAGGCTGTGATATGGGTCACTCACACTGACCTGTAGGATTACAGGATTACATGGCCTTCCCTTGTCTAAGAGAGGCTTAGTCTGTCTAAAATAATCAAAGACACATTTCCATCCACAAAGGCCGATTTTAGTTTCTGGGCTCTATTTCTAACAATATGTTTGGTTTAATGTCAGCTCCAGATTTTTTGGCACCCATTAAAAACCTGTGGGATGACCTGGAGAGATCTCATCAAGCATTACAGGACAAGAATTTGCACATAATACTAAATGCAATGATGCCAAAAAAAATTCCCAAAAACTTTTTTTTTTTTAAAATAAATTTACATCAATTAGATTCATCTCATATTTTCAGTGTGAGATTAAGATTAACGACAAAAATGTTTTTCATAACAGGTTTTACCCATCTGTAGCAAGAGTGCCAATAATTTAGGAGCTGACTGTAGGCAGAGAGAGAGAGAGAGAGAGAGAGAGAGATTAGATTTCACGGAGGCATTAGCAGCTGCTACTAACACCAGGGATAGCAGATTACCCTTTTGCTGAATGCCTGGCTAAATTTATCACCTCAACTTACTGTCGATTACGTCTCGCCATTAGCAGAGGGTTCACCAATTATCAAAAACAATTCAGTAACCCAAGCACCGAGGTGTCATGGTCAGGTGTCCACAGACGTTTGGCCATATAGTGTATATTATTACAATTAATAAATAATGACATTAATGAAAACAACTCACAATTAGTAAAACAATCTAAAGTTATTTAAAAAAAAAACTGTGGTGGCACAAGGTAAGAAGAAATTGGAGCGAAAATGAAACCCCGGCTGAACTCTTATCATTAACACTCTGGTCTATGTTCTAAGATATTTGCTCATTTCAAAAACCTTCCCAGTCCTGACCAGTTTTGAGGTTGTTTTTCTGGGTTAATCCTGGATTTTGACATCACAGGTTCATGGGAAGAAGATCCTAAAGCTGCTCCAGAAGATATTTAGCTGGTTGCCCTTGGCAACCGTAGTCGACCAGAAAGTGCTGATTCTGCACGGAGGGATCTCAGACACCACTGACCTCAAACTCATTGCCAAACTGGAACGACACAGAGTGAGTTGTTAGCATGTAAGGAATAAACCAGTCCGTGTTGTGCTGTTATAGTAAAATAATCAACGACAAGGTGGTGTGATAAAGCGGAGTTACTGTTAGCACAACGAAGCTGATTATTTTCCTGTAACAGCATAATCCTGAAGTGTTTCATTCCTCTTATACCACAGCAATTTACCAACGATTATAAATTTTGCATTTATTAAAGAACGACACATCATGGTTTTTATCCATTTATGGTTACATTTAACACTGCGGAACGTCAAGTTCCTGGTATGGCACCTATAAACATCTTTCTTCTCCTTCAGACTTCACTGATTTTTACCCTCCCGTTACATCCTCTTTCGCAGTACGTCTCAGCACTGAGGCCCCCGAAGCGTCCTCGGCAGACCCCAAAGCCCTCAGACAGAGACGAGGAGCGCTCTAGCACCTCCAGCAGGAAACGAGTGCGCTCTTTAACGTATGAACGACGCCCCCTGCAGAGCTACTACATCCGCGCGAGCCCCTCCGTGGAGGAGGAGCTTCAGGAAAGGAGGAGGTGGGCGGGGCTCAGCGCCTCCTGCGACAGGCTTCACTTCTTTTCCTCAGACTCGGACCCCGACTCAGCAGAGGCCCCGGAGACGGACGCAGAGGAGTGGAAGCAGGTACGGAGGAAAGCGTACCTGTATAAGGTATGATAAACAAACCGAATTAGCAGGAAACTTAAAGCTACTACTACTAATAAGAATAATACGTAGCTAAAGAAGAAAACACTCTCTGTCAGGCTGTTATAGGAAAACAATCAATGTGTGATGAAGCTAGTGTGAGTTACTGCTGCCATCTCTGTAAAAAAGTTGATTATTTTTCCGTAACAGCATGTCCTGAAGTGTTTTATTCCTCTTATACCACAGCGATTACAATTTCTTATGTAGTAAAGAACAATACATTGTACGTTATATCCGTTTATAGTTACATTTAACGCTGTGGAACGTCCACAAAACAAGTTCCTACTCTCACCAAGAAATCACAAAGCGCAAACTCCTCTGTGGCGGAAAACGTACAGCTTTACCTCTGCCTGTTACAAAACGCTGACACTGGAGACTCCTTAAGTCCATAAATGTTAAACAAACGTCTCCTTATGACTTGTTATGAATGACTGCATTAATATATAAACCTATGATCTGAAATGCAAATTGGGTGAAAAAAACAATGTTCATTCAGTACTTGCAATATGCCCTTGCCCATTTATTTCTTTCTCCTGCAGATAGTGGACATGCTGTGGAGTGACCCGATGCCACAGGATGGCTGCGTCCCAAACGAGGTGCGAGGAGGCGGCTGTTACTGGGGCCCTGACGTCACGCGGGACGTCCTCGACCGCCACAACCTGCAGCTGCTTATCCGATCCCACGAGTGCAAACAGGACGGCTACGAGTTCTGTCACGACCGCAGGGTCAGCGATACATACATAATACACACACACACACACACACACACACACACACACAATGTGTGGATGAAATTTGTTTCTAAGACAAATGTAAATAGTTAAGTTAATGCCCATGTACAATATGTTATATATTATATAACCCCATCATTGACTATTTTCCTGTTATAGCATGCCCTGTTGTATTTTACTCCTTGCTTATTACAAGTTTATGTTGTTCCTTATCAAATCCTAAAGAGGACGTGTCACAATTCTGGGTGTGTGTGTGTGTGTGTGTGTGTGTGTGTACAGGTGCTGACCATTTTCTCTGCGTCTAACTATTATGAAGTGGGCAGCAACAGAGGAGCCTATATAAGATTAGGACCAGACTTGAACCCTCATGTTATCCAGTACCAGGCCAGCAGATCCACCAGAGAACTGACCCTGAGACAGAGGTGAACACACTCTCCAAATCAGGGTCTATCTCAAACACACACACACACACACACACCGGCACACCAATCTGTCAATCTGGATTGTTCCCACACATATTGGAAAGCTTAAACAAATAATTAACCAACAGGAATGAGGAGGGGAAAAAACATGAGTGTAAAGCTGTGTGTGTGTGTGTGTGTGTGTGTGTGTGTGTGTGTGTGCAGTGTTGGACGGACGGAGCGTTCGGCTATCCAAGCCTTGAGAGAACAGCTGTTTGCCCACAAGTCAGACCTCATCAGTGCCTTCCAGGAGTATGATCCAGAGCACACAGGTAAATCACACACACACACACACACACACAATACAGCGAGGTATTAATACTGTCTGTGTGTATTTGTGTTGCAAAAGATATTCATATTGACGCAACACCAAGGTGTCCTCTGTACATAACAGTTTTCCTGCACGAGTTCCTGAAGCAGTGGCACAGTGGGTAGCGGTGGTGCCTCACAGCTCCAGGGTCTCATGTTCTCCCCATGTGTGTGTGGGGTTTCACTAGGTTCTCCAGTTTCCTCCCATCTCCCTAAAACATGCTGGTAGGTGGCTCGGTTATGCTAAGAGACGGGATTACATCCTGGATGGGATGCTACTTCATCACAGGAGCAGCATCCCATCCAGGATGTATTCCCATCACACACCCGGTGTTTCCTGGATCGGCTCCGGATCCACCACAACCCAACCACTCAAGCAGCTACTCTTTATTCTTTAAATATCCGCATAACCAAAAATAGCATGGAGACACCCAGGAAGCATAGTTAGGTGCATTCTGACTCTAACACATCCATTAAACCTGGACCCGGATGATTCAGGACTGGAAGGATCAACAAACTGCGCAAATGCCCTGACAGATCAGAAGAAACAGTGTCATTTGGTGCGTTTGTCTCAGGTGTGATCTCAATGAAGCACTGGGCTGCTGCGATGGAGTCAGTCTTGCGACTCGGCCTGCCATGGAGAGTCCTGAGATCGCAGCTGGTGGGCTGCAACACACAGGACGGCACGCTCAACTACCACGACTGGTTCAGAGAACTCGACATCACCGAGCCTAACAGCGAGGTAAAATATAGCGGATCAAAACTAGAGCTAGAGTTAAAGGAATAATTCAACCCAGTGTCACGTGCAATTATCACGCACACTAACTTCATCATGTTCTCCTGTACTTGAATGAGAACGTGAAAAGCCTGGAAGGCTACGAGCAGTTGTTTAACTGATTTTCTGTAACAGCAGCTCTGACTGTAGTTCAGCTGCAAGTTACAGGTTTATATTAATGCGCTCATTCCAATACGTTATCGTTTCTATGGTAACAACTCCACACGATTAAAAGACGTACAATCACTGACATGGTGAAGGTTTCTGTAAGGAGACACTCGTTTAACATTTATGGAAGGAGTCTCCACTGTCAGCACTTTGTAACTTCGCTGTAACTTTAAGTTTATCGACATCTTCAGACAGACAGGTAAAGTATATAAAGTATATAAAGTATAAATTCTTTAATAAATACAAAATGTTAGTTTTGGCAAATTGCTTTGGTATACAGTAAGAGCAATAAACCACTTTGGGTCACGCTGTTATTGGAAAATAATCAATTTTGTGGTGGTAACCGTAACTGTTGCATCACACCACCTAGTTGTTGATTATTTTCCTATAACAGGACAACATGGAGTGTTTTATTCCTCTTACACCACAGCAGATTGCAAACAAGCATTTAAAAACAAAAAAAAAGTCAGTATGTACTAGACCCTAGACTCAGTAAATAGATCTCAGTTCCAATCAAGTTCAAATTCAAAATTTATAGGTCACACACACGCAGTCATACACAATACACACAATACGTGCAGTGCAATGCTTTTCACGACTGTCTGGTGACATCAAAATAGAATTTACACATACGAGAATTTACTTGTATGCAAGTACAATATGAAAAATATAACATACAAATAGAATATAAAGGATATAAAAGATAGAAGGCAGCAACACTATGGACTAGATTTGGAATAACGTGCAGATATGTGCAGTTGTATGTGCAGTACACTGCTGTGCAGCATCAGGCCGAGGTAGCGGCAGTGAAATCGCTAACATGTATAATAAAGATTTATAAATACGGGGTAATACGGGTATAGTAACAGGAATGTAGGGGGTGTGGGTGTTGTAGGTGTTTTGCAAACAAATCCAAGGTCTAGTCCTCGTCCTGTAAAATCATGCCTCTGTTGAAATGCTGTGATTTTGTTTTCTTGACTCCGCTACACCTGATTCAACAGAAAAATAGTTTTATAACTAAGGATCATATGTGAACTCTGATATGATGAAAACGTTTCTTTCTCTGCAGCTCGCTCACACAGGGCTCCTGGAAACCATGTACAGACACCACTCCAATCTAGAGACCATCTTCAGAATCATAGACACAGACCACTCAGGTAAGAGCTCTCAGGTAATCTGTATGTGCCACACAGATGAAAAGAAGAAGAAGAAAAAAAAGAAAAGAAGCTGAATTAGGTACAAGAGGACTAGGAGGGTACGTTTCTAAACAGAAAAACAGAAGTAGGACTTGACTTGGAGAGAACAGAAGATCTGATGACTCCTTCCTCCTCACAGGACTCATCTCATTGGAGGAGTTCCGTCAGACGTGGAAGCTGCTGAGCTCCCACCTGAAGATGGAGATCAGTGACGAGGCCATATCAGACCTGGCCATAAGCATCGACTTCAACAAGGACGGCAGCATCGACATCAATGAGTTCATGGAGGCCTTCAGGCTGGTGGAGAGCACGGTCGGAGCGGTGACCTCTGACCTTCTAGCCTGAAAGCCCCTCATCGACCAGGTCCTGTCCAGTTTTAGGCATGCGGCCTACGCAGGGACAGGAAGAAGCAATCGAGCCTGGAATGCAATGAACCCATTTCCTAACTCACTTGTATGGAAACTGATTTACTGAATCTGAATTTGTGAACACCGAAAAAAAACTATTTGAACATACGCTTGATTTTTTTTTGAAGAACACTGAAATAAAACTACTCTGAATTTCAAAGAGGTTAGTTCAAAACATACATTTATATGTGTTTAATATTTCAGTATATGTTAATATATTCCAGTGATTTGAATTCAGTGGCGAATCATTGCTTAATTATTTGCCAGTGAAGGTTAATAATTGCTTAATTGCTCTTTATCTTCACTGTAAATGCACCGTTTTGATTTTTAACCCATTTGACTGTAATTTAAAATGAATGCAACGTTTTAAAAAATAAATAAATAAATAAAATGCAACATATTTCAAGTGACTCTCGCCTGGAGTATAAAAAAATTATGTGACTTTATCAGCCATAATGATCAAGCATGACATTTAAGTGTATATCTACTTTAGATTTCCTTGTCATCGTTTTCTGTATTGGTGGTATAATTTTTTTTTTGTTGTTTTTTTGTTTTATTTTTATTCATAAAAGACTCCATTAAAAATGAGGCCTGATCTCAGTCAGCTTGTGTCCTGTGTATATAAATAATTAAAATGAAAAGAGATGAACAAGACTCGGACATCATGAGAAATTAGCATCTCTATCGTAAAAACATCTCTATAGTCAGTTGTTACAGTTACGACCCCAAAGTTGATTATTTTCCAATAACAGCCAGTCCAGGAGTATTTTATTCATCTTATACCGCAAGCAAGTCCGTTCCTTAAAGTCGCAGCTTTAGCTCTGACTGTTACAAAGTGCTAATACTGGAGACTCCTTCCTTAAATGTTAAACAAATGTTTAACTAGAAATATTATTAGTATGTCACAAGAGACAATAATCCCGTCTAGACACAGGCAAGGGTTCATACTGGCTGTCAACTAGGTGTATGCAAGATGGCCGCCACACGTGTCCTGCAGTCATTCGGAACACGCTTGTGCACGTCCTCAGAACTTGTGGTGCAACACCGACATAAATAGCGGAGGAAGTACAGCACTATGTGACACGGTGTCCACAAATGATTACACAAATTAACGTTGCGTCTCAAATTGCATACTGATGGACTATTCGAGATAGTTATTGAGTACAAACACTCAATAAACAGCTGGTATTTGGATTTTAAAAACCTCTTAAACCTACCTAATGCTCTGTTTTGACTACCGGTTTTTTGGATTTTCGAGATTAGCCCATTCTTTTTTGAAAGTACGGTGAGAGTTTTGGCTAGAGACTGAGATCATGACGACGATCACGCCGATGGCAGAACGTTTTAAAGAGAAACGGCGCTCGTCAGTGTGTTTAACGTCACTGTGCATGACAGCTGTTTTGCCTCTGACGTGCCATTCAGTGGACGCACAATTCCATCTTCTAGATTAAATAAGATGCATAAGACCATGCAAGTGAGCATCTTAGAATCCATTATTAATACTGGACAGCATGGACTTGGAATCGGTCCTAGACAGATAAAGTCTCGATGAGTCTTCAGGAATGTTGGATCTTGCCTTGGTGTGAAAATCTACTTTCACAAATAAATAACCGGCTTTGGTGGAGAAGCTTGTGTTTATTCAGCACAGATGTTCAGAGCTCTCTCTTTCTCTCTCTCTCTCTCTCACTCACACACACACACACACACACACACACACAGAGACACAGCATGGCTCCCAGCTACCTTGGCGGCACATGAAAGGCCAGAATCTTCCACCGATAACACGAATAATATTTTCTCTTTTTCCACCTGCCACTCAAGGACAGATGTGAGGTCAAACTGAGAGTGAACAGGGTCACATCAGTCAGCACACATTTACACACAGGTTACCAGACAGGTGTCCAAAATCCTGTCCTCACCAAACCCTCACGCTCCTGGACGTGAACTCTTGTGCTTTCCAGAAGAAAAGGGAGTCATGATCAGAAGAGCAACAATCTGAACCCCGCCTTCTCCCCCCCCAAAAAAAGCTCCATGCCAAGATGCCATCTGTGGGAGCTTCAGCCTGAGCTGGTAACTTAATATAGCAGAGGAATGATATCCAATCATGGAATGAAGGGAGCGCGCTGGGGCCTGCAGGTGCCTTTTAAATATAGCTTTTTATTATTTACACAAACCTCTGGATGGAAGGTGGAGATTCCAAGTCCAAAAAACTCAGCAAAGAGAGCCTGCATTTCAACAACACATGCCAATAAGTCACTCCGCCCCACTTCCTGACGGGTCGCTTTTAAAAAAAATATTTAAGATCACCTCCAAATCCCTTGAGACCACAACTTTAATTTAACATAAAATCATGTTCCTGAGTTCTGTTGCTGTCTAGACCATTCTCAGGTCATTCTCAGTGCAACATCTGGATTACTTATTGATTTATTTATTTATTTTAAACTGAAGTCAACTGAATCATGCAACAGTCCTAAGCTAGGTCAAGGATATTGCTATATTTTGTTCAATATTTTGGCTAATTATTTTTGCTTATAAGAGAATTTTTTAAATCTTATAAGCAAAAATAAGATTTTTCAGGTTTGTTTTGTTGTTTTTTTCCCCCCCTCATGGTATTCTTACACAAGGACAATTCATTTTCAGGACTTTTACTATAAGCATTTTATAATATAGAATATATTTAGAAAAAGTCCAAATTCATATGACGTGCATTTATAAAAGTCAAAAAAGAATCTAAAGAATCTGGATACGCATAAATCATTTATGCATGAAAATAAAACAGCTGTGAATTTAGCAGGATATAAAGTTCAGTTTGTCAGAACACTCTGAAAATGTTTTATATTTTAGCATTCAAATTCAGCTTTGTGCAATGTTCAGCTATTTTGTTTGTTATTTAGGTTTTTTTTTTTTTTAAATATATACTACCTTGAACTGATGTACACAGTTAGGGAGCTGTACATTTTATTGGAAAATCTGATTTAGTATCGAAAGTCATGTTCTGTTCCCACGCCGATGTTGATTATTTTCCTACACCAGCATGTCCTGAAGTGTTTTTATTCCTCTTATACCATCATTCGCTAACGAAAATAATACTTTCGTAATGAACGACACATCATGCGTTAACATGCACGTCAGTCAACACTACAGTCTGAGCTTTGTTACAGAAAATTAATCAGCTTCTGACCACTGATCCTGATCTTTTCCATTCTTTTCAAACAGGTTTCGGGTGATTTTGGAGCTTTATCTGGTTAAGGAACACCTCAGTAAGTTTCATTTTAACCACAAAACTTTATTTAAATGAGTTCAAGGGTTCAATACTAGTGACGCTTGTGTGCTTTAGAAAAACGACAAAGAGCCATATTTACATGAAGTTTGACTAAAAATCAATGATCTCTCTCTCTTACTCATGCATGCACACACACGCACGCACGCACACACACACACAAACACACACACACACCAAATGAAACTGAGACAAGGCTGCTTATTGTCTTCCTATTTCATCCCCATGCTTCATTGCTTAGTTGTAAAAATATTCCTATAGTGAAGATGAATAATCCATGCAACGAAGAGAAACGCTGGTGTACTGAGATGTTTATTGTGCGCGTGTGTGTGTGTGTGTGTGTGTGTGTGTGTGTGTGTTGCTGTACACGACGAACTAGTCACATGTGAGAAGGCTGGTTAGTGATGTTGAGCTGTGTGTGTGTGTTTATGCATGTAAGTAAGAGAGTGTGCATGTATGTCTATGTACTGAGAAGTGTAAAAGTCTGTGTGTGTGTGTGTGCGCGTGCGTGCGCGTGTCTGTGTGTGTCCACGTCAGCTGAGTTTTCCGGCCCTCACATGTACACTATCATGCAGTCCCTGCTCGATGATCTTGATGTCCTCCATGTCGTCCTTTATCACACTGATCAGGTGACTCAGCCCCTCCTGCTGCTGCTTCAGATGCTGTGGACGAAAGACACGAGGGGTAAAAACACACACACACACACACACACACACACACACACACACACACACAGTCTTCGTGATTAATGCTAATTAATGCTACACCATCTGACTCGTTTCATTTTTCGAATAAAAGCTGTGAAAGCGCTGTACTTCCTACCTGCTTGATCTCCCTGAGCAGGTCAGTGTCCACGATGTACCGTTCCTCAGCTCGCACCGCTCCGTAGTGATTCTGCATCCGGATCTGTGACATCAGCTCGTTCAGACGCCCCTGAAGCGACCAAACCACAAACCAGGCTTCACGCAAACGCATTCAGATCGATCACCAGCGTCTTCGAGGTCTCGGGGTAAGTGCGCTCACTGGCGCGTCCACTCGCACTCACCTTAAACTGTGTTGGAGCGTTAAGCTCAGACTGAATGGTGTCCAGCTGCACCCTGAGATGCTCTTCATCCACCTGGATGGCGTAGCCGCTCTTCCTCTGAATCTCCTGTCTTATCAGCACCTACACGCAAACACACACACACACACACACACGCACAGGGTCTCTACATTACACAAATTTCATTCCTTTCTGTGTGTGCGGCTTTAGACATCTTTTAACTCCATTTATACCATGGGTATTGAAAGATAATCATTTCTGATTGGCGGGATTATTTTAATTTCATTTTAGTCGCGTATAAACGAACAATTTATAGGCCCCGGCGTGTGGATGTATGTACACCGTGTTGGGGTTGAGGAGTATCAAAATTAAATATACCAGCGAGTTTAAATGATTTATAATTCACTTATCAGTATATAAAATGTAAAGAAGGTGTGGTATGAGTGAGTGTCCTGTTATTTAACTGCCTCGGTCTGTTATTTTCTTATAACAGGACATCAGACACATTACCTCTTATATATTCAAATAAATATCACATCAGACTGTGGATCGCGGTGATGCTTCATGACTGGGGTTTATAGCACCTATAAAACCTGCACCACGACGGTAAAGGTAAAGGCGAGGTGACTACCTGCAGGACTCGGTGCGACAGGTCCATCAGCTTCCTCTTGTACTGAGCGATCTTAGCCACAGTGGTGGCCTGGTTCTTCTGAAGCTCACTGATGTCTGTGGCGATGATCTGCACACAAACGACATAACAGGTGACCATAAAGAACAGGGCGTTTTTGCAGCTGTGAGTAGTCACGGCGGTCAGCTCGTGCCCAAGTCTTCCCCTTGCGTCCGTGTCTGATCACAGCTGGATACTGCAGATCTGTCGCTAAGAGCTGCTGCTGCTGTAATCAGAAAGAATGTCCTGAGCGCATCCCAGGAACGCTAATCACACAATCTGCTCATACCGAACATCCTGTAAACACACTCGCTACTGTTTGTCTTTACTCTTCTGTAATGGTTTACAGTCCCGCTATCCGTCACCCAGAAGACGACGGGTTCCATTCTGAGTCTGGTTCCTCTCGAGCTTCTGTCTCGTTAGGGATCGAACTGAATTAACTAACTGAAATGACCGAACAGCAGCCGAACAGAAACCTCATTTCTCGGCGTACCTGAAGGACAACCGTGCTGAACACCTGCCTTAGATCATCTTTACTGAAAGACTTCCTGTAAAACCGTAACATTCCTACATCCATATATTAATCCTGTACTACTGTACACATCAGAACAGTGTGTGAACGTCGGAGAGTGCGACTCACATCTACTCTGGTCTGGTGCTGTTTAGTCATCTGTTCTTGAATCTTCAACCTGCGCAGCAACTCCTTAAAACCAACCATGGGCACCGGGATCAGCCTGGGAAAATGGAGGAATTAGAGAAGGCACTGACCTGATAACAAGGACCACGATACCAGTTTAAATAAATAAATAAATACTCAGTAATAAATGAGTAATAAATCGAAACTATGAATCTCAGTCTCAATATATGAAAAGAAAATAGACAAGCGTCGAAAATTACATGACCGTGAAGTTCAAAAAGAAGAAATATAATAATAATAATAATAATAATAATAATTTATGAAAGATAAAGCATTATCATTACAGTCAGCCCTGTGGTAGAGGCAAGGGAAATATACTGACTCCATGTCTCAATATTTCGACCAGTTACTTCTGCGACTCATGACTCGGAAAAGATGGATGAGAAACGTACTTCTCGGGGTCAGGATTGTCCACTTTAGCCTGCTCCCATATGATCGGATCGACTCCTGGAGAAAAGGGAAAAAAAATAAAACAAAAACAGAAACACTAATCGACATGAGAGGTATTAAATTTAAACTGATAAAAACACTCCGTTGAAATGCTCGTGATGAGAAGGCGGCCAGGGGACGTGAGCACGAGCACACTAACTGCTGGCGCAGTGATAGGTGATCATTTATGTAAATTACTATCATTCTAAAAATGAATTTTAATAAATTAATTATACAAATATTTTATCATTTTTATTCTACACAGTCACCTGTGTAGTACATAATCATTTTTTTTTTAAAAATCTGAGCAAACCAGGAAAGCAGATATTAACAAAAACTGGCCAAAAGTCAATAGTACGCAATTAATCACGGCCTGATTTGCATATGATGACGAGCTACCGGGCTAACCTCGTCGTCTCGGACACGCAGTGTCGCAGAAATGGCGTTATCTATCTATAAAAATGGAGTGGAATGGGTTTGATGAGGCGTCATACGGGGGTGGAAGGAAGTGGTCCGTACCTGCGGGAGGATTCTGCAGCAGCTGTTTGAGCTGCGCGGGAGAAAGGGCTGTCCGGGTGACGCTCATCACCACACCGAGCTGCTGCAGCTGGCTCTTAATGGTGGTCTGCTCCGCGTAGTTAAACAGAGTGGAGGCTGGAACTCGCTTCGACGTGCCGTTGGGCGAGCGCTCCACCACGTAGATGATAACCTCCGTCCTGCACGCAGAGCGACTGTTTACGCATTCTCCTTAACGTTATTATTCAAATGTTATACACAAGAGTCAGCGTCGTTAT
Source organism: Pangasius djambal (assembly GCA_022985145.1). NCBI lineage: Eukaryota > Metazoa > Chordata > Actinopteri > Siluriformes > Pangasiidae > Pangasius > Pangasius djambal. Next base: position 22,955,520 of record CM040989.1, on the reverse strand, counting down.
CCGGCATAGTTTCCCACCATAGTTACGGCTTCGATAGAACACTGTAAGGAGTGAAACACGTGGAGACAGTGCAGTTCTGGGAAAATAATCAATGACAGGGATGAAGCGGAGTTACTGTTGCCACCCGAGGATTACAATTTTATTTATTTATTAACGAACGACGTGCTTTGGATACTTTCTATCCTTTTTATAGTTCCTTTTAAATGTTAGCAAACTTAATTCCTGTTCGCACTCTACAGCAGCTAAACAGCTGTTCCCTCACCAGCCTCACGTTTTTTTCCTCATTTAAATTAATACAATGAAAAAATGAATAAAGATTAAAAACAACGCAGCTTGTCATCTCCTCTGTCCTGAAGATGTCCGACAACTTAGCTTTACCCCCGACTGTTACAAAGCACTGACACCGGAGACTCCTTCCGTAAATTCCTTCCATCAAATTAATGTCTCCTTACACAAAATGTCACCATATCGACAATTATAGATTTTTCTGTATTGAATCTGTGTATTATTAACACGAGAGTACGCGGAACGCTGGCCGTACGAGTCCCTGTGAATGAGCTGTTGCTATAGAAACGATAACGTATTAGAACGGGGCAGGGTGCATTAACATAAACGTGTGATTTGTAGCTGCACTACTGTCAGAGCTGCTGTTACAGAAAATGAAGCAACACCTTCTGAGCACTGTGGTATAAATAATAATAAGAATGGATGTTAATGGATGTTAATGATGTCTTAGTGATGCAGAGTGAAAAGCTGACACTGACTGGTCATCGGGCAGAGCTTTAACTCCCTCCACGTTCACGGTGAGCGTCGGGTTTCCGCCCAGAACTTTGTGCAGAGACTCGACCAGCTGCTGCTGCTGACTGCGAACGTCCACCTCCTTCTTATTAAGAGCCAGAGCCACCAGGCCGTCCTCATCCTTACTGCTGGGGATGCAGCTGAAGCCCACTGCCTGAAACACACACACACACACACACACACACACACACAGAGACAGAAACAACGTGAGGAGTGAAAGAGAAGAGAAACAGAAAACCTTTCGGGGAAAATGACTTGATTGTTACCACTGAACATGCAAGTGCCGGGTGTTATTACATCATAAACCATAAAAGCAGCCAATCAGGTCCTGATATGCAAATGAGGCCCACAAAACAATAGTTTAAACAGGAGAATGGACGGTTTCAGATTGGTGTATTCATAGAATCATGAGAGTAAAGTGCATGTCCAGGACTGGGCATTATAACAATATCATAATGATGTCGCTCTAAATTCTTTTACAATATAACCTTCTGAGATGCCCAGTATTTTTTTTTTTTTTAAAGAATAATTACAAACCGGCTACAAAATTTGTCACTGTGATACATATCGTGCTAAATATTCAAAAATATTGAGTCATCCGTAGCGGTAAGAGGATAAAACGAGGAAGATGGAATGAGACACGACGAATGCTTGATGTTAAGAGAAACAGAGTTGGAAGGTAAAAGTGGAGAGACAGATGTGGTAAAAGAAAAGAGACAACAAAAAAAAAATAAAAACAAAGCTGTGTTTTTCTATTACATACATCCACGACCGCTAAAAGTGTTGAAGCGAAGCCACGCCCCCGCACAAATGAATCCATAACGGTGTCAGTTCTTCGGGAAATGCCGAACTTTTAATGAGAGCATTAAGACCTATAAAGTGGCGTCTAATTATCCACGACTTGGGCAATTTTATGGTATAAGCCTACCTCATGTCTAGTTACGGAGCCTCACCTTGAATCGGCAGAAAGGGTTCTCCTGGGTGAAGTCCACCGGCGGGATGTTGTTGTTGAAGTAGCCCTTGCCTGTGCCCCAGAAGGCCTGCAGCTGGTTCCATTTGGCCAGGATGGCGTCGCGCTCGTCGTTGAGCAGCGTGGGTGCGGAGAGAGCGCTGGCTGTGTTGATGAGCTGATTAGACTGCGCTGGGGCTTGCTGCTGACCGAACAGACCTCCTGTAGCAAAACACACCACCACAATAACGATCAAACACACTGACACGACAATCTTACACAAAAATAGCTTCGTGTGCTAAAATGTTTATATTATTCATATTTAGCAGACCGTTTATCACAGGTTATTGTAACATACAGTATATTTCGAGGTGCATTAGGTAATATTAGTGCTTTTTTTTTTCTCTCAAGATTAGTTCTCTAACTAAGGTTAGGTGGGTTTGACATTTGAATGTTCACTAAGCTCCGCCCCCAGGATGTAAAAATAATCAACACACCGTTATGTGATGAAGCAAAGGTCACTGTTAACACTCGGAAGTTGATTTTTTTTTCCCTAACAGCGCCTCCCAAAGTGTTTTATTGTTTTTATATCACAGCAGTTTTCCAACCATTTTACATACATACATAAGTGTACATTTATTAATTAAAGGATTATTGAATAATTATTGAATTATTAATTAAATTCACACACTTCCTACATTTTATTCGTTTATAGTTTTGAAACATTTACAAAACGAGTTCCTGATATCGCCTTCATTCTTCCAGCTATAAAGAATCCGCCTCAATTTTTTCTCTTTACTGAAGTTAAAAAAAACAAAACAAAACCCACCCTATAGTTACAAAGCACTGACACTGGAGACTCCTTCCATAAAATGTTAAATAATCTTCCTATTAATGATTATGCATATTCGTTAAATATCAACACTTTAATTATGAAATCTGCTTATTATCAGGCTTAGATTATGTGGCGCGCCATGTGAATTAGCTGTTGCTATAGCAACGATAAGGTATTAGAACGACCGCTTTACTATAGAGAGCTGTGATTTGTAACTGCCCCAGGAAATCAATCAACACCAATCAGAATGGAGAATTCAGCAGCGCCGTGGTTTAAACATCTTTAAAGAATCTAAAGGAGATGTGTCCTGAACAAAATCACGAAGACCAAATCGTATGGAATATTGTTTACCTTGCTGTGGCTGTGTGGACTGAAGATTGAAGCCCCCAAAGCCGAGGCCTCCGCCTACCAACCCAGATCCGAATCCCGTCCCGGTACCGGTCCCTGTTCCCAGACCAGATGAAAACCCGAAGCCTTTGTTCTGGGTGTTTCCGAACAGACCACCACCTGGCAGCAAGACAACGAAACGACATACAGCACTCCAAGTTTTAAATGCACAGTGCCCTCTAGAGGAGGCTAAGCGGCAGTGCACGTTAAGAGACACGCAGTGTTAGGGGTTACTGAAGAGGTCGTCACCTGTGTTGGCGGGGTTGGAGAAGCTGAAGTTGGAGCCGGCGGAAGCCGAGGTGGTGGGGGTGCCAAAACCTCCGAACGCACCTGAACAAAACAAGACGACCGGTGAAAGTGACCGAACCACCGAAAAGGCCATGATGGAGATGAGAGCCGAGGTGGGACAAGAACCAGACATTTTTTTTTTTAAGATGCATTATGAAACGCTGATGAGTGCTGACAAAGCAGAAAGCTCTACTACTACCATATGCACACGGTCTTTATCAGAGCTGAGCGATATGACGATAATATCGATACCGCGATACATTTTCCACAATTCACATTTCTGACTGAGCACAGGGATCACACATACGGACATCTCTTTCATTTTTGCACCGACTGTTTTTCTGTTTCATTCTTTTCTGTGTTAAATGTTTTTATTTTCATAGATATTCAAGAAAAGCACCAGTGAACTCAGCTAAGACTGGGCAATATGAGAGAATCTATATCGTGAGAATTTATGGCACAATACAATTAACTGATATATTCTTAATGACAATTACAAACTCAGCTGTTTTGATGGTGCCGAAACTTTTAAATACTTACAATGTATTCATTATATTTAGCACTCCTTTTTAGTGCTACTTACTTTTGTAGACATTAAATAATATTTATTTAAAATCTTTTTTTTCCTCCCTGCTTTTCAATGTAATTTATTACTTCTTTTCAGTGCAATGCTTTTTTTTTTTTTATATATAAACACTGAATATCTTAAAATAAAATTCCTTAATTTAGTTTTTCCTCCTTTTCAGTGTAATTTATTTTCGTAGACAGTAAAAGAATTTTTTTTCCTGGCAGTTTGTTAGCAAACCTATACATTGCGATACATATTGTGTATCGTAGAAATGTCTTCAAGTATCGTGATATGATATTTTTGTCATATCGCCCCACCCTTAATCCTTATGAAGGCTAGAAAAGCACTAATTTAGAAGTACTGCAATCCCTGCAAATCTATTTCTAACAACGTTTCGGATGGGTCAGTTTGAAAGAAAACAGCAAAAACAGTAAACAAAACACTACTGGCTATTTTCTCTTCAATGACTAAACTAAAAAAAGTTCACAGAAAGCATGTAGTGCAAGCAAACACACACAGTGGTACACTTGCACACTGATGATGATGATGATGATGATGATGATGTTGATGTTGATAATGAGGAGAAAAATAACATTTAGGACTCTGGAAAGGGAGTCTACCTGCACCGCCGAGGTTATTTCCAAAATTAAAAACAGTGGCGGTGGTGGGAGGAGCCCCGAAGCCCCCCATGTTAAAGCTTACTGCCGCTGGGTTAGTGTTTAACCCGAACCCCCCGAAACTTAAACCCCCAGCGGTGGTGCTCACAGTCCCCAAACCCCCAAATCCTGACCGCACGGAAAGCCATGAGGAGAAAGACAGAGGAGAAAAAGAGAATAAAAGCCCTGTTAGTTAAGAGTGCTGCTAGAATGTAGAATGCTAAAGACACATGTACATAAAAGTATGTCGAGAAAAGTTGTGTGTGTGTGTGTGGCTAAATGTTAAGGAATACGAAAAATTATTACTGATCACGCACATCACATCACAGCAGAGCTGCAGAAATAATAATTACACAAATTCACTCATTTGATTTTTTTTTACTGCAGTGCAGCTGAACACTTTAAATGCAATAATAAACAAAATGAAAAACGTGCTGTTATTAAACAACAAAAAAAGGGCACTTGTCAGGACAGGGGAGCATACACTTTCTTGGTAACATGACAAACCGCTTTTTTTTTTTATTACTCTTTTCAATGTCAAAAAAAGAAAAAAAAAACGAGAGAGAGGCTGGTGAGAGAACGATACAGTCATTCGATTCGATTCTCGATACTGGCATCACAATTTCGATTCGTTTCGATTCTCAGAATTTTCTGAACAAAATCTGAACGAAGAAGAATTTTGACTAAAAAAAGGCTCCTCTTTTTATTTCTGAATCATAAACAATGCAAAAACAGTGCGCATTATTGTCTGTATAAAACTAAATAAAATAAAAATGGCTATGGACAGACTTTTAATATTGTAAACAAAATGTACTACAGGTTGACCATATGTTAAAAAAAAATAAACAAATACATTTTTAAATTCTCTTAAAGATTTCTTTGAATAAACAAAGTCTCTGACTCAGGGGAAAATATTCGATTTAAACATAATGAGCTACGTAGCAGTGCCTGAGGCACCATTTTAAGTGGAAATAGAGCTCCAAAGTCGGCTAAAATGCCCGATTTCAGGGGACTGTTATAACGTGACTGTGTTACCGCATAACCTGTAATGAGCGTCGGTCACGTGCTCTCTGTATATTTTTAACTCCATGGAACACTCACCAGAGATTAGGACCTCTAGTGTTCAAACTGTGCAACTGCATTAGCTGCATAATTAATAGAATGCTGATTCCTATGACGTGAATCGCACATTCCACCATAGTAACCAGTATATTTACCTAACAATTATCGTAATTCTGAGCCACGTCATAATTCAGATTTTCTTCCTGATGAGTCATCTACGAATTTTGTACCTACGTTAAAGTGTGAGACAGGAAATAAACAAACCTGTGGATGTGGAGCCGAATCCGAACCCTGTGGAGGCCGTCGTTGTCGTGGCTGCCCCAAAAGCTGGGGCAGAGAGACCTGAAACAATGACGACAATTATTAACTTTGTTGATGTTTGTGGGAATAAAGACTTCAAAATTCCTTCGATTCTGGGAATCAAAATAAATAAATAAACAAACAAACAAATAAATAAATAAATAAGCAGAGAGAGAGAAGCAAGCACTGTTTGGGGAAACAGCAGCTTTATGGGAATGAGTGGATGATGAGCGTTTCCCTGCAGCGGTTAATCGGACCTGTATGCATGGACAGATGAACTTACTACCAAATCCGGATGAGGCGGTAGTTGTGGTACCGGTACCAAAGCCAAAAGCTGTGGACGCTGTCGTTTTGGCACCGAATGAACCGAATGAAAACCCAGACGAGCCTTTATCGACAACAAACAAGACATCAGAGACAGACATGAGGAGGATGAAGACGACGAGGTTCTCCAGAAATGCATTTACCATGCTGATCTTGCTCTTGCTCTCTCTCTCTCTCTCTCTCTCTCTCTCTCACACACACACACACACAGACACACACACACGTCCAAGCTCAGTCTAACAAACTGCTTTCATTTCAGTACATCCCCTAAATGGTTCCTTATTCCAGCTCTATAACACCACACACACACACACACACACACACACACACACACACACGTTCATGCAACACCATGGTTTGTGTTTCAGGGTAAAATATGCAAGGCTTATTTTTACATCATAATTTTTTTTTTAAATATATGTTCACGAAGTTAAGTGTGCTCTCGAGTCTGTGTTGTGAACTAAACGCCTTCTAAACTGCAACTGAAGCCGTTATTTATCCCTTTAACGCTGCTCTCTCTTTCTTTCTTTCCTAACCTTCTTCCTCTTTCCTTCCTTTCTCGTACTGTCTTTCCTTACATTTACTTCTTCCTTCCCACACTGTCTATCCTTCCTTACTCACTGTCTTCCCTTTCTTTCTTTTTCTTTCTTTCTTTTTCAGGTCTTCCCTTCCATCCTTACTTTTGCATACTGTCTTTCCTTTTATTTCTTTCCCTCCTTCCCTCCTTCATTATCTTACTGTCTGTTCGTCCTTTCTGCCTTAGACACGGTCTTTCCTGTCTTTCCTTCCTTACTTCCGTCCTTCGAGTCTAGTAACGAATCTCGTGATGTGTTGAGCGGATGTTAGCGACCGTCCTGCCCTTCATACGGCTCTCCGGCTCACATACCAGCTGCTGGTTACACGAGTTCAGAGACCTACTCTGCTTCATTCTACTCTATTCAACTCTACTATTCTCTCCTACTCTATTCAACTCTATTTTCCTATTCTATTCAACTTTTCTCTCATCTCCTACTCAACTCTATTCTCTCCTATTCTGTTCAACTCTACTCTTCTCTCCTATTCTATTCTACTCTCCTCTCCTACTCTATTCAACTCTACTCTTCTCTCCTATTCTATTCTACTCTCCTATTCTATTTAACTCTTCTCTCCTCTCCTACTCTATTCAACTCTACTCTTCTCTCCTATTCTACTCAACTCTATTCTACTCAACTCTATTCTCTCCTATTCTATTCAACTCTACTCTTCTCTCCTATTCTATTCTACTCTTCTCTCATCTCCTACTCTATTCTACTCAACTCTATTCTCTCCTATTCTATTCAACTCTCCTCTCCTACTCAATTCTCTCCTATTCTATTCTACTCTCTTCTACAGACTGTTGTTTTTCTTCCTGTTATCTTCTATCCTGCTCTACTCTACTCCACTCTGCTTTATTCTGTTCTCTATTCTACTCTACTCCATTCTATTATTTTCTACACACTTCTACACTATTCCTTTTCTATTCTACTCTACTGCTTTACTTTATTCTGCACTACTCTACTCCATTCTCTTCTACCGTAGTGTATTCAGTTTCACTCTGTTCTACTCTATTCTCTACTATTGTTTTCAATTCTACTCTACTGTATTCTACTCTACACACTTCTAGACTATTGCTTTTCTATTCACTTCTATTCTACTGCTTTACTTTATTCTGCACTACTCTACTCTAGTCTGTGTCTCGGTTTCACTCTGTTCTACTCTACTCTACACTTCTAGACTATTCCTTTTTATTCAACTCTACTGTTTTTCTTCCTGTTATCTTCTACTCAGTTCTGCTCTATACACTTCCAGACTACTGCTTTTCTATTCCCATTCTCTTCTACTCTACTCCACTCAGTTCTTTTCTTAGTGTCTTCAGAAAATCTTCCTTCTTCGTGTATAAAACGCTTTGATATGCAAATGATCAATGAATATGCAAATCAGCCCCTGGCGTCATCTTTCGGCTTCTAGAGACTCCTGAGCATGGGTTAGCTAGATAAAACTTTTATAACTGATCAAACTTATATTTAAAGTAACTTTAACACTTTATACAAACCTGCTAAATACGGCATCTATTGTTGACTAATTTCACTATTGTTCTAAATATGAACTTATTATTAGTTTTCGAATCTGAATTCTAAACTGCGCATCACCGAGCTGCTTAGTTCTAACTGTTAGCCGTTAGCTTAGCTGACGTTACTTTAGCCATGCTAATGATGTCAGCTAGCTTACAACACGCAGTCTAGGGCTATTATGCTATACCAGATTTTCCCCTCTAAAAGCCGACATGTGTGTCATTTCTTTTAATTTATGAAACCACAGTTTTCCCTTTATGTAATGTCAATAAAAGCACGTACTCGCGGTGTTCGAGGTCCCGCCGCCGAAGCTGAACGCCATGTTGCCTTCTCCGTCTTACTGATGTGTCCGGGCGGAAACTAACCCCCGAAAACAAGTGTTCCCCTTTTCCCCGCTGATGTTTATTTACAAAAAATAAAATAAAATAATATAATATAAAAAAATCATTTGCATTTCAACAGAAAAAAATGCATTATATTCTATTTTTGCCTTACATTGTATTATTTAATCATAAATATTAAACTAATCCTATATATGTATATAAAACTACTGCTGCAGCAGTAACTCAAATGAAACTTTGAAGCTCAAATACATATTATATATTAATGGACTTGAAAACTCTAATATGTACCCATCAAACATAACACATGAAAGTGATATATGTTAGGTAGGGATGCACCAAATGCATATTCTTTTTCGCTATACCAAAAGGGTTGTCAGTGTGGAGTCCAGGGACCTTCAGGGGCCCGAGGAGCTTCACCTGTAATTTTTCTACATTTAGTTACAGTGGTGAAAACCACAACCCTGACATTACTAAAGTTATTATATTTCTTATTTAGTCATTATAATGATTAGCCTTAAAATTGGGACAGAGCAAACCAGAGACAGGAATTTCACACAAAAAGATTTCAGGTTGCACTCTACTTTTTTTTCCCCTTAAATGTATATTAATATGAATAAAAAATTTAAAAAAAAGACAAAATTACTATTTTTGCTACAACATTAATCCAAACAGTACATAATTTAGATAATTTTGTTCTCATGTCACTCATTTCTTAGTATTTCCCTCAAAAAATTAATTAAAATAAATAAATAAATAAATACATAAATAAATAAATAAAAATAAATAAACAAAGCAGACAAGACCAGGCGTTCATACTAACGGTTTAATGTTGTAACAAATGCAACAAATAAATGTACAATTAACACAGCAGTATGTATTTAGAGATATAAAGGTGGTGGTCCTCACAGAATAACACTTTTCAGACGCGTCCTAAAAGCAATTCATGGCCTCTTCTCGTAAAACCCACACTTTAGAGCTGAAAAATCAAAATAAAAAGGTTAAACGAGAGGACGAGGGACAAGGTGACGAGCTCTTCATCGGAGGCCTTTGCGTTTCAGCAGCGTCCTCTTCTTCAGCTCTGTCAGCTTCTTCTTCTTCTTGCTCGGTCCCGGCTCCGGAGCCTCGAGCTCCACCTTCACCGGTTTCTCCTCCGCCGGTGTGACGAACACGTCGTCCGTCACGTCTCTCGTCACCACTTCCTTGGTCTCTTTCCTCTTCTCCAGTCGGATCTGCTTCACCATCTGCTTCTCCTTCTGTTTAGCGGACATGTTGAGCCGCACCATGCGCCGATACTGTGCAAAGGAAACGAGAAGAAATGGATGTCATGGGATTAAGTGATGTCATGGGATTAAGTGATGTCATGGGATTAAGTGATGTCATGGGATTAAGTGATGTCATGGGATTAAGTGTAAAAAATAATGAAGGGAAAAACAATAAACTAATGCATATAAATGTGAGATTATAATACTGTGTGGGAGGGTGTGATTACTTATGATACCATCCATTATGTGTTGAGTTTTGCTCTATGTACACTATTATACGGTCTCCTCCAGAAGTATTGGCACCCTTCATGAAAATGAGGCATAACAGCAGTTTATTTTTATTTTATCATCAGCATCCTTACGACTGATATTTTGGAGAGAAAAAAACATTTTTAATATAATATCCATTATATTATTATTATATTTGTGCAGATCAACAGCAGTCTCTCTTATTTGTGTTGAAAGTTTCTTTGTGTTTTTCATTTCAGGGTAATGGAACAGAGAGGGATTTGATATGTGTTCAGCCCTAATGTTTACACTCCGAGGAATACGGGACATTTTTTTCTCAGCTTGCTCTCAGTTTTTTTTTTTTTTTTTTTTTTTTTTTTTTTTTTT
>CM040989.1:22883660-22944942 GCA_022985145.1 Pangasius djambal | reverse complement strand
TCAAATTTAAAATAAATAAATAAATAAATAAAAGGGTGCCAATAATTTTGCATGGTACATGTTGTAATATGTAGCTTGTACATTAATGTAGGGCAATGCAGTTCAGAAGAATCCAGGAACAAGACAGATGTGTGTGTTTGTGTGTAAAATTTCATTATGAAGAAAAAAATACCAAAACATAATTTCAAGGATTAAGTTCCTTTTCCTCTAAAGTTCTACTTCAGCTGCTGCTAAAGACACGTGCAGAGCTGCAGAGCTGACGAGCCGCTTACCGCGTTGGGCGACTGGAAATGAGGGTTTTCGTAAAGCGTCGGTCCGCCGAAGCTGCCCTGGAAAATTTTAATCAAATTGAGGACAAAGCGAGGTCCGATTTCTACGAGAGACGCGTCCTCTTCGATAATCTGCCAGAGGCGTAGAATCGAAACACACAGAGAGAAGAAAAACGTTTTAGAATCAAGTGCAGTAATGCTGAATAAACTGAAGCAAGCGCTTTTCAATCACACACACACACACACACACCTGTTCGATGTTACTATAAATAAACAAATAAATAATACTGAAATGGAGTAAAATAATACCATTTTTAAATATTAAGTACAATATTTTAACACCACATCAGCGGCATGCTGTCAGTTTGCAATAATAATTTTTTAAAAAATATATCAATATTATCTCTCAATATCAATATTATATCGTCATATCGCCCAGCCCTACTTATTTTTAGTATTAAAAACTGTTGTATATTGACTTCCTGTTCCTGACAGACGGGTTAAAGCTTAAAGATCAGTACCAAAAGCCTCAGCGATGTGCTACAGCGACACTAACGGCACAAAAACTAAATCCTCTCGGAAGCGGTGCTTTAGGTGCAATGCGAACATCGCAGAAAGACATAAGCCTGGTACGTGAAGGAAAAACCTTTATACGATTTACACGCAGCACGTATTTACACGCGTATAGAAGTAATCCGACGCGTGGAGCCCGGAAGCGACTCGAAGTTGCGGTAAATGCGGCGACGTTTCGCTCACCTGATAATTTCTGAACCAGATTCTGTTGTCTGCGACGGTGAAGGTGAACACGTGGTCCACAAACGGCTGGCTCCTGGGGTGATACTGCGGCGTGGAGAAAGTCTGAGCAGAACCACGGAGCAGAACACACATTGATCATCGGGTCATCACCAGAGCTGCGTTAAAGCGCAGGAAGTGCAGACGTACCTGAATGAACAGTTCCTTCAGCAGGGCGTAGTGAGGCTCCTTGTCGAATTTCTGTCAAGTCAAACAGACGCCGTCAGCAGAGCTGTCACGAGAGCATGAGTCAAAGAGCGACTAAAAGAATCGGGTCTTTCTTACGGGATCGAATGAGAGAAGTGGTCTGGATCCCTTGAGGCAATTCCCTGTCATTTTCAGCTCAGCGAGTGTGTGCACTGAAAAGAACGAAAGATACAATGGCTACGAAAAAATAAAGGGGAAAATGTAATAATATTTTTTTTTTAAAAAGTAATAATAATTCACAAGTATAGAAAAGCATACAGAAGTCCTCTACTGCTTTTATTTATTTTATATACATTATTTTTATATTTATTTGTATTTACTTATTTATTTGATATTTGGCAAATATAATTTCCTAGCTAATATACTTTTTTTTTTTTTTTTTTTTACCCCCTCTATCATACAGCAGCTGCCATTTTGCGGAGGGTGAAGACTATCACGTGCTTCCTCTGAGACTCGTGAAGCCAAGCAACAGCATGTTTTCGTACTGCTGCGTCGCAGGGCGGCGTAACACACTCGGAGGAAAGCGCTATCCGCCCTCTTCCGCATACACGAGCTCACAAACAGCTAGCGTCTCTGTGATTGACAGCGGAGAGAGAGAGAGAGAGAGAGAGGAACAGAGAGACGGTACGCCCCGTGGACTCCCGGCATCGCTGAGATGTACTTGTGATCTCCGGACGCATGGGAGTTGCAGCTAATATCATTTTAAAATAACGCGTTAGTTTGTGTGTAAATGCTGAAATGAGAATAATTAGTGAACTTTGACATCAACGGTGTAAACTCACGGTTCTGAACCAGGAACTTGGCTGAAGGTCCGTGAGGAACATTCGAGATCCTGTAAAGGAGATTTAAAGAAAGAATAGTTTCATGAATTCCACACGTAAAAATGGTACTTTATTAGTTTTCAGAGCGGGACACATTGGTAGCCTGGTCACCCGAGACAGTTCACGTCCAGACTGTTTGGTTTTTTCTTTCTTTCTTTTTCTTTCTGCGTATCTGCCTGGAGGACACGCAGGTCCGACAACGCACCGCCCCTTGATGCTGTAACTACAGCGCGCGATCTTTCCAGTGCAAATAACCATCGTGCTACTACCCAAGAGTCACCTCATGGTTAAACATATGGAGAGAAAATAAAAACACTAGCCAGGCTTCGATCATCTTTTACGCCTGATGTGAGGAGAGAACACTACAGCTCACAGCCGATACGCTCGCCAACGAAAGTTGCTGGAGTTTTGCCGAGGACACACACAACGAAAAAGACGTACTCCTTTAGAAACTTGGTTAGATGATAATGATGATGATCCTTCGTCAGTATTAATGCACTGTTACACAACAGCCTACCTGTCTCACATCGTACTTACAGCATCTCTCATTCATACTTACATCTAATACATATAATATTAATACTAAATACTGATAAACTCTCGCACAGCTCAGCTTAAAGTGTAGTTTCCAGCAACCGGTACTATATGGATGGTTTAGCAGGAGGAAATCAGGGTACAGAGTACCTGCCTGTTTTACTGTGCAGATGACAAACTCTTGAATCTTCAATCTTAACTAGCTAGCTAGCTAGGTGTAACGGTCAAATGGTGTGGATCGACATGTCGATTTAAAAAGGCAAGGGTTAAAATGAATTGAGACAACAATCATAAGCGTGGGCCGAACTCTGATGGTTAAAAAAAAAAAAAAAGCTTTCTCTACGTCATCATCATTCATAAATTAACACTAGGCCTAGCCCAGATTCTGAACAAAGTCGGTCACGTACTGATCAGAGGACACTATACTGAACTGAATCGTATCGTATCGTATCGTAGCAGATTCAGGGGTATCGTCAAATACCGAAACGTCGCCTTCTGAATCGAAATCGTGTGGAAGCCTGAGCTTTAAACACTCCTAGTGTTTACATTACGTTACGTTACGTTAGCTACCTCTTTTTAGCCCCGCCTTTTAGTTTTCCCGGCAAACAAACCATCGACCTGCCTGCTTTTACTCAGCCGGTGAGCTAGCTAATGAATTTAGGATTCTTTCCACCGCGGGTTTTATGACTGTTAATTATGAAAATCTGATATTGTTGACATTTTCATCGAAGCTACATTCTGGAGTCTATTGTATTGTTTTGGAAAAGAAGAAACTTCTCGTTTTCGTTTAAAGTTAGTTTCACTGGTTTCTAAACGCTCTAGTAGGCAAGTTTGCGTGGAATTTTTTTTTTTTTTTTTTTTTTTTTTTTTTTTTTTTTTTTTTTTTTTTTTTTTTTTTTTTTTTTTTTTTTTTTTTTTTTTTTTTTTTTTTTTTTTTTTTAAATGACCAGATGTTTCACTTGAAATAAAATTAGATCACATTTCTTGAGAGCTGTGGGAGATTTGGGAATCGCAGCAACACCAACAACGTCTTCATCACAAATCCAGAAATCTCGCAACATGCAGGACTCGACACTCACCACATGTAGAGGTCCTTCTTCTTCTTCGCTTCGAAGAATATGCACTTGTTGCAGTTTTTGATTTCACACACCTGCAGCATGGAGATAAGGACAGAAACAATAAAGCAGCTGGAAACTAGCAGTGCACGGAGGAGTGTAGTGGAGCAGGTCGAGGAGCGATTCTCACCTCATTCACAACAAACAGTTTGTCTTTTCTGTCCATTTTGGTGTCTGGAGAAGAAAAGAGTGAAAGAAGTCTTCTTTTATTCTGATCATACTGTCGCTGTGAAAAAAATCACACTAACGAAGCTTTCAGGTGGCGCTATTAAAGACGAACGATGATTTGTGGTTATCAGAAAACACACACACACACACACACACACACACAACTGGCAATGCAAACAATTAAATAAATTAATTAAGCAGCTCAGAACACCTCTTTTACTTTTCTACACTTTTATATTTGTCGATATATCTTGCGATGAGTTTTTTAAAATTATTATTTTAATATTTTTCCCGACTCTACAACTGCCTTCTTTACCCAATTCCTTATTACTATTTTATTTATTTCATGAGGAATTTATTATTATTTGCAGACATTGATTTATAAATTTACACTACATTTTAATTTTTTAAATATTTTCTGCTTTCTTTGCACTTTGAGCTTCATTTTAATGTATAAGAGATACTCTATAAATATTATTATTGTGTCTTTTTTTCCTAGACACTCGTTAAGCGCTGGAACACTTGGAAATGTAGATTATGTAGATAAATTGTACAACTTTGTGACACCTATTACCAATCAACGGCGCAAAATAAAACAAGGTTTTCTTATTACTCACCCTATTATTATTATTTATTTAAAAAGCTCTCGTACATACACAACCTAATAAGGAGGCTGTAAACAGCGACGTTGATGGTCACCTGCTTTCGAGTGAGGCATCATGGTCTTGAGATCCTGCATCAGATGCCGCGTTCTGAAGTTGATGCCTCGAGAAGAGAAAACTAAAACCCGTTCCTTGTTCTTCCACTTGCCCTAAAGGGGGAAAAAAAAAAGAGCAAAAACAAATGTTTTAGTTGATGCTTGTATTTGTGATTTCCGTTTTTCAGTCAATTCTTTTCTTTAATACCTACGAAAATATTATTTGATCTAAAATCAGATGCTCTGAGATGCTACAGAGTTTGTAATTGCACATAAAATAAAACATTTGGTTCTTTATATGACCGTATTTATGATTATAGATACGTTATATCATGATAAGAGTACTGGCCAGGTGTAGCTGATATCAGACATCACATCATAGCTGAATAATCAGCTAATTCGTTTATTTTTATCCGTTTACAGTATCATGTTTATTTTTAAACTGGGCTACCACACCATGAACATTTCAACTCATAACCTAAAGCTGGTCTTTTGTGTATTGTATTCCATGTCTTTCTTTAATCAGCGTGACTGTAATAATCTGTCATAATACTCCACCCTGGCAGTAATCATGGCTATCATGTACAGTTTATTTTCAATACAAAAGCAGGAAGGTTTATAAGACACACAGGTATACTGTAAAATGGAAAGGATGTGTTTCTAGGGAAATAAATCTGCATCTGAGGTCTCATACAGCCTGAGAAGCATTTAAGGACTTTAATCTGAAATCTCCAGTTTCTCTGGAAACATCATTAGATCTTTAGTAATTAGTGCTTATCTAATATTATTACTGAAGTGCACTGCAGTTTGTGTTGTGTTGTATTATATTGTACTGTAGTTATGTTTTTTATGTATACAGGTACAGACTGTTGCTGATCGAAGTCAGAAAACTGATCTAGCGTTACAGATTAAACTCTCACCTGAGAAACCGGAGGCGGAACCGTGATCTCTTTACTTGGCTCTTGATCCGTCGTAGCATTTTTCTCTTTTTCTCCATTTTCTACAAATTTAACTTTCTTTTTCGGCGCTGCTTCTGCGCCTCCACGTTTTCTCTTGGCCGCCGCCATCTTGACTAAACGCACCACGTGACCTGGCTTGAACCGGAAGCAGGAAGTAACGACGGCAAAAACAATCCAGAGAGCCGAAAGGAGGCTCGAGCGCCGCGCAGCTCACAGGATGACTTTATTTTAAAAAAAATAATAAACTTTACATCATTTCCCCTTTAAACTACTTGCGGTTTTTCATACAGACGCATGTTTGGTGTCTGAAATTTACTTCCTTATTTGTACCATTTGTGTCTCACTGGTATGATATTTACAAAATCTGTATGGAAAGTAAACGTAAGAAACATTGTAAACACAAGTAAAGTTTCCTTCACATCAAACTGTGTTTATATTTCAGATAAATAGTTAAAGTTTTACTAAAATCGACAGCAGACATTTTAGAAAACAGCCCTTTTGCCCATCCAGCCCTCTTTACCCTTAAATATAATCATTAATCAGTAAACACTTCAAAATATGTATTTTTTTACGTATTAATGTGTGAATCTATTTAACATCTCATGCTTGAAACATTCTTTTCCATAAATCATCCCTAACCGTTTATGAATAAAGTATATTTTAGTTGTGTCTCTGTTATCTGAACACATTCACCCCTACAAATGATTTGGAATAGTCCACATGTCACATGTTCAACAGCGAGTTGCATCGTCTGAATTTTCTGAAGATCACAGGAAGAAGAAAAATATGTTCTCTCATTCTTTGTTTCTTTCTTTTTTATTGTACTGTGATATTGACTGAAGAGGTCACTTTGAAAGTACAAGTACAACCCTGCTCCCCAAATAATAATTGAACATAAATTATTAATTAAAAAAATGTATTTTAAGTAAATTGAAATTGAAAATGAAAATGTGTTGGGAGGCATCTCCAGGAGTCGGGGGTTCGATTCCTGCCTCCTCCCTGTGTGTGGAGTTTGCATGTTCTCCCTGTGCTTCGGGGGTTTCCTCCCCAGATTGGCATCTCTAAATTGTCCATAGTGTGTGTGTGTGTGTGTGTGTGTGTGAGTGCGTGTGATTGTGCCCTGCCGTGGACTGGCACCTAGCCCAGGGTGTCCCCCGCCTTGTGGCTCGAGTCCCCTGGGATAGGCTCCAGGCTCCCTGTGACCCTGTGCAGGATAAGCAGTACAGAGGATGAATGGATGGATTGAATGTCTGCTTTTTTTTTTTTTTTTTTTTGCTAAAACACATTTTAAGATGCCCCTCACATGCACTGTCACATTCACATGCACTTTAAATGCTAGTGCAAGAAGAGAAGCGTTCTGAATTGACACATGACCTGATTAACAGGTAAGAGATGATACAGATGAGTCCGTGTCCTGATTGGTTGGATGCTGGTGGTCCACATACATTTATTTTGGGGCTTCACTCACCTGTGACTGAGTGACTGGATCCTTGGCCTATTTTAGTCTGTTTTTCAGGAGATGCTATTTGTGATTTGTTTGTTGATTTATTTTTTTTTTTTCATGTAAATGAAAAGCATAAAAGATACAAGATAAGCTGTTTGCCACCTTGATGCCTTTGTGACTTTGGTTATAATATTAAGAAATATCTTCAGATTCTTTCACCAACTACCGCAACACCTTTAATGTTGTTTTGGCCCTGTAACCAGAATTTATTTTTAAGCTAACTTTTATTTTGAAATGTCGTACCGGGACGCAAGCGGAAGTGGCTCCTGGTGGTTGCTCTGGCTGGGTTTCCACTGCAGTGATGTACAGAGAAGGCTGGAGAGAGTCGGAATAAACTCTTCTCCGTGTATTTTCGCGACATTACTGAGTTATTGTTGTTATTTTCAGCAGTAGAGAAGGCGCACAGGTGTCCTGAGGTGTGTGCACATGGCGCTTTTGGGAGGAACGTGTCGTTTTGCTCGGTGTAAGTCATCCGTTTTTTTTTACCTTAAATACCTTAAATGACGTTTCTGTGTTGTAAAGTTGCATAAAATCCTGAGTGTGCTGGGAATGCACAGAATAAAACTCTAATGCAATGCAATAAGCTCTATTTATTTACCTCATTAACTAATGAAAGGTTTGCAAAAGCTTTTTCTCTAACAGAAATACTGTAATAATAATAATAATAATAATAATAATAATAATAATATAACAACAACAGCAATAATAACACTACTACTACTACTACTACTAATAATAATAATAATTATTACTATAATAATAATAATTATTATTATCATCATTGCACACTTTTAACCCATGCTTCTGGCTTGTCAGTCTCCTTATTTATTTATTTATTTATTTATTGAGACCTTGATGAAATAAAAAATTAATAATTGAGCACAATTTTCATGAAATCAAAATTATGCACACTGTCAATTAACTTGTGCGAGGTAATCATTTGTAATGTTATGCAGACTTTCTCTTCTTCAGCGTCAAACCTCACCCTTATTGCTCTGATCCTTTTAACCGCTCGTATGATGTAGTAAAATTTACCCGAAGAAAATAATGATTTATAATTATGTTCATTATCCGGGACGCTCATTGCACAGATTGTATATAGTTTTAAATGATCCTTATGATTGGTGCATTTATATGTGTGCTTTAAGTGTTGCATGCTTTTAAGTATGTATTGTAAGTGTGTAATTATATTATATTACATTATATTAGAATTGATTTTAATTGGATTAGATTAGATCAGATCAGATCAGATCACATTTGCAGTTAAAAGCATAAGAGAAGTGAGGATTAGGTTTAATCGAACTCTGTGTTTCGAGTCCAGTGCACTCACTGCAGATGTGTTTCCGTCTGATTCTTTATTGTCGTTATGATTTGTATATTTCTGTGTGTGTAGCTCTGTACAGTTTCATCTTACTGCATTTCTTGTTGCACGAAGAGAAACTCTGCTCTTCTTAGTAAAGATTTGGGTTTTGTAAGCTTGTTACACAACACATGCACCACAGTGTTACTGCAAAAGCCAAGCAGCCTGAGGAAGAAAAGTCCACGCTGCATGTATATAGGGTTGGTTGAAGAAATTGTGTGTGTGTGTGTGTGTGTGTGTGTATGTGCGCTCTTGAGAGTTAGAGAGAAGAAGTTGCCATTACATTTTGTGCAACAGTGTAATTGTAAAAACAGTAGAAATGATGCGTAAGAGACAACACACTGTTTATTTTTAATATAAGATATTACTTATATTTTTATGTTACATAAGTCTCTTAAAAAATGGAACCTCAGCGACCCCTGCCGGTCTGGTGTCTCACTGCAGGCACATTTCTAAAGCACAAGGATCACTATCCTTACTAAAAAAAAAAAAAGAAGCTAAATTATATATTTTTCACTTTTAGCATTTAAGTAGATTTTATTATTTGCCTTACATTTACATTAACCTATGAAAAGATTTTCACTGTTGGAGTTTTTCTCTATTTTCACACTTTTTAAAAACATATATTTTCATATTTTTATATTATTATTTTCCTCTTTCTGTCATGGCTATTAATTGTTGCATTATTATTATTATTATTATTATTATTATTTTACTATTTTATTTTTTAGTACCTTTTATTTTTTTTATTTGTTACTTCATAATATAAAGCACTTTGACCTGCAATTTAAAAGTATAAAATGTGTTATATAAATAAAGTTGTTTAAATTATTCTTCTTCTTATTATTATTATTACATTTAGGCAGAAATTCTGACGGTTCTACCCGGTTCCCGTTCTAGTGCTTTCTAACTTTTAATTTCTAACTGACTTGCTCCATTGAAGTGTGTGTGTGTGTGTGTGTGTTGCAGAAAACCAAAGACCGGCATCCTGATGTTGAACATGGGGGGGCCGGAGAGACTGGAAGATGTTCATGACTTCCTGTTACGACTTTTCCTGGACAAAGATCTGATGCAGCTTCCTGTCCAGCAGTAAGGATGATCTTTTAAATAAGTTCACACTAACAGAAAGGAAATGAAATCTTTCTGTAAATGTGTGTGATGCAGTGATGGAAGTAAATTTATTATTATTTTTTCTCATAAAGGAGTTCGATGTTTAGTGAAGAATTTAACCGTTAAACCGCGTGAGTCACCAACGATCTGAAAATTGTCGTAATTCCTGGCGAAGTCCCTCACAGCGTAGTATTTCTTTCTGTAGCAAACTCGGCCCCTTCATAGCCAAGCGCCGCACGCCGAAGATCCAGGAGCAGTACAGTAGAATCGGAGGAGGATCTCCCATCAAAGCCTGGACCACCATGCAGGGAGAGGGAATGGTCAAACTCCTGGACGAGATGAGCCCTGGAACTGGTGAGCGTGCGCCGGCTTCCAATTTTCTTACCTGCAATAATAATAATAATAATAATAATAATGCTAATAATGAACTGCAGTACTAGGAAGACGTCCAGCAAACCCTCAGCAGAGTAAAATGTCAAATAAAATGATGTTTTTAAGATGATCTGAGCTGATCATGTGTTCGCCTGGCGTTCTGGAAACGACCAGCAGCTTGCGGTCAGACGAAAATAATCAGCGAGAGGCTGGTGTGATGAAGCGGAGTTACTGTTACCGCCCTGAAGTTATCTGAAGAGAACAGCATGTCCCGAAGTGTTTTATTCCTCTGACACCACAGCAGCTTGCCAACACTTACAGTTTCTGTTCATTAAAGAATAACAAGCCGTACTTTTTTTTTTTTTTTTTTTTTTTTACATTTACGTCATGGCAGCTATAAGCAGTCGTTCCCTCACCAGTCTGTCTTTTCTCTCGAAGTTAATAAGCCAAAAAGAAAAAGGGCGTGTTAGCAGGAAAGCGTCATCTCCTCTGTCCTGAAGACTTTCCCGTGTCAGAAAGTGCTGCGATCGCAGACTCCTCCTGTGAACGCGAGACAACCCTTAAATGCTGTCGCTATAGAAACGCTGACCTGTTACAACCAGTGCTGTTATTGGAAACTGATAAACCTTCTGATCAGTCAGGGTGAAGGATTTAACAGGGCTGTGGTTTAAATCACAATGTCTAACCTTGTACGTCCTTCATGGCTCAGAGTTACGTGCGAAATTCAGAATCAGAGCAGAAATAAATGAGAAGAAGTTGATCTGACTGGCGTTAGACGTAACATCAGCTCACGTTTTGTTTCGCACTCCTGAGAAGGTTTCACAAAAGCCTACAAAAAAAAAAAAAATTCCCCTCATTAGATCATGTCACTGTTTTAATGCTTAGACTTTATTACCAGCTGTGTGTTTCATTTGTCGTTGAAATGAGACGGGGCCGATGCAGGACAGGACGTCCTGCTGCACAGAGACGTGCTGTGTGTAAGGGACTGGGAGATAAGACACAGGGAGCGGCACACACACACACAAACGCACACACACCCCTCAATTCAACTCCCACACACTCGGAGATAAAACCGAAGGGAGGAAAATGAGGGTGTTCCTTAAAATATCACCCAGTCCGGAACCTTCTTGAAACATTTCACTTCTTTTTCACTCCTTCGATTGAACGGATGTTTATGACAGTGTTTTAGGGCAAATGTTTAAAAAACAAAAATAAAAATCCAGGATTTTGAGAAGTTAATCGTAACATTATGAGGAAAAAAGTTGCAATATTTTGAGGGGGAAAAAAAGTCACGGTATACGATAAAGTCATAATAGTTCAAGAGGAAAGTCGTAATGTGTTGAATAAAAAGTCAGAATATCATTTCAGGGATAAAGGGATAATACTGTGACAGAATGCTGCACATCAGAGCGATGAAAATAAAGCAATGCTCCACCTCTTCTTCTTATTATTATTATTACTGAAATGACTATGCAAGAAATTGCGTTTCATTCGAAGAATGAACTTCATCAGTCACTCATTTTAAGACACAAACCCTATATGTATTATTATATCTTTATTCGTGAAGTCTTTTTCCAGAATAATGTGAATTTATTCTTGAAATATTGTATTTCAATTTATAGTTATATTTTTTGAAACAGTGGCTCTAAAACACTGTCACGGATTTCTGTTTTTTTTTGTTTTGTTTTGTTAATGGACTGTTGAATATTTTCTGACACGCAGCTCCTCACAAGTTTTATATCGGCTTCCGGTACGTGCACCCGCTAACGGAGGAGGCCATCGAGGAGATGGAGACGGACGGAGTGGAGAGAGCTGTGGCTTTTACTCAGTATCCTCAGTACAGCTGCTCCACAACAGGTACTTACACACACACACACACACACACACACACTCACACACAAAACAACGTTTGATACACGTTATCTTTTGCAGGCTACGTAAACACCATGATGAACAGCTGCATTTTCTCTGCCAAAGACGTTATTTGCTCATATCAGGACGCCTCAGCGGCGTTATCTGACCAGCATTTAAACGATCAAAGGCTTTGCTTTCTTATTACTGACTTTTTTTTTTTTTTTTATCCTCTTGTAGTTACATCTAATGTCATGAAATGTCCATGAAACAAGCTAGTTTCCTCATCGGCCTCTCATATTCTTAATAATAACGAAAAAATGCAGAATTTGCCGTGTAAGCGTAAACTCCTCTGTCCTGAAGATGTCGTAAAACTTAAAGCTACAGCTTTACCTCTGACAATGGAGACTCCTTCCATAAAAAATGTTAAAGAAACGTCTTCTTACCTTAAAAAAAACATTACTAGAGCAACCTTTATATGCTTCCTTAGTTAAAAAACACACTTAAAAAAAACAACTCAGTGTTTTTCCCCATACACTATGGTGTTACTATAGAAACGATACCCTGCCCTGCAGCTGACACTACGTCATTGCTGAGTGGTTACAGGAAATTAATCAACAACTTCTGACCAATCAGAATCCAGAATTTAACAGAGTTGTGGTATAAACTCTTATAGTTCCAAGGTCTCAATATGTTGATTAATACACTATGTGCATGTAAGAGCAAATATATATCCAAGTGTGTGTGTGTGTTTGTGTGTGTTTGTGTGTGTTTGTGTGTGTGTGTGTGTGTGTGTAGGCAGCAGCTTGAACGCTATCTACAGATACTACAACAGCAGTGGACTGAGGTCTAAAATGCGCTGGAGTGTGATTGACAGGTGGCCCACACACCCTCTGCTCATCGAGGTGAGACAGTCTTTCAGCTCCCTGTAACTGATCTGGAATCAGCAGACACACGTTCGTCACGTGTAGTCGCCGTCCCACCCTGCGGCCTTCGCTGACTCTGGATCAGGGCTGCAGGATTTCGTCTTCCAGAGGAAAGTTGAGACGCTCACGAAGACGCTGGGGGTCTAAATGACGTCACAGGCTAACTTGCATACGCGCTACACGTTCACCCTGACGCTCTGCACGTTTCCTCAGCTGCCGTTTCACGTTTCAAGTGGATTTTGCTCGACATATTCGCATTGGTTCCTGGTTTTTCGGACATCCTGTACATAATTTAACTGGGATTATAAGTAGCTGAAAGAAAGCAGCAGGCGTCTGTACTAAATAAAAGTCTACTGTGCTAAAATCATCTCATTTGATGATATTTTCAGTAATTTAGACGAGAATGGTTTACGTACAAATCTCAGCTCAGGGAATACAGTAGACCCCGGGGTAGTGACTCATTGTGTGTGTCTCTCTCTCTCTGTGTAGTGTTTTGCTCAGCATGTGCGTAAGGAGCTGGAGAAGTTTCCTCCTGAAAAGAGAGACGACGTGGTCATTTTGTTCTCCGCCCACTCGCTCCCCATGTCTGTAAGTGTGAGTGTGAGTGTGTGTGTGTGTGTGAGTGTGTGTGTGCATGTGTAAAGGAGATCAAATTAAATAAGTAGCTGTAAATAGATAAGTATACAGTCTGTAAATATATAAGTATATCTGAATTAATTCCACCTTGTACGTTTCGGGCCACGCCTCAGTCTCCCGAGTCTGATGCTGGTGTGGAGTGACATCAGGGAGGTTAGATAAGTGTGTGGTAATGTCTGAGACACTGCACAACTCCACAATGCGAGTGTATGATTATTTAGAAATGATGCTAAACATCAGTAGCTCCACCAAACTGTTAGTGGTTAATGTTTATGTCAGTTTACTACATTTGAGATGAAGAGAAAATTTTGTGCCGTGATGTTTTCTGGCCAAACAGATTATATATGTGTGTGTGTGTGTGTGTGTATGTGTGTGTGTGTGTGTGTGTAGGTGGTGAACAGAGGAGACCCATACCCTCAGGAGGTGGGAGCTACAGTGCAGAGGGTGATGGAGAGGTTAGCTTACTGTAACCCGTATCGTCTCGTCTGGCAGTCGAAGGTAAGACCCAGTGGGTGCGTCTCAGTCAGCTCCCTAGGCGGTGAATCAGTATATTGGGAACACGAGTTCGGCCGCTGGTAAGAACATGACTACGTACTCGTGTAAAACGTCACCACTGGCATTTATCAATAACAGGCAGGACCGATATCTTTCTATATATTATATATAAATTGGTTAGCTTAATCGCAAGTGTTTCTGTCATGGTAACCTCAAGCAGGATCGTAGGCTAGCTAGTGGATTTATTATTTTTTTTTAACACTTAAAAGTCATTAAACTCAAACAAACCGTATACAGAACATCACATAAAGTTAAAAGTCACTCACGTAAGTAATCATTTGAGAGCTACAACAACAATAACAAGCTACTTACATTTGTAGACGAAGTTGGCTGAGAGTTCGTCCGCCATTTTTTTACGAGCTGAGAGGCTTCAGGAAATATGACGTCATTTCCTGTAAGTGAAGTGAAGTGAAGTGAAGTGTCTTGTGGCCAAATACGGTGACCCATACTCGGAATTTGTGGTCTGCACTTAACCCATCCAAGTGCGCACACACACAGTAATGAACACACACACACACACACACCGTGAACACACACCCGGAGCAGTGAGCAGCCTTTTTTTTTTTGCTGCGGCGCCCGGGGAGCAGTTGGGGGATCGGTGCCTTGCTCAAGGGACTCACCTCAGTAATGGTATTGAGGGAACATAGTGAGCATCGATGCTCCTTGGTTTTTGCAGTGCATTATGGGATTTTTTAGGGAGTGAACTTTCCATTGCACTGGAAGGATTTTGCGATTGAGACGCACCAAGTGTTTTACTCCTGGATTTAATTCTACCGTTGTTTATTAACTGCTATTAACATAATGTACGTCAGCATTAAATGCACCTCAGTAATCTTAGTTAACGTGTACGAATTGCTTACATTCAGCTAAACGCTAAGACCGTTTCTTTTAAACGACTGTATGTAAATTCCAGACCTCTGGAATTTTAAGAGAGAACGTTTTTATTTTAGCCATGAAGAATGATTTAGCTAGCTAGCACTAGAAATTGTAAAAACTCTCACGTGCTATGGACCGTGACACTGACATTTCCATCAAAGTCTCATGAATCCATGGTGAATGCTCTCTGTGTGTGTGTGTGTGTGTGTGTGTGTAGGTGGGCCCAATGCCGTGGCTCGGTCCACAGACGGATGAGGTGATAAAAGGTTTGTGTAAAAGAGGGAAGAAGAACCTGCTGTTGGTTCCAATCGCCTTCACCAGCGACCACATCGAGACTCTGCACGAGCTCGACATCGAGTACTCACAGATCCTCGCAGAAGAGGTGTGTGTGTGTGTGTGTGTGTGTGTGTGTGTATGTGTGTGTGTTATTGATAAACCTGGGTCAAGTGTGACCAGTGGTCTTGACCTGATCCGGATCAGTCCGGTTTGGGTGTGCAAGACAGACGAGAAAGAGACCGAAAAATTCAGAAAGAAGACGGGAAGAAAAGTGATACATTATGAGAGGGGAAAAAAAGGAGTGTGTGCGCGTGTGTGTGTGTGTGTGTGTGTGTGTGTGTGTGTGTGTGAGACACACACCAGGGCATATCTAATAACAGCCAGGCGGGATCTTTTCATAAACATCTCCAGACTTCTGTGAAATATGAGTTGATCCTTATGACCGAGTGTGTTGTATTCTCAAAACCCAACATGAAACACACTTTTATGCCTAAAATGTGTGTGTGCGTGTGTGTGTGTGTATGTTTCCAGTGTGGGGTCGAAAACATCAGAAGAGCAGAGTCACTCAACGGAAACCCGCTGTTTTTCAAGGTAAGATGTTGAACATCGTAGATTAATAAAGGCAGAATCCGTATTAAGTACCTGCGTGTTTTAATTCACCTAGAAATAATTTAACAGATTAACACATTCAATGTGCAGGAATATTTTTAGTTTCTATGGTAACAGCGTCTGAAAATCGAAGCCAAAGTATCTCTGGAGCCCTCTAGTGACTCATCGAGGAGCAATTTTTCATTCATTCGCCTTCTGTAAGAGCTTTACGGTGATCAGGATCACAGTGGATCCCGGGAATCTGTCCCAGGAATACTGTCACGTGTGCTTTTCTGAGCTATCGTGAAATCTGCTAACATTTTTTTATTTATGGATTTTATGTTAAAATTCGGTACTTCATCTTTAAAAGTGATAAATGTTAATTTAAAAAATAATTATTTTTTCTTCTTTTCAGTGTTAGGTATTTTTATGTTGTTTTTGTTTGTTTTTTTTTTTTTAAATAAAATGTTATTTATTTAAATATTTTTTTTTTAAAATTACATAGACATTAAATAAAATATCAAAGCTTTTATTTATTTATTAATTTTTTTTTTTTTTTATTTAAAAAATGCAGCTCTGCTGTTTTCCTGGACGTTTCTTCTTTGGAAAAACCTACTCTATATATCGGGTTACATATTGCGTATCGTAGAAATGGCACCGAGAATCGCGATATGATATTTTTCCCACTCGTAAATGTAACTAAAAATGACGTCGTGCCTGTTTTTGGGATGTGATGTCACGCCTCACGTTAACTGTAACTCAAATTCTGTTGAGTTTCCGCCTTCAGAGCTCCATGAAGACGAGCGTGCTCCTCATCACCAATTCCTCTTTCTTTACTGAGAATGACAGAGCTAATCCAGGCAGCAAGCTAGGCTAGGCTAATTAGTTAGCTGATACTAGCTAGGACTGATAAAAGCGTTGTTATGGTTACAGTGTGCACAGCGAATGAGCTGTATTTTATTTTTCTAGCCGGTGCCTAGTGTGAAAGCGGCGTAAGGAGACAGGAATTTGTGCAAAAATTCGATTTGTGCGTTACTAGCTGCCTCCTGAGGAACACACACTTCGCTACGTTAACATTTACTCCAAAAATTCATCTCTCACGTCTTCTGCTTTTCCCGACATTTCTGTGTAGGTTTTCTTAAGTGCGAAATTAAAAACAGTCAGAGGAAAACAAACATTCTCTTTAATTCTATTTATTATTTCTGTCTCTCTTGTTTTGCTCTCTCTCTCTCTGTGTCTCACTCTCTCAAGCGTCTCTCTCTCTCTCTCTCTCTCTCTCTCTCTCTCTCTCTCTCTCTCTCTCTCTCTCTCTCTCTCTCCCCTCTCTCTCTCTCTCTCTCTCTCTCTCTCTCTCTCTCTCTCTGTCTGTCTCTCTCAAGCGTCTCTCTCTCTCTCTCTCTCTCTCTAACTCAGCGCCGGGTTATAAACAGCGACTGGCAGCCTGCTGGGTTTATTAAAAATCTGTGAAATCAATGACGCAGGCTTTCAGCTCGCCGCTCAGAGCGGCTACACACACGACACACGGCTTCGCAATCGTTTGTGCGTCTCTGACGGTGCTGACGATCGCATCTGTAACGAAAAGCACTTTGTGACGACTCGGATCTTTTCGATCTGTAGATACGCGCTATCATTTTTCATTTAACGCTCGGCTCCGGCATTGAACTTTCTAAAACGGTACAAGTTCTAAAAGGGAAGTGTTCGTGCCGTAAATGGAGAGATTTCAGAAAGCAGGAACAGCGAAGTTAAAGAAAACGCTATTTGTACTTACAGGAAATCTGATAAGGATAATTTGGTGGCCATTCTGATAACCCATAACATTAGCAGATATCATTTTAATGTTTTTTCCCCCCACTATTAGTTTCAGCTAAACAAGGCTTCAGTTACGTGATTGGCGACTTCTCAAACTGAAACAGCAGGGAGAACTTTCTGACAGTGGCCATTTTCTTTTCGACCACACGTGGAAGTGAGGCGACCGGCTGCTTGAACAAGAAAATAAAGGCTTAAAAAATTTTTAGTTTAGATTTCTATCAATAAGGAATCACAGCTGATAAAGTTGCACCATTCGCTTCAGTTCTGTTACAGATTAGCAAGAGATGCGCTCATGTGTAACACTAACACAGCTAAACGCTAATGCTAGCTAAGTAAGAACAAGACACAAAATGGCTTCCGCTTCATGTCGAGCCGCTTCATCGCACCAACCCACAGATGATTATTTTCTTATAAGAGCATGCCACGAAATGTTTTATTCCTCTTACACTACAGCAATGTGCTTACGATTCCAGGGTTTTCATTTGTTAAAGAATGACATGTCATACTTTTTATCTGTTTAGAGTTACACTGAATGTTGTGAATCATCAGCAGTATTTTTATTTATTTATTTTTTTTTTTTAACAGTATGCTTGTGATACAAGTCTTAGTTGTTGCTATAGAAACGATAATGTATTGGAACGAGCGGGATTTGCAGCTGCCCTTCTGTCGGAGCTGCTGTTAAAGGAAATGTATCAACACCTTCTGACCAATCAGAATTGAGAATTTAACAGCTGATATTTTTAGCTAGTAAATAAAAAAGTGATACTTTAAAATCGGTATAATAGGAAGTTTTCTCATTTTCTCATCCTCTCTCTCTCGCTCTCTTTCTTTCTTTCTTTCTTTCTTTCTCGCTCTGTCAATCAGGCATTAGCGGATTTGGTTCAGACGCACCTGAAGTCCAACGAGCCGTGCTCTCGGCAGCTCACCCTGCGATGTCCTCTGTGCGTGAACCCGACCTGCGGGAAAGCCAAGGCCTTCTTCGCCAGCCAGAAACCCTGATCTTTTCACTTCTTGCCTCTGATCCTTCGTGCCTGGGAGGAGCTCCTCACATCACCCGCCAAAACAAATAGCAAGAAACAGAACCTTACAGAACCTCAAGCTCCAAAAATTGCCGACTGATGGAGCGAAGCCAGGCGTATTGTTCAGTTCCGTCCGAGTTTAGATCTGTGGTTTATTACATCCGTCATTTCCCCACCAGGCCAATGTTCCGCCGTAGTGACCAATCTCAGAACGCCACTTTATCCATAAAACAGATCAGTGCACATAAGTGTCTCTTTAATTTTTTACTTATATTAAAGTATTGGCACCCTGGGCTTGTCTTCGTGGTCTTAGCGACTCAAATGAAACCAAACGTACTTGTGTGGTTGTCTGGGAAAACTCTTGACATGCTGAAATGTGAACATTTTCCACCATATGAAGTGAAAGATGTTCCTCCATTAAATGTCAAATCTCAACCACGAGTTAAGTTGTGGTCATCTCCTAAAGTTAAGTTGTGGTCATCTCCTAAAGTTAAGTTGTGGTCATCTCCTAAAGTTAAGTTGTGGTCATCTCCTAAAGTTAAGTTGTGGTCATCTCCTAAAGTGAAAAGGAAGACAGTTTGCATTTAAAGGTTTCATTCTGACGCCACTGAAAGACACCACTGCAAAAGATGATATCTTAGTGAAAATAGTGAGAATATCTTGAATAAGGGCAGAGGTATCTAACGTTTCTTATTATGAGATTATGACAAATGAAATCTAAGATGATTCAGTTTGTTTTAGATGTTTTTACTCATTTCAAGCTTTAAATATTCTTATTCTACTGAAAATTCCATTTTGCTTCTTTCTGTTCATCGGAAAAAATTATCTGCCAGTAGAACAAGAT
Organism: Pangasius djambal; assembly: GCA_022985145.1. Classification (NCBI taxonomy): domain Eukaryota; kingdom Metazoa; phylum Chordata; class Actinopteri; order Siluriformes; family Pangasiidae; genus Pangasius; species Pangasius djambal. The sequence continues at coordinate 22,925,654 of CM040989.1, read as the reverse complement.
GATTTCAAGCTAGCAAGAAAATGTGCCTAGAAGTAGGTTTATTAATCATTATTTAGTTTATTGTAAACTTAAAATAGGAAATACTAGAAAAATTTAACTGTATTCAAGATATTTTCACTAACTAATTTACGATTTTCTGCAGTGAAAGCTATTTACTGATTTAATTTGTATTTAAGTAAATTCGATAATAATAAACAAAATCCACGATAGTCTCTCTCTTTCTTCTCTTCTCCTGATAATCACAGGATTTAAAGCGGGGCCTCGTTGTCACGCTTGACGCGAACGATCTCTGTTTGCTATTAGCTCAGTGCTGAAACGACCGCTGATTCATTTAATAAGTTTTGTTCTGTTGGCTAAATTGATCAGCGTTCAAAAAAACTGTGTGTACGTCACAGATAATTCCAGATAATTGTAGCTGCCATTTAAACCAAGATTATAACGTAAATAAAACATTACTACATCATTTGGGTGAAATCTATTTATATGTCCGTAAAACTGATGTGAAAAAAACCTATTTTGCCAGAATTGAGTCACAGTGACATCTGATGGGTTTTCCCAGGCCGCCACATGGACATAAATGATATTTAACATTTAATATATACAATTCTTGAATTTTAATAAATATTTTGCTTCTCATGCACACCATCAGACTCGGCCAGGATATGAATAGTTCCGGTTTTGGATTAGTTGCCCAGCTGCCACGCTGAAAAAGAGTTAAAATTGTGCCGTACTATTTTGACATACCTTTTAGTATGGTAGTATGTGTGATTCTGTGATAATTGCGTTGAACCAGCCATCGGTCTGCGCTATTTCTAGCTCCGCCCACCCATATCACGTGTCCCTGTTCGGTCCTTTTGGTATCCTGGGGAGAAGGGAACCAGTACGAATGTGGGACTGAGTAACCTGTCCACCTTTAATGCACATACGAGTGCCAAATGGGAGCACGCACAACTGACACACTATGTGCCTTTTCTGGTGACATAAAAAAAGCTCATAAAGTGCTTTAACTTAGGAATAACACACTCTGAGTCACGCTGGTATAGGCAAATAATCAGCGGATTTACTGTTACCACAGTAAAGTTGATTATTTTCCTACAACCAGACGTCCTGGTGTGTTTTTATTTCTCTTATACCACAGCAAGGTTCCAACACTAACAGTTTTTATTACTCGCGACACGACACGTTGTACATTTAATTTGTTTATCGTCGCATTTAATATTGTCGAAAATCCATGAAAGAAGTTCATGATATCGCTTGTTAGAGCAGCTATAAACAGTCGTTTCTTCATTAGCCTCTCTTTTTCTCTCTCTTTTGAAAAAAACAAACAAAAAAAAATACACAGCGTATCATGTTGCTGCAAAACCTCAAAGTGTACACTCTGTCCTGAAGACTTAAAGCTGTAAAATGTAAAGTTACAGCTTTACCTCTGACTGTTACAAAGTGCTGACACTGGAGACTCCTTCAAAAAACAAAAGCTAAATAAATAAATAAAGCTAACATTAAAAAAAAACATTTTTATCTGTTACTATAGGAATGATAACGCATTTGGACAAGCTTTTTAAATATAAACGTGTGATTTTGTAGCTGCACTACTGTCAGAGCTGCTGTTTATAGAAAATGAATCAACACCTTCTGACCAATCAGGAGCCAGAATTCGACAGCGCCGTGGTATAAGCTGTGTTGATGATTTGCAGTAGAATATTTGTAGAATATTTGTGATTTACTGATAAGCTGATGATCTGAATGTTCTGTGCATTCTTTCTTGTGTTCATAGAAGAGTTTGAATGGGAAAAAAAAAATAAATAAATAAAATTTTGCAGAGGAATTGATTTATTTTAAATCTTCGGCCCAAGCTTTGATTAAAAAAAAAAAAAAGAGGAGTATAAATAGTATCAATATCACAGCTTTCTTCTGCAAGACGATACCGAAAAAAGTAAAACATTAATTTTATACCAAATCGTCCGTTTTTGTCAGTCCAGTCCTCTGCTGTTTGCTCTTCATCTTTCTCTCCCTCCAGCATGTCCAAGCTACTGTTGATTAGGCCAAGAGAAATTGGTTGTCCTGGACCCAATCACCCCTCAGAGGAGCGTGTGTGTGTGTGTGTGTGTGTGTGTGTGTGTGTGTGTGTGTGTGTGTGTGAGGGATGCTCTGGGGGCCGGCGGGAGCCTCCTGGTAATTGAAAAGCGAGGACGCCAGCTCTGCCGAGCAGCGTGACCTCTAATTGAGAGGGGAGCGATTGATTTCTCCAGCGTGAGAGAAACAGAGGGAGTGAAGAATAGGGGGATGGAACGGCGCTCAGGGAGGGAGGTGTGAAAAATGAAAGTGTGAGCGTTTTCTCAAGAGGTGCGAAAGACAAAGTAAAAGGAGAACTGGGATAGACGGAGCTGGAGACGGAGGGAGGGGATGTGAGAGAACAAGGATGCTTGGGCTTGCTAGAACAAAACTCGCCTTTCCATATTTCACTAATTCCCATAATCTTTCTTCATACAGGACCCCTTTAATACTATCTAATTATTATTCAACTGCAATCGTATTGCTGAAGTACGCACACGACGTCTACACTGTATGGCCTTTGTTCTGACCACTAAATGGGACGAAACGCGATCCCATAATTATTCGAATTTCTTTTCTTTTTTTAGATTTTATTAGAAGCTCAAACCTCTTGCTACGATTTTTGATTGTGTGAGATATGTTATCTGAAGTTGTGTGCTGTTTTCTCTGTACTGAAATCCGTAAAGGAAAAATTCAATAAAATGAATAATTAAAAAAAAAGCTGATGAAAAAAAGAATGGGTCTTTATTAGAGATGGCATGACTTTTTCTTTTCCAATACTGATACTGATACCGAAACATTGAGTGTCAGCTGATATTGATACTGGTTTCGTTAAAAAAATTTTGTTTTGTTAAAAATTACTATGCTTTAAAATGATTTTTAAAAACACTGAATCCCTTAAAAAAATACAAAAAAAAATACATAGCTAAAACGACGACACAAATTCACGTTCACATTGCAAATATACTAAATGCAATAAGGTATGAAGTAAAAATATAAAAATCAATCTACCCTAAAAAAAAAAATCTATCAAATCTAAACATTTCCAGTTTTAAAAAAAAATCTTTTCCAAATCCGTTTCCAGTCTTTTGATGTTCACGAAGTTAAAAAAAATTAATTATACGGAAGTAGATGTTTATTTAACGTTTACATATATATCAGCCATAACATTATGACCACTGACAGGTGAAGTGAATAATATTGATTATCTCGTTACAATAGCACCTGTCAAGGGGTGAGATACTATATTAGGCAGCAAGAGACCAGTCGGTTCTCGAAGTTGATGTGTTGGAAACAGGAAAAATGGGCAAGCGTAAGGATTAGAGAGACTTTGACAACGGCCAAATTGCGATGGCTAGATGACTGGGTCAGAGCATCTTTAAAACGGCGGGTCTTGTGGGGTGTTCCCGGGGTGCAGTGGTTAGTACCTAGCAAAAGTGGTCCAAGGAAGGACAACCGGTGAACTAGTGACAGGGTCACGGGCGCCCAAGGCTCACTGATGCGCGTGGGGAGTGAAGGCTAGCCGTCTGGTCCGATCCCACAGAAGAGCTACTGTAGCACAGATTGCTGAAAAGTTAAAGCTGGCTATGATAGAAAGGTGTCAGAACACACAGCGCATCGCAGCTTGCTGCGTGAGGATGCACTATGGGAAGAACGCAAGCTGGCGGAGGCAGTGTGATGCTCTGGGCAATGTTCTGCTGGGAAACTTTGGGTCCTGGCATTCATGTGGAGGCTATTTTGACACATATCACCTACCTAAACGTTGTTGCAGACCAGGTAAACACCCCTTCATGGTAACGGTATTCCCTAATGGAAGTGACCTCTTTCGGCAGGATAACGCGCCCTGCCTCGCTGAAAAAATTGTTCAGGAACATGACAAAGAGTTCAAGGTGTTGACTTGGCCTCCAAATTCCCCAGATCTCAATCCGATCGAACATCTGTGGGGTGTGCTGGCCATCAAGTCTGATCCATGGAGGCCCCACCTCGCAACTTACAGGACTTAAAGGATCTGCTGTTAAGGTCTTTGTGCCAGATAGGGTCAGGGCTGATTTGGCAGCAAAAGGAGGACCAACACAATATCAGGCAGGTGGCCATAATGTTATGGCTGATCGGTGTGTATATTTATACACACACACACATATATATTCAAGATATTTACATTTGTTTCCTAATTCAGCCATTTTGTATCTGGTTTAATCGTACAAAGCCACACACACATTGATGATCCAATTGTTTGGATCTCAGAGAGCCGCTTTATGCATCTCTCTCAGTGCTGAATATACACAGATATATCATATTCTGCTGTAACACAGAGATTGGATAAAAATGGATTTTTCTTCAACACTTCAATGCTGTTTGCTTCCAGAGCTGCTTTCTCACCAGCTTTATATAGAAGCACGTGAAGATTGCCAAGAAACCTGGTCTAATGCAACACCACATCTATTAATGTAACCTGTTCATGATTAGCACACCTTTTCAGACGGGATTCGTGGCCAGTGCAGACGTGAGTGTTCACGTCGTTTCAGTGGAAGCTGTCAACCTTGGCTTTGATGAGTGTGTAGCACTGGACAGAGGTGTGCGAGTTGGACCAGAGCCATAATTCTTAATGCCATGCCTTATCTTGCTCTCTTCAATCTCCCTCGCTGGTAATGGGAAGCCAAAGGTCAGCGGATAAGAGCGGGCCACCAAGGCCAGTTACCCCAGCAACTGAGGGATTGGGAGGGGGGGAGAGAGAGAGAGAGAGAGAGAGAGAGAGAGAGAGAGAGAGAGAGAGAAGTCTGAGAAGAGAAATCAGACGGGAGCCACTTGAAGACGGCTGGAAAGGTTGCAGAGATCTGTATCGCTAGGCTGTTGAACGAAGAGCTCTCTGTGTGTGTGTGTGTGTGTGTGTGTGTGTGTGTGTGTGTGTGTGTGTGTGTGTGTGTGTGTTTGTGTGTGTGAGGTCCTGAGGCTGTAACCAGAGCATCTCACTCTCCCAAATGATTTTTTAAAAACCATTTTCATTATTTCATTGTGTGGATTTCTAACATTTTTTTTATTACTGCGTAACATTTCCATAATATATTTTTTTTTTTCTTCCCTAATGTTATACCTGAACCTTCTAACAACCTGTCAAATGAGTAAGGAGCAAAACATGAAGGGTCGTGCCATTATAGGAAAATAATCAGCAGTGCCGTGGTGTGATACAAGTGGACTTACTGTTGTCGCCCTACCCTGAAGCTGATTGTTTTCCTTTGACAGCACGTTCTTTTTAACCACAGCAATTCGTCAACGTTTGATTAATTTTTAAAATTGTACTAAGAATGACGTCAATTTTTATTCATTTATAGTTGCATTTTATATTGTGTAGTTACCACTCACGTTATAGCAGCTAAAACAACTAGCTAGGACTGTAAGAGTGTTGTTATGGTTATAGCGTGCATAGCGTGGATTGTTTTTGCCAGCACTTTTTCTGAAAAAAAAAAAAAGAGCTAGCTATCAATAACATCCTTTGTTAAATAAAAGCTGCCGTCACTAAAGTAAAGGAATGTTCTCTGTTTTTATATCCTTGAAAGTTTATTTTTTCAACATAACTTCTCAAAAAAAAAAAAAAAAAACCAAAAAAAAAAAACATTCTCGCTGGGAGAACAATTTCAATTTCTAGCATTCTTGGTGTTGAGAAATTATTTGTCAGTATCGCATTTTTGTGTTTGATTGAATGCCTAGCAATTCAATCAAACCCCACACACACACACACACACACACACACACACACACACACACACACACACACACAGTAATCTCTTGATGTGAATGAATCAAAGCTGTTTATTAGATATTAATAGCAGAATATACAGCACTACCATCTGATGATAGTGAGAATAAAAACAAGAGGTACCAAAGGAAAAGAAATAAAATAATAAAGTCAAAACAAAACGAAACAAAAGGAAGTCAGAAGCTTGATGCAGACAAATCACTAATGCGCTTAGCAATGTTCGAGTGTAATGCAGCAAACAGTGAAGATAAACAGTACACAAACACACAAATTCTGGAAGAGGACTGGGATGTACGTTAATTTTTTTTTTCTCTGCTAATGTTTTAAAGTGCCCAATACATCAACAACTCATTAACAATATTTAAAAGCTCCAGTGTATGCCGTACGCAGTCGTCAAAACATGTAACACTGATACATATGGGTTTCTTTCATTACCTGTTTTTTTTTTTTTCTTTTTTCTTGAGTATACTCAAACACAGACATTAATATTGAAAAGATGGGAGGCTCAAATACTAATCGGAGCTCCTACAAGATTGTAGGAGGTTCACACACTGAGCGTTTTTTTTCCAAAAAATATATATATAAATCCGACCCAGTATGCAGTATGCACTGCTCAATCAAAAAAAAAAAAAAAAAAACATTTAGCAGAAATTTCCAACAGTTTTTAATTGGACATCTCGGAAGGATGTATAGGCATGGAACGAAATTGAAACAAAACAGGGTGCAAATGAAAAGTATTTTGAAAATCAATTCACATAATTTAGTAACAAATCCAAATAAAAAAATATCCAGTAATTAAAAAATATAGAGCCTCAAGTGCTCTGGAATTGGTTTTGGATAAACGTGATCATGAATAACTAATGTATAATTTAGCACTGATAATCTATTGGCACTGAATTGATTGAGCATATTCGTATCCATGACATGACATTCAAAGAAAGGCGGCGGTTAGTGAAGTGAGCGTCATTCACACAGACAGAAAAATGTAACATTCTGAAAAATGTGCGGCGTGTACATTTGGTTTGTCGTTCACATTACGTTACGTTGCATTCATTTCCATGTAATAATCCAGGAAAGAATACTGATCAAGGTGTACGAGAAATCAACTGAAATAAGGATTCACGCAAAATACAATCTGTAGTCCCAGTACCACGAGGTACCGCGAGACGTCATTTCCTTTGGTTAATAATACAATACAGTGTTCGTTAATACATTATATTCTTTTCAACGACAGAGGTGCCAACATTTATGATTTTTGCACTCTTGCTTTTTTTACAAATAAAATTAAAAATCGCCGATTCACCGAAGGGGAAAGGACGCCGGACATAAAAGACGCATTTTTGTAGTGCTTACATTCGCTTGATGTTGACTTTATCTTGCTGAATTTTGCCTAGCTAGCTAGCTGTAAATCGACTCGTGCTACAGTGCTAATTGTTTTGCTACAGAACAGATAAGACTAGAAATGAGTAGTGGAAGTTAAACGCCAGTCAGAGAAAAAACAGAATGCTAGCTGTTAGGTCATGCTAGTCGCGCCAGATTCGTCGGATTGGCACTAATCAGCATAAACAAGCTAAGGTTAATAGAATTCCCACTTTTTTTTTGTGTTCAGCAGGGGTGAATTTAGACCTATGAATTCCCAGGTCTCGGTCTTGTGAGCCAATAGAAAACGAGACTGTGCTATCTTTGGTCATTAAAAAAAAAAAAAAAAAAAAAGTCACATTGAATTTTTGCCTCGCTGTTTCCTTACTGTTGCTTGGCGCAGGTTTGGAAATGAAGTTAACTGACATTCACTAGGGTTTTATTGGAAAAATTCTTGTTTTTTTCCCCCTCTATACATGCTAGGACTTTCTTGTTAGCCATGTTAGCACCTCTGCCGTGGACATTTATTTATTTATTTTTTTGATTCTGCATTGATCATGAAGTTTTTTACAACTCGGTTGTTACAATTTCCCTTTGTGGAAGTATTTAAGACAGGGTACAATATAAAAATCATTGTCTGATTCCTGAAATTATTATGAAATCCTGAAATCATTATGATTTCCTTTATTTTGTGTTCACACAATGTCATGTAGAAGAACAACGATCCAACCAAATTTTTTGATCCTTTCAATCACCTGGTTTTTAAACGTCCATGATTCTTTAATGCTCCTTTCATATTCTAAAACCCCTTTCATATTCATATAAAGACCAGAGAGAAAAAAAAAAGAAATTTATCAAAAAAACTGAAAGTCAAGAACCTTTCACTACTAGAAGTTACTAATTTGGTAAAGTGTTGATCTTCATTTATCGTCTTCACTGATTACTGTTTAGATTTTGATCAGCTTACACATCACAGCGTTATTTTACAAATCTAGATTGGTTCTCTGTCTGTTTAATCTGTATAATGGATATCTTTGGACAATGTTTGGACAGTTTAAGATATTATTCTTATTATGCAGAACATACAGAGTTCTTAAGGTATCTTATTTCACTCACTTAATAGAAAAATAAATGGTCCTAAACTGGAGCCTTGAGGGATGCCTGTTGGAAAGTCAATGTAATGTACCTTTAAAACTATTTTAAGGTATAAACTTGGACCTGATGGTACACTGTGGGACCTTTGAGGGTATATTCGTACACCGGGGACTAAAAACGTACATTCATAGTACTATTCTTCTCTCAGCAGAATGAAGTGTTATTAGAATAAGACTAGATTGTCGGGTACAGTTCATTCTGTGACACGGTTGTAGTTTAGTAATTGAGGCTTGAAAAACATTATTTGGGCATTAAATGGAAGAAAAGACGATTTGTAATGATGCTAATTATAAAATGATGTATGCTAAAATTAGACTTTTTTGGTACAGGCGACATTCTTACTTTTATAGATACCCTAAATGTTCTATACTTTGGTTTATCTAACGTGTCAAATTGTCCTGAATCATAATACTTTGGTTGAGGAAGATGAAGTGGAACAATATACATACACAACTGAGCAGAACTTTTCAGAAACTATACCAGACTGTCGTGCAAAAAAAAAAAAAAAAAACCAAAGAAACAAACAAAAAAAGGGATGAATTCTGAACATAAGGTTATTAACCACAATGCATTACACGGATAGCTAGCTAGCTGTAAATCTACTCATGCATAAAATCAGGGCTACAGTGCTTGAATGACTGCTAATTGTTTTGCTACAGAACAGATATGACTAGAAAAGAGTAGAGGAAATGAAACACCAGTCAGAAAGAAAGAAAAAAAAAACAGCTTAAACCAGCATGCTAGCTGCTAGGCCATGCTAGTCACACCAGCAAGGTTCGCCATGCATCAGATTGGCACTAACAAGCTCGGATTAGGATTAGAGCAGAATTCATAGCTGGTCAAAGCTATTTTTTTTTTTCAGCAGGGATGAAGGAAGTCATCTTTGGCATGAATGTGAAAAAAAAAAACAACAAAAAAAAAACCCGTAAACTTTGGACTCAATCGAAACAGCAATTCCTAATCTGAACATACAAACGTTACGAATATGAGCCCACCCTCAGAAAACAAAACAAAACAAAGCTGAGAGCAGATAACGAAACCAAACAAAAGAATCCTTTGTACCACAAAATATGGAAAAAAAAAAAAAAAAAAAAAAAAAATCATCGGCACATCAACAAGAGATAAGACAAGCATTAGTTTTTTTGGTAAGCGCACCTATTCGACTATTACAAAAATCACAACTCAAAATGTATAAAGCTTTTTTTCTGTTCGTCTTGTAAAGTCACAGTTACCAAAAAAAGAAGAGCAAGTGAATAATTTATTACATACACTATAATAACATTACCCTAAACACTATTATCTATGAGGTATATCTGAGAAAAATTTTGGTAAAGGAAAAGCACGGTCTGCGCTTTGGACATGCCGCTCTTTATTTCTTTCTTTTTTTTTTTTTTTTACATTTTTTTATTTCACCCTGCTCTTGTTCTTTTTTAAAGCTATGCAACCGTTGAGTGGAAGGAGAGAGACAGAGAGAGGGAGAGAGAGAGAGAAAGAGAGAGAGAGAGAGAGAGAACGAGGAGAATTTTTAAAATTTTTATTTAAAGCCTTTGGTATCAGTTGTTGTTCTTTGCATGATTGCATTGCAAAGCACCAATAAACCTGGCCAGCGTGCGCAGGTCCGACTGACGCTGAGGTATACGCAGGAAGAAGAAGTACAGAGAGGTCGAAACTTCGCTTTGGTTCAAGCAAGGCACTCATCCCAGGGTTATCTCATACTTTGCGACGAAAGCGTTTTCTAAAAATCGTTAGCTGAAAACGGACAGAATCGGATCTTCCGTGAGAAAATTCTCGATGCTCCATAGCTTCAATCAAACATCCCACTTGTTGAGATTTTTTTATTATATATTTTAAACACAATTCCTTAAAAAAAAAAAAAGAAAAGAAATATTTTTGGATTCTTTCCATTTTTTATGTCTTTTCCATTAGGGAAGGAATGGCTACGTGTAAGAAGCTACGTATAACAGAAGCATCTCCACTACACTGACTGCAGCTCTGCCGTGTTTTCCAGAAGGTTCTCCTCAGCAGTCTCTTTGGTTTTCAACGAGAATATTTGGATTTTTAGAGGTTTTGCAGATAAGCGCTGAGCAGTTCATGCTTTCAAGGCTGTGAATTTGTGAATGTAGCTTGAATGTTGCCTTTGGTTCAGATCACCTCTCTACCTGACAGTTCTATTGCATTTGGAAATAGATATAAAACAGATTTTATTAGCCGTATAATAAATCCTGATAGATGCTCTTCTGTCATTTTTCCAGCAAACAAAATAAAACGAATAAAAACAAATAAAACAGACCACGATTCTGATCAGTAATGTCAGTTGTGACATGTGCTATGGTGTTCTCAAAAAAAGAAAAAAAAATTTTTTATATGACTGTTTTTCATGTAATTGTAGAAAAAAAATGGAGAGATTCAATTGTTTTATTTAAAAAACAAATGTTTTCGTTCACACTAAACAATTTGACAAGTTCACTTAATTCGTTTGGTAGAATTTTTAGAATAGTTTTAAAGAATAATTACAAATAAACAATCTGATCTCATTCCTAAATTTAAACCAGGGTCATGGAGTTGGATTTCAATCGATTTCATACAATTTAAGTTGTAAGAAATGTGCACTGATCCCGCTCCAGATCTAACTTTGACCTACGACTCTTTTCGTGTGAACTGTACTGAATTTGAAAATGTTAGAACATGTTAAGAAACTTTTACGAGCTGTTGAAATAATTCTAGTCATCCTACTTTAAACTTGGGAACACTTTACTTAGATCGTCTGCTTTTATACACATTAGTTTTATATATAAGGACCAGAAATAATCATTTTAAAAAAAACCCTGAAATTCACTGAAATGTTTTCACTATTAAAATTTGAAATTTGAAAATTTTTTGCTACTACAAAATATCAGGACCCTTTCTCTACTGCAAGTTACTAATCTGATAAAGTGTTTATCTTCATTTATCAGCTTCACAAATCTTTTTTTTTTTTAGGTCAGCTCAGAGGCCACAGTATCATTTTAAAAATCTAGATCAACCTTTAGCCAGGATATCGTTTTGGGTTCTTCGTTCTTTGGGAAATTGACGATTGTTTTTCCTAAAGTGCCTGTTATTTGGGTGGTACACTCAAGGGAATGTCCTTGTTTCTTATGCTTCAAATGTTTTTTTATTTCACCTAAAAAAGTATTTTAGGTTTATTTCACCCTAAAATGTACCCTGGTGGTACTTGGATCTTTTTTTACCTTGAGTTACCTTTAAAGCTACCATCTATAGACTCAACAACCTGTTAATTTACGTTATGAACAAGACAATTAACTGATTTCTGAACATGTTGCGACTTACGTTACAAATTTTTTATGAAATAAGTCATAAATAATCACCCTGATCTCATGCGAAATTTGTATTTTTATTTAAATTAGTAGGCCATTTAGAAAGCTGGCATGTTGCAAATTCTGACCAAATTTAAATAATACTATAACAGTGTAATACTATAACCCTACGCCGATCTTTCTGCCCACTGAACAACGTTAACACTTAACGGTTAAAACTGTGCAAAACCTCCAGCCTGACTGATTTTTGGTTATTAGTTTTAGTTTTGGCATCTCTGACCAGTGAGGGACATCCTGAAACACATCGTACTGAGCTCAGAGAAGTGTTGGTGTTGGTGTAGGTGTAGTTAGGGGGTAATTTGGGGGTTTTCTGGGAGGTTTTCAGAATAGAGAGGGTGACATTTATCAAAGTGAAACGCATGGAGTCAAGCGCAGACCGTACTAGAGGGAGGAAAAAAATCTTTGGTATCTTTGGTTTCATCAACACGATTAAAATTACAAATGGAAAATTCAGTGAGGTAGCCTCTTTGGTTCTCACTATAGAAATAGAAAGACTTTTTGTACACGCACACGATTCAGTCTTGGAAGCAGCTAGTGTTTAAGGGAATCCTCTGTTATCCTTCTACGAGTGAAGCAATGAACAAACGGTCTCTCAGCGTCCGTGGTTTTGTTTGTTTGTTTGTTTGTTTTCTTTTTTTTTTCTTTTTCTTAAAAATCTTTGGTGAATTCTACGTTGATCTTCCGTTAACGTGTTGCCCTGTCCAATCCGCGACAGTAAGGTCGGGCTGAAAACGAACTGCTTGTCCGTCGTGGCGGGATGCGAAGACGACAGTTAATCAATCACAGGTGGCGAGATACAGTGCTCATTCGGAAAATATTCATCAATAACAGATTGTTTTCATTTGGAGGGAAATCAACAAAATAAACCAAAAAAGGGCAAAAAAAAAAAAAAACAAAAGATTTAAATAACATTTGCTAAGAATCTGGCAGCTACTACATTCTGGAACATTCTCATTAAATCTATGTAAAATGAAATTCAATTCAATTAAATACATTGCTTTTTAAAGTAAAGCTAACTAAAAATAAATTAACAGAGGGGACGCAAGCACTGCATCTTCGATGCGCTAACATTCTCAAAGAGCCATAAATATTAATCCAAACAATTAAAACTAATTAAATAACATTAAATAATTAAACAAAACAAAGCTATGCACATGTACTAGCACACTTTGGCATAAATAAATAAGTTTTTAACAGTGTCAGACACTCAAAGAAAAAAAAAAAAAAAAAAAAAAGACAGAATGTAAACTTTGGCAAGCTACTCAGGGGGAAAGGGTTTCCAGGAATTTTTTGGCAATTTTAAATTAAGTTCAATTATAACAAATATAAATTACATAAATAATCACATATTGCAAAAAAACCTAGGAAACTATCATACATACTGTAGGCATTGGCAAACAATTAAGTACTAAAGACAAGCAACAAACGTAAAGCTCTTTTCGGTTGGATTCCGTACCCAAGGTTGTTTCTAAAGACCTGGCTGAGGTGAAAGTGGAAGTGGACTCCGGCGCGACCTCTACATGCCAGAGGTCATTAAGAGGTCGCGCTCACTGGAGCCATCTTTGGACTCGAAGCTTTAAAGAGAGAAAGAACTGAAAAGATAAAGCTATTCGACCGATATTTCAGCAGTTTCCTCGGAAATGATGAACCGGTATCAGTTATGGTAAATGTTGGCTTTCACACACTCCGCTTGTGAGCATGTGGACATCGTTGGAGTTTTTGGGTGTGGTTTTCGACTTGCATCACCTGATCACAGCTTTCTGGCAAACATGGGAGCTCCGATTCAGTTACTGGTATCGAACAGTATATATCAGTGTATTACAATGTGATGTTAAAGGAGAAGTCCACCCTGAAACACATGAAATATATCTATATTGATGTGCTTAGGGATTCTGGTGCTAATTTGTTGGTAGGTGCTGTTTTTTTGTTATTCCTGCGAGACCTTTCTAAGACCTGAAAGGCAATGAAAGAAGTTTAAACTAAAAAAAAGGTCGACTCATTTTTTTAACTAGAGATTAAAAACGGAAGTTGGTCAGGGTGGAGTTTTCCATTAACCGGGAGGTACTAGGACCCAGGAACCGGTTTCACAAAGGCATCGTAAAAGTTGGTCAAAGCTGGCAGAGAGAGAGTGTTGAATGTGATGCTCGCTCAACCATATGGAGATAATCTTTGTGCTGCGATGCTTTTGGGAAACTCATTCGCCCAGTTACTGCTAATTATTTTATATTGTATATGAAGTTAGATATTGAAATTTTCAATTGTGAGCAATCTTTTTTTTTTTTTTACAAGATCTGAATGTACTGTATAAATAGGTGGCGAATTGTCTTACAGTGTGATCTTTAGTATAAACGTTGACCTTGTACTCTTCACTGCTTTGGTGTTGGTGTATGCTGAAATTTACTGATTGTTTAAATGAACCCACATCTCGGATTAACCTGTATGGATGAGTGTGAAACATCGAATCCCTGGAGCTCCCATGTTTGAACCCACAACACACTCACACACGCGTAGTGAACATGTACGTTCTCCATGCATGTAGCACTGGAGCCAGAGGGAAGAGGGACAAGACCAGGGAACTGCCGTTGGGTGTAAATTAGGAATCTTTGGTATTGTAGCTGATGAGGTTCTTGTTGTTCTTTTTTCCCATTTTTTTTTTTTTGGTGAAAAACTGCATAGGCACACGTTAAAGACAATCTTCAACTTATTTGTTTAAGATAGAGAGAGAGAGACACATTTTTTTCCGCCTTTAGGGAGTGGCTGTTTTCTGCCACGGATGGTTTCCGCACTTGTTCTGCTTCCCGTTTTTTTCCCCCTTAGTCTCAACGAGACTACAAACAAAGAACAAAGTTCTCTTCATCGTTCTCCTCGTCGTCCCTGTCGTCTTTTTTTCCTCTTCTTCTTCTTCTTCTTCATCGTCTGTTTGTTCGTCGCTGTTCCATTTTGGGGTTTTTTTTGTGTGGGTTTTTTTTTGGTTTTTTTTTTTGGTTTTTCTTTGCCGTCTTTAGAACAGTTTTTGGTTTTTCTCATTTGTAGAACAGTTAGGTGCAGAAAAAAGTTTCTTTGGTTTCGATTTGTCAGTAATAAATAGAAAAAGTCTTTTAAGTGTCCGTTTTGAATGATCCATAAAGCCTTTGGCCTGCTTTGGAGCTGGGAACGGGGCTGCGTACTGGCTATTTTTCCTATTAAAAAAAAAAAAAAAAAAAAAAGCAACTCGATGATGCCATGAACGATGGACTGAAATGGTGAAGGTTGGACGTGTAGTTCGTGTAGCTAAACTTCTGTGTGTGTGAAAATGTTCTTGCGCTAGCAGAAGAGACGGCCGCTCTGTGCTTTTGGATACACACACCGAGTCGTCCGCCTCAGCATCAATCCTTTTCCCAGGAAGCTTTGAAAGCAACTGACAGGCATTGGTGTAGAAGATTGTCCTCTTATTCTATTAGAAAGGCCCTGATTGCCAACGCCAGTTCACTTTCATGGAGCTCCTTAACTAGGGTTGCATATAATGGAAATAATCGAATGAAGCTGCCATAGTTGGTGAATGTACGGGTTAAATAATCAAATGATTTGAGTGGCATGACGTAATGGAAGTGTTTTGTGGTTCTGGCGTACTGAGGAAAAAAAAAAAAAAAAAAAAGACAAAGGGTCAATGGACGTTCTTCAGTCGCATCATAGAAACGGCGTCCTGAGTTTTCTAATGATTGAAGAACAATCTTGATGGTCCAGCCCCCTTTTTTTTTTCTTCTATTTTTTCTATTGCAAATGAAATGTGCTTTAAATTTGTGCTCATGTACTACCTGGCTGATCAAAATCATAGCAGTCTCTGTATTATGTGTGTGTGTGTGTGTGTGTGTGTTTATACGGGTGGTTGTGTTTTTCCTGAATGTTGCCATTACTTAACTATGATAGATTTGTGCTTGCATCCCTGCCAATAAGCAGACAGTGTAAAATCGACCAGGGAAATTTCTCCACCTGTCAGCAGGACGATGACTATTCGGATGTTTATTTACGACGCTACACTAGCGTGGGTTTTTTTTGGCATTGCTAATGCATCGTTCAGGGTTTCCTGCTGAATTCAATCTTGTTCAGTGTTGGCAGCTGGGAGTTTTTTTTTTTTTTTTTTAAAATGCAGATTAATGCATGGCTGAAAAGGAAGCTTACATGAAAGGGATCTGCTTTGATTTCAGGCATGCACTTCAGAAAAATCCATCTGGAACGATTATTTCGGGCTACGGAGTTACGCGGTTTTGAGGTTTTCAATTTTTCTTAACGAAATATTTAAGATGCTGCAATTTGCGCCAGAAATCCTTGAAACCTAGTGCCATTCGGTCAGATTTAGAATGATTCTTATAATGATGGTGGTGATGATGATGATGACTATTTTTGCTACGCTTGCCAGTAAGCAGCCCTGCCCCCTTCCTAACATCCACCCGATTTTTTTTTTTTTCTTTGGATAACTTTTTGGTCTGGTGCACAAACCCCAAGCCCAAACTCCCACTTCTTTGCCTCACCCAACCCATCCCAGCTTTTCCAGAAAAAAAAAATCAGACTTTGGTACAAGTGCTGGAAGCGGATGAGGCTCCGCCGGGACTGCCTTCATCCATCCATTTGTCCAGACTCCGTCTGCGCGCGTTCATGAAGAAGTTGCTAACAGTGGTCAGTTCCAGTCCCAGCTGCTGTGAAATGGTGAGCTGCATCTCTTTGGACGGGCGCTTGTTCTCCTTGAAGATGGCCAATAGCGTTCGCCGCTGAAGGTCGGTGAAAACCAGGCGCGATTTCTTTGGTGTATTGCTCCTCTCCTTGCCGGAGTCTTGCTCTTTTCTTTTGCATGCTTCTCCAAGAGAGCAAGAAAGATGAGAAGAGAGAAGAAAACAGAAGAAAAAAACGTGTTATTATACGTCAATATGTCAATGAAGTTTACTCTCCAAGAAACAAACATCTAATTCTGTCTAATTTGTGCTTTGGAGAGGCAGTAATCAGAAGCAATCAGAAAAGCGTTGCTAGGCAACTACGCTGAGCATACACTAGCCAACGACTCAGGCTAATGGCTTTCCTTGCTAGCAATTTTAGCGAGTCATTTTTAAGTCATTTTTTTGGAACAAGTCTTGTAAAAATGATGCTGTAAACACAACCAAACCATCTGAAACATCAATATTTCTCTCGGATGTGTGGATGAATGAGTAAGAAAACACTCCGTACAACTAAAAATACACTGTAATTACACCTTTCATCAACAGCTAAACAAACACTGACAGGCTCCGAGCTTCTATATTGCTCAGCAACGCTGAGATGAAGTGTGAAATAAAAAAAAAAAAAGTGGACTAGTCATTGGGAATCTTCTTGCAAAAAAAAATTACACACCACCCAATCTGAATGAACAACATGCGCTCCTCGTACTGTTATCGTTTCTATAGTAACAGCTAACGTACAAGGCTTTGTATGTTGGACGCTTCACATAAACAGATTAAAACTTACTGTAAAAAAAAGGATTAATAATCATTGATAGGGTGAAGTGTAATTTCTGTAACGACATGTTCGTTTAACATTTGGGGAAGGAGTCTCCACTGTCAGTCCCTGTCACTGTCAAGAAAAAAAAAAGAGAGGCTGGTGCCAGAATGATTGTTTGTAGCTGCTATAACGTATGTGAGAACAAGAACGAACGTGTTTCGTGGACGGTCCACGACATAAAGAGGAATAAAACACTTCAGGACATGCTGTTATTCCAAAATAATCTTTACAGCAGGAACTCTGCTTCATCGCGCCACCCTGCCATTGATTATCTTCCTATAACAGAGTGTTTTATAACTTATTAATGTTTCATTTCTGAAGATATATGAAGCAGGATCTTTATGTCCCACATTTTCGCCTCAGCCCTCCTCAGATCAATCGCCGTATCTCGCAGGAAACGTCCAGGATTATCTGAGGAGAAGTGAGGTGCCCTCCAGGTAATTGCCTCCGTGGCTACTAAGATTCTCCAAACGATCTAGCCGATGTGAGGAGAAGCTGCAGGGTATTTTTAGGCCTCGGTGCAGCCAGAGAGCCGTGTGCAGTTAAAGAGGCTTTAACACATGATCTCCTGGTCATTATCAGCTGAGGCCAGAGGGACACGGAGGCTTGAACAAAACAACACAACAAAGAGGAGGAAAAACACAACAGCAGAATAAGTGAGAAAGAGGTAAAGTGTGTGTGTGTGTGTGTGTGTGTGTGTGTGTGTGTGTGTGTGCGCGCGCCATGCAGCGGAGTAGCATGATGTTATGTATTTATATTGAAATGATTGAAATGATTAAGAAATATAACACACTAAACAGGTTTCAGAGGTCTCACGTGGGCAGTTCTTGGGAGCTGAGATTCCAACTCATAACCTTTCCTAAGGGCGGAGCCTAAACATGGCGACGACGTCACCGAAACACTCCAGGAAACAAGCATTAGTAGGCGTTTAGTTCCGGCGTTAAGTTTACTATGAGAAAAACGAAATCTTCTTAATATGAGAATTTCTGAACAACTGAAATAAGCTAAAACAAAAACGACTTGTTGGAACTGGAATATTTTCTGACTGCACTGTAATATCGATATCGTGATAAATTACGTCACAATACGCTTTTTCGTAGATATCATGAATATTGTGATTTCTATTTATAAAATATTTATTGGCCCCCCCGCAACACATGAAGTCAACTACCAAACTAGTCTTCTACATACGCGGGCTCAGAGACGCCAATAATCGGCTAGCGTCATTGTGATTGACAGGGGGGAGAGTATGCCCCTCCCACCCAGAGAGCACGGTAACTGGCTGTCGCATGTCGCAAACTCTTGAAGGAAGGGCATAAATATATATTACATTATATATAATTACAAACTCACTACAAGCAGGTGATGTGATGTTAAAGGACGTGTGATGTTCCTTTGTTTTTTTTTTACTTTTTGAACTTTTCAGTGTTATTATCATAACAAAAAATAATTTTTTTAATATAAAAAAAATCGATTTATCTTTCGTAGACGCAGACAAAAGTATCACTGAGCATTTTTTTGAATAATAAAACGCAACTCTGCTGTATTGCTGGCAGTTTGTGAGCAAACCTATATACTGTAATACATATCATGCCTTTGAGAATTGCGATATGATATTTTTTTGTCATACTGCCAACCCTAGCTTCTTTCCCATTCTGCTTTGTCTGCATGTCTGTAATCATTGGTCATTATTTATGATTTGAAATATGCAATAGATTTAAGAGTGGAAAAATGTGAAAAGGAGATGTACTGAACCGGGCCCAGTTTACCAAATGCATCATCGTAACTGGAAGATTGTAACTAACAATGATTAATGTCGTGTGATACTGTATCAGTCTGTGGACTGGATCGGTATCAGATCGGATTTAGATCGGATTTGGCGTACTGTCTGATCCGATCCACTGCAGAGTTTATGCCACAAACATAAACTATTTCCACTCTTGTTTTCAGAGTGGTCTGCTTTTCTATCGTCTCTCCCTTCATTTTTTCACCCCAAATCATTCCCACAATGCACTGCAATCGAGCCACTTTCAATAGGGACAAATGAAACATGACCTCAGTTCCCAGAATCCACCAGAAACATGGAAATAAACATGATTTGTTGGAATGGAAATTGCAGTATATAACTGCGTTTCACATTTTCTTTCGAAGCTGCTAATAGCTTGCAGCAATAGGCGAAGCTTTCCCTCGGCTGTGGATCGCTGTAGTGACACGGCTATGCTTCATGGTGGACTAATTGCTGTTTAGAAGCGTGTAAACATTCCAATTGCACGTCTGTGTTTTAATAATTAAAGCGTCCGGCGAAAAACACAAAAGCGCAGCATGAAAACACAAACGAGGTGATGTGTGTATCCGGAAACTAATGACAGTATGATCGAGTGTAAACCGTAATGCTGCATCAGCTCCCCCACCACACACACACACACACACACACACACACGGTTTAAGATTTTTATTTGATTACCTCTCTGAATTAAGTATGCACAAGTGCGGCCAGGCGCGATCAATAGAAATCAGGTTAAGTGTGCAATTGAGTACAAAACTATTATGTAAGAGGAAACTGCGAGTAAGGGTGCAAATAAACACATGGTGTGTGTGTGTGTGTTTGCTTCGCCACTAGCCTTCCCCACATCACATACACACAAAACTCAAAATGGCAACGCACACAAAACAAATGTGCACTAAAGGAAAGCACTGAAAACAAAAATGGCTGCCAAAGAGACACACAGACGGAGATTCGGTGACCTGAGAGCACCACAAAACCAGCCAGCCTCGTCCTCAAACTGCGCTGCTGAGCTAAATATTTGATAGCGAGAAATGCACACCGGCACGTCTCCATGCTGCATGTATAATTCATGCACAAAGCAAAGGTGCATAAACGGCATAAAAGCACGGCTGAGTGCTGAGGCTGATGTCCGCCATGTTCCTCTACATCTCCGGCTTTTCCAGTTCATGCTGGCTTAAACTTTTTTTTCTTTTTTTTTTTTTGCACATTGCCGCACAATAATCAACGTTTCTCTTGCACACGCAGATTGTCATAAGCTCTGAACCTGATCTTGATCCTCTTGCACTTTCTAAAATGACATCCACTCTACCTTTACTCTGAACATTTTGTGTTTTATCTCCAAACTGTATTTTACATTATGTATTTTCTCCTATTCCAATACTTAAGCTCGAGCTCTAACCAAACCCCAAAAATAATCTAATCATGTGAGCTGATTCTGATTTTTTTCCCCGCGTCCTTAACCACTTTTGCTCCTTCACTTTTCCAAATCCTACACATTTAGAAAAATGGTTTGATCTACATTTATATAAATAAAAAAAGTCTGTAGATTTGTCACAGAAGAACCAATTTGTAATAGGGATCTCTCACCAATTTTGTTGTAGACCTTAAAAAAGTCTGTTGTGGAAAACGATTATCCAGTTCATTGTGACAACAACAAAAGAATTATGACTGAGGATTTATAGACTAAAAGGTTCTTTAAGGAAACCTAAAATAGCTCTCATTGGACATGTGAAAGCCTAAGAGCCTAAATAATAATAATAATAATAATAATAATAACAACCCAAACTGCTTTATGCAAGGGATTTGTAGAGGCAGCAGATGCAAATGCAGATTTTTTTTTTATATTAGGTGGAAGAGGAGCTACAAGGCAAACCATGCAGAGTAAGAACGAGACCGTAGCGCGTCACACAGCAACACACGACCACAACAACAAATACCAGCCGCTGAAACACAGGGACTCATATAATGGTGCTAATCAGGGTGAGACAAGACACAGGTGCGAGTGATTGCAAACATGTGACATGCTGGGGCTGATGGGAAGTGTAGTTCAGCACTCCTTTGGCACTATCATGACACTTTACAGTATGAATGAAAAAAACAAAGTACAAAACAGAGTACTCAAAAATATCTAATATAGTAAAATAGTAAAATTGGCAACTAATATCATGCAATAATATTTAAAATAAATAAAACATGTAACATATTAATATCATAATGTCTAATAAATAAAGTAAAATATTCTCTGCCTATCAAGAACTCTTTGTAAGTGTGTAAGGCTTCTTATCCTGGAAAGTCATGCAAAATGTTGGCGCTATTATTGTATTATTGTTCTAAGAGTAAACAGTGGAATTGTGGAACCGTCCATGCTGTTTAGGATCTCACGTTCTATTTCGCATTTTCACTTCACGTGAAACAAGGTGTGTTTTTGTGCAATTTCACAAATAAATCATATTAGAGATTTTGAAAGGAGAAGTGAAATGAAAACGTGACACAAATGAGCATACTGCTGTAAAATGTAAAGCGATGAGCCAGGTCAATGGGGTGGAACAACACGTAGAGGACGAGAGAAGCGAAGAAGAAGTGACGTTTTGGTCAATTTGGGCTTCTAGTTAGAAAATTCTGCCTGAAATCCTGTTATATTAATTGTAAAATCAGTAACATGTTGCGCTGTAAAACCTCAAAGCTCAATCTCGCTCTCCTAAAATCCCATCATTACCTTCTCTGGTGTTTTGTGTGTGTGTGTGTGTGTGTGTGTGTGTGTGTGTGTGTGTGTGTGTGTGTGTGAGAGAGAGAGAGAGAGAGAGAGAGAGATCATTGCTTGTTTTGACCAGCAGGAGGCAGGAGTGACCAACACTTCAGACAGTAACATGACCACTGAGCGCCATTACTTATGTTCATATGCGTGGGTGTGTTACAGCAGGAAAAACACTAAGGTATCATTATGTGTATTTGTGATCATTTGTCATCATGACTAGGCACTGCAGAACCCTACACTGTACTCACACACGCATTTCACGCATTAAAAGTAATTTATTTCGAGTTCTCAGCAGCTCAATAATTCTCCCTTCATGTTAATTAAAAAAAATACAGCCAATAAACAACCTATTTGCAAGAAATGAGAATGAATACCAGCTGTTTATCTAATAAAGGTGTGCAGGAAACACTTATTCATGTTTTATCTGCGGAATTAAGGGTTTAATTGCGGTAGATAAACCTGAACGAGGTTCCTTTAAATCACAATGCTTTAATTATCTCACAGGGAAGCCAAATCAGATAATGATAATAAAAGTGCAGTTTGATGGATATTTATTGCGTCTTTATTTCTTTATTAGGCCTAGACTTTTACAGAGTGTGTGATCTGCATAGTAATCGTGTGAACATTACTGAAACAAATCAAACAAACAGCAAGCCTACACTGTCTGACAGAAAGGTACAGTTTTGCTCCCCCAAAACGAGATATATATATATATGTGTGTGTGTGTGTGTGTGTGTGTGCGTGTGTGTGTTTAAAGGACCAATTATTAAAATAATAATGCTTAAAGTCCAATTATTTACCGTAACTTGGTTTGAAATGTACAATACAGCAAATTAAAGGTATGTTAGTGCATTTTTTGCCTTTTTGTGCATTCTTTCAGAGATTTCTTTTTCCTCACTTTTCGACGCTGATTTATAAACGTTAACACACATTTGTGTAAATATGGAAAAACAGAGCATTCCTGTACGATGCAATGACTTCACAGCAGTGTTTCCCAAGTGTCTGTAGTCAGTGAACCTTTCAGAGTAAAAAACAAATAAAGAAATCTCCTTATGAACGTATTGTTTATTCTATAAAGAGAGTACAATCATTTGAATACTAGGCCGATTAGGGGAATGTGTGATGTCATATTTATTGTATTAGAGCCATTAGGACTTTTTTATCCATTTAAGTCAAGCCAGTAATTCTGCGTTAAAGCTTGGAACATTTTGTATCATCATCATAATACGTTTCCTATTATAATTCCTGTTTATTCCTATTATATTCCTCTTATTATTTATGATTGTCTGTGGTACAGATTAGGCTATCCCCTTTCCTTTCCTGTCATCAGCCAACTAGCATTATTACAACTTTAACAATGTCTGATACTGCGACATGTCATTAAAAAATTATATCAAAATGATCCAATATGGACGCCAGGTTCTCTCAGTGAACCACAACCACCTGGATCTTATATTAAGTATAAAAAAGTTGTAAACCGTAGCTAAAAATATGACAACAACATAATAATACAATTTATTATTATTATTATTATTATTATTATTATTATTATTACTTGTCCATCATTTAATGCTATTCTCTCTGAGAGCCCTAACATCTGCCCTTTTCACTTTTGTACACAGTTGTATTATTATGAGGGCTGCACCATTTCTGCAGTGGGCAGCAGGGGGGTGAAAACTTTAGGGCTTTTCTAACGGGGTAAGGGTTAAATCGATCGGATCAATACCGCTAGGTTCCCCTGGCCTTTCATCAAATGAGCAAAAGCTCCTCTCCCGCTCCGGGTTTATCTTTCTCTTCTGCCAAATGTAAATCAATGTTAGTCTTCTACTGTAAGGGCATCAAACTCAGCTCCTGTAGGTCCTGCAGAGAAAAGCGCTTAGTCGAATAGCACACCGAGCCCAGCTCAGCTCAGCTCAGCTCATCAAGGCCACAGTAATTAGCTGAACCTGGTATTAAATGCGGTAATGGTTTCATCACTGCAAATGTGGAGATCTAAAACACACATTTCCATTTGTTTCTAGCAAGACCTGGGTAATTAATAGCAGGCCTAAGGCTCTGTGCGTTTTGTTTTAACGTCTGACTAGGAAACATAGTCGATATTCCAATAGCTGATCATAAGCAGAATATTCAAACTACGCGCTATGTAGCAGATAAAACCCTAGAAAAAAAACCCTAGAAGATTATAGCTATGCAATTATGTATGTACCTAAGCTGCCACTAGCCACTAGCAGGCATGACCACTTCCTGCACCCTGTGGGAAGCAGATCAGCCCAAGAAGACGAACAGATCTACAAAGATCCTGCCAAGAAGGACCATCCCTCAGATCGCAGTTCATGCCGGAGCCTTGAGACGTCGATTCCTGCACCTCGTTTTGCCTCAGCGCTCCTCACACGGGGCACCATAAAAAAACGCAGGGGAGACGTGACCATTCGCAGTGAAACGCCTATACTGCTGGTATGTACCTTGCGTTTCTCGTGCTTTCCGTGTAAACTGACCCTACACTACAAGTACAAACACAGTCACATAAAGTAGCCCGTTTCTCAAAATCTTTTCACCCAGAGAGTCTTCAACAGTAAAATACAGACCATGGACATTTTTTCAAAACATAAACCAACTGTTCAAATATTAAGCACCTTATGTAAATGTGTACACTAATATTTTTATTCCTGCGATTAAAGAAAAAAATCTCATAAACCTTGTAGCAAAATAAATAAAAAAAATCCTATGCTTCACAGACCCCACTTTAAGAACTCATGTCTTAGATGCTTTTGCTCTGCCTACTTACAATTTGACCACAAATGGACTAATAATAATAATAATAATAATAATAATAATAATAATAGTCCTACTGCGAGTCCTACCGCTAGTCGGACGATTTTTGCCACCTCATCATCATCATCATCATCATCATCATGATGAAACTGAAATACTGTTACCAAACACATTTTGCAGCCTATATCACAAATTTACTTCCTCTACAGTAAACACGGAAACACAAAATTTGTCATCCTGATGCTCTACTGCATTCCACGCAAGAAACACAATTAAAGAGGCTTAATATTTTTCATGAACAAGAGTTTAGAATTTATTCCGAATTTCAAGAGACAATTACATGAATTCTAACGAACAAGTGTCATGCTTTAGGATTGTGTTTAATTTCATATGAAGTCGTAAGAAAGAAATACAAACGCGAATATTCATAGCTTGTCGTACTAACTGAGCTGTGTGGGTTGTTACAGATTTGAAAGTGGAAGACTGTGTCAAATTTATCTCTAGATGTGCTCTAAATGTGAGATTCATTTCCATGAAGCCCTCACAGAAGCAGCACAACAGTGACACAATCCAAGTCAGTAACTGACCCTTAATCTCACTTAAACACTTATAGATTTTTTTTTTTTGCATGATGCATGATAATGATCTTGTAAGTAACGTTAACGGAATAAATTGCTTTAATGCTTCCTTGATATTTTTGCCTTGCATTGCAGTTAGCAAAATTGTTGTTTTGAGGGCTAATTAGCATTCAGGATAATGCGGGCTGGTGCGGCCTTGGCAGAGAAGTTTCTAATCGGATGAATGGATAGGATCCTCTCATCACAAAGTGTCCCGGCTGAGAGAGCACAAGCCTTTAGAGAATCACTTATAGCTCTGAATTATACATGGAGGCGCAGTCTAACCGGGACGCACCGAGAAAGCACAGCTCCTCTTACATTTGTTTGCTTGATGTTTACTCTGGACAGAGGTGGATCAACGAGAAAATAAACACCAATCACCCCTAAATTATCAAGCACGTTCATGGCACAGCCGGTTTCCTTTTAGCTACGTCCACAAAACTCAATAAATGGCAAAGCTTACATATAGCTGGAACAACAAAATGGTGACTAAACAGTGAAAGCACAGCATGCACTAAATCTTCCAGTAAAGCAGCTCAGCCACTGCAGTGCATCCGCCGCAACAGACACATGCTAACTCTAACTCTGTCTTTCATAGGGTGCCATTAGTTTTGTTCTAACTGAATGGCTAGTCCTATTTGTCTTCATTTATGGATTTGTTCTGGATTGCTTTCCTTCTAGTCATTAACATAAAATGACTGAATTTCACAAAATTTTCCACTAAAGCCGTGAGTGCAATCGAAATCAATTTGTCCTGGACAGCGTAACTCGTGACAAATTGCTAGATTCGACGCATATCAGCGAAGATTCATGCTGGTGAGTCTCCTTATACATAACTTTACACAAACTCATGAGTAAATGTTTTCCCGGCGAACAATTTACGAATAGATTTGTTAGCATCCAGCTTGACAAATGAGGCTCGGTAACATCATTTTTACAATAGTCTTATAAAACAGCATAATAATTCTCTTTTGAGAAATTTAATTACTTTTAATACACAACTCCGCCTTCAAACTTAAGGCCACGCCTTCTATGTGAGCCTGATACCGAAACGAAAATGATTTAGCGCTAAGAAACAATTTCTAGATCTTTTTTTTTTTTTAAAGTTAACAGTGTGTCAGAAACCACATCAGCAAGTCTGAGACATCTCCACAAAGCCATCTGAGGTGAGTGTGTGATTCCGGCTAAACCTTTAGCTTCATTATGAGCTTGTGCCCCTTGCTAGCTACATTACCTTCATAACAAACGGCTGAACAGCTACGCATGAGGTGGATTTTCGGCTGAACTGCTTGAAATTGACATGTAGTAGTGATACAACGCTCATTAGCGCTGGGCAGGAAGTGTGTGTGTGTGAGAGACAGAGGCTTTAGGTAGAAAAAAGTGATCGGTGTTGGGTGAGATTGGAGGAATTGGAGGAACAGGAGGGGGGTGCCTGGTGCCCCAGATCAATACTTCACCACAAAACATGATCAGCAATGATGTTTCCTTGATGAGTGAAACCTCCACATAATAGTTCAGAGACACACACAGACACACTTCTACTGGCATAATACAGGTCAGTGTAGACGTTCAGATGAACACACACACACACACACACAGGAGGGGTTTTTACTATCCGACTCTTCATCATAAAGGCATCTCGGCTTGGCTCGTAGTATCACATCACCACCATGTGATTGGGACAAGCACTCTCGGGGAGCAGCGTGAGTGTGTGAGAGCGAGTAAAAAGGACTTGGTAAATGCATTATGTTACAGCCTTGCACTTAGCTGTGTCATATTGTGCATATGCGGATGTTCTTAATGCGCAGGCCAGGCACTTGAGATGACGCTGAGAAAGAGAACCGGGAGACAACGAAAGACACAAGACGCAAGGAGAGAGGAAAGAACATAAGCAGAGAGGCTGTGAGGAAAAAAGGGATGAGCTATGGACAGGAGTAAAACACTCGAAAAAATGTGTTTTGCGCTGTTGTAGCAAAATAATCGGGGTTACTGCTACCACCATAGTCGCAATTCCCCTCTAACACCACAGCGATTTGCTAACAATTACAATTTTTATTTGTTTATAGTTACATTTAATGTCGTGAAACATCGTTCTCTCACAAGCCTCTCTTCTCTCTCTCTCTCTCTCTCTCTCTCTCTCTCTCTCTCTCTCTCTCTTTAGAGAAAACGATGCAGCTTGTCACGGTACTCCTCTGTCCTGATGATGTCAGAAAACTTACAGCTTTACCTCTGAATGTTACAAAGCACCGACACTGGAGACTCCTTCCATAAATGTTACATAAATGTTAAATACGTTTTTTTTCCCTCTCTCTTGAAATTAACAATACAAAATAACGCAGCTTGTCATGTTACCAGCTCTTTGTGCTGAAGACTGACACTGGAGACTCCTTCCATAAATATTGAAATAAGCGTCTGCTTACGGAAAACTACAGAAAGTTGATGTTCATTAAACAGCAGCACATTTTTGAATTCATTGTTTAATAACGACACTTCGATTATCTGGAGCTGCACTACTGTCAGGGCTGCTGTACTAGAAATTAAATCGACAGCTTCTGACCAATCGGAATGGAGAATTCCGTGCGAGTTCTCTCTCGTCATGAGAGTCAGAGTTTGTTGGCGTATCAGCTTTCTTCGGACACCGGTCTCTAATCCCGCATGTGCTTTGGCAGCAGAATGAAACATCACCTGATCTCTCCGAGCGGCCCGAGGAGGAGAGCGAGGCGGCCAACGCTCACACATTTCTCACTAATCACACGGATAACGGGAAGTCTGAAGGTCTGTCCTGAGGGATCGCGCGCACACTCTCGGACACGTGATGATGTCAGCAGTTCAAAGGTTTGTTTGGGGACGGAGCGTTCACCATAGATACGGCCAATCACAGACTTTGCGACGTGAGGTAATAACGCAAGCTAGTGATAATAATCTTGTGTAAAAGTAGGAAAATAAGCCAAGAGCGGGTTTGAAAACAGGAAATCTAATCAGGCTTTGTCTCAACAAACACCAAACAGGGGTTTTCAGTCTATTTCCAAACATCATGTGAAATTCAAGCACTTTTTCAGCATTTTATTATCTCTAGTAGATTAGATAATCCGATTTTTTCCCACTATACCACAACATTTAAGTCCATTATACTAGGTCACATGATTTCAGAGAACTGCTCAGAGAAAAACTACGAGTGTAACTTCGAAAACTTTGGACATTTCCTAGCTAGTTGAATAAACAAGAAGGTCATTGTTATCTGACACTGCAGGCTCGTATGAGGAAAACTGACCTAGCTGCATGCTGTTAGTTTGCCAATTAGAATGAAAAAATGAAGGACTTTACTGCACATTTCAATCCTTACAAGCCTTTTCCTGATTTAACGGCACACTTATTAAGACTTTCCTAAATCAACAAAAGACGTTATTTGATCGTTTTTATGCACAGAGACATGTAAATATCCCTGTATGTTCTACAAGCTCACGATTAGGTCTAGTACAAGCCGTTGCAGTGCAAATCACAGTCAATCACCCGACTTTGTAACTTTTATTGCTTCTAAAGGCGTTCCTCCTACATCAGGGTGAACAATTATGACTGAAAGCATAATCATTATTATTTTCACTCAGTATCAAAATCTCATATTTATCACAATTATTCAGCCCACTTAGGAGCAAAATGATTTTACTGGATTTGCTCATTTCCTTTACGCATTTTAACTCTTTAAACATAGATACTGTCCATATATTCCTTCATGTATATCAATAATTACTTGAATCACTGTTTGACTGTTCTGTAGTGGTTTTAATTTAATGTTAAGCGTTTAAATAATAAATTAGAGCTAGGCGATAAAACTGTTTGAGGATTCATTTATATTTAAAAATGCATTTCTCTAAATAAAGAAATATTCAACACTAAAAGAATCTGGAAAAGATTAAGGAAATTTTCACATCACATCAGCAGCTTCTAGTTAGTTTGTAATTCTTTTTTTTTTTTATCTAAAAAATGTAATAGAACGATATCTCAAAAATGTATATTGTGACATAATTTATCACAATACCCATATTTTTTTTTATAGTGCTATCACCCAGCCCTATAATAAATATTAAATGCTAAATAGACACCAATAATCTCTGCAATCACACAGATCTTTTTTTTTCTTTTTCTTTTCTTTTCTTCTATTTTTTTTTTACAATAAGCTTATTATTTCATGCATTCAGTACGTCAGTTGAAACCAATATCTAACACTGGATCAGTGGAAATCACGATCATGATTAAACTAATATTACTGACGCAGACCTACTCTCATGGCTTACAGCTTTTACAGATATACGCAACTAACAGCGAGTAATTCAGGGATGTTTTCCAGACCCTGTGCATCCGTAACACTGCATAGGTATGAGTGTGATGACCTCTGACCCTTTGAGCAGTCCACTTCATCCTAGCGCTGATGATACTGTCTGTATTTTCATCATTACACTATTATATTAGAAAGCTGGTATTACATGTTATTATTACAGACCCATAAAAGCCAGCATGAAGCACTGGAGTAAAGTGAGACGACGGCTACAGACTGCCGGCACTCAGACACAGCATTGTTAGCTGCAGAGTGCTAAAGCCTGATAAAAAACCTGGCCCGATGTGAGACTGATGTAAGACAGAGAAAGGCACGAGTCTCTCAGCACGTCTCCTCTGATAAAATCCTGTTTTGAATCGAGCACTCGAGTCTGTTTGCTGACAGCAACGAGGTTGTTGTTTTTTTGTTTTTTTTTGGAAAATTAGCTGAGAGACCAAAACTTT
Source organism: Pangasius djambal (assembly GCA_022985145.1). NCBI lineage: Eukaryota > Metazoa > Chordata > Actinopteri > Siluriformes > Pangasiidae > Pangasius > Pangasius djambal. The sequence continues at coordinate 22,895,749 of CM040989.1, read as the reverse complement.
GCCCTTTGCTCCTGTCCAGTGTGTGTGTGTGTGTGTGTGTGTGTGTGTGTGTGTGTGTGTGTGTGGACAAATACCCCGCTATCACAAGACGATTCAGAACAGTACTGTTTGACCAGGCTCAAGAGATAAACGGGGAAAAAAGCTGATGAATTGGAGAAGATTGACTTTGTGCTTTGTCTTCACAACCAGACGAGAATAATTTCATTAACTCCTTAAACGCCAAAGAGGCATCGGATTATCCAGACTTTTACTTTTAGTTTCGCTTCTGAATAATATGCTTTAGGAGGAGAAACTGAAGAAGCGGCAGAAGTTTAAGGGGTTAATATAATCTTTTTAGACTGAAGAACATCACATCTTTGCATGTAATAATTCCGTTTAAAAAACTGGCAAGTCTGAGGTTTTTCTAATTACGCATTTATATTTATTCTTAAATATCAAAAAAAATCTAAATCTATCAAAGTCTGCAGTTTATTAGTCAAACTATCGACCAATTTTGTCTACTACTACCACTGGCTACTATTTTATCTTTAATGTTAGGAACCTAAATATACAACAAACTATACTTCCATCCTTAATTCTGTCGACGTAAATCTATCAAATTTAGCATTCTGATGTTCAAACTATGCTTTTATCCTTCATTTTTAAACTTAAACCTATTCAATTTTGCAGTCTATTTTTGTAATCTATGCTTTCCTCCTTATTTTTAGAACCCTAAACCTTTTAAAATTTACAGTCTTCTTTCAACGATGCTTTTACCCTTCACGTTCAAACCTAACTCTATTAAAGCATGCATTATCACCTAAATCACCTAAATCTATTGAAGTATGCATTAATCCTTGACTGCGGACATATATAACTATACGCCTACATATAATTTTTATGTATTACTAAAGACACAAACTGTTTGCGTCTTTAATAATATCAGCGTTTATAAACTGCATGTATATAGAAATGTTACTTTGCCTAAAATACACTGTACTTCGTACAATTACAAATCAAAACCTTTTAGAAAAAAAAACAGACTTGACATGTGACACTCAAACAGCAGGCGACTATTTTCTAAGAAGTATTATTATTATTATTATTATTATTATTATTATAAATTGCTAACAGTAAGTGCTAACTAGCTTCGTCCTTTTAGCTATCACAACACACTTTCTGACATCCTCTATACACACCAGGTAGATATTCATTCTTTTTCGGAAATCCAGACACCAGATCTAGCTAAATCATGCCTCCTTATTTTATAGTGCTAAAAGTCTGTTTTGAAGACGTTATCATCCATATTACTCAGGCAAAGCTTGTGAGAATGTGTCTTACTCAGACTTGTGTTATGCTGGACCTCTTGGACCTCTGAGGTCACACAACCGGCGCTTCAATCCTATTTTTGAAATCATGATTTGTCTGTTTTGGAGCATCAGTCCCAATGTGCTATTTCGAAACTCATCTCTAAAAGGCTCTGGAAAAAAAAAAAAAAAAAAAAAAATCCATTATCGTCATTAACGGAGAACGGATCCGCTCAGATCCTTTAGACTGGAATGAGAGAGTCAAGCGGGACAGCATACGTGTGAAGGTCACGAGAGAGGTTTTTTACAGCCTAGACTATTTCCTGCTGTTGCTGTTGTCTTGTGAACACTCCACTGTGCAATTATAAACAACGAGTGATTAAACCACGCATCCCGATATCACTCCCGGCTCTTCCAGAGGTCACCAGTTTCTCCAGTTTCATTCGACCTATGATGAATTTGTAGTTCGAATATCCTACAAAGAGCATGTCAGGGTGGCGAAAGGTTAAAGATTTTTACTGACTGCTTAACCTAAGATGGATTTGGCCTTGGATTATTCTTTATTTTCATACATCAAATGTCACTAGATTGCTTCGATCAGTGTCTCTGAAGCTCCTTTTATTCCCCTGCAAGAACCTAAGAACCTCTTAGGGACAAATTCATGAAACAATCGCACTAACGATTAAACCCAAAGCATACACACAACAGTAAACCTTTACGACGAGGGGATTTTCTCCACGCAGTCAGACGGAGCACTGAAAACCTCCCATCCGTCAACTTTCCCGGAAGAAGCCCAGGATCCGGTTCCAGATCAATGCAGTCCACACATTTATGTTATTGTTGCCAACATTAATGCCCTTTTAATCTTTAGGAGATTACCCCCTCATCGATCTGCAGGCGTTCAACTCCATCAGATTTGTTTGAGAAAACCGTGTCATAACTAGCCGAGATTGAAAGCTGACACAGGAATGATAACAATGAACCCGGAAGTGTTTTTTCTTTCTCTCTTTCTTTCAGATGTCAGTGCCAGAGCAATCGGGATCAGTTTTCCTTTAACGCTTTTCACGTTTTAAGCTGAGAATCTGTAATGAAATGTATGAATCACATACATTTTACTGAATATCCGACTAGCCGAGTATCACCGTGACTAGCCTGCACTCTCGGCAAAAAAAAAGGGCCCTAATCCGCACCATTCCTTGTCACTCCACTTCTCACACCTTCTGTACACACCTTTAGTGTGTATCTGTGCCTGAAGTGTACCTTCTAAAACATTATTACAGCCAATTCTGTACCGTCAAGCTTTTTAAAGGTACACTAATGTGTGTGACTTGCCATGCTGTCAACCTGGATTCTTTCTTAGAACATATTTACACTCTTACTCTGTTTTCACCATACAGTGACACGAAAAGGTATACATTTGCATTACATAATCAATTATTTATTTTTTTTTTTACAAGTGCCTTTAGGTTGAAACTGACTACTTGAATCATTTACAAACATTAGCTTCTAAGTAGCCTAGCATAATCTGAAGAAAGTGCATGCTAACCACTTAAATCAATCAGACTGATCGTTCATTTTATCTCAGTTTTATATCTCAGCATACTTTGTGGCAACACACTAGGCTATATTACATACATTACATTCATATTTAGCTATATTAGCTATATCGTATATTATATAGTTTTTTTTTTTTACATATGTTAGCAGGTATGAACGTGGGCTAATCATTGCGCGTGGTACCAAATTTTCCTCACACGTTTTTAGTGTGGTTCTACATATTTTTATTTAGCTAACTTTAGTCGGGCCTCGTTCGCTTAATAAGCCGTTTTTAGGGGTCCAAGCACTGAACGCTATTGGGGTTTTTTTTGGTTGTTTGTTTTTGCTTTGTTTTCTTTTTCTTTTTCCTCCCAAACCAAGGATCGTGACAATACCGCAAATGAGGAAAATGTCCAGTCTTTAATTAATACCCACAGAATTGACAGATTCCCAGCAGGACATGGGCACTCACTATAAGAGGTAATTCAACACTTTATGTGTTAGGTGAACGCTTGCCGTATCCGTGATAAGATTTATATCTGGTCACGATTTTTCCAAAAACACTGTATTTCTTCCCTTCTCTCTTTCATTTTATATCACCGCATAGCACTCTACACTCTTAAAAAAAGAAGTCTAGACTAGTGCAATGACCAGAAAGCGCACAGGGTTCACATTTTGCAAATTTTGCCCGGTTAAAAACCCCAAGAACGTGTGTTTTTTGTGCGGGGTCACGCCGAGAGCTCTATCAATAATTCATCGGGCCACAGCAGCTTCTGCTGCTTCTTTTCAATTCCCCCTGTCTGCCTTTCGCCCAGCACATAATACCCTCCAACCCCCCTCCTAACCCCACAACCCCTAAAAAAAGAAAGAAAGAACCAGACTCCACCGCCATCTGCAAGCCCGAGATTACAAAATGCATCTCCAAATCGCAAAAATAAATACCTAAATAAAACCCACAGAGGTGTTTAATCGATTACGATTTTTAAAAAAAATTATTATTGTTGTTATTATTTATCTTAGCATGATAACGTCTGTGTGTCCACTGCATCTCAGTGGACGTCTCAAGACTGACCCTCTTTCCACGTCTGTCACTGCAAAGACCACTTAATTATCTATTGCTGTTAAGCCCATATTCGAATAATCGATTCAAGCTATAGCCTATACGCACGGGTAAACGTGCGTGCGTGCGTGTGTGGGTGTGTGTTTTGGTATGTCGTTCGTCTACTCTACTTTTTTTATTTCTGAAAAACTGACTGCATATTTATATGACCCATACATCCAAATCACACTGACAGCCGGTGTTATTATGCACAGATAGCAAACACAAAGGTCTAGCAAAATTACTGTAGCGTTATAATGCATCCATGCACAAGTGAATAAATCCAAATCCAGATCCTGCTGATCAGCCAACACACCTATTCATGATCACTGCACTGACAACAATTTAGCAATTCAAACTATTACCCTCAGCATATTGAAATTATGACCAGGTATAATCAAGATGGAAAAATTCAACACGAAAAATAATCAGGGAAAAAAAAAAATTCAGCGCTAAAGAAAAATATCAGAAAAATGCAGAATTATTATGGCTATACATTCCAATGTTTTCTTCAGATGAACAAAGGAAAAGAGAGTGTTGGGGAGGGATGTGGTGTGTCCATCGCTAGAGGGGGCAACAACCTTGTTGTAAAGGAGAGAGAGAGAGAGAGAGAGAGAGAGATTTGCCCCCTTGTCCACATCAGTCCTCACAGTCAACAACACTATAAACCTCTTCACAGCCTCCTTTAAAAAATACACAATACACACTTCTTTTTTTTTAATAGACAGGCTCAGAAACACACTCACTCTGCTGGAACATCAGAGCAGTCAACATTTCATATCCTGTTTATTAATTCATCTGATTTAGCAAAACAATAAAAAAAACAACACGAACAAAAGAAAGACGCAGTTTCTCAACCATCATGAACACTACCATAACAACATAACACTAGTGTGTGTGTGTGTGTGTGTTTTAATGTCGCATCGTATTTCAGAGTTCGCACTAAAATCCTGAAAGTGTGTCTCTTTTTTTAAAGTTAAGGAACACAAAATTCAGAAAACGTCAATAAGACGCACGAGTTAGAAATCAGTGCGCGAATACAGTCGCAAGCCGATCGGAAATAATACACAAAAAAAACCCAGAATTCTCAAAATATCTGCTGTGTATATTTTTTTCCCCCCAAAACTCTGACGATAAATGCAATTCTACAAGCACTCCAAGAAGGTGAGCTGAGCTATCAAATTACTATTACTATTACTAACATTATGAAACGCTGTTTTTTTTCTTGTCAATCAATATTGATCGTAATTATCGACCAATAAACGTGTTCAGTGAATTTTAAAAAATAATAATAATTATAATCACGTGATTTCAGCCTTTTGCTTTCTTGAATCTGTTTTTGTCCTTGATGATGATGATGGTGATATTATTATTATTATTATTATTATTATTATTATTATTAGGCAGTCATTTGTATTAACCTGCAGAGGGGAATTTGATTTTGTAAGAAGTAGAAGAGGAAGAAGGAGAAAAATGCCTTTGTTTATTTTTACCTGCAAGCCTTAGCGCGGACATCCTCTGAAACTCGGGCTCCTGCAGCCACTTCCACATGCGGCGGAAGGTCTCCCGGCCCGACTTAAGTTTACTCCACGGCTTGGGGTTGCGCAGCAGGTCGGACAGCGTGCCTTGCGAGCGGCACAGCACGCGCTGAGCGAAGATGGCCTGCGGGATGCTGTAGCGCTTCAGCTCGGCGGTGATGCGCTGCGCCACTTCCTTGGTGTTGATCTCCTCGAGCTGCTGCTGGTGCTGCTGCTGATGGTGCTGCGCCCCCGCGCCGCCGTTACCGGAGGAGGAGGAGGAGGAAGAGGAGGAGGGCGGCCTGTCCCGGCCGGACGCCGCCAGCACGGGCGCATGAGGGTGTGGGTGATGCACCGCGGCGCCGGGGTGCATGCCGTTTAGATGTGGCGGCATCATGCTCGCCACGGGTCCGCCGAGGCCCCGGGACAGGTGCTGCTGGTCCCCACGGGCCAGCATGGCTGCGTGCGCGTCAAAGTTGGAGCCCAGCATCTTATCGTGGCCGCCGCCGGTGTTGCCGCCGTAGCCGTGCAGGCTCTGCTGCGCGCCGTGCACCGAACCCAAGCCGTTGCCGAGCGGGCTCAGGCTCGGCGCCACGCCGCTCATGTCCTTATGGTACGCGCTGTAGAGGTTGTTCATACCCGGCAGAGCCCGGTCCTCCCGCATCAGCGTGAAACTCCCGCTCACGTTGCCCGAGAGCCGCTGGTGGTGGTGATGGTGGTGGTGATGGTGGTGGTGATGGTGAGGATGGTGGAACTTGTCCGATACCGTGGAAATGGGCGGTAAAGGCTGCAAGGGGGTCAGCGTGGTATAGGTGCCACTCATGCCCATACCGGGAGGCGACGTGTCGCACGGCACGCTCATGCTCATCCCGTGATGGAGCGGCAGAGACAGCTCGGCTCGGTACTCTCCCGCGCCCTCCAGGATGGTCGCCATGCCGGACACCATGGCCGAGCGCGACGCCAGATCCTGGTGTATCCGCAACGACGACGACGACGACGTGGACGTGGTGCTGTTGCTGCTGCGTGCGTGATGCGGGCTGTGGCCGCTCATCAGCTCGTGCTCATGGCCGCTCGCGCTCAGCGCGCCGTGCAGGCCGCCCATGCCGTCCATTGTCATCTCCGGGTTCATGGCGAAAGCATCCAGATCCTCCTTGGCCAGGCATCGATAGGCGTTGTAGGCAGTCTTCATTCAGTCCATTGATGTATATAATGCTTCTTTTTGTGTATCTCTGTGCACAGGAATGATGTTGTTATCCTTTTCTCCTTTTTTTTTTCCCTTAAGGCCTCTCGGTTTTTTTTTTCCTCCTCTTATAAATTTAAAAAAAAAAAAAACAACAATATCGCCGATGTGTCTCAGACGGGCCAGCGCTGATTTCTCCCCATGTCCGACCCTCTCCTCCTCCTGCGGATTCTGCTCGAGCAGCTGGATTTGTGCACGATGGGATTTGCTCTGCTTAGTTTTGCTGCAGCCAACCCTGATGAAATGGGCGGGGTTTGCTGTATTTTGCTCTTTTTTTTTTCCTCCTCTCCTTGACGGACAGGTTTGAATAACCAATCACATTGTAGGGTGAGGATGCAAGCACCGCCCCTTCTTGACCTGTTGTCCAATCGCAGGCAGCGCTGAGCTTGCGTAGAGATTTGTAAGACAAGTTCCTGCGTTACAGAGGCAAAAATAAAGATATTTAAAAAGAAAATTTACAGTTGGTAACATTTAAGTGCTAGATTTAATACTTAATGTTGTCATGTTGTGAAATAAAAAAAAAATTAATAAAGAAAAACAGTAATACGGTTTAATTTAATACAAGTTTAAGGCCACCACACTCACCGGAATTCTTTCTTTCTTTATTCATTTATTTATTTAAATAAAAACACCAAATCCATTTTTCTTACTGAAGTTGATAGTATTTTTGAGAGGCTGGACATCCTATATTCTTAACGTATAATTTTTAAAAAATAAATGTGTTAATTTTATTAATTATTAATTGATTATAATATGCTGTATATCTACACAGAATAATCAGGAATGTACACGTGCTATTCTGTTTTTCATGTTTGTTTTTTTCTCCCCTATGATGCTAATGTTGTGTGTTTTCAGCACACTTCCTCAAATCTGCATGCATGAGATGTCATTATTCATTCATGGTAGTTATTCATTTCCCAAAAAGTGCACATAATAATAATAATAATAATAATAATAATAATAATAACAGTAACACTTACATTTCTAGATTTGAGATTAGACCCGCAAAGACTCTGCTGCACTTTGATTGCACTTGCCACTAGTTTAGAGAAACTTTATTTAAATAAACGTGTGGAAGCTTTGTCGTGACGCTTTTTTTTGCACTGTGTAAACTCCAGCCGGTGGAGGAGTAACAGATTTGCTTGCAGGCCGGTTGCTCTGGAGGGCGAGCAGATGCGGCTTTTGTTTGAGTGAGTCTGTAATTAAGGACGAAGGGACAGAAGTCTGAAAGCATGACCTATTTTTTTTTTTTTTTGTCTTTTGATCAGCTGTCAGAGGAGGAGCAGGAGGGGGGGACATCACACTGAGAGACTCGGAGAGCACAAAAACGGGGTGAGCGATCGGGCAAAACCCAAAGTTTGACTCTGAGAGACAGACACGAGACACAAGAACCTCTGGCCTGCGTTCGTGCTTTTAACGGGCCACAAAATGCAATCAGACAGTCACGTGGGAAGCTTATGATCACTTCCGGCATCACGACATAGCTATGATAATTCATATTTCATACATGACCTTCGGTTGTATTTTTATCCATGCAATCCTGTGAAGACTGAAGGAAAAAAAAAAAAAAAAAAAAAACAAGCATGAAAGCCTCCCAGAAAGTAGTACTAAACTATACTTCTGTGTGTTTCCTTGTTGTTAATCAAGTGTACATCTTGTGTATACCTTTAGTGTATCTTTTACCTAAAGTGCACATTGTGTACCTTTAGCACTTTACTCCAAAAAAATGAGGAATAAATAAATAAATAAATAAATAAACTGCGGTCCATTTTTTAAAGGTGCACTCTATCTACTTCCCAGGTGAAAGAGACATATTAAAGGTGCAGTAGCTGTACCCTTGATTAAAGGGACCACCCCAGCGACAGGGGAAGGGATTATTTGGTACTGTTTTTATGAGAGTGTACCTACATTTGTAGCTTCTGATGCTTTCTTCTTTACAATCCCAGACTGTACAAATAATGCACAAATAATGCAAAAATGGTGACGTTGATATTTTAAGTGGGGATTTTCAGGGTGAAGTCCACCCTCCGAGGAGCTGAGGAGTGAAATCAATGAAGTGAATTTAAAGTGAAGTTATTTCTATAAGAAGTGTGTGTTTTTTTTTCTCTAAAACTAAAACGTCTCTATTTCTATAAAACGACCCGACATATCCAAATGTAATACATATATAAAGTTATGTACATATACATATACATATACATATACATATACATATACATGGATAGCAGAAATAAAAGTTACGCAAAATTCAGATTTTTTTTAATTCTAAACTAAAGACAGTTGCATGAACTTTAAGGCAGTAAGCAGCAGAAACCCTGTGTCGTTTTTTTTAATGCATTAAATGAGATGAAATGATTCTAAATGAGACTAAATGATTAGGTTAAGATAGTGAGTCTAATCCAAAGATCAAACAAGGTGTGTGAAACTTCAATTTGGAACAGTTACTGTTTTTTTTTTCTTTCTTTCTTCATTTTTTTTGTCCTCTTTCAGGCCATCTGCCATGTTAAGTGCAGCTTTATTGATCAGAGTCCTGGCGGACCCCACGCTGATCTATACACGCACGCACACACACACAAACACACACACACACACACACACACACACACACCCACGTTTCTTTTTTTTCACGGGTGATGATGCTCTTCCATGCATATGCACAGCTACAGTTCTGTCACGAGCGCTACGGGGTAAGTCTCTCTCTCTCCCTCCTTCTCTCTCTCTCTCTCTCTCTCTCTCTCTCAGGCTGTCTGTCTATCTCTCTCTCTCTCTCTCTAGAACATTCCTTTGCCATTTTTTTTTGGCATTATATACATGCGTTAGGGGGTCAGAAGGGAAGGGGCGGGAATTAATTTGACACTGTTTTACATCAAAACCGGTGACGGACTCGGGACCTGTGCTTTCACACACTCTCACACACTCTCACACACACTTGTAGACACACTCGTACACATACATACACACACACACACACACGCTGCATGTGTGTCTCGCGCTTCGGTGCTCGCTGTAAATTTGGAAACATGCACGCTATAAAACTCTAATATTACAGTCTAATGCTAATTCTGGGTTATATCTGGGTTATATAAATTTAATTAGATTATAACACAATTATTTAATTATGTAAATTAACACCACTATCCTACATCATTGTTATACATTTCCTATACATTGTCTGAATGTTTTTTTTTATGTTGATTTAGATTGCTGATAAATAAAATGCGATTATTTATTTATTTTTGCTTTTTTTTTTTTTTTTTACTATTCCTAAGAATTAAGATATAATATAGCCTATAATATACAGTCTAATTGTATTTTTTGTTATATTGTACATTGTTTGTCTACATGTTTACTCACAAACTACTTTCAATTCTCTGCTTTTCTGACCCTGAGGTAATTAAGAAGAGTCGCATTTTTTGGGCTGTATAAAGTAAAAGGAATCTTTTATTGCAAGTTCCTGTAGCTTAGAAGTAAAAGGTAGAAGAAAGCTCACTAAATTAATTCGTATTTTAATCGAATAGACTAATATTGTCAACCCTTATTATTATTATTATTATTATCATCATGAATCCGGTTTTATTTTTCATGCTCATGCATTTCATTCTAATTTTAATTCCCTGCTCAGTTCATTAGAATCCGATTTTATGACTTTGTGTCGAAAAGAGTGGAGACACAGCACAGAGAGCAAAGAATAAATCAGACCCCTTTCTGTTCTTAACGTTTTTGTCAAGCTTTAGCTTCAGTTTGGTTGATATTATAAATCATGATTATTGATTATTCTAATTATGACAGTAATCCGCGTTTTACTTCGCGATTGCTTTCTATCTGAGAAGCTCATTATCTCATAGTTGGTTAATCTTTTAATGAATGACGTTAATGATTATTTTTTTAAACTTATGAAGTGCAGAGGACGTCGATATTGTGAGGTTTTGAGGGGAAAAAAACCTATGAGATTAATTTATAGGAAATTAGACATCATCCTAAGACTATCATTAGTGAGACATTTTACAATGGCTTCAAAAAGTATTATTATTATTATTATTATTATTATTATTATTATTATTATCTTTAGTTTATGTTTTTTATGAAGTACATTATATTAGCAGGTCTATGAAAATAGAAAAAGTAAGTACTTTATTTATTTTTAATTTATTCTTTACATTTACTCCAGGCCAGTGGTTGTGCTTAGCACTGCTTTGCGTCTGAACTCGTAAATCTCATCAGCACACACACACACACACACACACGCACACACACGCACACACACACACGCTTTATCTGCAGCTTTCTCACTTCATCACAGTATCTCTATCAGTGCAGGAATAATGACATTTAAAGGGTCGGTGTTAGTCCTGGTCAGGAGATTGATTAATAGTTGATTAATGTGTATTTGCGCTCATAACTAAGTGCAGCTGCAAACATCAGGCCAAGATGGCATCCTCTTCCTGTTCCTGGAATTATTATTATTATTATTATTATTAATTATTATTAACGGCCTAAACTCTCATACAATTATTAGCATTTTACTTTTACTAGGCTGTAAATCCAATCTGGCAGTTTGTAATGTAACACATTTATTATGTAACACACTTAGGGGCATAATAATAATAATAATAATAATAATAATAATAATAATAATAATCATAATCATAATCATAATCATAATAATAATAATTCCTTTTCTAAACATATTTCTTCTATAAGAGTATGTAGGGAAGAAGCGCCATTTTCAGGCACCAGAAACTCGCTGGTTTACTATAAATATCCGTAAAGATCCGCTGACGAAGCCTATAGATGAGAGGAGGATAAATACAGACTGAAAGCGTGAAGGAAAAAAAGATCAGAGCGCCGTAAAAACCAGAAGCTCGATATTTCCTGCGCTTTCTGCCTCCTGTGTGTTAGAAGCTGCAGGCGCGAGACAGCGCGCTATTATTCAAACTACAGAGAATGTTCTAGAGCTGTGAAGAAGAGCCGAATTCTGGGCAGAAGATTCTCTTTAAAGAAGATTGTAACTGTTTACAGAAGATTGTAACTCTTTGAGAAAGATTCAGACGCCCTGGAGACGACTCCTAAACTCGAAATAAGATCTAACTCTTTAAAGAAGACTATAAGACTCTGGAGAAGTTTCATAAACACTGGAGAAGATTCATAAACACTGGAGAAGATTCATAAACTCTGGAGAAGATTCATAAACACTGGAGAAGATTCATAAACACTGGAGAAGATTCATAAACACTGAAGAATACTCTAATGCTTTGAAGAAGATTCATAAACTCTGAAGAAGATTCATAAACACTGAAGAAGATTCATAAACTCTGGAGAAGATTCATAAACACTGAAGAAGATTCATAAATGCTGAAGAAGATTCATAAACTCTGGAGAAGATTCATAAACACTGAAGAATACTCTAATGC
>CM040989.1:22838356-22878209 GCA_022985145.1 Pangasius djambal | reverse complement strand
CAGATAGAGGGACAGACAGACACTGAGACAGTAGGACAGACAGACAGTAAATGAGATAGAGGGACAGATAGAGGGACAGACAGTGAGACAGTAGGACAGACAGACAGTAAATGAGATAGAGGGACAGATAGAGAGACAGATAGAGGGACAGACAGTGAGACAGTAGGACAGACAGACAGTGAAAGAGATAGACAAACAGACAGACAGACAGAGAGACAGTCAGACAGTGCAAAAAAAAAAAAACAATTAAGAAGACATACAGACCGTGAGAGAGAGACAGACAGTAAGTGAGATAGTGGGACAGATAGAGAGACAAGTGGACAATGGAAGATGTAGACAGAAAGAAAATGAAAAAGACAGACAGACGGTGAGACTCACAGACAGTGCAAAAGACAGACAGACAGACGATGAAAGAGAGAGACAGACGAAAGTGCAAAAGACTGCAGGAAGATGTACAGACAGACAGAGAGACAGAAGGACAGACAGAGAGACAGTGAGACAGTGCAAAAGACAGACAGTTAGGAAGAGTGACGGAGAGACAGACAGTGAGCATTTTTTACTAATCTTTTTACTACTAATGTAGGAAGGCCGTGTTTAAAAAACATTTAAGGAATAGAAATAATAATGATAATAATGTGATAATAGAATAAAATCACATGTATGTTCTCTGTTAGTATTAACATTAATGTTAGATAAAGCAGGACTGGAGATGAATGAATAATTCCACAGGAATGATTGTGTCCGGCTCTCTGTATGTCGTTGTGTCGTGTTTTTCCCGGCACACACTCGGTGCTCTTTCCTCCCCGATCCCCACAGGCTGGTCTCAGCAAGCCCCGGCGTATCGATCAGCCTCAGCCCACGTTTGCATAATTTCTGTTTGGGAGTCAGAAACACACTCTTTATCGCCTCGGCTTCCATCCTGAGTCGTGTGTGAGCGAGCAGGAACGTGTGTGAAGCAGGCCAGGGTTCTCTGTGGGGCTCCTGCACCGATCGCGCCGGTCAGCCAGCGCTGATTAGCATCTTAATACAGTGAAACTTACTACAGGAAGCAAAGCGGGAAAATGAACAAATGGGATTAACGTGTAGGAAATAAAATACAATAAACCATAAAATGCCATAAAATGAACATTCATCGTTGCTTGAATTTTGTGATTCACATGAAATTTTAAACGTAGCTTTTAGACTATTTTTCACGTGTAGCGCAAATGTTTATTTTTCACATCTGATTCACACGTGATTCTTTCCACGATTCGTTTATTTTCACATGACTCACGTATTTTCACGTGATTCTTTCACATATGATTAATGTATTTTTTCACACGATTCATTTTTTTTTTTTTTAATGTGATTCTTTTACACAATTGTTTTCGTTTTTTTTTTTTTTTACATGGGACAAGATTCATTTACTTTCACTTGCTAATATTTCTGGACATCATTTTCCCACCGCGATTATCTCACATGAGTAATTCTTTTCCACGTTTGATAACACATCGTTTACACGAAATGTTTTACAGCAACAAGATTTGTACTTTTTAAAACTCTAATTTCATGTTATTTCTTGAATTTATTTGCTTTGATTCTTTGTCGATAAATAAGACATTTAATTGAGTCATTTGGCTTAACTGGAATTAGGATCCTTTGGTTTATGGAGCCTTTTATTTTTATTTTAGTAAATAAAATGAGCCAATATCTGAACCTTAAGTGCAAAATCATGAATTTTCTGCACAAATAAAATTCTATAAATTGCACTGAACTTGCCTCAAAATCTTTTTTTTTTCTCTTTGGTCTTGTCAATGTCTTTTCCCATATCATATTTTATAATGAATCTTATTTTATTTAGCAAAATTTAGCAATTAAATCTGATGAATAAAGAATCACATTAAAGAACCACTGAACAGTCACTAATGGATCTTTTTTTTCTTAATGCCTAATAATAAAAAAAAAAAACAATAATATTTATCTATAGAGCTCTTTTCAATATGAAACCTCAAAATATAAACCCAAAGTGCTTTACATATGTAAGATTCGAAGGTCATAACGGAGCATTTATGATAAAGCATGTGAAATAAAAAAGTAACGTACAATGAATGGATTATAAATCTATGATAAGTTCTACAAACATACAACAAAATAAAAGACACAAGAGCTAAGAATAGATTCTCCTGTATGCACGGTATTGTAAATAAAAGCACTACAGGGCTACATACACACATTTGTTGCTCAGGACGAGTAAAAAATTATTAGCAGATATTAGCAGATCCAGGAGAACAATCCAAAAAACACTCATTTTCAAACACTAAGCTGAAAAGCAAAGCTGAAATGACCTTTAGACAGAATTCTGTGTGTGTGTGTGTGTGTGTGTGTTTGGTCTACAGTGTGATTGTGAGAACAGCTTTAGCTTCATGCACCATGTGCTGTTTAGTGGGAATCAATGGCACTGCAAAGCCTCCTCGCACAATACACACTGCTTCAAAATGGCCACTCGAGTCACCGAGACACTCAGCTTTGTGACTCAGGAGAGCACGGGCTTCGCAAGATCGCCGGCATCGTGCGACCCGACAGTGTGCGGCTTTTCAACAGCCAAGATGTTTCAGCAGCGAGTATGATGATGTTTGATCTACAAAATATAAAGCAATGTATCTACAGCATTTCCCAAATTTGTGCGTCATAATTAGCCTCAAATAAAAAGACAATCACAGGAAAAAAAAAAAAAACGAGAACGATTTGAAGTATTTTTAAAAATATTTTTGAGTATTGTAAATCTTTAAAATAGCTCTTTCACATGTTAACAATAGTTTTAAATATCTAGAGATATTTAAAAAAAAAAATTGAAAAAAAAAACTATTAAAACTCTATACTTTTAAATATGTAAAAAAATTACAAATAATTAAAAAATTAAATTTTTGTAATAAATATTTCTTTTACAATAGAGCACTAATTTTAAAATAAAAATAAAAAAATACTACATTTGGTAAAGAGAGCAAAATATTGCTGCTTAGAACACTGAGGGGCCGGTTACATCATCCTGCTTAATCTTTGACCCCTTCTTTCAACCACAGAGGTCAGAGGTCATGGCAGGCACGTGGCCAAAAAAAAAAAAAAAAAAAGATACCAGATTTGCTGTGTGTGAATAAACATAACAACAACAACAACAACAGCAACATCAACATCAACACCACCGTTGTATATTTGTCAAAATATATAATTGGGCAAAATAATCGATGCCTTGCTGGTCTTTCTTCATAAATTCATAAATCTGAGCGTTTTTTTTTTTTCGAAACAAGCTAAAGACGTTTGGCGTCTGCTAATAAACACAGTAGCTTTTTGGAATTATGGCATAAGAACATTAAAAACAGAGTGTTTTTTTTCTCTCTTTTAAAGGTAATCAATAAGCCGCCTCTCTCTTCCCCGCTCGAATCATGGATTCCCGATACTGCATTGCTCCTATTATTGTTTTTAATTGATGTTTCTTGTTTTAAATCATATTATAAAGTATCCTTGAAAGAAATACCACCCAAAAAAGTGTACACTCTGCACATGGCTTAATGGCGAGTTATTGACCAGGCCCGTTGAAGAGGGAGTTGTATAATGGTGATTTATGGCATCTGTAAACAAAACACAGAGGAGATGCATTGGCTCTCTGGGACGACGGCGACGGCTGTTAGGGAACTAACATCATGTTTAAAGGACGTCTCTAACCCGCAAAGAAGGGGGCAACTTTGATTTAGCCGACTGAACAGCCGTTAGTTTAAATGCCGTAATTCAGCTAAATTATCCACATATTTCACCTTGTGACTGTATGGGAGTAATATAGGATTACGTGTGAAAGTGCATTTCAAAGTGTTATGCCCTGAACAGCATGTGAATAAGAGGCGATAAATAAACCCACATGTCCTACATGGGAAGAATTTACATAAATGAATCCCATGTGAAAATAAATGAGTCGTGTAAAAAAAAAAAAAAAATGACGTGAAAATAGTAAATGAACGATATGAAAATAAATCATGTGTTAAAAAAATCCCCAAAAAAACAAGTCACATGAAAATAAATGAATCAAGCGTAAAAGTCACACGTGAGAAGAACGGAATCGTGTAAAACATGACGCGAGAATAATAACTGAATCATGCGTAAAACGTGACGTGAAGAGAAAATGAATCGTGTAAAAAAAAAACGACGTGAAAATAAATGAAGCCCATGTGCAAAAAAATAAAAAAATAAAAACATCGTGTCCACATGGGGAAATGTGTGAAAAATAACATGTAAGGTCTCTAACAATCACACGTGTAACTTTTTTATTTATTTTGTTGTGTTTTATTTTACCAAGAACATGTCTGGTGTATTAGATTTCATCATTATGAGTAAAAACAAGAAAAAACAATTCCAAACATGAATGTTAAGATATTGATCGTGAAAAAAGCAAAACGTTTCATCTTCAGAGTTTGCATTGTAACGTCTTAGTCAATCTTTGCCAGTTTTTCTGGACAGCTCGCCCTTCTTCAAATTATTTTGAAATACTTCGCAGATGATTGTGCATTTTGGAACTGTCTTAAGCTGTGAAACACAGATCTGCTTTTCTTTTGTTCCTATTCGAAAACCACGGGGATGCTAACTTTTGCAGTCAGCTGTATCTGTATGTCAATAATTAGGTGCCACGTGGAGTGACGAGAAGATTTATCAGCGTTAAGCGTTGCATCATTTCAAAAAAGAGAAAACAGCTCATTCACGAACCAGAATTTTATTGGACTCGGAACATAAGCATGAGCATTACTGTGCTGAATTTATTAACACACTCGCTAATGATGTGCCATTAACGTTCAACATCTGCAGCTCTGTGCAGTGGTTTGACTTTGAATATTATGAGGTTATGATTAAAAAAACAATGACCACAAAGACAAAGCAGAAATTCTCAATATTACTGCATTAAACGGCATTTAAAATTCAGCAAGAACTTAAATATTAGAGTCTCGCGTGCTGTTGTCATTTTGTAGAAAATAAAGAGAAATACACCACAGACAATATTTCTGCACAATTCATATCACAAAGCATTTGCATACAATGAATATTTACTTGATATATTAAGCCCCAAACTTAGTATTCAGCTAAAAAAAACCAACAAAACAATTAAATTAAATTAAAAAGCTGCATGTAATTAATAGGACAGGGAAAGAAACTTTACTTCCTTTAGATGGACCAGTGAAGCTTTTTGTGTTGTACCCATCTCAGTGTGTTTAGACTGTGTTTATCATTGTTTTTTTTGTTTTTTTTAGATAGTAATACAAGTAATTGGAAATTTATGATTAACCATAACCATATCTTCTGGACAGTATTTTGTGCAAGAGTGTAAGAGTTTAAGTATGTATAAGATAAACTTACACAAAAACAACACCTTTGGTGCTTGGACCCCTAATATTAGCTATTGCTTGGTATCTGTCACATTGATGCAGCAAGTATTTGTATTTTACTGCCTCAAAAATGGCATTTCAGAGATTTCGACTTGTACAGTCTTCACTGGTAGGTCTGAAACTAACCCTTATTCAAGTATATGTGTATGGCGTATACGATATATGTGAAATAACTCATCGGAAAGCGACTAAATAAATAAATGGAAAGTTAGCATATCATCATATTTCCCAGACAATATTTTGCTCTGGAGTGTAAAAGTATTTGTAGAAGTTTATAGTAAAAATAATATTATAAAAAAAAAAAAAACTCAAGCAAAAACACAACACCTTGGTGCTTGGACCCCTAATATTAGCGATTGTCTGGTATCTGTCACTTTGATGTAGCAGGCAGTTTTGTTTTACTGCCCCTTTACCAAGAGAAAATAAATTCATAGTAGGACAGGTAAAAGATGGAATTAGCTCAGCTTCCCATGATAAACAAATCCTGTCCAAGTAGGGCTTTATATTCTGGTAGATATGGCGGATATAATATTGGTGAAACAGTGACCATCTTCGGTTTATCACTGAACCCGTCCATGGGCTCCTTTATCATGGCATACCATCATATGAGTCTATAACCTACATGATATAATGTTTTAAACATGTTTTGTGCTTGATTTCAAAATCGGGAGGCCACGAGACGATTAGCAATAGCTCATTTTTAATATAGTGCTTAGAAAAAAATAAAATAAAAGCACTGACATTGTCTACATTGATAAATAAAGGTATAAATTGTGTTTAACCCAGTTTCATCTTGGTTCCTGTCTGTCTCAGAGAAAGCAGGACCACTGAACACTCTGTGTAGTTCGTTCCTAATAATATTATAAATATAATAAATATGAATATGTTTATGAGAGACAAAGAGTAATGATCGGACTTTAGATCAGAACAGTAAACTGTAACTATAACATACCCAGTTATTCACATTACGGTCAGCGCTTAATTGATAAGGAAATATCTGCTTTGGACACAAAACAAAACACATAACAAGCTCTTGATGAACAGGTACGTGAAGGAGCAGCCACTGAACATCTCGCTGGAATCCAGCAGAGTTCTGGCAGCGCGTGATCGCTGCTCTTCGGTGAATTAACTGATTGATTGAATGAAATTGTGTGAATTGTGTGAACACTCACAGTGACAACAATCTGAATCAGAACACAAAAAGAGAATGAGAAAAAAAAAGTATATGTACCAAAAGGTGTAAATTTAGGTTTTGGACATTTCACTTAATAAATAAATAAATAAACAGCAATGAAATTTGCTTTAAAAATCAAGCAGACACAATATGGAGGTGTGTTTGTGCCACTCAATAATTTTTACTCGCGCAATAAATTGATAACTAAGGAATGCACAAATCCGAGAATAAATGAATAAAGCAAGAGACTTATTTAAATAAATATAAAATTCGATTTAAAAAAATACAAAAGCAAAACAAAATTTAAATAAGTATTAAATTTATTACATTAAAATTAGTTTTAATTTATTTAGTTTTAAAATAAGTTTACTTTTTTTACTATTTTACTCAACTCTTCTGTTTACTATTTGCAATTATTAGTTTACTATTAAATTAAAATTATTCAATATATTTGTAGTAAGCATTAAATTTTTTTTAAAATAATTTAGCGAAAGTCAGCAAGCCTAGATAAACAGGTTAATAAAAAGTAAACAAAAACAAAAGACAAATAAAAATGCCTTTTTTTTCGATTACTTATCACGTATCACATGAAAATAAATAATTTTCAATTTTATTATAATTTTTCTCGATTCAATTTAATCAATCAATTTTATCTTTTTTTTTTTTTTTTTGCATGTCCCAAAGTGTTATATTATCAATATATATGTTGTGGAACGTCCACGGAACTGCAAACTCCCCTGTCCTGAAGATGTCGGAAAAAGCTACAGCTTTACCTCTGACTGTTACAAAGCGCTGACACTGGAGACTCCTTCTGTAAACGTTACATAAACATCTACTTCCACATAAATAACTGATGCACATTTTTAATCCGTTTATGCGGAGCTTCTGATGTACAAGTACCTGTGAATGAGCTGTAACTACAGAAAAGAACGAGTATAACTAAGTATTAGAACGAGTGCATTAACATAAACCTGTGATTTGCAGCAGCTCTACTACAGAGCTGCTGTTACGGAAGATCAGCCAGCACCCTCTATCCAATGATAACTGAAAATTCAAAAGCACTGTGGTGCAATATTCTTTATTAAATGTTGATGTCGATTTATCAAGTTGCTGATTCATTTATGTGGCATTTTGTTCAATTTATGCACCTCTCTTTGCAACTTTTTTATTGACTGAGTCAATAAATTTATTACTGATTTCTCAACTGATTTATCATTGAGTGGAACAAATGAGACTCCATAGAAGACCACTACAAAGCCAAGGAAAATCCTCAGTGTATCTCTGTATAAACATTACTATCAAATCAACTTTCACATGATGTCCAGTTATCTACAGTAATATGTGAACTACTGGAAACCTTCTCAGAAATCATCTTCATTTTCCCCTGAAGAACTAAAGCGTTTCTGTACATGAGCAGGGGTTTCCACTGGCCTTCCAGATCTTACAGTCAGTTTGGCTTGTAATTTTGGCGTTGTAAATATATCTGTTGCTATGTTAAGCGTTGCTTTATCTGCTCCGTGCGGTTTCATGTGAACGCGCCGATAAATCGCAGAGCGGGGCGCTTAATAAGCGGACGAAATACAATATGACTAAGTACTGGAAAATACTAAAATTAGCCTTGTGCAACCAATACTCTAACTTTCCCGAGCTGTGTCTGATCAGCGTGTTTCCCAAAAGTATCAGCAGCTCTTTTGAAAAATGTACACTTCAGATTGTTTTTTTTTTTTTTTTTTTGAGGATTTATGAAACTTCTAGGGAAAAAGACTTCTAGTGTTCAAGTGTTCTTTGGAAAGCTAAGAGTAAACAGGTTAGAGAAACTCTCTGCTCGAAGGGTTCTACACAGAACCTTTAAGGGTTGAAGAACCATTAAAACCCTTGAGCCACTTATGAGAGTGGCGTGTATTTTAAAAGGGAAAGCTGAGACAAAGACAGCAGGTTGGTTTTATGCCCCTGTAAAAAGTCTAAAGCTGCCCACACCTCCATCTGCAAAGCCTAAAATCCTGGCCTGTGACCTTCTAGCCTTGACTTCTGACCTCTAGGTGCAGGGTGAGAGGTCCACGTGCATCTGCTTGGTATTACTGCTGCAGTTAAATGTGTGTAAGGTGCAGGTTCTGGATCTTTAGACCAATGCTGAGGATCTCGAGGATCCCACTTTTATTCGGAAGCTTCGCCGGGAATAAAACATGTCAACAGACTCGTCTTTTCACATACAAATATCTGGACATATACAATTCTCACACAGATACACACACATTCGAGACAACATTCTGATAACATTCATAAATGTGCAATGTTTCAATAAGTCTGCGATCACAGAACAAAGCCTATCTGTAGATCAGAAAATGCTGAAATTCTGGATTTTAAAGGTGCGGTTAGTAATAATTAAAGGTGTTCCTCAGCCTATTAATCCTTTCATTCTAAAGTTTTCTTAGAAAAAAAAACTGTAATTTACAATACTGCCGTGCAATGGATCTTGTTAGTGTCTTTATTTCAGGCGTTTGCTTAAAAATTTCTGGCCCTGAAATTAGCTCTGCCCCATTTCCTCAAAAGGCAACTCATAAGAGACACCGAGGGGCTCAATCAGAGGAATAGCAAAGGCTTGTCAGCGTTGTCACTGCAACTGTGTTCACCTTGCAGCCAGGAGAAAGCACTTAAAGATACAAATTGCTCCTTTAAATAAACCTAGAACCCTTATCGACTGGCTCAGAGTATATGCCCTGTTTGACTGATTGACAAGACTGCCGTCCAGTCAGAATTGTTTATCCCTGTCAGAATTTACACTACAAAGCCTAGTGAATACAGTAATAACTCTAAACATTCATTTATCACGTGTCTAATCTATATAAGTGAGATCCTGTCTATATGAAGACAACGTATACACGTATTGAACCTAGAGACGCGCATCTATATGTGATGTGAGAATTAACATCACTCTGTGCACTACTAAAAAGACTATGACATGTTTACATTCGTGTTTACATTCTAAACGCATCGGACGAAATAACCGTGAGCACACAAATCAATCGTGTCAAGCATCGTCACGTTTACTCTTCAGTAGCACTTGATCTTGAAGCGTTCCTCAGGGATGTGTTCGCCCAGTTTTCACCTAGATATACAGAACGCTATAATATTAGCGTGTCATTTTATTAATTATATTAGCCTTGAAAGCAAACAGGGTCTTAAAATGTCTCTCTCGTAATGGTGTATCAGTTCGGAGCCTTGGACAGCCATTGCTGTCGTGAACACGTTTTCAAAAGTCTTGGTTCAGTTAATTGCAGGTCTGTGTCAGATACAAATAAACGAGCTCAAAAACCCCAGGATCAGGTCTGCGTTTGCTAACAGCGAGCACGGCTGATGTACTTTCTGTACACATAAGTCATGGCGTTGTTTGTAAAAGTTGCATCATAAAATTGGCCTGAAGGTTGCTGATTGGCACTTGATGTCATCAATTCTAGCATATATAATTATTTAAAGTTTGATATGCCCCTTAAAAAAGCCCCACACCCCAAATCTCCAGCTTCAACGAGACTAAAATCCCGGCCTGTGACCTTCCGACCTCCGGGTTTTGACCTCTACGCGCAGTGCGAGAGACTCAGCTTGAGGATGCCCTCCGTGTGCATCTTGAATAGGAGCTTGAACTCGGTGGGCAGCTGGTGCGACTCCTGCCACTTGGTGGTGAACTTGGTGCCCTTCTTGTCGTAGTAGTGGTAGGGCAGCTCCTTGCCTGTGTTTGGGTCCCAGCCAAACGGCCAGAAGCCGTACAGGTGAACCTGCTCGCACAGGGACGAGGCCAGAGTGAACATCAGGATCCCTGTGCTCAGGCGCTTCGGGGAGAGCTGCTTCGTCTTCCAGTACCTGCAAACGCAAACACAACACCTGTTCAACGAATGCCTGAGCTTTAAAAACAACACTGAATGATAATGAAAACCAGGTACAAACCTTCTGCTTGTTTGTTTTATTAGTTTGTTTAGTACTTGTAATGGTTTCCCACTTCGTGTTGCAGTTCGCATTGTGATGAACACCATGTGATTCCGTTTCTGCTCTAGTCCTGTCTCTGCCTCTGTCCTGTCATTGGTTTGCTACCCGTCTGTGTTCACCTGTTCTGTGTGTAGTTCTACATATACCCTGTCGTGTCTTTGAACATTGTGCATTTTTGTTGTTAAGTCCAAGCTTTGTTTTCCTAGTCCAGGTTCATGTTTCATGCATAATATTTATATAATAGTTCTGAGTCCTGCCTGTGTTACTGTTCACATACCTCTCATGGACATACCTCTCATTACTCGTTACTGACTGTCTATGTTTTGATGCCCTTTACGCTAACCCTGTTAGGATTAAACACCTCATTTCTACTGATAAAACACTTTACCACTTACTTCACAAAATTTTATTCATAGCCATGGCCCACATACAGTATTTATGTAGTAGCCCTTTCTGGTAGAGTTGCCAGGGTTACAGGTTTTTATTAAATGCCAAATTGGACTAGTTCTGTGTGAAAGAAAGCACGTCCACGCATGGCATTTTTTGGGCTAATTTAAAAATAGTCTACGGCTGCCGAGAACCTGCTTTAAAGCAAATAATCTGAATTAAATCGAACCACTTTCCACAAACGTAGGCTATGGCAAACAAAAGGCAAGTGTAAGTGAAGACAGTGTATCTATGACATATTTCTGTTGTAAGATATACTGTAAAGATAGGAAGAAGGAGAGGGGGATTATGGGGTGGATAATGGCTGTACCGGGTGAGGATAAAAAGGCATATAGTCAGAAATGCGTGCACACCGCGGTGAACTTCTTCACACGCAAAGACTGACAAAATGCAGAAATTTAAGAGGAAGACATCAAACCTGGCACCACTGGTTGCAAGTGACTTTTCTATGTTTCTTGTGAGGATTGTTTTTTTTTTTTTTTGTAGAAAACATTGATCAGTTTTACCTGAAAATCACAATATCCCTTATCACGACATGAGTGTTTGTGTACATTGTGTTTCTGCACCAATGTCTATTAAATTACAGTCAACATTAAACTCTTAGGGTGTCTTAGGCCTATCAGAGCGTCTTAAAGGCAGTGATTGTGCCTCTTTAATGGGATTGGAGGAGATTACAGTGCAGTGAGGCATTTCTGGTGGCCAGCATGCTTAAGCCCCTCTTCATAAACCTCGACGGGGCTCCATTCAACAACGCCTCTCCAATTCTCTCCATCGATTCCTCTCTCTCTCTCTCTCTCTCTCTCTCTCACACACACACACACATGCACCCTCTTGGTGTCTCTTTTCTGCCTTAGTCCACTCTTCTGAGATATCACAGGTATGATTTTTAAAAAAATAACAATTACAAATGGACTGATTTTTATTTATTATTAGAATTTCTTAGAATTATTATATTTTATTATTTTTTGACTAAATTCCTTTTTTCTAGTAATAAAAATAACTAACTTGAATTTTCATATATTTTTAAAAACGCAGCAGTTTTTCCTGCAGTTTAGATATCATAATGTTTATTGTTTATCGTAGAAATGTCTTCAAGTAAATGAATGATATTTTCATCATCTCGCCCATCCCCTCCACCTATACCTGTCTCTTTTAAAGCTATGGCCTTTTTCTGTTTTTTTTTGTTTTTCAAGGATACAGCTCTCCTTTCTCATGTTCACAGATTATTATACATCAGTACTACATTCAATTCGGACCCAAAATAATCCAGGCGGCTCAGGTTGGACTTAAACTGTAAAAAACTGTGGTAAGAATGCACAAACTGTTCCACCTTGGCAAAGTAACAGGGAGACGGAAGTCTAGATACGCGCTGCTTTATGCTAATCATACTGTAAACGATCGATCTTCTCAAAAATCTGATTTAATCTTCAGTCCTTGTCCTGGGGACCCACTAATCAGCCAGTGAACCCAAAACTATGTGTGACTTTTATACAAGCACAAGGGCTCTTTAAATACAGAACATCAGCAGTACACAATCTCTGTTTGCTCTTGTTCTTTGTCCTACACATGCTTTTGTTTGTGTTTTACCATGTGCCTTTGTTTTGATTCTAGTTCAGTCTCCGCCCCTTTCCTGCCATTGTTTTGCTATCGCACTGTGTTCACCTGTTTTGTATTAGCTCTTAGTTAGTTTTGTTGTGAAGCCTTATCATGCATCTATAAGTCTGAGCCTTGTTTTCTCATTTAATTTGTCCATGTTCTGGTTTTGCCTGTTTTTATCTCGTTTATGGATCATATTTTATTACTGCCTTCTTGTGGACTGACCCACACGCTGAGTTTACGCACTTGGGTCGTGTCTCATGTACCTGTATGTTACAGCATGAACGTATAATCTATTGCAGCACTGGTATTCTACTGTCGATGGAAGTGGTGTATGTACCGCAAATATGCAGAAACCGTATCTGATTTTGGAAAATCAATGTAAAAATTTGGTGTGTGTGTGTGTGTGTGTGTGTGTGTGAGAGAGAGAGAGAGAGAGAGAGAGAGAGAGAGAGAGAGATCAGCTCAGAATACAGTGCACTCTGGTGTACTTAATGGCTAACCTGTTGACATACTGCATGATGTTCCCTGGCCAGGCCAGCTGCACCCTCAGCTGCCCCCGGTGCTCTACAAAGAAGTCCACCAGTGTGCGCGTGACTGTGGCGGAGGTGTGGAAGAAAAAGGCTGGAATCCACAGGATGGCTCCGTCCAGCTTCTTCAGGCTCAGGAAGAAGTTGTTACGGTCTTGGATGGTGAGCAGGTTGTTATAGTACTTCTCCAGAATGCTGGGATTAAAGGTCGTGAGGTTTGTGCGGCGGCCCACGTCCCTGCGGAAGACCTCGGTGGGCGCGAAGTTGCAGCGGAAGACGAAGTCGTAGGCATCGATGGCGGCACCGCACCGGCTCCCTGTCAGGATGCCGCTGTTTCCCACCACGGCACACGTGTTGTAGCGCTTGTTAAGGATGGGCGACGAGTCAGGCAAGAGGGAACGGAAGTTTTCGCCGATGGAGAAGACGTATTTATGACTGGAGTAGTCGTAGTGCATCAGCTGACCGACACGAACGCTGCTCTTGGTCAGGGTAAAGTTACGTGGCACGTCGATGTACTGGGCAATCTCTTTACTGCAAAACACACACCATCACTAACATCACACTGGATTAGGATACACTCTGGCTCAATATCAACATAGTCCGCTCAAGGGTTCTCCAAGGGTTCTCTGGATTGTAAAGTTTCTTAGGTCCCTAAAAAGATTTGATTTGACTTTCCGATTCTCAGGGAAATACTCTGATGTAGAGTTTTTTTTTAATGGGCTGCATCAGAGAAGCAAGCAAAGAAAGGTTTCTTGATTTAACCTTTTTTCTATATGAACAGGTGCTTGTAGGTTCTTGCACATTTTCTGACAGGTAGGTCCTTTCAGGTACTTCTATGACCTCTCGCATTCTTTCAGCATTCTTTGAAACATGGATTTTTGGTCTCACAAACCAAATGTCTTGCATGCCATAGAAAGTCCAGTACATTCCATCAATAAATGTAAAGAAGAACTGCCTACTTCAACAGAGGCAATCTGACTGGCATAGCAGTTGACCAACCACAGATTTTTTTTCCCTGCAGCTCGTCAACGAACTTAGAAAATTAACTGGTTTACTCACAACTAACCGCTTCAGGGACATTACTGTTTATGAAGAAATAAACGACTAATACTTCTAAGATTTAAATACATTATGCAAGGAATAAAACATGACAGGGCATACGATTACAGGAAGATAACCAATGACAGTGTGGTGTGATGAAGCTGATGTGAAATAAGCCAAAAATGTAGCTTGACATGTTACAGAGAAATTGCAAAGCATTCCTGTGTTGAAAAACTTAAAGGAACAGCTTTACCTCTGAAATTTAACAAAGCGTTTAACAGTAATAGTTACACTTTAGGAACAAAAATGGTTGGTAGTAGGGGTATAGTAGGGGTAATGTTCAACATTTGATGGAGACCGTTTTTTTGTTACTCCAGACCTTGGAGCATCAGGGTCGGATGTGGATTGGTTGGATGTGTTCTACTTTTTAATGACTTAAACATCTCGGATTATTCATGCTATAATATATAATAGATTGTGTATGGCTTTGTATTATGTATGGCTTATGCTGGTGCTAATAACACCACAACATATCCATCGTACTGGTAACACTGTGTACGTTACCTTTGCTCCAAGTAGCCCGTCTTATTAAACTTCCACTTTGATGAATTCTCCTGTAGGTTCTCATTTAGAGCATTGTTCAGGGGTGTAAACGCTGGATCCAGAAACTTCATTGCCAGTTGGGATCTACAGAAGAGAAATAAAGGGGGAAAAAAGCATGAAAAAAATGGAGTCTAAGTAGGGGGGCAGCTGGTCAGTGGGGGCAACAGGAAAATAGAGTTTCCGTTCCATTTCACAGGAAGACCCGGTCCTGATGTCACAGCGGTGGCAGCTGCTGAAAGTAGCTCGGATCAATGCCACCCCATCGGCCCCAGCGCCAATCCCCCCTGCCTCGGGCAGTCGATGGCCACTCTAATTAAACTGCCTCTTTTTAGACTTCAGACCTGGTCAGCTACTCAGCCTCACTCGTTAAGAGCTTGTACTGGTTTATTAGTAAGGTTATTAAGGACGCGCTGGCTGTCTCAGAACTTGGTAAGAAAAACAAACAAAAACGTCGGAGACAGATGGTAATCTGAGAACAAGCATGACTAAACTAAACAGAATGTCACTGTTCAGGACAGTTTGCATTCTGAATGATGTGGTTTGAGTATACGATTTCTGAAAGTCATTGCTCTTGAAGTTCATAAGCCTTAACTGAAAAGCAAGTCACGGTGAGGTCAACAAATCACCCTACTGCGACAGCAGATGGTCCAAGCCTCCTTCTTTCCTTCCCTCCCTCCCTCCCTCCCGGAAAGCAACTCCTACATACTTCAGCAAAATGGCTCCCGTTTTATAACCTTGGATGCAACAAAAAGCACGATGATCATTGGCAGGAAACTGAGCTGCCGTCTGAGTAAATCAGGACCAAGGACAGCTCCTTGGGCTTCCACTCCAGCCTCAATCAGAGAGACGAGTTTTACAATCTGTCACATCACAGCCTTCTAAAAAAGAAACAGAGACACCTTGGAGTATGCCTAGAAATTCTGTTTGGCATTGGTTCTGAGACTTCGAGTCTTCCTGTACTGCATGTTGTAGTGCTTTTTTCCCGTTATGACCTGATTTAAAGCCCAAGCTCATTTTATAGTACAGATATAATCATAATTGTGGTGGCACTGTGGTCCAGCGGGAAGCGCCGCCACCTCACACTCCAGGGTTCCCGGTTCACCCTGAGCTCGGGTTACTGTCTGTGCGGAGTTTCACACGTTCTCCCCGTGTCTGCGTGGGTTTTCTGTGTTCTCTGGTTTCCTCCCAAAAACCATGCTGGTAGGTGGATTGGCTACTTTAAATTGCCCCTAGGTGTGAATGAGGTTGTGAATGTGTGTATGTGGTGCGCTGTGATGGATTGGCGTTCCATTCAGGATGTATTCTCGCCTCACATCCGCTGCGCCTGGGATAAGCTCCACTGCAACCCTGAGTGGGATGAAGTTCTTACTGAAGATGAATGAATGAATAATCATAAATGATGGCTCACTTGAATTCACTCTCAGAAATAAAGGCATCAAGCTGTACTCTTCCATATCACTGGGGTGGTACCACTAAGTGTACATCTTTTATACCTTCAGTGTTTTTATTTTTACCTGGACGGTTGCACGTGGTCTTTACAGTCCAATATGCATCCAGTATATTATGTTTATGGTGAAAGATACAGTACATACTTAAGGTAATGGTACCAGCTCATCGACAAGGAAAAGTACAGCTTTTTGGTACAGTTTTATTTCTGGGAATGTTGACCTAAAGCTCAGCAACCTTACACTTAAAGGTGCATTAGGTAAAATGAGTTTTTTTTTCTTCCAAGATTAGGTCTCTAACAGTTAGGTGGGTTTGACATTTGAATAATACCTGCCCATGTTCATGAAGCTCCACCCCCATAATCTCAGGTGACCCGCAGAGTGTCTATAAAATGATTGACAGGAGGCGCGTCCAAACACAAACAAGCACTCTGGACTGGAGATTCGTTTTCCAAATGGACTTTCTCAGCGACTTAACACACTTTTGCTAAGGCCACAGCATAAACCATTGTTTTTTTTTTTTCCATGTTCTATATATCTTTCAGGTCATTTGTTCAACTAAGTAATAGAATAAATCAACTTTTTAAATTTTAATTAAACTATAAAACATGCAGAATGTTTTAAGTCTTCATTTTAACACAGTGTAAGTGGTTTGGATTATGTAAGTGAAATGAACTATGATATAAACATAAACAAAACGTTCTAGTTAAATAAATAACCTATACAACCTATACCTATATAGTAATGGATTCTCAGTTTGTTTGTTTGTTTTTTGCATGGGGGGGCTAGTGTATAACTCTTATAAACTCTGTATAAAGTCTTCCTGGTCTGAAACGTGATGAGGCACGAGCTTTTTTATTTTTAGCACCTGCTATATGAGCTGCTTCGTCATTGCTAAGCTTCTTTTTGGGTGCGTTAGGTGCGCATGCGCAGTGATGGAGGTGGTTACTGTACCATAAAACTGAGGCCCTTTGAAAAATCGGTCAGTGACATTAACAATCATGCATTTGAGTTGAAAATAAGGGTTTCTATGGTGTCATGTAGCATTTATATATATATAAAAAAAAGCATTATGGATAGGTATTTATGCTCCAAATAGAAAGAATTTAAAAAAATCCACAGATGTACCACTGATGATATCTCTGATGTTTATGCAAGACAGCAGTAACGGCTCATACAAGTCAGAAGGTGTAATTCAGCACGGCAGGCGTTCATGCATGGCCGGAGGTCCGTCCTCACTCACCTGAAGCCCGTGTGGAACATGTACATCCGCGGCCCGCCGCCGCTCGGGTATTTGGGGCCCGTGAAGATGGCGTCCTTCTTTATGGACACGTAGCTGATGAGAGAGAGGATGAGCAGAGCCACGCTGAACATGACCAAGCCGAGGGCGCTGAGGATGCGCACCATGATGCCTTGCTCTCATTCCCCGGCGGGGCGCAAAAGAAAAACCCAACAGAAAACAGGATGCCGCAGGATGAACGCGACAATGCATGCATTCATATGCAAAAAAAAAAAAAAAAAACCAACAAAAACAAAAACAAAAACAAACCCACAACCAACCAAACAACAACAAAAACCACAACTCCACAAGCTCGCGCGTGCATGCACGTCTACGATAAGCCCATCATGCAGGATGTCGGATGTGCTCGCGATGGAGGCGATGCTGTGGCGGAGAGATGCTCGCGTTCTCCTCGCGCTCCCTCCCGGTGTGAGCCTGTGCACCGAGCTGCCATCGCGGATCTCCGGTGAGAAATAGTACTCGGGAGAAAAGCACGAGCTTTTCGGGTTTAATTAATGCACTCCGGTGGATATTTAAAGGAGACTCGACCTGGGCAGAAACTGGAGGAATAAAGAAATCGGAGCACCGGAAGCACTGATTGCATGCTTTGCAACGCTGCATAGATGATACACTCTCAGAAATAAAGGTACCAGACTGTCCTTTTGCTTGTTGCTAGGGTGGTGACATCAACTGGGCATGCTTTGTAACTTTCACCTGGAAACATGTCAAAAAATTATTTTATGCATTACTCTAATACCTAATTAAAGGTACACCTTATGCACTTTCCTAAGTAAATAATCTATACACACTAAAAGTACAAATCACCCTAGCAGCAAGGAAAGGTATCGTTTGGTACCTTTATTTATGAGAGTGTACGCTACTGTATGCATTCACAAAATTAAATTAGCAGCCTACACTAATCACAAGTACCAAAACTGCAAAGATGTAAACCGTGATGCAAATAAATAATAATATTGTTCAAATCAACTCACACTCAGTCTTCTCCGGCTCCACCGCGACCCTGACCAGGATAAAGCAGTTACTGAAGATGAATGAATGACCAAATTAATTTTTCAGCTGGTTGATATTGAGAAGAATGAAGTCTGTTATTGAGCCAGTCCATCCCTGACCTAAAATTGGCCCTAAAAATGTTGTTCCATCTATTGTCCATCCTCGTACGACTCGAACTGCTTTGGTTCTCTGCAATGTTTTTTGACCACAACACATTTCTGTTGGTGCCACAATGAACTGGAGCACCAGCATTCTCCAGCAAACACCAAAATTCTCCAGCAAACACAAACATTCATATCAAAACCCCAACCTCTTCCAACAAACAACAAAACTTTGCATCCCCCAGCATATAGTCATTCTCCATTAAATCCAAATTCTGCATCAAACCCTGATATTCACTGTCAAACACCATCATTCTGCATACCAAATGCCAAAAATATGTATCAAACTGTATCATACCCCAACATTCTCCATCAAACAGTCACCAAACAGTTATTTACCATCAAGCCCAAACAGTCTCCAAAAACACCAACATTCTCCATCAAACACCAACATACACCATCATTCATCAACATTCTCCATTAAACACCAACATTCACCATTAAATCCCATCATTGGCCATTAAACACAATCGTTCATCATTAAACACCAGCATTCTCCATCAAACACCATCATTCATCAATACCAACATTCTCCATCAAACACCATCATTCATCAACACCAACATTCTCCATCAAACACCATTGTTCATCAACACCAACATTCCTCATCAAACACCATCATTCATCAATACCAACATTCTTCATCAAACACCATCATTCATCAACACCAACATCCTCCATCAAACACCATCATTCAACACCAACATTCTTCATCCAACACCATCATTCATCAATATCAACATTCTCCATCAAACACCATCATTCATCACTATCAACATTCTCCATCAAACACCATCATTCATCACTATCAACATTCCTCATCAAACATCATCATTCATCAACACCAACATTATTCATCAAACACCATCATTCCTCACCAAACACCATCATTCATCAACACCAACATCCTCCATCAAACACCATCATTCATCATTAAACAAAAGCATTCTCCAAACACCATCATTCATCAACACCAACATTCTCCATCAAACACCATCATTCATCAACACCAACATTCCTCATCAAACACCATTGTTCATCAACACCAACATTCTTCATCAAACACCATCATTCATCATTAAACACCAACATTCATCAACACCAACATTCTCCATCAAACTCCATCATTCATCAACACCAACATTATTCATCAAACACCATCGTTCATCAACACCAACATTCTACACCAACCACCAATAATCACCATCAAATCCCATCATTCCTCATCAAACACCAATATTCTCCATCAAAAATCAACAATCACCACCAAACACCATTATTTACCATCAAGCACAAACATTCTCTACCAAATATGGACATTCACCACCAAACGCCAACATTCCTTAACACGTTTGTTCACAATCAGACACCAACATTTAAAAAATGTTCTCGACATTCTTCACCAAACACTAACAGAATTTTCCTGATGACTTGTTTACACTGTGTGTCACACTTTGTTAGCCAGGAATTACTCAAAAAACACTGACGAACTCCAAGACTCTCGGTAGACCTTCAGGATTCCTCTCCCATTTACATCACTTACGCATAGCTTCATGAATATTACTGCACTGTCATAACATACAGTGTAGAACTGTCCAGCTTTAACAAAAGCTTTACATGTAATTAACAATCTTACTGCAATGGTAGAGTTAACAACATCAATAATAATAATTAGAGAAGACAAAGAGCGGCCCATTTTGCTGCTGTGTTCAGGGCTGTGTTGTGTAGCTGCATTAACGGTCGGCCATGCTTGGAGGGATCTGTCAGATTCTCTCTCCCTCTGCTTAATGGGCTGGAAGAGCGCGAGCCAATCAAAGCCCCATGAATCTCCCATTAGCCCATTTAGGTTAATGACCTGGCCAAGAAGTGCTTTGGCCAAAACCAGGCTAATCACATGAGACAGTTTTTTTTTTTTTTGCTGCTACATGGTGATGGGGTTATGTGGTTTGCATGGAACCGAGCTGTCATATACCACTGGAAAGTTTCACTCTTTCTAAAATAACAGTTTCCATTATAGTTTACAATAAAGTTAGCTAACTGACTTCTAGTTTAAATCAATGTGGACATTAAATAAGTGAAATAAAGATGAAAGATAAAGGTGAAATAGGATAAAGTAACCTTCAAAAAAAGCATTCCATATTATAACATATTAGAACAAGAACATTAATACAAAACGCGTGCTTCAGCTTGCAGTCAAAATGCTGTCTGAGCTTTTAGAGTAAATTAATCAACTTCTTCTTACCAGTCAGAATCGAGAATTAAACAGCGTCTGCAGCATTAACTATTAACTCAAGCCAAAGATTGATATTATCTAATTATTATCATCAGGTATGTTGAATTTAATCTCTCCTCACATGTTGTTGTTCTTTAATATCAGTAAACTTAGCTGTCTTATAACACAGATTAAAGGTTGTGCATGACCATTTATGAAAGCCGAATAAATATTATTTAAATGTTCAGCACCACTGTTGATCTGAATACGCAATAAATCACCAGCTGTCATCAGGCCTGTGTATGGGCAGATGAAGTTTAGCTTCAAAGGAGCATGAAATTAAGGCCCTGTCCATGCATACGGGTATTTCTGAGAAACAGCTTTTTAGAACATTTCTCTGTCCATGTGAAAACGCAGAAGCAATCTGAAGTTCACGTGAGCACACCAGCCCAGTGAGAGTGTCATAAACTGTTATGTCAAATGCCTCAAGAGTAACGCTAAGAGCGTCGTCTTGAGCAGTAGAGAAGAGAAAATGCGGGAAAACAACAACACAGCCAAAAGGTGGACTGATGGTGAGATGGAACTACTGCGTAAGGTTACGAAGTGTTCCCTTGGGTCTCCTCCAAAATCTCCAAAAGTGATTTTAGATAGCAAAGACATTATCAAATAAGAAATTACCGATAACCACGTAACCACCTGCTCAGCAGCCATGGTCCACGGAGTCCTGGCACATTCGTAACACATACAAAACCCATGCAGTGGGTACGTGCAAGTTGATGCGGTGACATCAGTGTTTTCAAAAACACTGGACTTTTTTTTGTCCAAATGAAAACAGTAAAAAAAAAAAAAAACATCGTTTTCAGTGACCCAAAACAGCGTTTTCGTGTGGACAGGCGCTGAAATTAAAAAATATCCATATACGTGTAGACGGGGCCTAAGTCAGGTTGCAGATGTGAGTGGAAGATTAAGAGATCTACAGTATGTACAGCATGTACAAAACTATGCGTGTATGTGTAAAGCAATGTTAGTCTTGCGTTTATTTCACACCTTTCCAACCCCTTTGACCTCTGGAAGTTCATTATAGCTGGGGAAACTCATAGGTGACAGCAGGTAGCTGAAAAAAAAGAGTGAGCATCAATCTTCTCTGAACACAGACAGAGAAAGAGAGAGAGAGAGAGAGAGAGAGAGAGAGGGTAAATATGGTATGAGCTATGGGGCATTGCGGCACAGGAGGAGGCCTTGAGTCTGAGTCATGTTCAGGCTAAACGGTAGCCATTTTGACGGGATGTGGGTAAGATGAATAGCGGCGTTAGGAGAGGACATGGTCCTGGGGTTTTTGATGTATGGCCCAGAGGTCAGTGGCTTAGAGAGCTACATATCTGTGTTTTGTGTGTGTGTGTGTGTGTGTGTGTGTGTGTTGGTGAAGGGGGTGTAGGGGGTGGTACAGGTTGCTCATGCTGGACGAGGAGAGCTGTGGTTGCTAGGCAATGGGTTGACCAGGGAGCCTTGGCCTGATTGGAGCTGCATTGGATCAATTTCCGCACGGTGGAGCTGACCAGTATCAATCACACACACACACACACACACACACACACATTCATTAGGAGAGTTCTGCAGAGAGTGAGAGAGATGAAGCTACAGCGCCATAAATCTCAGCATGCGGACAGCTTTGCATTGTGCTCTTGTCAATGTCAGAGCTTTGGCGAAATGGATTGATGGTTGGACAATGGTGTGGTGAGTCTGAATGCTGTGTTGCCAGGGAATAAATGAGGGTAATTATTATCTTGGATTCTGTAAACCTCAATATTCTGAAAAATATTGAGGGTAGGACACGTAACACCAATGTTCATCATCAAACCTTTAAGCACCAATATTCCAAATCACGTCATTCGCCAACATACATGTCTAGAAGAAAGGTTCCTCAGGGGTTCACTGGATAGTTGTGGGTTCTTAGTGTGTAAAAGGATTTTATTTGGAAAATCTTTCTCAAAGAGAAACACTGTTGTAGGTTGCAAAAAAATCCTACAACAGATAAAACTTTTTTCTTTAAGGCATTTGCCATATAACACATATCATATAGTATATAGTAAACATTTTGTTGGAAACCTGACCATCGCAACCATATGTGGTTCTTCCCCAAACTGTTGCCACGCAGTTGGAAGCACACAATTGTACAGAATGTCTTTGTGTGCTGTGGCTTTACAATTTCCCTTCACTGGAACTAAGAGGCCAAAACCTGTTCCAGCATGACAATGCCCCTGTGCACAAAGTGAGCTCCATGGAAGAACTCGAGTGTCCTGCACAAAGCCCTGACCTCAACCCCACTGAACACCTTTAGGATAAATTGTAATGCAGACTGCACCCCAGGCTTACTTGCCCAACATCAGTGCCTGACCTCACTAATGCTCTTGTAGCTGAATGGACACAAATCCCCACAACCATGATCCAAAATCTAGTGGAAAGCCTTCCCAGACGAGAGAGCAGCAAAGGGGGACTAAATCTGGAATGGGATGTTCAAAAATCATATGTGGCTGTGATGGTCAGATGTCCACAAACTTTTGGCCATATAGTGTTTCTTCCAATAAAGACACTACCATTCACACAAACCATGGACAAACTGAAGAACCTTAGAAGGTGTTGGATAGAACCATCTGGATAAAACCCCAATATTCACA
Organism: Pangasius djambal; assembly: GCA_022985145.1. Taxonomy (NCBI): domain Eukaryota; kingdom Metazoa; phylum Chordata; class Actinopteri; order Siluriformes; family Pangasiidae; genus Pangasius; species Pangasius djambal. Next base: position 22,854,655 of record CM040989.1, on the reverse strand, counting down.
ATCACATCATATACCAACGTTCACCATAAAAATACCAAGACTCCTCATCAACACCAACAATCTCAATCATTTTTCAAAATACATGTCTTGAAAAAGGGTTCCTCAGGGGTTCTTTGGATAGTTAAGGATTTTAGCTTCTAAAAGGATTCTACTTGGAGCCCTCATTGAAAGAGAAACACACTGCTGTAGTTTCCATAGAACCTTACAACAGAGAGCAGGCTCCCCTAGAATAATGAACCAAAGAACATGTAACAGTGTTTTTCTCAATAAAGACACAATTTTTCCATATCCATTTTTTCCCTCAGGGGTTGTTTGGATAGTTAAGATTTCTTTTTAGCTTTTTCTCCCTGGAATTCTCTTTGAAAGGGAATCCCTCTTTTCTACATAAAACTTTTAAGGGCTTCCCCAGGGTGACAAACTGAAGAATGCTTAAGGGTTCCTCAGGGGTTCTTTGGATAGTATTCTTAGCTTCTAAAGGGATTCTACTTGGAAACCTGTCTGAAAGAGAAACACACTGTTGTAGGTTTTCCATAGAACCCAACATCAGAGATAAGGCGTCTACAGACAATAAACCAAAAGAACCTCTAAAAGTGCTTTTTCTGATAAAGACATTAGCAATTTTCTTTTTCCATTTTTTCTTCCCAAAAGGATTCTACGTGGAAGCCTCTCTGAAAGGGAAATCCTCTGTTGTAGGGTTCTACATAAAACCTTTAAGGGTTTTCCCAGAGGGACAAATAGAAGAACTCTTAAGGGTTCTGGATAGCTGGATTTCAATAGACACAGAGATTCACCCTAAAACCCCAATATTCCTAAACACATCATTTACCAACATATAGATGCGGATACAGGTTCTTTATGGGTTCTTTGGATAATAAAGGGTATAGAGCTTCCCAAATGGGTTCTACTTGGAACAGTTAGAAGAGACTTGCAAAAGAACAAAAGATAAAAACTCACTTTTTCTATGAGTGTACATCAGCATTCACCATCAAAAACCAGCAGTAGTTATCCCAAAAAGCCATTATCATTGCATCACCACCATTCACCATAAAACCCCAACATTCTCAATCACATCATTTACCATCATACAGAGGTCCTCTGGATAGTTATGTGTTCCTAGCTACTTCTATGTGGAACCTTCATGGAAAAGGAAACCCCCGTGTGTCAAATTTTTACACGGGACTTTTAAGGGGTGCAAACCAAATGTACGAGATGAAACTGTTTTTTTCTAAGAGAGTACACCAACATTTTCAATCAGACACCAAACTACATTAAATTCCAACATTCACTATCAAATTCTAACACACATTTCATTAAAAGAAACAGCTTTTTCATTGTTGTCAGTGGAATGTGCAGAATTAGCTTTAGATATGACTAGCATAGTATAGATATGCTAGCACACATGCACTGGTCACACAATTAGTACTATTATATTCACAATATTGTTCGCAAGACCTTTGTATAGCGAGGTATGTCTGGAAAGTCCAGTTGGAATCTTGGGAACTTGTGGTTGTTCAATGTTTTTAAGATTCAAATACTTGTAGTTGTCTGTAGTTGTCCTCCATCTGTCCATCCATCCATCCATCCATCCATCCATCCACCTACTACTATCTCAAAGCAGAATCAGAATCAAACAGAATCAATTATCGGTTGCAATTTGTACTCCTATCTTTCTCTCTTTCCACTTCCACTCAGGGACCTGAAGCCCAAATTCTCAAACCAAATGAATAAGTACCACTCTCCCAGCAAGTGTCCCTCGTCAAAAGCAGAAGAAATTATATCACATCGACTGCATATTTTACCTCATCTCCAAAAAAAAATGTAATCAGTATCTTTATGGGCTGTTGGTCCCGGATGGAGTGCAGAGAGAAGATTCCCCGAAAGTGCTGTAGTTGCAGCTTTGACTGTTGGCTCGGCCTCCCAAATGGTCCCATGCAATTAAACCTGAGAACGAGCAAAAGCCAGTCTTGAATACATAATTTTATCTCTTTATCACCAACCCACTAGCTGTTCCACTGTTAGAGGACTCTGTTCAAGTTCACAATATTCAATCTGAGCTCTTAATATATTCAGCTGGTGCCTCCAGTCGATGTCGCTCCCCTTTAACTGTCCTGATAGATCACAAACCAGGAGGCCGCATCTTTTACAATCAGATCTATTGCTCTGAAGAGCAACTTTAGGGGTCCAAGCACTTTTAACATGCAAATGCTTTTATTATGATTCTACTTGTGTAGCACCCAATGGCTTTTTGGATAATTACAAGATTTTTTTAAAAGTGTTATAGTTGCTGTTATAAATCATTTCCACTTATCTGTCCAGATATGTCACAGAACAACAGCCTGTACATTTTACAATCAGACTTATTGCTTTGAGGAGCAATTTTGGGGCTCAAAGCATTAATGACTTATTGGATAGTTAATTGATATACGTACTTACTTTTTTGTTTACTTATTTGCTGGTTTAGATCCTAGTTTGTCTTGTGTCTGACTATATTTTTTCACTCTGACCACGTTTTATGCAGTGAACAATTGCACCAATTAAGTCCATGTCTCAGAAACAACAAGAAAATTGAGGCTAGCTTTTCAAAAGCAAGTTAGATGCTTCTATACTACGGTGTTATGTTTCAAATTTACCCAGAACACAAGATAAATTGGGACTTACGACTATGGCCTCATTACGTGCAGCATCAAAACCCCCAGTGGGATGTGCTCTCTCTCAGAGAACCCAAACTGAACAGCAACTTTGGGGTCCAAACATTTTCAACATTCTAGGTGAATGAGGTTGTTTTCCTAGCATACAGGTGTGATAACAAATCTATCGTTTTTTTCCCCATTCTTATATTGCCATATGATCTTTCTGTCTAAAAATTGTGTTTCACTGTGTGCTACAGCGTTTTATTTCTCTCTTGCTGTACAGTGAAGATGTGTCCATTTGGGGTCCTCGATACATGGCAAACTCACACTCCGCTGCATCCACACACACACACACACACTCCATGTTGAGATCTACGTGACTGCTTTCAGTCTGAACTGATGAAGCAACAAAGCAAGAGGGAAGAACAGGGGGGATGCGTATGAGGTGGTCATTACCCAGCATGTCACCCTTGCTGTCTGACACCCATGACAAAATGGGAGTGAACTTTCACCTCTGCTGTCATGACAACAAGTGAAGAAAGGAACGCCCAGGTTGCCACGGTGTGCTCTGGTTCTTCCGTTTGAATCTGTGTCCGTAATTAAAGAGACTCCATTAAAAGTGTTAAGTAGAAAAATATTTCCACCACTTTTGGCACACCATTCATAAGAGGCCAGGGAAAATCTTTGAGCTTTACATGAATGCTTGGTTCGTAACTGCTATCACTAAAATGACTTAAAAAAAAAAAATCCTCAGATTAAAAAAACATCCAAATGTAAAAGCGCTAATAAGCAGAAAGTAAGCAATATATACATAGGTTTCTAATTTTATGTTTATATAATATATAATGTATACAGATATACTTAATATATTATATCTGAAAACTGTATTATATGGGTTTTTTTTCAAAAACTTTAAATATGTAGTTCTTCTATTTACTAAAATATGTAGAAAGAATGAAAACATTGATGAAATTAAAGAATCATTAAAGAAAAATGATTAAAAACAATAAAGAATTAATTTTTTTTTTTTTACAGATAAACAGAAAACAAAGCAAAATGCAGGGATTTTAAACTAAAAAGAACTTCTTTTTTTTTTAGTTTTTTTTTTGTCGTGTATGATTTGTGCATTATCCAAGGATTATAGGATAAATGTTTTTAAGATTATGTCATTGGAAAAATTGTTACTCCCATTTTAACGTCATTATTCTTCATTAAAAAGAATAAAATTGTTCCAGTAAATTCCCAGTTTCCAGTATAAAGCAATGAATGTTTTTTTTCTGCTGTGAATACCATTTTATGAATAATTATATAATCAAAAAAGCAAAGGCATCCTAACTGAATCCATGTCAAACACTACTATCACCCGAGTCAGTGCCAAAATCATGAGGTGTGTCCTTCATCTGTAAGTGTCCTCGCTGGATAAATATTTGCTTTGGGATGTGAGTTTGCTCTGATTCTCATCCGCGTTTGACGCTTTCAAACACACAAAGCTCCCATTCTGCTCTTCCTCTTGGCACAGCACTGAGTGTGTGTTAGCCGTGGCTAATAGTTTATCCATTCACAGAGGTTGTGTGTCCTTCACTTTTCTGGCCCGGGTCTTATCACATTCCTGAGACCCTGTGCTTTCTCCCAAGCTGATATCGTTAAATATGTGTGCTAGAGCAGTTAGGGAAATGGAGAAGACATACAAGTCTAGAGCAAACACACACACACACACACACTTATGCTTGACTAAGAATATAATTAAGGACTTGATGCAGTCGAAACATGGATGAGTGTGATGGTTTCCTCCTTCTCTCTCTCACCAGGTCAATAAAATCTCATCAGCAAAGTGCTGCCGAAGTAATAACTGCAATATGATTCTAGATAAATGATTTTTAATACATACGACTACAGTTAAAAGTGGTTTCAAGAAAGATATGACAGAGCTGTAAGAGTAAAAATAAAGGATAGAATGATAACCTACCTAGAAATATTTTTCCTCACAAATTTGGTTAATTGTGTGTGTGTGTGTGTGTGTGTGTGTGTTTAATTCCTATTCTCTAAAAGGCTAAACTGTTAGAGAAAGTTAGCAAGTCAGCAATTCTCAAGAGTGCTAGTTAGCGTAATAGTTTGCAGGCTTAGCAAGCTAGCTGGATAATATTAATTTAAGCTAAAGACTATATTTAAACTAAAGACCAAACACTGCTCACATTTTTCTGTCTTTATTTGAGTGTAGAATTCAACCAACCACATAACATATCAAATATCTAGCGCTACCTACAATAAATTGTTAAAAAGCTAAATGTTATGTAGATACTGCTGCTAAAGCAGTAGGCTGGCTAGCATAATATTTAGTAAAATTTTAGTAACTGCTTGACATTTTATTTTATTTTTGCTAGCTCTAGATAGTTGTTATCTTTGTGATTTGGTGTAAAATCTAAGATATGTTAGAACATGTTTAAAAGCCTAACATTATGGTCATAATAGCAAGCTAGCTAGCATCTGCTGATGTGAGGATATTATTGAGGAAATAGACTATTTTCATTTTCTGTATACTTATCATTTCGGCCTGGGTGAGTAAATAACAAGAATAAACAGAAGTCAGTGCTGTAAAGTTCTTTCAGAAGATAAGAAAGACTGACGTGAGATAACATTTAGATAACGTTTAGATAACATTGCCATAAAGAGCTCAGGGAGAACGCTACAGTAGCAGTCCTTACACAATCCCACGAGTAAACAAGAACTGTCCTACTTTCTTATCAGGTACGACTGATTACTTCACCTTGCTGACTGACTCCATGCATTGATCTTGTTAACGACGGACGCTGACTGTCATCAGTGACAGACTTGATGAGGGGGAAATGAAAATGAAATCACACACCAGCCTTGTAGTTAATTATTTGTGTGATTCCACGATTGCGGTGCCATTTGTGTTGCACTGATATTACATTTACTAATCTGTATGTAAAATAAAGTAATGCTAAGACATTTTAAACACAGGTAAAGTGTCCTTCACGACAACCTATGTCCATATTTCAGATAAATAAATCTTCTGACATTTTCTACCTGTCCCATTCCACTATAACCACATTTAAATTCACACATTCACCAATATGAATCCTTTGGAATATTCCACAAGCAACAGGAAGTTGCATCATCCGAATATCATGGGAAGAAGTAAAAAGTAACTTTTTAAAAAATCTTTATTTTCAATGACCAACAAGTTCACTTTAAAAGTACAACCCAAATTATAAACCGATTTACTCAAATTATAAATTGAAAGTAAATTATTAATTAAAAATCCATTTAAAGGGCAATTAGCGTGGATGCTAGTTAACCATATTTTGTGATAATTCTGTGCTAAAAAAAAAACCCAACTCAACCCTGTTACTTCTTTAAGAGCAAAATGGAGGCTGGCAGCAAAGAAACTTGAGAGAGAGAGAGAGAGAGAGAGAGAGAGAGAGAGAGAGAGATAGTTGCATGTTTTTTTAGATTCGGTGTTAAAAAAAATTGATTAAAAATAATTTTCAAGCTTTCAATTGTGGAATCAAGCATCTGGTCTTCGATGGCATTACACTGAGAATTCTGTATATGCCACAAGATAATGCTACCATGTGTGTGTGTGTGTGTGTGTGTGTGTGTGAGTGTGTGAAGTGTGTGTGAAGGTCTCAATGACTCTGAATCCCAGAATCAGTCCCCTCTGCCCCCCCAACCAAAAAAAAAACCTTTTACCCCATCCTTGCCTCGGTGCTGTTGACCCGACTCAGAGTAATGTGAAAAGATGATAAAATATTGATTTGCCTTTGCAGAATATTTGACAGTATCTGTCAGAGGGAGAAATTGTAATCTTGGGCCGGGTAATTAGCAGCTGAATTATATGTGAGGCCGCGTTCAGGCCCTTTCTGAGTGATGAGACGAGCTGTACCTATTAACCTGTCTCCGTGGGAACAGGACGAGTCCTCATTCATATACGATCTGCTTTCCTACCCATGAGAGCCCTCTGCGTTTCTCTTTCTCACTTTCCTCTCCTCTCATACACACGCTTTGGTCTGCTTTCTTCCCCTAATTTTTCCATAACCTCTAAAATCAATGAACATTTCTAATGCAAAGAACGAAATGCTCTCTCTCTCTCTTTCTCTCTCTCTCTCTCTCTCTCTTTTCTCTTTTTTTTCTTCTCAGTCTAGATATTTCAAAATTGAAATCCATAAATAAGTAATACGCAGCTCGAAATGGCGGTTTTTGATGTCAGGTTTGGTTACCGATCCAGACACGGAGACGGAGATGCCGAACCGCCGAGCTACCACGTGTCTTCTCAAATGTGCATTTCAAAGCCCAAGCAGAGAAATTAAAGGAAAGTTTAATCTAGCTCAGATCTCCGAAAGTTTAAAGGATCCTCAACACTCTTTTTCTGTTCTGATAACCCTTCATGCAAAAACGAAGAGGCCCGAGAGTGTTGTTAAGCGCGTCAGTTTTTTTTTAAAAAAGTCTGCTAATAAACTTTGACTCTCACAGTCTCCTAATCTTAATCTTTGGGTTGATAATTAAACGTTCAGAGTCACCGGAGCTCCTCTCGATCACTGCAGTGTAAACCCACACCACTGCTGGATATTTACTCAGCACTAATTACTGATGTTGAGACACAGAGACAGAGTGGAGAAAGAAGGAGTCCAGATACATACAGTGCAATTCACTCCAGAATTTTTCCACATTCTGTAGTGGGACTGAAATTGACTTACTTGGAATTTTTTTACTATTTGATTTACGCAATATGTCCATAACATTTTGAGGCTGTGAATTTTAAATTGTGATGGAAAATTTATCCAAGGTTGCATAACCTTTGGCTGCTGGTACAGCTGCTAAGCTTCTGAGATATGCCCCTATCAGCTTTGCACATTTGGATCCTGAGATTTTTGCCCATTGTTTTTGCTAAAGCTATGTCAGATTGGAAGAAGACTGTTGGTGAACAGGAATCTTTAAGTCTCGCCGCAGATTCTCAATCGGATTAAGGTCTTGAACTGCTCCAGTGTAGCTTTGGTGGTATGCTTAGGATCGTTATCCTTTCGGAAAGTGAACCTCTCCCCCAATCACAAGTGTCTTGCAGACTGCAACAGGTTTTCTTCTAGGTTTTTCCATCCATCTTGCCTTCAACTTTGAAACTTTGCACTTTGCCAGTTCCCGCTCAGTAAATAGCATCCCAAGAGCATTATGCTACCACCATCATGACTTCACATGGTTCTCAGGGTGATGAGCAGTGTTGGGATTCCATCAGATGTAGCACTCAGTTTTGGTCTCATCACAGCAGAGAACATTTTCCACATGTTTGTTGGGTTTCCAAACATGGTTTCATATGTTTTTTTTTTTTTTTTTTTTTGCAGTAATGGCTTTCTGATACTCTTCCATAAAGCCCAGCTTTGTGGAGTGTCTGGGCTGTGGTTATCTGTGAACAGCTCCTCCCATCTGAGCTGTGGATCTCTCCAGCTCCTTCAGAGTTACCCTTGGCCTCTGGAGAACTGGACAACTTTTTGTTCTTGTTTTCAGTCCCATGATGAGTGTTGAATTTCTCCATCAGTGTGGCAATATTAATAATATGATGAATAATTTAATAACAAAGTTCATAAATGATTCAGGATATTATTAATATAAAGGGGGCACTGTTGTCAAAGCAGTAAGTGGCCTTTATATTTGCGTGTCATTAGCGTTACACATTACAAGGGACCAGCGCAACTGAAGTGCATCCCTCTCCCCAGCGTCCTGCCACAGTTGCTTTCACACCCTCGTCTTCATCACCAGCGTCATCTTCCTCACCTCTGCGTTTCCCCTGAAGTGTTTCAGAAGACGTCCTGGCCAGTCGCACTCGTCACCCGAGGTGCTTATCGCATTAATAAATGATCCACACAGGAGGAGATAAAATATATGGAGGGTGCTAATAAACCTAGAGGAAGCGGAGTTGGTGGATTTATGTAGACTAACTGAAATTAAAGCTAAAGCGAGGTCTGACTGCGCTGCGGCTAGAGCTGGAGAGAGAAAGCATAATTACTAATGCCTTAAGTACAAAGCCTTTTAGCATTAATAAATAATGCCAGTAGATGGAGTGGCTGGTAGATGAATGAATCATGTTTTTTTTTTTCCCTCTCACCATCAAAACCAACTTTATAAATGAGTAAAACAAAAGGCAGCTCCAGACCTGTCCCTGAAAGAGATGCAGAACGCTTGGGAGGTGATATCACTGAAATGAATTAATGATCAGATTTTCTTTTTTCCCCTTTCACTCATTCAGGACTGTCGTACATTTTGCCATTTTCCCCAGATACGCCTATTTCTTTCCACCTCATAAGCGATTAATGTAGTCCTGAGCAGTAAATTCCCCAAACACTATTTATCCAAATGTTGTTCCAGTCAATATCGGGGCCAAAAGACGAGAGGCCTTTTAGCACTTTACGAACGAAACCACGAACAAGTTTGGAGATTGGCACTTCACAAATTGACAAATCAAGTGATAGCGTAAGTGCTTTTGTTCAGTAGAGTGACTGACGGGGTTAATCATTTCAATCGGGGGAACCCTACTCTGTCCTGTGTGTCCTAAGTCCAGCACAGCTTTGTTCATGGAAAAATTTAATCAGGTGTGTTAATGATCACTGCATGGGGCCTAAATGAATGGCTTCAACACCTTATATAGTGCACTAAATACACAGTAGTGAGATGATTAGAATTCCCCTCATTCCTATTGGTTGTTACGCTACATAGACTATATAATAATGACTTCTATGTCTGATGTGGTACAGTAAGGAGCTTTATGGAATGTAGCTTGCTCGTTCTTCTTTTCACCCTCACATTTTCCATACTTTGGAAGCTGTCTTCCAGCCCAGGAGTAGTCCACAGATCCGATCCCTGGTCCTCATGAAAATGGTGGTCTGGGGTTCACTTCAGCTGAACTCTGGTGAGGTCTGGAACAAGTGTGGAAACACAGCTTTTCAAGTTTTGTGATGTTTTATTTCGGACCTTTTCAGACAGGACTGGAGCCCTGTAATTCGTTCACCTTTTTGACCTTTGTGGTCCAAGTGCTTGCACTAAAATACACATCTCATGTTGGCCTTCATGGTTAAAAATCATCTTACACAAGAATAAGATCCTTGTTTTTTTTCAATTATTCGTGCTTTGCACCCAAAAAGCGCAGTTCTTCACCGAGTGAAATACCAAAGGAATATAAGACAAGCCAGCAAACGGATGAAAGTAATGCTTAGCATTTTACAAACCTGAGTGCAAAAAAAGTGACTTATGGAATCCGTCCATGCATCTGAAGATATTCTTCAATGTGAAAGCAAACCTATGATTATGAGCCCCACCCCTGAACAACGCCAGAATCGATCCTGTTTGTGGAAACGAATATTCAAGCCAACTGTAAAAGTTTCTACCTGGAACCCTTTTTGATAGAGAAACACTCTGTAAGAGTGTAAGAGGGAATTCTGTTTGTATAAGCACTATATATGATATGGCATAATGTGTTTTACGCCCTGTGCCAAATGCCCAATAAGGAGCTCTTTGGAATACAGCTCCTTCCTTCCTCTGCACTCCATTGTGTATGCTAGAAAAAGCTAGAACCGTTAACCATCCTCTTATACAGTATAGTGTATGTATGTTCAATATCTTCATCCTTTCTGTATAAGCACACTCCGTAGGGAATTAAAATAATGGAATTAGCACCCTAAGTAGTGCATGGAGTCCAGCTCCCTACTCCCTATATAACTGCACTACATTGGGTATTAAGTAGTGACTTATACATCTTATGTAGTCTCCTGCTTCTTAGGATACGAAATATTGGGTTCCGCACCCTATGTAGTGCACTAGTTTGTATTGTACGGAGCCATTTAGGATTCCCTACCCCTACTCAAGAGACCTCACTTCCTTTATGCATACATATATGATTATTACATCTAATGTAGTGCACTACGGCTCCAGTAGAGTTCAGCCCTAACTTTGAGACTCCTGCTCCAGTGTCCTACATCGTCCTCTCCTGTCTCGTCCTGCCCTCATTCTTTCTTTCAGCCCTTGGAGAGATGAATGTTCCGTCTCTCTGGTTACCTTCCCCCCCAGGAGGCAGGACGTAGGAAACGAGGGGAAACAGTTAACCCTCATGCCCAGAGTAAGCCTCCACACGCGGATCTTCATTAACCTCCTCAGCGGGTGAACTGTTCATCTCCGCCATCACCTCTTATTACGGGCAATAACAGGGCCACCTCTTTCTCTTTTTCAATTAAGAAGGAGCCACGTTCTATTAACCTCCGGTCCCCTCAGCACGTCTCGTCATGCGGGCCGTGGCGTTGAATCGCGTGCTTCTCAAAGCCGTATATAACCCATAACTATCACCAAGTTTTCACCAGTTGACAGCAGCTGCCCAATCTGGACTAAAATATTGCAAAGTGTTCACGGGTGCAGAATCATATTTTAAGCTAGGACTGGTGACTAATAAGGTGCATTCAATTACAAGCAAAAATGGTGTCTTGGTGAGGAATTGTACTGAAAATCACCATTCCACTGCTGTGACGAATTAAAATGATTCTCCAGGGTATTTAAGAGACGGTCACAATTTCAACTGTAGCATCCAGAAAGGCAAACTCAGACCTGCAGAGAGAAACACACTTCAGATTCTGCCATAGGTGCTATGAGCTACACATCTATATTTAAACAGCATCCCAAGAACCATAACATGTCGCTTGTGGATTCTCCTACTGAGAATCAAGTGTCATAATCCAAAATGGGGGTCAGACCATAAGTGGACAGGGTCAATAAAAGAGATCCATATTTGTGGTCCTTAACACGGGTCAATACCAGAAACACTAGAAATAGGAGACTAAGGGAAAATAGGAGGGGTAGTACGGTGGTGCAGCAGGTAGCTGTTGCTCCAGGGTTCGATCCTGAGCTTGAGTTACCGTCTGTGTGAAGTTTCACATGTTCTCCATGGGGTTTTTCTATGGTTTCCTTCCAAAAAACCTCAGTACACTAAACTGCCCCTAGATATGTATCAGTGAGAGTGTGATGCCTTGTTTTTTTTTTTAGAGTGTAAGATAGTGTAACAAAAGTTTCAAAGGTCGTATTTATTGAGCCTGGGTTTGCCTCATAATATGATATTGAAGTGCACTTTTAATGATATAGGTGTAGCTACAGGACGGGCAAAAAAACAGGCCCGGAGGCTGGGGCCCCTAAATCCTCCACTGGTCAATGTATGGAGGCATACTGTATCTGGAACTCCTGAAAACTGACCATATTTCTTTAGTACCGTCCAAATTAAGAGGAAATCGAAAAGAGAAAGAGTGGTCAGTGGTGGCAAGAAGGATGAATAAATCAAGGATGATTGACCTAATTGATTCGTTCATTCATTCATCTTCAGTAGCCACTTCATCCCGGTCAGGGTTGCCGTGAATCCGGAGACTATCCACGGAATACTGTGTGTGAGGGTGCTAGTACAGATGATTGAACTGTATGCTAAAAATGCAACATTCCTTCAACCTTATATTTAGGCAGAAAGCAACTAATGGAATTGGGGAATGTGGAATGTTGTGGAATATCGTTCAGCCAACATGATATAGTGGTGGTCGAACAGGTTGTAGAGGCATCTGACCTACAGTCATTATATAGTAAACTGACCTGTAGCTACCTGGCAGAACTTACAGCGCAACAGTATGTAATAGGGAAGTTGTTCCTTGAAAAAGGATTGCTCTAGAATAGCCCTGACTGGAGAAACATAATATAGTAATATTATTGGAAATGTCTAAGAAATATTTTCAGCGTAAAGCAAATGCTGAACAGTAGGTGAGCTATAGTGTCTATAGTAACAACTTACACACGGACTTGTGGCGGATGCTCTACATCGACAGATTTTCAAAAATGTGTAATGGTTGATATGGTGCAGTTTATTGTAAGTTTATTTAGCATTTTTTGGAAGGAGTCTCTAGTGTCAGCCCTTTGTTACAGTCAGAGATAAAGTTTTCCAACATGGGAGGAGTTGCCTCATGGCGGTTTCTTGGTAACATGACGAGCTGTGTTTTATTTCCTCTCGTTAACGTCAACAGGAACTACCTGTTTTGCAGATTGCTGTGGTAAAGCAATTCAGGATGTGCTGTTTTTTGGAAAAAATAATCAGCTTCAGGGTGGTAAGAGTAAGTCCACTTCACCACTCCACCTTGTTATTGCTTATTTTCCTATAACAGCTTTATGTGTTATAGTATGATTCACATTGACCTTTGGTTAAATCATTGTGTTTAATGCCCCACTGTGTGTCTTTTCTATATTTCCTCACTTTTTCTGTGGTTGTGAATGTGTTTTCAAACCGCTCAATGCCCTCTTTCGCGTCACCATGGCGACGAATATGACAGGCAGCTGGATTCTAAAGAGGCGTCATTATATAAACAGTGGCGACCTTTAACTCAGGGTCAGAGACAGCGGCCCTACATTCAATGCATTTCGGCCTTTAGTGGAAAAGCCGTATCTACTCAGGGAGTCTGTTTCAGTAAAGTCACTGTTATAGGGTACAGCAAGTTAGTGTTGTTGTGTCATAGTCTGAAACACACACCAGTCAATCACGGAGCTGTGGAAGAAGGAATCATGCAACCACCATACGCAGTATGCAGGCTAACACTAAACTGAAAAGATAACTAAAGGTTTTGAAAGTTTCCTCCCAAAGTTTGGTCACCTGCCAGTTCCCATCCACCAGCTAGCTCTCTCCTATTACACGACAGCTACCAGCAGGGGAGGGTGAAGGCTAACACCTACTTCCTCTGAGATATCTTTTCGAACTGGTTCTCATGCTGCATCACATACACTACATGAGCTCACAGATACCTACGATTGGCTACTGTCACCATGATTGACAGGGAAGAGAGAGTATGCCCCTCCTACCCAGAGGGCATGGCCAGTTTTGCACTTTTAGCTTGAAACTGATTTTCTTTTAAGAGAAAATCTTTTTTTTTTGTGAGATAAGCAAAAATACCGACCCATTTGTCCCGCTCAGGTCTTTACACACTGCTATTTTTTAAATCTTGTGTCCACATAAACTCGATAAAAATACATGTAAATGATGAACTTTCACTTTCTATAGATTAGAAACTATGATTAGATCCACTAGAAAATTAACACAGTTAAAAATTAGACTTGCTTCTTTACTATGCTATCCGTGTTTTTTTTTTTTTGTTTTTTTAAAAAATTTGACTGATTTGACACATTTCCATGATTGAGTCGGTTTTAGAACATGCATACAATAAATGCCTGTTGGTTAAAGCAAGACACAGCGAGCCACACTCACTCAACAAACTTTGACAGACAAGTCCGGAAGCAAAAGAGTGCAATGGCAAGAAAAATAGAGAACGTTTGCTAATGGTAATGAATCAAATTTATTTACCTTAATTTGGATCAGAAATGTCTATAGTTTGATTTTAATACTTAATATTTTGCTTGTGGAACTTTTAGCTGGAAATGACCACAGCCCTTATTTAAAAACTAATTGAAAAATATAAATATGTCAAGAGATTAGCAAAGGTTTTAGTCATTCAGATCTTTATTTGCAGGCTTCAAAGTTCATTTGCAGGATTCATAAGGAAATGATTAGCTTTCAGTTATGCCACATAACACAGTGAAGTGAAGGCGCTTTCACTCTTTCTCCCTGCCCTTCTTTCCCAGCACCTTTGAAAGAAAGCGAAGTGTGTCCTCTCTCTCTGTCCCCGGCTGCGTCACTGAACACCACGCGACCTTCCCTTGGCCCTGCTGGTTGGTGGACACGTTTTGCTATTGATTGCAGAATCAGTTTTAAGAGTAATTTTGCAGGTACCATGAAGTCTGACTCGTGTGTTTGTGTGTGTGTGTGTGTGTGTGTGTGTCAATGCCGTTGTAAGCACAATAAAAACGCCATCAATGATTTAGCGAGTCACAGAGCCGATAGGGAAGGCGTCCAAAAGAAACTGTCCAATCGAAGGCCAGAGCATGCAACAAACTGACAGCGAGCGACCGTGCTACAGAGGTCAGAGAGAAATGTTCAAACCGAGAAAGAGAGAAATACTGACAGAATCAGAGACAGAGAGGAATGGTGACATTTGTGCCACACTGCATGGGGAGTGTGTGTAAATGGTCACACATTAAGGCAAATTTACAAAGCACTGACACCCGAGACTCCTTCCATAAACGTAAAATCAAGCCACGTTTCCTAACAGCAAACTTTAACGATAAAATGTTTTTCTTATTTTTTAAACATTATGCTTTAAACAAAATAATTTATTATTAGTCTTAGATTATGTGGAGCGTCCTCCATACAAGTCCCTGTGCTTGAGCCGTGACTGTAGAAACAATACCGTATTAGAACAAGCTCGTTAATATAAACAGCTGGAACTACTGCTTGAGGTGCACAGTTATACAAAACGAATCCAATCCTAATGAAACCTTCGGACCTGCACGGACTGAATTATTTCAGAAATAGTTTGGACATCGTTTAAAATCGAGACCGTACATTCAACATACAACTGTTTTCACACTATGTAATGACGCACAGCTACACACAGTGTAATGACATGTTTCATTTAAACTGTAACACATTCCCACTCGTGTTTTTTTCTTTCTTTTTTTTTTCAGATTTTTTATTTATTTACTTTTTTGAACTTATTGAATAATCTGGTTTAGTTTTGAAATTTGCTAGATATTCAGTATAGAGTTCCATCTTCCTCATATCCAGTATTCCCGTGATAGAGTCTGGATCTGCCGTGACCCTGAGCAGGATAAAGCGGTTACTGAAGATGAATGAATGAATGAATGAATAGATGGATAGATATCCAGACTGATACACACACACACACACACAGAGAGAGAGAGAGAGAGAGAGAGAGAGAGAGAGGAGCCTCCAGGATTTTCTCTCACTCTGTTTTTCCCTTAATGCAGCTAACTCGGTGGATCAATAACAGCCAAACATATGAGACTCTTATTCACATTCATACAGTGATGTGATGCTTGTTTCTCACTGTAGGGCTTTTAATCTCTGGGTTTTACACACAGATAGACGTGAGAAGTGAGCGAGAGAGGAAGCTTAAGTGACTGCCCATACACTGCATCTTTGTCTGTGTGTATGTGTGTGTGTGTGTGTGTGTGTGTGTGTGTGTATGTGTGAATTGTGGACGTGTATCATTTTTGTCCATGATGATCAGTGGAATGGACTAAAACGAAAGTACGGCTTCTAAATTTTTAGTTTGAACAATGTGCAAACTCTTAAATCTACTCTAAATATGAACTTAAAAGTAGTAAGAAGGAACGACAAACACGAAAGACGTCTCAAATCACACTGTGCTGTGAACTAATTTACATTACAGACCTAAAACTAGTCGGAAAGGAACCCAGGAACGTGTATAAAGATCAACTTAGAGCTAATTATAGACAGCTAATCTCTCAAATGGTAGCTAGTATGATTAAAACAGTACGAACTAGCTGACCGCCAACACACTGTGTATTAGTTCACCCGCATCTACACTATATTACCAAAAGTATTCGGTCACCTGCCTTGACTCACATATGAACTTAAGTGCCATCCCATTCCTAACCCATAGGGTTCAATATGATGTCGGTCCACCTTTTGCAGCTATTACAGCTTCAACTCTTCTGGGAAGGCTGTCCACAAGGTTGAGGAGTGTGTTTATAGGAATTTTTGACCATTCTTCCA
>CM040989.1:22806286-22828424 GCA_022985145.1 Pangasius djambal | reverse complement strand
ATGTTGGTGTTTGTGGATGTTGGTATTTGATGGTGGATGTTGGTACGCATCTGCTGAGTACATATAAATTGTGAGGAATGTGTGTTGCGAGAGCGTTAATACCACACGGGTGTCATTTCTCTGTGTGTTTGTGTGTGTGTGATAGAGCAAGGCTCCATGTCAAGATTACCTTCAAGTGGCAGGAAAATACAGCCTGCTTATAACATGTTCTGTGTGTGTGTGTGTGTGTGTGTGTATACATGCCTCCAACATGTGTGTGTGTGTGTGTGTAAGCAGTTCATTTGAATTTATTAGCCGTGGGAACTGAGGGGGAGGGAGCTGCATTATCAAATCACATTGTTCCTTTAGCTACAAGCCTACAGTGCCAAAACGGCATGTAAGTATTGACAAATCAATAAATACTGCATCACAAATCGACACAGCAAGCCGCATAACTGCAGCTGAGAGTGATTACATACGGGCAAAAACCCAAGCGGACACACACACACACACACACACACACACATACACACACACACACACACACACACACACACACACACACACACACACACACACAAATAGATTGATACACAGATAGACAAACATACAGCAAACGAAACATAATAAAAATGCTTAATCTAGAAATATTCATGAAGCTTAAACATTTTTTCAGCTAATTAAATTCATCAGAGAAAACTGAACTGCACGTTAATGTGTAATCATGTGCAATGCAGATGGCATCACGCGACACCCTGCTCCGCTAATCATTTCCAGGTCACAGCTTTGGCTGCTTAGCACTCAGCTCAAAAAGGTCAAGGAGAAAAAAGTCAAGTTGCATCCTTTATGTGGCCCGCCCCCTCTATTTCTCAGACCTCCTTGAACTCCATCCACCACCACCTGCCCCACTGCCACGGCCGCCTTTTGGCCAATCAATGCTCTATTAATTAGCATCATGAAGTAGTGGCTCATGGAATCGGCTCTTCTTTACGGCTCATTAGCACCGAGCACTTATCGCTGCTGTCAATCAAAATGAGGCAAACCCACGAGCCCCGTACAAGAAGCACAGCTTCATCAGAGGAATTCTAATTATTCTGCTATGATAGTTAAGTATCGAGGGCTTTGTTTCATTTTTTTCACTCGTTTTAGTAACTCATTGTAAAGCATGACTTTGTAATGATGCTTTAATGATCATTTTAATTAATTCCTTCGTGATTTATAAGCATTTTTTAAAAAATGGTCATAATGCCAAATGGATAAGTGTGACTGCTATTAATGCTGGTAAATATTAAATAGAGAGTATATATATACATATAAAATCTAAAATGTAGATTAAAGTTGAATTAGGTTAATTTTTAAAAGAAATATTATTAAATATATCATGGAGTGGAATCCTGAGTGATCTTAAGCATATGAATTTGTTTTTTTGTGTGTAAATATTGTACTATATATATATATTTCTTTATGGTTTCCATTTGATATTCAATAGATCAACATATTATTTACTGAATTGCTCAAGTAATAAAACATAAACTTAAACACAAATCTAAACTGATCTAATAGATTTTACTGCGTTATGTCTTACTCAGTTTATACTATTAATAAGATTTTATAAAATAAATACAGTTGAACAAATTTATTCAGGTTTATTAAATGCTAACAATGCACTAATAATGATTTGAATTGAATTATCCCTGTTACTCAGACATTTCAAATAAATAAATAAATAAATGAATAATAAAGATGTGATATAATAATAAATATGTGTAAACAACTGAAGTGAAAAACTGAAAATTATAAATGAAAAAAAAAAGTACAATTAATCATTAAGAAATAGTAACTCTGTCAAGGAATGATTTTTTTAGACAGACGTCACTGGTACTTGTATTATATCATCTCCAAATTCCAAAGAAAGGCATGTTATAATGATTTACAAACACACTCGCAACTTTAGCTCACATTCGGAGATTTAGGAAGTAAACCAGTGGACTGTTTCTCAAGTTTACGGCCTAAAACCTTTAGAGCTCGCTTGAGCCTCGTATTCGCAGAAGCCCACTCCGTTCCCATTTCCTGTCGAGTGTATCCTGTTTCCTCGCTATCGATTACCTGCTCCTTCTGCATTTTAATGCCTGTCGTGTGCAGCCGGCGTGGTTCACACACACACACACACACAAACACCACACACACACAACACACACACACCTCCCTGTAGGGGGAAAAAAAAACAACTCATAACAAGGAAATCTGAGGATCAGAGCGCATTTCTTCAGATACGCAAAGTAAATATTTATTCCTTTTGTTTAAAGCTTATCGTCACTTGGAGGTCTGGGAGTGTAAATACATGCAGAATGTATGATTTATTTTATAGACCCTACTAGCGTAGTGTAATCTACTGTAGATTTTATTTTACACAGCAGTGATAATATAATTTCACAGTCTTTAGAAAATACATAATATGCTGCAAAATATTAGCTTCTTCTGTAGCAGTTACCTGAAATTATACCACGTCACTGTCCTCGGATTCTCAAATCTGATTGTTCTAAAGATGGTTAATTTCCTATAACAGCAGCTCTGACAGTAGTGAAGGTTATAATTCAAATCACAGGATTATGTGCTTATTAATCCTTATAAATCCTACTAATGCATTATTGCTTCTATAGTAACATCTCATTCACAGGCTTTTTTATATTATTAACTTTAAGAGAGAGAAAAAAAATAGGGAACGACTGTTTACAGGTGTTATAATGTTTCATAGACGTTCCACAACATGCACTGTAACTATAAATGGATAAAAAAAATGACATGCTGTTCATTAATAAAATACGATTGTGGCAAATTGCTGTGGTATACGAGGAATAAAATACTGTGCTGTAGGAAAATAATCAACTTTGGTGCGGTAAGAGTTTTGCTTAAGCCAAAGGCTGCATATTATTTACCACTGACGCCATTTTGTCAATCTATTTCTGTTGGAAAAACCTGCCGGGGAGCATCGCCATGATGGCCTCCAAGTGGACAGACTTTACTAGGAGGACTTTAATTAAACACTGCTATACAATGACTTCTCGTAATTTTCCTTAGACAAAAACTAACCTAGCCCACATCACTAGCTCTCTTCAGTGGCAGGCTGCTACAGTTTTGCACCTTATACAATGAAACAGCACATATATATTGACAGAATTCAGAGGGACTTATTATGTAACTGAAACAAATAAATTAACCAGAGCACATGTGAATGAAATCTGTTAGCAAGGTAGCAAAGAAAGTCTTCCCTGGATTAGCATTTTAATCTAGTAGTAGAATGCATTAACATGGGGGAAAAAAATGAAGAAATTTCAGCACAAAAGCCTACACAAATCAGGTGATATATGATGTATAAAAATGCATACAGTAAGAAGTTAAAAATGCCATTAAGGGGATTTTACATGTATGCAACCTTATATGCATACCTCATGGAAATAATAGGTTAAAGGTAACAAACTGAGAGCAAATGACCAATATGTTTTTTTACTAAAAAAATTCCTTAGAGGTGCCAATAATTTTGGCACATATATTCTTGAGAGACAATACTATTCCAATGAGACCTTTGTTAGAAATAATTTCTCCTAGAATTTGAGTGGAAAATAACGTGAATTATTGTGTGTAACGTTCTCTGCTCATTTTTATGAAGGGTGCCAATAATTATGGCCACCGTATGCGCAGAGAGGGCCATATTGCAGGCATATGGCCGTGCAGCACGGAGTGGCGTCCACGCTGCTCTCCAGAGACGCCTCTTAACCAGGCGGCCATGTCAAGAGGCCGTCGCCTCTCAATCTGAAGCGCTGAGCCGCACATCTGATGCTAACCAGCTCAATCTGGCACTCAGGCACACCCCGACACACACATACACACACACATACACACACATACGCACACACACGCACACACACTTAGAGAAGGCTAGCTACGTCTGCACACTCAGACAGATATACAGAGTCTCTGTAACACCAAGGAAAAGGACTAAATTACAAATATGACAGATCAAACACTGCGGTGTATGTGTGTGTGTGTGTGTGTGTGTGTGTGTCCTTCCCTGCACATGCTCAACACCCCCTCAAAAAGCCCCTACAACCTCCTCTGGGGGTTCCAGAGTCCTAGGGCTCCTAAGGGGTCTGCTAATCCCCTCGCTAGTCAACACACACACACTGAGTTTCACTGGGAACTGTTAGCACGTCTCGCTAAAGCTAGCGCTATCGATCCGGCAATCCGGCCTTAAAGAGCGGATTCAGTGCCCGGTCACAGCCGGTGGTTATGAGACGGAAATCAAATCCGTGTGTAGATAGAGGGGCCGTTAATGGACTCGAAGAATGCAGGCGGATGATCTCTCACACAACCCCATCCCCCCCTCCCACACACACACACACACACACACACACACACGTACACACAGAAAATAAAAGGGGAGTCACTTGCCAATCTACTCTTGATATCATTCGTTTAGCCTTGACATGAGGAAAGGCCTCAGTGAATTCATCACACATTAGTTTTCCCGAGCAGTCCATCGACACACAGCGCCGGACAAGTGGTCATTCAATACCGCATCCAACCACCAGCCTCTCAGCATCAAACAAAAAAAAAAAAAAAAGAAGAAAGATCAATAATGAACTTGTAATGCATCGATATATCAGATATCAAATATTAATCAAAACAACTCACCGCTGGTTTAACATCTATTGAATTCCTTCTCTCGAGAGCACTGAAGGTGAGGCTCGGCAAATTGTTTTACAAATAGTTTTCATCATCCGAGAGCGGGTTTTATGACAGCGGTGTAGCGTAGCGTGGAGCCTCGGAGAAGAAATGAAAATCCTGAACGCCAAAGATAGAGCGAGACACCACCGTTAAGAAGGTCCAACAGCTCAGACGGAACTTTTAAAACAGGAATTCAAATGAATTGAGTGAAATAATTAAAGAGTGAAGATCTTGCGGTTTTCATGACAGGGTGTGTGTTATAAGGAAAATAATCAACGGCAGGAAGCTTGACATGAAGTTGATTATTTTAGCAACTATGACAGCACAACACCACTGGTTTAATCCTCTTATACCACAGCAATTTGCCAGTGCTGACCATTTTTATACTTTTTATCTGTTTGTTGTTACATTTAATGTTGCTACTTTGCTACAGCAGTTTTAAACAGTTGTCCCCTCACCAGCCTCTTTTTTTTTTTTTTCCTCTCTTGAAGTTAATAAGACAAAAATAATTCACTTGTCGTGTTAATGAGAAACCACAATGCCTATTTGTTAGCATTTTTATGGCCACTCCAGCATTTACAGGAAGATATACTGCTACCGGCTTGACGCTAATATACGGTTAAAAATCTCAGCAGTAGAAATGAGCATTATGGTAGCCACGGCGATCGTACAAACAAAAGCTACTTTAAAAATGACTTTCCAACATTGAACACTAATGGGACAAAGATTAAGCCAGACTGCACCGGAAGTGTCTGGAGTTGCCTTTTAGAATCAGTACAGAAGTAACGTAACCTTTATAGTGGTCTTTTCTCGAAGCAGACAGTTATAGGGTGTGTGTGTTTTACACCATATCGCCTTATTCTCTGGAAAGTAACTTATTCTCTTTAAAACATCTTCCTTATTGATCTTATCTGACCTCGTTTGTTTTATAGTTATTAATTTATTAACCGTTAAACAGTCTCATCTGTGTACCATCTAACAGTGGAAGGTACCATTCGCTGATGTCTCCTGTGAACACACACAAGTTCACACACCCTTCTGAGCAAACATTCCCTGTTTAATGTGACTGATACAGCACTGTGAACTCAGTCAGAGAGGACGGTGTGTGTGGGGGGGTGTGTGTGTATATCCAGGTGTGTTGTCTTTACCTTCTGAGGAAAAGCCATGTCCTTTATGCATACTCATGTTAATCAGTGTGTGCTAGCAACAAAGTCGTTTGTATTCTTTAGGTTGCTAATCTTGTTCATTTTTTTAAGCTAAATTCCTAAATTCCAGTGTTTGCTAATACACTGATTCAAAACATCACAATTTAGATAAAACTTGCTGAATAAATGAATCTGGGCATTTTTGTTTTTGTAAAATTTGATACCATGTTCGGTATTTATTCCCATTGATGGAGGTGTGGCCTTTGTGCTTGGTAGTCCTAATGAAGGAGGTGTGGCCTTTGTAGCTGTCATTCCCAGTGAAGGAGGTGTGGCCTTTGTGCCCATCAAGTTCACTATAAGGACATGGTCTTTGTGCCTGTTAGGTCCACAGAAGGAGGCTTGGCTTTTGGGCTTGGCATTCCTAACGAAGTAGGCATGGTCTTTGTGCTTGTCAGGTCTGATGCAGTAGGTGTGGCCTTTGTGCCTGTTGTTCCCAATTAAGGAGGTGTGGAGTTTGTGCCTCTCAGGTCTCATGGATGGAGGTGTGGCCTTTGTGCCTGGTGGACCCAAAGTAGGAGGTGTGGAGTTTGTGCCTCTCAGGTCCCATGGATGGAGGTGTGGCCATTGTGGCTGTTGTTCTCAATGAAGGAGGTGTGGCCTTTGTGGCTGTTGTTCTCAATGAAGGAGGTGTGGCCTTTGTGGCTGTTGTTCTCAATGAAGGAGGTGTGGCCTTTGTGTTTTTCAGTCCCACAGAAGGAGGCATGGGCTTTGTGGCTGTTGATCCTGAAGCAAGTGTATGAAGAATCAAAGCTGAATTTAAGCGAAAAGTTTTGAGAGACTCAGTCTTCCATTACTCCGTTAACTACAAGTGTTTCATAGCGCCAGCAAACACCTGACAGCAAACATGGCGTGGGCTAAGTGGAAAGTGTGGCCATGTGATTTCTGGCCAAATGTGATTTTAGTTCCTTTATGTGTATCGTTCTTATGTTATATTCTTGATCATGCTTCAATGTCAGGCAGAACAAATACACACTCAGGTTTATTGTCATGGTTAAGATTCTGAACTCAAAATCACCAAAATAAATCAATTCTGACCAAAATGGTGTAAATGACAGAAAAGTGCAGTGAAGTGAAAGTGCAGGTGGAGGTTATGAAAATGATTTCCTGCTGTGGTGCAGGCTCAGGATCCTGATCTGAGGGTGATGAAAGTCCAGGCATTGTCTGGGAAACACACACACGCGCGCACACACACACACACACACACACACACACACACACACACACACACACACTATATTCAAGACTAAGACTCACAGGACTTTGCTCTAAAGACTTTTCTTTGTGTGTAAATGTGTGTGTGTGTGTGTGTGTGTGTGTGTGTGTGTGTGTGTGTGTGAGACGATGCACTCATGTGGTGCTTGCCGCTGCGCTTGAGACTCTGGGATCCTTCTGGACACTCAGCATGACCGCAGAGCACCATCGATCAGACAGGAGCAGCCAAGCACACGCACACACACACACACACACACACACACACACACACACACACATACCTTTCTCTCCTTTTCGCCCATTCTTTCTCTGTGCATCAGTCTTTTTCCTCCATTTTCTATTATCTTTCATCCTCAGCGTGTACATCTGGTGCTGAGCTGCTCTCTAAAGCCCTGCTGAAAATCTAACACATGTTTACATCTCTCTCTCTCTCTCTCTCTCTCTCTCTCTCTCTCTCTCTCTCTCTCTCTCTCTCTCTCTTTTCATACACTTACTCCTCTGTTCACAAGCACAATCACTCGATAACACTTTTGGCATAGTAGTCCTTGCTTTTTTTTTATTTATTGAAATACCATTCTTTACTTCTGACAAACCGCCTTTTTATGAGGTCCAAGCAATCTTTATATAGTGCTCTACATCTCCATCTCACGCTCGCTTTCACTCTCTATACCGTTTTCAAACACACACACACACACACACACACACACACACTTAAGAACTAGCAGTCATACATACATCTGTAAGTAAACATTTTCAGTCATGTATGGCTTCTGTCACTATCGACTGAGATTTTAAAGTTACCTGTTTGGTCTCAACAGACTTTGAGAAAACAGTAATGTATATTTTATACATGTCTGGCAAGTGGAGTTTATTATTTTCCTGTTTTATTAGCAGGAAAAGTATACAGAATACTGCACTCACATGTTACAAAACAGGGCAGCTTTATACAGAAAACACAACATGGCATTATTTTATTACATTCAATATTGATATGATATCGGTATTCGTCTGATACCATGCTCATTTACTCATATTCGTAAAAAAATGCTCCGATACCAACATCCTATATGAATGAATGCTTGAATGAAGTTTCAGTTTTATACTAACCAGGCTAGCTCATGTTACAATGAGGAAAAACGCTCACCATTAAAAACGTTTATACTACAGCACGGTTGAATTCTCGAATCTGATTGGTCGGAAGCTGTATGTTAATTTCTGTATAACTGCACAGCTCGGTCAGTAGTTCCAGCTGTAACAGGAACGACTGGTTTATATTAATGCTAATACATTAACATTTCTATAGTAACAGCTCATACACAAGGACTTGTATGGTAGACACACATCATCTAAGACATATAATAAACGGATTTTAAAAACGTGTCGTTGTTTGACAAAGAAAAACGTCTAAGCGTTGATGTGGTGAAGGTTTTTTTTTTTATTTGTTAGGACATGTTTATTTAACATTTATGTAAGGAGTCTCGTGTATCAACGCTTTGTAACAGTCAAGGTGCTTTGGAACGCTTCCCAGGACAGAGCAGTTTACACTTTCTGGTTTCTCGGTAAAATGACACGCTGCGTTTTTTGAGAGAGAGAGAGAGAGAGAGAGAGAGAGAGAGAGAGAGGGCGGGAGTGGGTTATTCCTTACTTAAACAAGCTGCTCTTCAGCTTAAGCGGTTTTTAGGACGGATACGTTTACTCTACTCGGAATACATGTTTGGGAAGTAACAGCATTGTACTGAAAATATCTCAGTATAGGCAAATCTATCGAATATTTCCTATTATAAGATTACAACAAACCTTAAACCTGTTTCTAGCCATTTTTCTTCATTTTAAGCTTGAAATAGTCTTGTTCCATTGGCAGACAGGATTAGATTATTCGAATTTTAAACATTTCTTTCTAGAAGAAGCAAAATGATCTGCCATTAGAATACAGAAACTACACAATATGCGAAAGCATCTAAAAGGCTGAATAAGCTTAGATTTGATTTATAATAAGAAACATTAGATAAATTTGACCCTTTTATAGATATTTTCCTTTGCTAAGATATTGTTTTTGTGGAGTGTGAGTATGATTTTTTTCAGTACTCCACGCATGTTGACATGAATCGAAAGCGCAGTCTGGAGAACAAATCTGTATATTAGATATCAGAGAGAAGTTACAGTGTAATTTCTGAGGTTGTAGAAACCGCGTTAAACAGAGCTGCTGTTCACGCAAGCACTGAAGAAACAAACATCCGGCAGGGTTCTGACTGACTGACTGTATTGACTACTGACTGTATACGGAGAAAATGGCGTACATATTTGAGCAATCATTTGCATTAATATGAAACTGAGACCAAAATCAGGAGTGAACTTTCAGTGAACCGAATCTAGTTTTAGATTTTAAGCATCCTTCATCAACACTGAGGCTGAATATAAAGCTTTATTCTCTCATGAACATGAAGCTAATCTTTTGACTTGAATCTGTTGCTAATTACGAACTCATCAGGATGCATTATCGCATCAGTCCTGATGCTGGGAGAATCTGAGCTCCTCCACGTCTCCCCTCTGTACGTGTGTATGGTTTAACGCAGGAGTTTGCTGGTTCGATTCGGATCTGGAGCGTTTTCGATTCAGCGCCGCTCTCCCAGCCGAACCAGCACGGGGGCAGCAGCTTTAAGGCGCTGCGCTGTCGAAACCTAATCACCCGTGCTTACTTTTTAATTATAAATTCTGTTTCCGCAGAACAAAAGCTTAGAGAGCCTAATCCTTACTAAAAGACCGGGTTTAAGACCGGGTTTGAGGGAATTGAACGCAGAGTGCAGGGACGAGCCAGGTGTTTTAACGAGCTAAGCTGCTCGGATATTCCTCCCAGCGGTCTGATAGCACTGTTTAAAAGAACAGCATCTGAACTCTTATTCCACTCGGCTGATGAAAGCAACAAAACTTTCGCACAGAAACAGGAAACACTTTTTAAATTAATTTAAATGAGAAAACCTCAAAGCTTGTGAGGTTTTGTTCTTAGCACAAGAGTGAGAATTTGGCGCTAATGCAAAAAAGAGGCAATTTAATCTTGTTAGCAGCCAGGAAACTCCATAATAAGTTTTTAAAAAAAAAAGGATTTATCCTGATTGATTAGTTGATAAGTAAGGAACAAAACACTCTGTGTCGTGCTGTTAGAGGAAATTAATCAACAATGTGGTGGTGTGATGCAGCAAAGTTACTGTCACCACCTCAAAGATCCAGAGTGTTTTATTCCTCTTTTACCACAGCACTTTAGCAATGATTACAATTTCTTATTTATTAAATATTACTACGTCATATTTTTTATCGGTTTATAGTTACATTTAATGATGCAGAACAAGTTATACAGCTGGAAATAGTCATTCCCTCCCCAGGCTCTCTCTTTTATTCTCTCTTTATATTAATAAAATTATATAGGTATATACAGTATAATTATATACAAAATATTATATATGATTTTGCCTTTATACACCACCACAATGGATCTGATATAAAACAATCAAGATGTGATCTTGTATCTCTCTCTCTCTCTCTCTCTCTCTCTCTCTCTCTCTCTCTCTCTTATTCTGTTTTTATCTTTAAGGTGCATTAAGAAATTATTCTAAATACCATCTGTGGGATTTGCACTCATCAATATAGAAGAATCTACTGTCAATAAAACTTCTTAAAATTCATCATATAAAAGCTCTTTGTGGATGGATTGTGTGCTGTTTGAAGAAAGTGTGTGTGTGTGTGTGTGTGTGTGTGTGTGTGTGTGTGTGTGTGTGTGTGTAAGATGGGTGTGTGTATGTAAGATGGGTGTGTGAGACTTCCCCACTGGCTGGATTGTACCATTTCAGTTGCTCATGCTGACACAGACAAACGAGCAGCGGGTCGTCTGAGCAGCACTCTGCCTCCTCAGCAAAGCAGAAACCAGTTATTAACTGACACACACACACACACACACACACACACACACACACACACACACACACACACACAGAGAGAGACACACACACACACACCTGCTCAGTGTAATTTCTTCACCTCATGCCGCTTAAATCACTCCCTGCTGGTCATTAGTGAGTGTTTCTGATTTGAGTTCATTTAACATTCATGGAAGGAGTTTCCAGTGTCAGATCCTCCTCTTCCATAGCACTTAAACATGCAGATGTGCCTCTCACTCATCCACTCATCCATTCATATGTTTAAAAAGAGATAGAGAGAAAAAAGGGAAATAGAAAGCAATAGATAGAACCAGTGAAAAGGGAATTATGAACCTGATGAATTATCAGATTATCCTGAATTATGGCATACAGACTAACACTGCGTGTTAGAGAAGAGTAATATTTAAAAAGGAAAAAACAAACGAATGAATGAATAAATTAGTGAGCCAATGAGAGAGAGAGAGAGAGAGAGAGAGAGAGAGAGATGGTAAAGATAATGTTAATTGCAGATTTACAACTACATTAGCACTTTCAACTTGGACTGAGACCCACACACACACATACACACGCATACACACACACATACACACACACATACACACACACGCTGCCCCAGACTGCCATTAACCTGGACACAGAGCAAGAGGCCACAATTAAGCTTCCTGATCAGAGCCGTTTCCTGTTTGGGCTGCGGCTGCGCTGAGGTTCATCCTGCATGAATAATTTACTATGCGAACAGTGTATGACTGACACACACACACACACATACACACACACATACACACACACACACAAATGCATGCACACACAGAACTCAAGAGAGAGAGACTGAGTGAGAGAGAGTCACTTCTGCTGTCTGGACCTCCTCCACTCATGTTATAGAGGAAATGCAGTTTTTATCTCTAAGTGCATCGTAAGAGCTGCAAAGTTGAGAGGGCATGACGGGCGAGAGACGTAAAGAGAGAGAGAGAGCGAGAAAGAGAGAGAGACAGATGTATAACAGCCCTGTGTGTGTGTGTGTGTGTGTCTGTGTGTGTGTGTGTGTGTGTGTGTGTGTGTGTGTGTGATTTTCAGGTTAAAAGCAGTCTGAAGATGTGATGAGTGGAAGCAGCGCTTTCCAGACTGCATTGAGCATTTACATAAACCGGACAGCATCTCATCTGCTGTAACACACAAACACACACACGCACACACACACACACACGCACACACACACACACACACACACACACACACACACACACACACACACACACAGGTCATTAGCTATACACCCTAATAATCCATTAATACACTTTTAGAAAAGTCACATGATTCATATGAAATTAATGTTTTACATTCTTTACATGTAGTGTGTGTTTCAGTTTCACATGATTTTCTTTTTACACGATTCATTGATTTTCATTTATATGTTTTTTTAACCAGCTTTTACCTGATTTATGAACTTCACATATGAATAATCACGAGTCGCATGAAATGTACGTTATAATTCACACCTTTTTCATTTTGTGCTTTTACTTTTTGGTTTTGTGACCTTTTCCCCAACACGATTCATCTGTTTTGAAACTTTTTTTTTATTTTTTTACACACAATTAATTTTCACTTGTGATTTGTACTGTGCACGGATTTCTTTTCACATATTCATTTTGTGGTTGTATTTTTTATACGATTCACTTATTTTCACATACAGACCACGCAGATGTGATTTTTTCACACGACAGTAAGTCCAACTGTGTCCTAAACATCAGACTTCCTTTAATTATTAGCTAAATTAGCTCTATAGCTTTGGTACAAAACACTGGACGGCAGATTAGTTGTTGCTGATATGATTATGGTAATGAGAGAATTGTGTAAAATTTATTTTCCTTTCTGAAATGTTTTTACTAACACCTTGATCATGACTCTAATGTTTCCCAAGACTTAAGAGAAGATTGTAGAGTTGCTCGGTTACTGTGAGGATGTCGGGATCGGATCAGTGTTGGATATCGGAGGATAATCACGGCGAAAAATAAAGTAAAATAAAATAAAAAAGTTTCCCTAATAATGTGATTTGTCCTTTAATAATTAAACTCTATTTTCTACTCAGTATAAGTTTTCTAAATGTTAAAACTGACTTTGGAATTGAGTTCGGAATTGGACAAAGATAGATTACGGGTGTGAGTAAAATATGCGAGCGAGTCATTAGTCTGTGATTTGCATTCACACTCATGAGGATGGAAAATGATGAATAATAATGAATAATGTTTTGTCCATAAATGTGATTGATGAGTTATATATTTTCTGTCAGGATAATTTACTGTATTCCAATAGACTCCAAAAATAGTCTGTGTAGTCAATGCACACACACACACACACACACACACACACACACACACACACACACACACACACACACACACACACACACACAGAGAGAGAGAGAGAGAGAGAGAGAGAGAGAGAGAGAGAGAGCCAGAGCCAGAGCCAGAGCCAGAGAGAACAACTTCCTTCTTAACCCAACTCATCTCTTCTCCTCTCCTAACACTGCTGACCTCTCAACTCTGACCTCTGACCCCTTAGGGGACAGGAGAGTGCGAGATAGGAGGCTCTTCTCCTGCTGTAAATGAGGGTTCAGCTTCAGCAGGACAGCAGCTGGAAAAAACAAAAATGACAGATAGATAGATAGATAGATAGATAGATAGATAGATAGATAGATAGATAGATAGATTAGATTAACTAAATCACATCGTTTACAGCATTAGTTATCTTTAATAAATCTTACATTTTGGCATTAAATACAGAATGTGTTTCTATTTTAGGAAAATAATCAGTGACAGGGATGGTGTGATGAAGCGGAGTCACTGTTACCATCTCCAGGTTGATTAATTTCCTATAACACCACGTCCTGGAGTGTTTTATTCCTCTTATACCACATCACGCTGGTCTATGCAGCCTTCTCTATTTCCATGTTCAGCATAATCACTTTCTCACCATGTGAGTGAATGAACGTGAGCAGGTGTGTGTGTGTGTGTGTGTGTGTGTGTGTGTGCTCCGTTTTGCTCCGTTGGCATTTCACGTGTGTGTTTGTGTTGAAATAAAAGTCAGATGTTTTAATCCCACTGAAAGCTCCTTGTGTACAGTGAACACTAACGCCGAGCCCAGCGACCTTACAGTGGCCATCCCAGGGGTCACGACCTCTGACCTCTTCTCTCCATCACTGTACCCCCTCTGATAAATCCCAGGTGGGAGCGGCATGTGTGTAATGAGCTCTCTGACATGTGCTGTTTTATTGATATCACACACCTTCACGCACACACACACACACACACACACACACACACACACACCAGCACACACTTCTGTAATGAGTCTGAGGTTTACATGCTGAGTCATAGGTGAGAGAGTGATACACAGAGCTGCTGAAGAACAGAGAAATCCTCGTGGGAAAGACAACAAACAGCTCCGGCTAGTTTTAGGGAATTAGTGGAAGTTTTTTTTTTCCTTTTTTCTTTTTTTTTTTTTTAAAGGGAGCTCTGGATCGTCCTCGAGCTGTAGATTGTTTAAAGGTCAGTGCGTTTGTTCTCTCAATTCTCTCAAAACCTTTTCATAAATTTCAGAATTTAATATAGATGAAAAGGTCAAAAATATCAGCATGTGAAGAGTTTTCCCAGGCTGTAGACGTTAGATGTGCTGCAAATGCTGATATTAAATTTCAGCAGGGGGAAAAAATTGTATTTTGCAAAACAGAAGACACGCATTAATGTGTTTAATAGTGAAAGACCTGCAGATTATTAAACATGAGATTAACAAATACCTGTTATATCATTTTTAAAAAATTTTATTTGCAATTTTAATATGCTTCATGAGAAGGCCCATGATTTGTGAAGAGCCTCCACACTGCTTTGGTGGTCTAAGACACTGTAAATATTAAATATTGGACCACACACTCGTGTTTGGAGTCAGTTACAGGAAAGAGACGGAGTGCTTTTAACCGTTGGTCAAGTGTTAGGAACAGAAGCCTTAAAAGGGCCCAAGCTGTCGTTCTGGAGTGACTTTTACTGCTTTTCCAGGCGCAAAAGGGCCTTTCATTGCCCAAATAGGATTAGTGGAGGTCTTAAAACGCAGCTCGACATCTGCCAGTCCTGCAGCCCCCTGCGGCTTCGCCAACAAAATCACCAATAATCACAGCAAAGAAGCAAAGCCCGGGTCCATCACCGGCGTCTGGACACGTCCCCTCCTGTACGTCACGGCTGTGTCGATCACTACGTCGTAATTTATACAGCAGAGAATCATGAAGGTTTATCAGAGTGTAATGAGACGTAATCGTCACTACAGCTGTGATGAAATGATGCTCAGAAATGACGACAGCAACAAAAAAATCTGCATATACAGTATATTTATAGAAAATGGACTTAAATTCTGAGCCTAATTTTAATATGCTATTTTTCCTTTCTGCTTCATTTTCATCAAGCTATTCAAATAATTCGATTTATTTACACGTTTCCTTACTTACGTACACACCTGATTCAGCTGGTGGCTTCCCTTAAATCCACTGAATCAGATTCTTAAACTGAAGGAAAATATTTATATTAAAATCTAAAAATACAAATACAAATAATAGACATTTAATTAAACCTAATTCTCCAGGAATATCTGCTTGACTTTTCTTTCTCTTTGTGAATTTTTTTTCGTTTTTTTTTCCTTTATGTATTATTATCATTAAATGTTTTTTTTTTCATTAATCTAACGGTCACAGTAACATTTTAGCTACCTAGCCAGCTTAGCACTGACTCCTTAGCAACTAACCCGAGTTGAAATCAGATTTAGAATCGAGTTTAGATGTGAAAAAAGACTGTCACAAAAAAATTGAAAGAAATGAGGAAGATGGGAAGAAAGGGAAGGAGGGGAGGCTTCTTTTTTTTTGAAAAAAAAAGAAAGCATTAATTATACACCCAAGCAAAAAAAAAATCTGTATTTTCTAATGCCTTGCTTTCTCTCTGTCCAAACAACTGCCTCCCTTCATCCAGCCCAAAAAATATATATATATAAACGACAATGATGGTAGCGTGAGCACCTCCTCTGTCTGAAACACATAACAGCGTTCCACCAGCATCCCAAGCTCAGCCATTTTCTTCTCCTCCAACCCTTTGACGAATGAAGGAGCCATGCCAGAGGGGAAACAGAAAAGAAAATGAGAAAGAGATGAAGTAGAGGAGCGAGGGAACGCTGAGGAGGATATACCCAACACTCCGCTGCAGATTGCAGGCTGCCAGTCAATAAAATCAATAGCTACTGTTTGCGGACTGTAAAGCGCTCGTTGGAGAAGAGAGGGCGGGGCAAAGCTGGCTGTGATAAATGGTCACAAGGCAGGGGTCAGAGGTCATCGTCACCTTGAGATATGATCAACAGCTGCTGTGCGTTTTTGATTGGACGGAGGCTTTAAAGCTCCTGGATGGACTGGGATCGCTCTCTGTCTGCGTCCAACGACCTCGTTCTCATCCATCATTCCATCTCTTTTCCTCCTCCTCTCCTGCGGGTCATTCTTCTCTCGCTTCCCCACATCTTTGCCCGCTTCCCTCTCATCCTCCTGCGCTGTAAAAGCATTGATTGTGGGCGGTGTTGTAATCGGGAGGTACAGAGGTCCCTGGGCAGTCCTGACTCTCCGTGGTCTCTAAAGCGAGAAGACTCAGCGCCCTATAGATTAACACAGTTACAATTCATTTGGAGCGGATCAATAAAGACCAACAGGTAGTGAGGGAAAGTTAAATGGCCGCCTTCTCTTCGGGCTAATTGACAGACGAGGAGAAAGCCACATTCCCATAGAGAACGGACAAACACTCAATCAAAACGCTTCACAGCTTCAGTCGGTGTGTTTTGGGAATGGAGTTCTTTTTGTTGCTGCAGACGTGACTTTCTTTCACAGAACAAAAGGCACAGAGTTGCGCTACACCAAAGCAGCACAATGGCAAAAAAAAATCCCCAGAACAAAAAAAAAGCCAATACAGAAACTTCAAATTAGCCGCTTTCAAACCCTGCACACGGCTTTTAAAGCACTGTAGTATTTAATAGTCATGACACAAAGAAGCAGTTCACCCGAAATATTTCTTTCACCAAGTTCTGAAAACTAGCTGCCTATTAAAAGTTCCATATTAAATCTGAATTTTAGCTCTGGTGTATCTTACTGATCTCCTGAAGCAGTCAAACCCATCCTGAATCCTACCGTGAGTCGTGAGGCTCCTTCACAGCCCAGGACGTGGAAGATCTTTTTCTTACAGCTTCTTTAAACTCTGATATGGTGTTCCGAAGAATAGGCAACGTTTTGCAGTTTTGCAGCTTTGCAGCTCAGCTTAGTTTTTAAATGTTGATTAAAAACTATTAGGGACGAACAAATCATGTCCTTTTATCACACCAATATCACCTATATTAGAGCTGATATACTGATACCGATCCAAGAACTGATATCCATAACCATAACAAGCTTTTTTTAAGCTTCTGTTGCCAATTTAACAAACAAACCAAATCAATCAATCAATCAATCAATCACCTGAATGGAAAAAGTAATAATTCTAACCAATAATAACTAACCACATAAATAAACAAATAAACAAAAACATCATCCTGTAAGTGACGTTTCACCTCTACATTTATGAGCAACAAAATGTTTTGTTAATCTTTTTTGTAATCACCAGACATTTTCTAATGATAGAGTCATTCTCAAAATATGGCGACTTTCTGACCAGCAAAATGCTGAAATGTCGAAATATGTTTCCATAATCCACCTGTAAATTCTGAGCGTAATAATTTGAATGAATAATCAGTATTCCTGAGATTTAACATGGTGCCATTACTTTAAGTCACTGGAATTATTAATTGTCATTAGTGTCATAAGCACCAGTTGT
Organism: Pangasius djambal; assembly: GCA_022985145.1. Taxonomy (NCBI): domain Eukaryota; kingdom Metazoa; phylum Chordata; class Actinopteri; order Siluriformes; family Pangasiidae; genus Pangasius; species Pangasius djambal. The sequence goes on along the minus strand of CM040989.1, from coordinate 22,810,496 downwards.
TACATTGACAGTAACACCAATGCCAAAGTTCCATTAAAGATGCATTTTCCAAAATGGCATCAACGGCAGCATCAAAAAACACATAATTAATCACAAGAGCATCAATAAATTATTCTGTTAAATCCTTTTTTCAGTAAAAAAAAAAAAAAAAAAAGAAGAATTTAAAAGTAAGTGAATAACTTGTAAAGTGTGGAGGGAAACTCACCTGGTGTTAGCTGAAATGACTGCTCATTCGTCTGAACTTTGAACCTGGAAGCACTTATCCAAACTTTTCCTCAATTCAAAATGCAAGTTTTTAAAATAGATAACACCAGCGACATGCAGTCAAACAGTTTGTTTAGGAATCGTTAGAGCTGATACAGTGACGTCTGTTACATCGGCTTTCCTGAAAATGTTGAAACTATGTCATGGCCAGTGAGTTAAGGGACAGGTTTGGTCACCGTATTCTGAGAACAACTTGAACAATGTTCTGGTTGTCCTGTTGTTTTTTTCTGAAGGTGCGGTAATAATGCTGTAATAATGCTGTAATAATGCTGTAATAATGCTGTAATAATGCTGTAATAATGCTGTAATCCCCAATAAACCACCGAACGCTGCTGTTTCAGTTCTATTCAGTTCTATTCATTTCATCCACAGCTGCCTGTCAGTCAGATCTGTCAGCTTTTAACCAGTCATCATGGCTGAGTGTTAACGGGATATTGGCATAATCACACACACACACACACACACACACACACAGAGGGAGAGGGAGAGAGAGAGAGGGAGATGTTTGAGCTACAGTGATTGATACCAGGCATTGAGTTTAGGAGTGCACGTCATCACTGAATGCAAATATGCTGTCTAGCAAGATCATGCCAATAAAGCTGTGTACATGTGTGTGAGACAGTAAAGAGTGTGAGACAGTAAAGAGTGTGAGACAGTAAAGAGTGTGTGAGACAGTAAAGAGTGTGAGACAGTAAAGAGTGTGTGGGACAGTAAAGAGTGTGAGACAGTAAAGAGTGTGAGACAGTAAAGAGTGTGTGGGACAGTAAAGAGTGTGAGACAGTAAAGAGTGTGAGACAGTAAAGAGTGTGTGGGACGGTAAAGAGTGTGAGACAGTAAAGAGTGTGTGGGACAGTAAAGAGTGTGTGGGACAGTAAAGTGTATGAGACAGTAAAGTGTGTGTGAGACAGTAAAGAGTGTGAGACAGTAAAGAGTGTGTGGGACAGTAAAGTGTATGAGACAGTAAAGTGTGTGTGAGACAGTAAAGAGTGTGAGACAGTAAAGAGTGTGAGACACTAAAGTGTGTGTGAGACAGTAAAGTGTGTGTGAGACACTAAAGTGTGTGAGAGACAGTAAAGAATGTGTGAGACAGTAAAGAGTGTGAGGCAGTAAAGAGTGTGGGACAGTAAAGTGTGTGTGGGACAGTAGTGTGTGTGTGTGTGTGTATGTGTGTGTGTGAGAGAGAGAGAGAGAGAGAGAGAGAGAGAGAGAGAGAGAGAGGAACGTGTGTGAGTGCGTGTGTGAGACAGTACAGTGTGTGTGTGTGTGTGTGTGTGTGTTAGTTAGTTAATGTCTCACTCTCTGCCGCTTGCTGTTGTGAGTTTGATATTCAGTGACTCTGTAGGTGACCTTTTGGTATTTGTGTGGATCGAGCGTTCTTCTTTCCAGCCCATTATACAACCCGTCACCTCCAGATAGCCGAGCTTCTCACACACACACACACACACACGTCACTGCAACCTCACACACACACACACACACACTCCTGCACCGTGTCCTTTGTTAGAGTGCTGGGGTCGGGGCTCGGTGCTCTAGTTAGGATGAGGAAATAGCCAGCTTCTGTCTCTTATTGATTTTTGGCCTGAGATGAGCGAGTGAAAGGTCAGAGGTCATCTTGAACAGGTCGGCATCCACTCCATATTAGTGTCGTGTCTTTTCTTCAGCAGTTATGGTCTCTCTCTCTCTCTCTCTCTCTCTCTCCAGCATGGAGGCCAGACTCTGAGTCTAGGTTTAAAGGGGAAATTACTAATGAATGCTGCTAACCCATAATTGAAGCTTACAGACGCCAGTTTAGCATTGTGTGAATCAAATGCAGGCCATGTAACACTTAGCCTGGTTAGCCAGGAGAAGGGGGTGGAGCTTATGCAGGCTTGGGGTGTTTCTAATTTGCATATTTCCTAGCATCCTTGATAACAGTGCTTCATGTTTCTGAGACTTTTTCAGTCAACGAATCTTCAAACTGTTTTTTTTTTAATCTCCAAAACTGAGTTTAAAGTGTTTTCAACAAATAATGAGTACTAGTCAATAAAAGCTTCCTGAATGGAAAAATCTCATAAACTTCATGTGGGATCATATGTTTTTCACATGTAAAGGTGCATTTCATGATGTTATGCCCTGAAATTGAACTCAAATAAACACATCATGTGAGTAATTTGTGACAAATAAAACCATAAATGAACATAAAATATAAAACATAAAAATAAATGAATCGTGTAAAAGAAAAATATCACATGGGGAAATAAAAGAAAGCAAGAGAATAAACATTTTAAATAAATTTGTATTGTGAAATAAATCACATAAAAAATAATTAGCAATCTGTTAAAAAGAAAACGTAGAAATATATGAATCGTCGAAAAAATTCACGTGAAAATTAGGGGAAAAAATCATGAAAATAAATTAGTAATGGAAATAAATAAATCATGTTTGTAAAAAGGACAAAAATAAAAACTAAATAAATAAAAAAAAGTGCTACATGCAAACATGTGAAACGATGATTTGGAGTTCCGTATCCACAGACAGATCTTCCACAACTACACTATGCTAGCATTGCCTTGTTAGCGATTTCCCAAGAATCCACAGCTGAATTCATTTTGAGCTCGTTAAAATTCATACACACTTCTATATTAATTAAACACGGAAAAAAAATACACTCATTAGACGTTCGTTAATGAGTAATAACACATTACTTACATTATCGACAAGCTGACCGGTGATTAGCACTCCAGTCCGATCACTCAGAGCTGCCGCAGATGAAGATGAAGGTGATGCAGGTGATGATGATGAAGGTTAAAGTGGGGTTTGATGTCTGTTCTGTAAGCTTTAATTAAACCACAGAGACTCATCAGAGAGGAGAGAGGTCATTAGGCGATGGGTTCGATTGTGGATGTTCTGCATTTTTAACTTTAATCTTCAGCAGTCTCTTTGAAGCATTGAAACATCGAGAGTCTGAGAGAAACTCACACGTTAAAACATTAAAACACGCACTTCCTGTCGAAACGACTCGTTTGAATCTTTTACTAAAAGCCGTACTATCAGCGGTGAAAATAACAGCGGCTCAATTTCTCTAATGAACATAAAGGAAACAGTTTTCTTTTGAATCCCTGTTAAATTCTCGAATCTGATTGGTCAGAAGGTGTTGATTCATTTTCTATACAAAGACAAATGTGAATAATTGTTGAAGTTTTCCGCAAGAGTGTAACATTGTTTCAGAAGGAGTCTCCAGTTTCAGCGCTTCTGGACAGACGAGTTTACGCGTTCCAGCGTCATGGTAACATGACAAGCTGTGTTTTATTACGCAGTTGTCTTATTGACTTCGAGAGAGTGTCAGCCTTCATCAGTTTAAGTAAGGAGCCGACTTGTTTCGTGGATGTTCGACAACATGCAAAGTAACTTTAAATGGATAAAAAGTATGAAGTTGTTCTTTAACAAATGAAATACTGCCAGCTTAGTGTTGGCTAATTATCTGTCGCATAAGAAGTAAAATACTTTGGGACGCGGCGTTATTGGAAAAGAATCAACTTCAGGGTGGTAACAGTAGCTCTGCTTCATCACACCACCCCACTGTTGATTATTTTCCTATAACCGCACTCCCCTGAATTTATTAAAGGGCAATAAAACCTATTATTTTAGTATTAATCTCTCAGACCCTTCCTGTTACTTGTGATAACGAAGGAATATCAGAAACTCAGCATAATCGTCTTCTTGTTGTTATAAATTCAAGAGTTGTCTTGAATTTTGTCCAATGGGTGTGCAAACTTTTGCACTTAACTATGTATTTTAATACATTTTATATTATTTGGATCTGAGTGTAAATATCATTTAAAGAAGGAATGCTTGTACATTTGAATTCCAATCACACACGGATTCTTACATCATCTTCACGCCAGACGGCTTCGATATTGAACGTCTGTGCATGTCTCTGCTCTGTCTGTGCTTTGTGTGTGTGTGT
>CM040989.1:22779027-22790725 GCA_022985145.1 Pangasius djambal | reverse complement strand
TGTGTGTGTGTGTGTGTGTGTGTGTGTGTGTGTGCCCTTAGTGCAGGACCTTGTGACACACAGTATGCTAATTCCTGCTAGTGCTATGCTAGTGTTGTTCTCTGTTCCACTACACTATATTATAATACACTATACTACATAAGATATATCTCCATAACTATTCTATACTTTTCCTCTCCTTACAGTTATTATTGTGATCCTTCCATTCAGAAACTTTCCATCACTCTTCACGTGCGAGCACGAGCACACACACACACACACACACACACACACACACTCACACACACACACTCCCCATGTCATGCCTCGTCTCGTGTCTCTGATGTCAATAATCCACTCCACTATGACTATCTAAAGGGCTTAAAATCACAAACACATTTTATTTAATCTCTAATTCTCAGGGATGTTCCGCTGCTGGATTTGGGTTTTAAATCACACGCTGGTGCTCTGCTGCAGTGCTCTCTCTCTCTCTCTCTCTCTCTGTGTGTGTGTTCAGGGGTATTTACTGGAAAGGTGCTTCTTCATTTCACTGCTCAGTCACTGTACAGGACCATGACAGTGAAGCGTATACATCATTTATAAACATGCGCTTTTAAAAGAACAGTTCAGTCTGAAATTATTAATGTGCATAATAATGTAAGAACATTTAAAGGGAGCATCTCATAGCCTCATTTGTGTGGTGTCCACTAGCAACTGACCAGGCCATTTAACATACTGACTCACCTAAACACTGACTCACTCACTGAATCACTGACTCACTCACTGAATCACTGACTCACTCACTGAATCACTGACTCACCCACCTAAACACCGACTCACCCACCTAAACACCGACTCACCCGCCTAAACACCGACTCACCCACCTAAACACCGACTCACTCACCTAAACACCGACTCACTCACTGAATCACTGACTCACTCACCTAAACACCGACTCACTCGCCTAAACACCGACTCACCCGCCTAAACACCGACTCACCCGCCTAAACACCGACTCACTCGCCTAAACACCGACTCACTCACCTAAACACCGACTCACTCACTGAATCACTGACTCACTCGCCTAAACACCGACTCACTCGCCTAAACACCGACTCACCCGCCTAAACACCGACTCACTCGCCTAAACACCGACTCACCCGCCTAAACACCGACTCACCCGCCTAAACACCGACTCACCCACCTAAACACCGACTCACCCACCTAAACACTGACTCACTCACTGAATCACTGACTCACTCACCTAAACACTGACACACTCACTCAATCCCTGACTGACACACTCACTCAATCCCTGACTGACTCACTCACTCAATCCCTGACTGACTCACTCAATCCCTGACTGACACACTCACTCAATCCCTGACTCACTCACTCACTCAATCCCTGACTCACTCACTCAATCCCTGACTCACTCACTCAATCCCTGACTCACTCAGTGAATTCCTCAAATGTTATTCTTACTGATTCGCATATTGGTTTGCTCACTTACAATTTTCCAGACTCTATCTGCCCCTGACATAATCTCTTACTGACTCAATCACTCACTAACACACTGTATCGCTCACTGACTCACTCGATTGTTGCCGATTCCCTGAATACTTTTCTGATACACTGAATAAGTCACCGATGCCTTCCCTCAAATGAGTCTCTACTCTTCTCTTACTAACTCGCCTGCTCAGTCAGCTGTTCAACTCTGACTCACAGGCTCACTGACTCACTTACTGAATCACTAAATTACTCGAATGTTACTCTTCCCGATTCTGATTTACTCACTTACAGATTCCCTGACTTTATCGCCACTGACATGACCCGACACACCAACTCACTGAATCACCTACTGACTCACTGTATCATTCACTCACTCACTAAACCACTGAATTGCTCACTGACTCACTGAGTTGCCCGGGCTCCCTGAATTGCTCACTGATTCCCGGAATAACTCATCCAATCACATCGCTCTCTTACTGACTCACTCCTTTCCTCAAATGACTCCCTCACTCGCTCGCTCTCTGACTCAGCCACTCTTTGACTCACTCGCTCTCTGACACAGTCAATGACTCACTCGCTGACTGACTCACTAAATCACTCCCTTACTCCCTCACTGACTTGCTCTGTGACACTCTAACTCATCACTCAGTGACTCACACACTGACTCTGACTCACTCAATCAGTGACACACCGAAGCTGCCTGCTGAATCACTCACTTTATAACTCGCTGTCTACTCAGCGAATCACTTACTGACTCAGTGAATCAGACTTACTGTATCGTTCACTGACTCACAAACCCAGTCACATATTCACTGATCCCTGAATAACTCCTTCACTCAAATCGTCCTTTACTCACTCACTCCTTCCCTCAGATGACTCCCTAACTCCTTCCCTTTCTTCCTCACCCCCCCTCCCTGCCTCTCTCTCTTTCTCTCCGCCTCCCCCCCCCCCTCCCTCTCAGGACCAGTGTAATGGCAGTAGAGGTAATAACTGCAAGCCAGAAACAGTTCTGTCGGCATGATAACGCGGAGCTTTTACACCACACCGCCTGGGATTTCCTTCTGCCTCTGAACTCATCAGAACAATAACGACCTGTACAACTCCAGCACATATCACACACAGAAAAAGAGAGAGAGAAAGACAGACAGAGAGAGAGAGACAGAGAAAGACAGATGCTGTTGATGTTTATAGCACTACATGCATGTTGACGGCTCTAAACTACAAAATCAGTCCTGTCTGGCGTTTGATCCGTCTCCTGAGCTAAAGTTAGCTTAGCGCTGCTGATCAATGGCACTTCAGCTGCACAGCTGTTCCTGATCAATCTCCTTCATCCTCCTCCTCTTCAGCCCAGCCCACATGAGGCGCCTAATGATCTCGACCACGCAACACAACGAAACATCACGCGTCGCGTGTTCGACTCTGATTAGAAATAACAAGTCAATCTCAGAGGAATAAAAGGAAAACCATTCTTCTCCATGCAAAGCGAATTCCATAATAAAACAAAGCCGATCTTTTACTTCCTGCTGGTGTGTGTATGGAATAGTCAGAGTGCACTTATGCACCTCTTCTGGGTGAAAACTTAAAGCTTCACTATGTAACTGTGTGTGAAATATTTGAAGAAATAGCGTTATTAAGTCAGGATTAAAATATTCACATGATGATATGTCTGAAACGTGGTGTTCTTCAGCTGGAAGTATTCATTTAAAGTTAGTTTTAAAGTTCGTCACAATGTTTTTTTTCCAACTCGTACGTTGTTGCGGATTGATGAGGACTACAGGCACTATTTAATCCTACGCTGCTTAATCCTGATTCAGTCTGTCGATCACAAATATTGATTAATCCCTCCATGTGGTCGAGGGGTGTGCAAGACAATTTCCAATTTACATTATTCTGTGAGATGCCTACAATAACATTTTTATAAAAAAAATCTCAAAAAAATTAAAAAAAAAAAAGTTACATACTGGTGCTTTAATGGATTAAAGTGGCAGTATGTATTTTTTCAAAAAATTGCCATGTTTTAAAAAAGTTTTTGTGACCTCTCTAAGGGATCCTGAAACGTTTGCACAGAAACCGTATTAACATAAATATGCAAATATAAATAAACCATAAATTATGCACAGTATATTGATTTTAGATATTAATATATAGCTGTAGAATTTATTTTATAAATCTATACATTTTTATAAAATGGCTAAAACAGACAATGCACACTAACTACGTAATATAAGCGACATAAACATGTCAATATCACTGATCATATTTATTTAATCTTTATTTAATCTACTGACACAGATTCATGCCTTAGGCACACGGCTTCACACGCAACATCCCAAACACACACACACACACACACACACTAATATGGACTGAAATGAATCAATGTTTTTAGCAAGCTGTTGTGTTCAGATAAGAAATTGGACATTTAATAAAGTTATAACAAAGATCCGAAGTTTCTTCACCTACAACATTAACACTGAAGCGTGTTTATTAAGCTCGAGTAAACAGCAGGCTGTCAATCATGTGTGCTCATTAGCATATTAGGCCACACCCAAACAGTTCTCAGATCAGTCGTATATTATCATAAGCATTTCCGATGTTTAATTTAACACGTTTTGTAGAAAGGAAAAAAAACATTTAAAAATCATGTTCTCTGGAAGTTTCCTGCATTTGAGCGCTAAATAAATTCAATAATTCAATAATTACATCATGCTTTTAAGACAAAACACTGTGGTCATGTCTGTAAAAATATCTTTTTACACTGAACATTTCTGATTATGAGATTATGGCAAATATATCTAATTATTTATATATATTTCTAGACATGTGCACGAAGTTTGAAATGGAAATGCTTTATTGGCAAATTCTTTTTATCTAACTGTTATAGAAATAAATGCTAAACAAAGCCTGGAATGAGTAAAAATGTCAAGAAATAGGCTTAGTAACCTTATATTTGTCTACATGCCATTATAAGATAAAATAAAATATTTAAAAATATTAGAAGAAACAAAGTTTTCATTTGCTGAGATGTTTTGCAATGTTCCTTTTTTTTTTTAAGGCATTCATTTTTACCTAATTAATTATATATCTTTATTAAAATGAATAAATGTGGCATAAATTCAGAGCTGTCAGTCTTTGAATTACACATTAACACATGGAGTCTGAATAATAATAATTTTTATTATTACACACACAATAACAACAACAACAAAAATTATTATTATTGTTGTTTTTGTTGTTATTAAGAATAGTTAATGAATTATTTTTTTTGCAGCGGTTTCGATTTACATACTGCGTGCTCAAACACAGATAAATCCTCCAGGAATAGGATTGTGCGTGTGTGTGTGTGTGTGTGTGTAGGCTCTCAGATGTCTTGTTATCAGAAAAAGGGGATTATTTCTGCGATCAGTCTATTTGCATGCGCATGACTCGCAGCCAGCATCTTCGTTAAAGCTCGAGCGGTGAATTAGTCAATAAACTTTGTTTGTTCAAAGGCGAGACGAATCCGGGCGAGCCGAGATGCAGCGAGCGCTTAAACACGCCTCTGCTTTCTTCTCATACACAGGATTAAAAAATGCAAAGAGGATTTGTGTCATTTTTTTTTTTTTTTTAAGTCTAATTTCACTGGGATTCGGTTTAATCACTGATCAGGTCAGATTTCTATTAACATTAACATCATTTATAAACCACTGACTGCATCTTATACACTGATTATTAGAAATTGTAATGTTTGTATACTGATAAATATTGAATTTCTATCTATAGCTGGCAACTTGAACACACACACACACACACACACACACACACACACGTTTACATTTTCCTTCTTAGGTTTATAGAGTGTTACTCTAATTTATAATTTTGTATATTATTAAAGATGGCACAGATCTGATACCCAGGGCCAAAAAAAAATATCAGCCAAAAAAAGGGAAAATAAAAATAATGAATTTGAGCCAATCCTGTAACAAATTGGATTTGGAAAAGATTTTAAAAAATATATATTTTTTGGAACTGGAAATGTTTACATATAAAGAGACTTGATTGTATATTCTGTTAGGATTAATTTGTATTATTTTTATTATATTTATTATATTTGCTGTGGTTTTGTGTAAGTCGTGTTTGTTGTATGTGTGCTATATATATTTCCTGTATTGTTTTTTTCTTTTTTTCTTTTTTTTTTTTAAGTGCTTCAGTGTCGGCATCAGCTGATACTCAGGGTTTCAGTACTGAAAGAGTAAAAGTGTCATCATGCCTCGTGTCTAAATATTATGCAGATGTGTATCCATGCATTAGGTATGTACTGTACAGCTTCTTTTCTTTCCTACACTTGAAATATCGTTACATTTTTATTCATTATATTAAGACCAAATACATCAACACAGACTTTAAAGAGAAAGAGAAATATATTAAATATATTAGCAACATTATTCAAAATCTATTTCTATCCTTATACTATTTCTAACTTCTTATATTAAAGTCAAAGGGCCATACTACTGCTACTGCATGTATATGGTGTATAAAATAATAAAAGTAAGAGTTAATTAAAACAATAAAAAGAGTTAAATGTCAGATTTTAATGTGCTTTTGTGCTCAGACTCGCAGCTTGTCTGATGGTCAGAGCTATTTTTGGTTTTAAGCCGATCAATCCTTACTGCCTGTGTGCTGGCCGTTTGTTAAAATCTTTTATTTTTTTTGCAAAATAGCATAAACGTGTGTATTTTAATCTGGAAGAAACTTTTTAATTACACATTGCACATTATTTTGTATAATTGGTCCCACTTTGTTTGTAGATAGCTAGGATTATAAATCCTATAAATAAACAAAATAAACAGCTTTTTCCCATTTTCATTTCACTGCAAGTATTATTATTATTATTATTATTATTATTATTATTATTATTATTAAATCCAATTTTCATGTACACATGAAAACAAATGTAAAGAAAGGATTTCAAAATATATATATATTTTTTGAAATATTCATACAAAGTACTTTCTGCATGTAATATTAAATATTATGTAAAATGTAAATTGTGGAAAGGATTATAGTATATTACACTATACATTATATTATTATTGTTAATAATATACTATAATTAGTATCATGCATATAATTCATGCATGTAAATGAAGATTGTTATTTTAGATTTTGTTTGCTAAAATGACAATCCTTTACGAGGAAAAAAAAAAGCAAAAGAAATTTTAAAAGACGTCACAGAAATACTGGATTGTTTACATTTACTCTATGAGCTTCATGAACCCTGTAGCTACAGATCAGATAAAGACACATAACTAAAACTAAAGAACAGGCTACATTTAGACAAACAGACTACATTAGGGGAAAAAAATAAGTGTGTAAATGTAACAAAATTAAAATAGGAAATTACTCCAAGCACATGCTCTCGAGCCGAATCATTGTGAGCAATGAATCGTTTGGAATGATCGTTTTTATCAAGATGAAGCCAGGAATCAACATAACGATGATTTCTAAGCTGCTCTCACACAGCTGCAGTGTAGAATGTGTGTGTGAGAGACAGATGAAAAGAGAGAGAGAGAGAGAGAAAGAGAGAGAGAGAGGGTTAGTGATGATAGCTTTAGTTGCAGTGCCATCTACATTTGTGTGTTAGAACAGGAGAGTTGATGTGTCGCTGCTCTGGTGAACACTGACACACGGCCAATAGGAGACTAATTAATGCAGAGACAACAAGCCTGGAGGATTTACACACACACACACACACACACACACACACACACACACACACACACACACACACACACACAGAAAAACACACACAAACACACACAAAAGAAACATAAAACTTAATGATAGACAAAAAATACAAGAAATAAAACAAAACAACAAACAAAAAACAGAGAACTCAGAAAAATTAGCAACCGAAAACCCCCACAACAATACAAATAACAAAAAACACAAGAAAGAAAACAAAACAAAAAACACGAAATGAAATAAAACAAAAAACACAAAACTCTGAAATTTAACGACAGAGAAAATCAAAACAAACCAAGAAAACAAACCAACAAATAAAAAACCCCATAAAACTCTTTGCTAAACTGGGAGAAAATAAGCCCCTGGGGGTTAAACCAGAAGCCGCGGTTCGTGCCCGACTCTTCTCTGAGCTGCAGGATGCAGTGTGAGGTGAAGGCCGAGACACACAGGGAGATCTGTAGATCTGCAGATGTGTGTAAATGAGGGATTAAGTGACTGATCCTCTGTCTCTAAAGCTCTAAAGCTCCGGCCCTCTGCCAATAACTGATCAATAACTTTGATCAGAAGAGCGATCGGCGTAAAGCAGGTTCTCGCTCTCTGGAACAGAGCTAGCACTAAAACATTACAGCGTAAACACAAACAACAGCAAAGAGACAAGACAGAGACAAAAGATATGTGAGAGAGACAAGAGAGAGACACGAGAGAGACAAGAGATACGAGAGAGAGACAAGAGAGAGACAAGAGAGAGACAAGAGAGAGACAAGAGAAAGAGACAAGAGAGAGACGAGAGAGAAACAAGAGAGAGACACGAGAGAGATGAGAGAGGGAGACGAGAGAGATTCAAGAGAGACAAGAGAGAGACACGAGAGACAAGAGGGACAAGAGAGGCGAGAGAGAGACAAGAAAGAAACAAGAAAGAGACACAAAAGACACAAGCGAGAGAGACGAGAGGGACACGAGAGGGACGAGAGAAGGATGAGAGAGAGAAGACGTCGGAAAACTTCAAGTTACAGCTTTACCTCTGACACTGGAGACTCCTTCCGTCTAATCACAGCAAACTTTACCATATCAATGATTACGCACGATTACGTTGAGCGTCCGCTATGCACAGCCCTGAGAATGAGTTGTTACTATAGAAACGATAGCATATTAGAGCGAGTGCATTAATATAAACCTGCGCTACTGTCAGAGCTGCTGCTCTTGAAAATTCATCAACACCTTCTGACCAATCAGAACGGAGACTCCGACAGCGCTGTAGTACCTCTGCCTCAAAGGCTACGTGCTAGCTGGCTAAATCATTACCTAGCCTACGCTCAGCGCCCATCCTTCCCTGTTGCCTGGCAACGCTTAAACACTGGGTATGTTTACATTCACATCTTTGATTTAATTGCAGCGTATGTTTGAGCTTATTTGTGTTCCTAGTGTAAGTCATGATCAATAAAGTCAGTGTCTAATAAGAATCATTTTTATATAATAATAAAGTTATAAACTATTGAAATGTTTAAGTGCTCGGAATCTTTCTTCATTTTTTAAAGGAAACAGACATCAAAATAGCAGAACCTTTTTTTTTGGTTGGAAAATCGGATTTTGACTCGGGGAGAACTTTCGGTTTATGGAATTACATCTAGATGAAAAGGTCAAATGTTGAGTGTGTGAAGGGTTTCCCCGGGCCACCACAGTAACGGACAGAAATAAAAGAAATACAGAAACATGCAGATCAATATCTCCAGCTCCTGCGCAGGCTAATGGTGCTGAAGTGGCTCAGAACACTCACACACGCTCGCTCACACTCGGTCGCTCACACACACGCTCGCACCCACGTTCGCACCCACGCTCGCACGCACGCACGCACACACACACACACACACACACACACACACACACACACACACACACACACACACACACACGCTCGCTCGCTCGCACCCACGTTCGTACCCACGCTCGCACACACACAAGCATGAAAGCGAGGACAGCGGTAGCTCAGTGCTTAAGATGTTGGACTACGGATTGCAGGTCATGAGTTCAAATCCCAGCACTGCCAAGCTGCCACTGCTGGGCCCCTGAGCAAGGCCCTTAACCCTCAACTGCTCAGGTGTAGAAATGAGATAAACGTAAGTTGCTCTGGATAAGGGCGTATGCCAAATGCTGTAAATGTAAAATGCATGCGCTCACACACACTCACGTGATTACACACACACACTCGCTCACATCTTTGTCTGATTAGAAACTTTGTCCCCCACAAAAAAAAAACGCGTCCATGTCAGCCATTTTGGCGTGGGGGTCGGACAGAGGAGAGTGTCATCATGCTGTTGACGGGGTACAAGAGAGAGAGAGAGAGAGGGACAGAGAGGGGCCGACAAAGAGAGAGCAACAAATCTCCCTCCTTCTCTTCCCGTGTCCAGCGTTCGTTCGTTTCTGGTCCCCTCCCTCGTTCTGATCTCCCGCCTGATAAATGAGTGCCATTTTGCACTAACTCTATTATCACGAGCATCACTAAAAAAGGCAGACGTATTTGTATTGATAATAACTTTGCGGCGGTGATCGAGTTTCATCTTAACGACGTGAACGGGGTCCGGGGGTATCCTTCATACGGCTAACCCGGTTAGCGGGGTGGCCCGGCCGAGGCTAACCTGCAGACATATGGGTCTCCCTCTTCCTCTTAAAGGACCTGCCGTCCAGCGCAGCAGACATCCTTACATCAGATTAATGCCCTGCAATCGCATTAGGACCTGCGTCCTCGTCCGGCTGCGTGTCCGGTGCCGCGACGTGCATGTGCGGCGCGGACAAACCTCGCCAAGACGCTCACGCAGCGCACGAAGACGCTCAGGAAAAGAAACAACGGCCGCTCTGGAGGGATTTGATGAAATGAAGTTTGACATTAAACAAGGCCATAATAAAATAAAATAAAATTTTAAAAAAGGCTTCTTTTCTTCTTTTTTTTAATGAACAAAGTTCATCTGAGCCAGCTGTGTTATGTGACAGTGTTTAGGAAGAGTGTGAGTGAAAACGTAAGTGTGTGTGTGTGTGTGTGTGTGTGTGTGTGTGTGTACTCACTTGGCCAGCTGTTTCTCGGCGTCGGCACACAGCTCCAGCAGGCCCATGAGCACGGCCGACACATCCATGTACGGCTCCCACACGGTGAAGCCTCGGCCAATCAGATCGATGGCTGTGCGGCGGATGGTGCTGTGGGCGGGGAGCTTGGGGCTCGGCGGCTGGAGAAGGAGAAACGTCAATGCCTTACCTGAGAGAGAGAGAGAGAGAGAGAGAGAGAGAGAGAGATGGGAAAGGGAACCGGGTCTTAAACTCTGGCGTTCACTTTAAGATTTAGTTTTTGTCTCGTGTTAGTTTCCAAAAAAAAACTACGAAATTGAGCCAACTACAAATCTACAAAGTAGCTTTCATTCATTCAATAAGACCAACATTTATCACCATGTACACACACACACACACACACACACACACAATAACAGTGCAGAGTGTTTGTCTGTGTGTGTTGGATTTTTGGGAGGGAACAAGCCATGATCTGCAATACACACACACACACACACACACAGACACACACACAGACAGACAGACAGAAATCACAAATGACACTTTGTTTTATAACACTTTTTTTTTTTTTTTTTTTTAAGAAAAAAAAGCACCGAATAGTGTTCATCTCTCCTGGACTCTTCACACACGCACACGCACCATTTCCACAGAGACTTCTATTGTGTTGTACACACACACCACACATCTGTGCTGAGGTGAGAAACGGAAACGCACACACACTGCAGTGAGAACTCCTCAATAACTCTGCCAGGAGCATCCCTCAGAGCATGCACACACACACACACACACACACACACACACACACACACACACACACACACACACACACACACACACACACACACACACACACACACACACACACACACACACACACACACACACACACACACACACACACACACACACACACACACACACACACACACACACACACACACACACACACACACACCTCTCAAATACCCTACATACCACAAACACTCGGTCTGGTCATCTAGAGAAACAGAGCTGCACACACCCTCACACACACCTCTCTTCACTCAACACCACACACATTACACCAAACCACTTACTTATGCTCACTCTGCTTTCCTGTGTTGAAATAATGAGAGGACACTTTACAGACAGACAGACAGACAGACAGCTAGACATATAAATGTGCAGTCTGTAGTCATTATGGTGTGGTGTCTGTGTGTGTGTGTGTGTGTGTGTGTGTGTGTGTGCGCGTATGTGCGTATGTGCGTATGTGGCTGAAAATCATCGGCCCAGACACTGGGTGACATAATGGAAGCCAGTTTTCTCCCTTTTTTTTCCCCGCCTCTTTCCAGCCTTAAATCTCCACTGCGACGGTGCCTAGAGACAGCGAAAGACGTTTAGGGGACACACTGTGTGCTAGGGTGTGTGTGTGTGTGTGTGTGTGTGCATA
>CM040989.1:22764181-22768523 GCA_022985145.1 Pangasius djambal | reverse complement strand
TATATATATATATACTGTTATTTAAATATACAATTTTACATTTGTAAATTTTTTTAACCTAAATATGCTTCTATTTTTGCAATAAATCAATAAATAATATTTTTATACCAAATATATATAACCTATATTTCTGTATTTCTTTTTTATCTGAAACATTTTCGGTTAGTCGTGTTAAGACAGAGCACATAAGATGATCTGAAACCCTGAGGATTTGGGAGAAAGATGACTTTAGTGGATTTATCGGTTAATGTAATACTAACAGGACACTGATGGATCACGTGTGGTATTTTCTGTTTCTCCTCCCCGCCTGCGCTGCATGCGGCTGCATGCGGCATGGTCTGTGTAAACCATTGATTTCTGAACGACATCGATCCGCCACCTCTGATACAGCCAAGATCTATTCTAACGACATTGTATCTAAATCCTATTTGCTGCTCCCTGCTTTCAAACATAATAAACTAAAAAGGCTGGACGACGGCCCGCTGCCCTTTAAGAAAAAACAAACAAAAAAAAAAAACGATATTAATCTTTTCAAAAAGAGATGGATTTCGGCAAGCCGTGCTCGGACGGAAATAAAATGATCAAGCGGGGGGAGGAGCATCAATTAAAAGCGCCGCGGAAAATGCAGCAAGCCGTCACAGTCATATACGCTGAAACAAACAAACAAACACACACACACACACACACACACACACACACGATGACACGAGCTCTTCATTTACAGAGACCTGGTTTGAAATGAGGACGTTTCTCAACATTCAACGTAACCGTAAAAGGAAAAAAAATGATGATATTCTTTAATAAATAATAAATTGTGATGGTTGGCAAATTGCTGTGGTGTACAAGGAATAAAATACTGCAGGAAGTGCTGTTATTGGAAAACAATCAACAGCAACGCCGCTTCATCACAGCGCTCTGTGATTGTATTCCTAAAACAGCACGTCTCCAAGAGTCTCATTACTTATCACAACTACAGACATTTCCACGTCAGTATTTTTCTATTATACACAACGCTATTCCAACCTTTCCTTTTTATCTCTTATTTTATTTTAGTTTTGTCACTATTTTATTCACTGAGAAAAAGAGTGTGTGTGTGTGTGTGTGTGTGTGAGAGAGAGAGAGAGAGTGAGAGAGAGAGAGAGAGAGAGAGAGAGAGAGAGAGAATATAAAGACACCCTGGAGCTCGTCTTCGTGCCGCAAAGTGATAATCAATGTCACCCTTTAAAACTGCACCCCATGCATAGGGGCAAACAGTGACATCACTCACGAAGCTCCGCCCCCTAATAAACACAACACATGTCCAGTTTGGACCTGAAGATTCTGACAACAATTACAGAACACTACAACCATTCTAAAACGCTACAAACATTCTAGAACACTGTGAACATTCCAGAACACTGTGAACATTCTATAACAACCTGAACATTTTACAGCATGGTGAACATTCTAGAACAATCTGAACACTCTAGAACACTAGAATCTTTTAGAACACTGAACATCCGAGAACATGCGCAACATTCTAGAACGCCCTGAACATTCTAGAACACACTCGGCAGCATTCTACGGACTGGTGAACATTCTAGAACAATCGAAACATTCTAGAAGACTGCGAATATTTTAGAGCACTGAACATTCCAGAACATGCTAAACATTCTACAAGAACCTGAACATTTGAGAACACCCTGAACATTCCGGAACGCCCTGAGCAGCATTCTACAGACTTCTGAAGCAGAATTTATATATATGTTTATATTGTATTTATGTTTTATGCATTTCATGTCGTATTTTGTAACAGAAAATGATTTGAAACACAGAGGAACATTCGAGAACACACTCGGCAGTGTGTGGATTATCAGGCTGAGCCATCTCAACACCACCGCCCCCCCACCCCCCGGTTCCCACGATGCTTTGCGCTCTCAGCCAGCCTGGCCGCCATTGATCACCGATATGCAGGCAGGTAAAATTTGATAGCTGGGGATTGTGGGAAACGATCGATCCTGCCTGCAGTACGATATCTGAGGATTCTCATGCCAGGGAAATAAATGCTGCTTTTTTTGTTATTTGCGTAGAGGAAAAAAAAAAAAAAAAAAACAAATGTCCAGAGGAGGTTGAGAAGGACGAAGAAAGGTTCCCCTGATGAAACGCTAAGACAGAAGAGGTCAAGCACTCACGCGGAATTCATTTACGAGACGTCAGACGGACGATAATTGCAAACGCAATTTGTGAGAAAGGGACAAAAAGCGAGGGGACGCTCAGGTACTGTCCTTCTGCTGAAGGTTAACTAGGTTCGGTTCATATAAGTCTGGCAACACACAGAAAATAAATGGTCCATTCCATCTCAAACCTGTACACACACACACACACACACACACACACACACACACACACACCAGGATCCAGCACATGACATTTTCAGCTAAAGGAAGAATAAACTTTCTCCTCTCCCTCTCTTTAAATCCATATATCGGCTGTTTAACGCTGCGTTTATTGCGGTAAATGAAACACCGGGAGAATCCGTGTGAGAGATTGCACGCAACCAAGCCAAACTTTCAGAGCAATGATGGACACAAATATTTATATTTTAATAAAATACACATTACACAAAATAAAGTGCAGTGACTGAAGTGCAATAAAGTAAAGCCTAATGTTTTTAGAGAATATTAAAATGTGAAAAAAAAACATGTTTTTCTGAGATATTGATGTCACGGCGCATGATGTCCAAAGAGTGTGTGAGCGAGAGATTAAACTAGCTGTATCAGAAGTGTGCGTGTGTGTGTGTGAGTGTGTGTGAGAGAGAGAGAGAGAGAGAGAGAGAGAGAAGGAGAACCACTGGTTGCCAATCAATGTGTTGTGGCAGTGAGAGGTGGATTAAAACTGTTGTATTGTTTTCTTACATGATTTCTATTAAACTGAGCAGCTGATAACACAAACACAGTACAGGAGGAGGAAACTACACACAGCATTGTAACCCAGCAAAAGAGGGAGAGAAGGAAGGAGGGAGGGATAGATGAATGGATAGATGGAAGGATGGAGGATAGGGTGAACGGACAGACGGATACTAGTTCAAATACATGGAGTAGAGTAACTAGAGTAACTAGATGGATGGATACATTCTAGCATGGATGGAAGGATGAACAGATGGATGGATGGATGGATGGAGAGAGGCTGGGGGAATGTGAGAGAAGAGAAGAACAGAGAAGAAAAGAGAAGACACTAAAAGAGAAAAGAAGAGGTGATTTATCTGATTCGAGGAGAACGAGGGGAAAGCAGGGCGAATGAGAGCAGTAAGGGACAAAGAGAGGGAAGAAAAGGTTCATTTAGAGCGGTCTCAACGCTTTCTCGTGCTGCGGAAGGAGGAGAAAGAAGCAGCAGGAGAGCACTCACTCTCACACACACACACACACACACACACACACGTCGCTTTTGAAGAACACACAGCTGTATTATTAGAAGTGTGGCGTGCATGTAGGGAGTGTGTAATCGCTGTGAGGGCTGGCCTGATTCTTTTTCAGCAGAGAGAGTGTGTGTGTGTGTGTGTGTGTGTGTGTGTGTGTGTGTGTGTGTGTGTGTGTGTGTGTGTGTGTGTGTGTGGGGCAATTCAATAGAGCAACAGCCGGCCGGTATGGAGTGTGAGTCCGCTGAGACCTCGGCCTCGGCTCCGTGATAAAAGAGTCCACAAAGCGTTTCTGACTGCGCCTCTCTGCCTCTCTGCCTCTTCCTCAATACAAGACCCCCTCCTGCTCTGCTACTCTGCTTTTCTGCCCATTCTCTGAGTCTCACACACACACACACACACACACACACACACCCGCCCCTCTGTCCACGCTCTTTCTCCAGCCCCATTTACACGCGGCTTTATCAATAGGCTGCGCTGCTGAATAGCCAACACGCTCTATTTGGCTTCCAGTCAATTAAGCTTTAAGCTGTCAGCAAACAGGAGTTTTTAAGTCCATTCGGAGCAGGAGCCGATGGCATTGACGGTTACCAAAGAGCGCCGTGCGACAGCCAATAAGGAAGATAAAGGACAGAAAGTGGCGGGAAAAGGGGGGGGTTAAGCTGAAAGTGTGTAAGGTCAGTCCTGTGTGTGCATGTGTGGATGCCAAACTTAAATAAAAACACCATTATGTAGTTACTTTTGTGCCTCTATTACACATGCCTAGTTATTCCGTTACATATTCCGAGTTTTATTTGATTGGTCAAAATAATATGTTTCAGTCAGTGGACCAATCAGAAGAGAAAGAAGGTTTCTCTTTCTTTCTCATGCATAATCTTCACTTTGCTTGCCTTCCTCTCTTCCTCTCTGTCGCGCTCAATGGGATCTACGGGATCTACCGCCGCGCCG
>CM040989.1:22711681-22759181 GCA_022985145.1 Pangasius djambal | reverse complement strand
TCTCTCTCTCTCTCTCTCTCTCTCTCTCTCTATCTTTCGACCCCCTGGTCATGAGTTTGAAGGTCCTGGGGAGTTTTACCCCAACAGGCACCATCTGTCACCCTCCTGCCCCCGTGTGCAGCGTTGAGCCGAGCCATCACAGCACGAGTCCAGTGTCTCAGTGCGCTGCTGGTGCCCTGTCCCCCAGTGCAGTGTGTGTGTGTGTGTGTGTGTGTGTGTGTGTGTGTGTGTGTATTGAGAGCTACAGTGTTGAATAGTTCAGCTCACACACGTGTGTTGGGGGAAACAGTTAACTAAACACCGCACAAACCTGAGCGTGTATTCTGCAGAGTTCCATTCTCTTTTCTAAACGATAGCTAACTGACCTAAAGGACAAATGAACTGGGTTTTTACATGGTGCGGTTACAAAGACACACAGACAGATGAAAAGAGAGACAGACATGCAGACAGACAGATATACAGACAGAGATAGAAACAGAAAGACACACACACACACACACACAAAGACACAAATACACAAACAGATAGAGGCTTTACAGATAGACAGACAGAGAGATTGAAAGACAAAGAAATAGACAAAGTGACAGACAGAAAGACAGACAGAGAAAGACATACAGACATACAGACACACAGAAAGAAAGAAAGAAACAAACAAACAAAAACAAAAATAGATAGAGAGAAATACAAAAAAAACAGACAGAGAAACAGACAAAAAATAACCAGATTCTTTTGGACAGACAGAGAGAGAAATAGAGAAACAGACAGACAGACAGAGAAGTAGACAGATAAATAGACTGACATACCCAGAAAAAATGAGAGAGAAATAGACAGACAGACAGACAGAGAAGTAGACAGATAAAAACAGACCTACGCATAGAAGAGAGAGAGAGAAATACACAGACAGAAAAATAGACAGATAGACAGACTCGAATAGCTGGATAGACGGACAGACAGACCCCTGTTAGACAGTTAGATAAATAAAAAAGTAAAGGAATAGGTTGTTAGATAGAGAACTGAATGGAGGGATGAACGCTTTAGTGATAATGTAAGTTTAATTGCACAAAATAAAGGACTGTTCAGGTTTTTTCTGCTTCATCTTTATCTTTTTTTTTTCCCCCTAAACCTGCTCCACTGACTCCCGCTTCCTCCACTCCACACCGCTCCTCTGTTCCTCCTCTCCTCTATTCCATTTCCCCTCTCCTCTCTCCTCCCTCTATTGTTCTGTCCATGCCAGAGGTCTCGCCCCTGCTCTTCAGAGCTGAACCTTTCAGCCTCGCCTCCACCCCCCTCTCCATGGGTTGCCAGAACCTGCTCTAACCCCCCCGCCAGGGCCACGCTGTGTGTGCACCGCAGGTCTGCCTTTGCTGAATTATTAATCTGTGTGATTTCTGATCTGGGCAACTGTTCTCATTTCACGCACAACAATGCGGTAAGTGCTTTACCGATCTGCCGATATTTCGATTGGAGTACACACTGAATATATCGTGCTGGATTTATTTCCCCGTTTTTGTTTGGAAAACATATAAGACTTGTTCATATGTTGTATCTTGCAGACAATTTGACGTTTTTCCCTCTAGCAGGAGATCAAAGTGGCAGAAATTAGCATTATCATAGCATTAAATCCGGAACGGACTAAACTGGACTATACCAAAAAAAGCCGCAGTGGCAAGCTAGATACAGTGAAATTACCATGTAAAATAAATTAATGCAACTTCGTACAACACAGAGATTTTCCTCCAAGGAAAGAAATTCCATAGGATTTAATATTCCTGAAAGATACAGTAATATGACTCATCTCCTGCAGCATTCTTCAAATGTTAGCTCTCTTTTATTTTGCTTCTGAAAGTCTAATTAGAAGATCAGATCAATAAATCTATACTATTGATGGGATGGGGTGCTAATTTGATCGGCGTATGTGAGGGAATGGAGCACACACACACACACACACACACACACACACACACACACACACACACACACACACACACCTGCATTCTCATGCATACACATGGTAATAAATTATGATCACAACATAACAGACAAAAACGAGAATATTTATTACTTCCATCCTTAAGCATGAATGATGAAATGATTCAGTGATTGACTGACTCATTGAATGATTCCTTAATTCACTGAATGAATCAATGATAAAATGACTGAAAATGGTGCTAACCATTTTTTTCCCTCAAAAACTGCATTGCTGTAATCAAATATTACATCGATCCATTTTTAATCAACCCAGTTCACGTGTATTTTCCTCAAACTTCTTTTTTTTGTCAATTATTTCTCGTTATTCGCTTCACCCCCTCATATTATCGAACCATTACGGATCAAATCATTTAACAAAACCGTGCTTGTGAAGCAGAACCCAAGTATCTCGCCCTCTTTTTAAAAAAAAAAAAAAAATCTAATTCCATAGAGCTTAACTAGTAAACTAACACTACACCTTCCTGTGTTCGTTCTCGCCGCTGAGGGGGCGGAGCCACAGAGCCGGATGTGCTGCTGGCAATCGGATTAGCGGACCAGGAGGGAGTGGGGCGAGTAAGCTAGTGCTCTCTCGACCAATCCCACAATCCCTTAGTGAGGCAGCATGTCCAACAAGAACTCAAGCAAGATGAGCCATCAGCACAAAAATACACACACACACACACACACACAGTCTACACAATATATATACACACACACACAGTCTACACAATACATATCCGTTAATTATGTTAATTATGTGAACGATGCGTTCGTGCAGTAGAAACGTTTCAAATACTGATAAGGCCTTGAACACATTTAGAGACACACACACTCGTGTGCACATTTCTTTCCTCTTTGCATCCTTCCTCTGCAGTAATTAAAAAAAAAAAAAAAAACACTCATTTTTTTATTTGCTCTGACCATATGGTATTATACACAGTCATGCCAATAAACTTTAATCATGAATTAAAACAAACTAAACACTAAAATAACCCCCTGTATATCATTTTTGTTTAAATGCCCTCATTTTAAATACACACTTTTTTAATGAACAGATTAATAATAAATAATATACTGTAATTTACAGTGTTATTAAATCTTTTAAGAATCGAGAAAGGCTAGAAATGACTTTATTTCAACAAAACGTTTTATATTTAAACCAATTGGAAAAGGACAAAATATGCATCACTCTAAGTAGGCACTTTAGGCATTACAGTTAATACTAGTCTACGATTATTTAATAAATTTAAGAAATAAATAGAGCCATTTAGTGTCGTATTAGGATCTGAAAACAACCAGCTAAAAAGTTCCTCACAGATATAGATTTCAGATACAGATATTTCACTGCTTTGTTTGGTCTGTGGCAACAACATTGATCAGTAACAGAAGTAATAAAATATTTTTCAAAATTTCTTTTGACCGAGTGCGTATATGAATAAAATACTCTCTTTATCTCAGATTCAGAGTGAAGTTTTTGCCAAGAAAGGCTCATTTAAGGGAATTGAGATGCTGAAAAATAAATAGTACAAATATGAAGTTTTGGCCAATAAAAAAAAAAAAGCATATTAGAAATTTAATCGGAATTAATTTATCGGATTGTAGTCCATAAAACGAGTGAAGAAATTCTGTCAAAATAGCAATTCCAAACTTTCATTAAAGTATTTAAATGAATTTAAGGTATTAAATTTACAATTGACAATACATTGTTCCAAATAGTCGTAGTTTACCAAAAGAAAAACTAGCCTTTACATTTTTTCTTAGCGACTGTAATATTTTGACATTAAAATAACCTACGTATGAGACAGTACTGGTATCTGTATTGATACTAATACTTATACCATAAGTGGCAATTATAGTGACGCACAGCTGAGAGCAGCGGCGTATACTCCCATTAGAATATCTTCTTTTTTTGGTCTGTGGTCTTGAGAAAAAAGGAGGAAAAAAACGTGAATTATAACAATAAACAATGAAGAAAATCAGAAGTGGGGAAAATTAACTTAATCCCAGTAAGAACAAGTTTTTTTAGTCTGTTTTTATTTAATTTTTTTTAAAAATTATTCAGATTTATAGCTTAGTTTAAGATAAAAATGAAAGCCTTAAGTTAAGCGTGTTAAGAGGTTTTATTTTTGCTATTAAACAAGGAAAAACTGCCAGAAGAAATCATTCTGAGGATTTCTAAGGGTTAAAGAACATCAACTTGTTGCAGTATACACTGACTGAATGGTATTTTTCCTTGTTGTAGGTATTGAGCTTTAGCTCAAGGTCGTACCTGTAGATGATTGTGTGGTTTGGTTGTGGAAGTTATGATGTGCGACTTTCTGACTGTGCAACCCACACACACACACACACACACACACACACACACACACACACACACACAGACAGTTCAGGGTTGACAAGGTGAGTGGGTCAAGAACCGCTGCTCACAAAGTGTGCTTATTTTCTTTTTATTTGGGCTTTTACTGGGCCACTGCAGGATTTACGGGGACCCAACGAAGCCCAAGGGCAAGACAAGAACTCATAAAGTCGCACAGTGATAGCGACTAACCTTCATCTACACTTATTCACATACATACATGTATACTGTACACGCACACACACACAGTCATGATACTCAAAAGACTACTTTGACTACACTGAAAAATGCCCAGTTCATCCTGTCCTCTGTGTTTCCCCTGTCCTCCCAAACCAAATGAAGTGTGATTTGTTTAACTCATCATATTCTGCTCCTACATTAAGCTGCCACACACACGCTGCTGTAACTTAACACAGAGATACAGCTATTCAGCAGGGAGCTCAACATGCTCCAGCAGCATCAGGCTGGCAGATGTCTGCTCCGCGCTGGGACGAGGCACACGCACAATTGGACTATCAAGTTACTAAAGCGAGCAAACACATAGAGGGGAAGAAGAATGGTTTTGTCACAGAGTGAAAGAGAACACACACATACACACAACAGGCTTTTGTGTGTTCGCATTGCCACTGGGTGCGGCACAACCAGGCGCGTGCAGAGGTCAAAGGCCGACACTCGGCGTGACCCTAGGAATGAAAGAGAGCCATGTGACAGATTGGCTTCTCCTTCCTGACACCGCAGCTTTTTCTCCCTCCTTTTCTCAATCTCTAGATTGCACCGCAGACCTCCATCCTGGTCATTTAAGAGCAATTGAAGTAACATAAGTCAGGAACAAAAGGGCTGAGCAGGAAAATGACTACAAACAGTAGATCAAGACATTGCACTCAGAGACTAAACCTGAATCAGGTCGGACTTTTCGAATGTGACCAGACTATAGCGCAAGAAAATCCTGTACAAGTGTGTCTTAATCCGGGTCACGGCACCAAGTTTTAATTCTGGACCCAACCACAACTGTCTGAATGTGACAACCCTAATGAGAGTGCCTCTTACCTTGTAGCAACAATGACAGCTGTCTGCTGAGCACCAGTAAACAAATTCAAAATTGGGTCTCCCAAACAGAACAGCTGTCTAAGGTCTCACCAAGTTCAAATACTAATGAAGCTATGGCCACCCACGGCTGGAAGTCCGAGAATGCGTAATCAGACCTGCTCTCTGGGCGGGAAGATGCGCCCCCCCTCCCCACCCCCACCCCCACTTATCAATCAGAGTGACAGAAGCCAATTGCGGAGGTCTGTTAGCTCATGCATCCAGATAGGACAGTCAGTGCTCTCCTCCAAGTGTATTCTGGAGATGTTGTATCAGCTTCTGTTACAAAAAAGATGCAGCAGCCGGATTTACATTTCTTAAAGAAGGGAGTCTTCACCTTTCTAGGTTGGTCACTGTTGCTGGTTCAACGAAAGCCTCTTAAGGTGGATTTTGAATTATCAACATTTTTCTCAATAAACCTGTCCGGGAACAACCTACGGCCCAAGATGTTAATATGTCCAAACGCAGTCTTTTCCTTTAGCTTCTTGCCAAACATGAGAGAATCTCATTTACTTGCCACTAAGTGCTTTAAGCAAAACTCTAGAATAACATTTAAAGACGAGAACTTTTCCATTACCCTTTGCCAATTAATGACTATAGCTTGCTCTTAAAGACTTTTTGTTGAAACGGTGTTTAAAAAGTCAGAAAGTGGTGTATGGAAGGACAAATACATGGAGGTGTGGATAGCTAATAAGATAAGATTGCACACTCTACAGCCTGGGATCACCTAACTGTAGATAGTCCATGGGCTGTGGACAGTTTGTCTGAGATGGAAACTGGAGATCAAGATGATTTAGATGGAAAGTGGAAAGTGGCTACAACTAAATTTGGTTTAAAAACAGTCTAATGTCCCTTAAGGTCATCAAAATATTTCAAATGTCTTTCCTTTAAGTGGTACTAGCTCAATGCTTAGTTGACGGTACGAGACTAAGCTATGAGAGACCTGAACATGAAATCTAATACCAACCCGAGAAATGCTTGAGAGATAACATTTAACGTTAATAGCCAAGTCTTGTCCAGTTTGGTTAGCCACCTCAAGGCCTGGAATGAGATGGACACAGGTGATATGTTCTATGATGCACAGGGCTTTTTTGTCTATTTATTAAGTGGAGAGGCAATTTCTCTCACTCGCCTCTCTTTTTTTCTTTCTCCCAATCCTCTGCAATGGCTGGCCCAAACACTCAATCACTGCAGCAGCAGCGTAGCACCTTAATCAACTAACCTGAAATGGATACCACCCACACAAGAAAGAAGGAGGAGCACAGGAGAATGATGGGTGGGGTGAATGAGGGGGGAAAAATTGGAATGGATGAACTTTAGGAAGAGGACGGCATTACTGGAACATTGGAACAAGGGGAAATAAGAGTGATGAAAAATGAGAAAGTGTGGGGGATTAGTTTAGGCGAGGAGGGAGAGTAAGGGAGAAGGAAAGTGGAGAAGGGAGGAGAGGTCTGTAGGGAGAGGCAGACGGACAAACCGTGACAGGGGTCGTGACCCCTGACATCACTGCCCTGATGGGGTGAATGCTGCAGTGCAATCTGCTGGTCCAAAGCAAGCAGAGTCCACTCTTCCTTCCACCCATCCTCCTGTCCACCTAACCTGTTTTCTCCTCCTCCTTTCCTACATAATGTCACACCCCTTCTCCCTTCCCCTGTCTTTGCCTACAGCAGTGTGTGCGGCTCAAACCATATAAAGCACACCTTGGTCCACGCACCTACACTGTGTTCCAATTAGTGACCAACTCCCTAGATAGGAAGCAGTTCTGAACAACAATTTCACACCCCCAAAATAAAGTGTTTCCAATTATGAAGATAGCTGCCCTCAAGTCCAAAAGTGATTTCTAAAGACCCAATCAGCACAAGCTGGCTTTACAATATGATTGTGTGTCCTACAGTTAAAAGGCTGCATCAAGGTATGCTCCTACAATCCCTCATCCATGTTGAGGCACAGGACCATTAGCTCTAGTGCTATCAAAATGGCGACGGGGGCCAAAACCATCACTGAGAGGTCTCTCGGTCTGCAGTGGTGACCTTTAATCCCGGGGGCCACACCTCACTGACCACCACTGTATCAGGCAAGTCCTGAAACAGCACTTTTCCACAGAAGAGGGAAATAACGGTGCACAAGAAATAAATGATCAAATGGAAAAATGTGACAAAAGTTTAAAAAAAAAAAAAAAAACTTTCCAGCCAGAGATGAAATATTGGTTTTAATTGGACCTTTGTCTTAGTCACAATAATTGCAGTTGTAAACAAGGAAGCAATTTTTAAATAAATAATAAATAAATGTTTAAATATTAGGCAGTCATTAACATCTTTACAAGACAGCATGCAAACTTTGGGCTGTTCTCGCAATCTTTTTTTTTCTTCCATCTCCTTGATGGGATCAAGTTCTTGGCATGCTTCTCAAGTGGTAGAGGTAAAAAGAGAAAGAAAAAGACAGAGAACATGTGGGGGGATTTGGTGGTGTGTGATGGCTGCTGGACTGTGGGAATGAGAGGTAAATAAATAAAGAAAAGCAGGAGGCTTTGCGGATTAAAGGATAAAAGCGGAGGAGAGGAGCGAGGAAGGAGGGGCATCAGGGGATCCGGGGCGACCCACTGGCATGCCGAGACACACATTGACCTTTCGCAACAGAAGCTCAGCTAGAAAACATCAGCGATAATCCATCCACCATCTCGCACTCCCTCTGTCCCCCTCTTTTATACAACACCCTCCTGTTTTTCTCAGATTCCAGTGTCCTAAAATGTCTCCCATTGCAAGTCTTAATTCTTGTCTGCCACACTCTCCCTCTCATTCCACAACATCATATCTCTTGTCCTTGCTTCTTTCTCTTCACTGATGTATTTATGAAATGTCAGACAACAGGACGAGACAAGTTCCACTAAAAAGATATCAAAAAAAAGTTTTTTTTTCTTTTATAACAACAACAACAAGTAGCCCCAGCACCACCCCAAGGCAACTGGTCGCTCTCCAGGGTCCTGAAAGCACATCCTGCAGGCTTCAGCGCAATGTTTTAGACTAGAGAGGTGCATGCGGAGGAAGGACACAGCTGGATCTTACTAAACACAAGCACTGGAAGCCACTCGATTCACCAGGACCCGTCCCCAGAGATGTGGGCCGAGAGTGGAAATCAGACTCCCTCTCAAGAGTACACTCTCACTTGGGTTTGCACAGATAATGTAGCATCAAGTCTCTCGAGTATCTTGTTCACTATCTCCAATATACATCGGCCTATCTGGGTTTTTGCGACGGGCTGTATAAGAGTTCATGAGTCCTGCTTCTGCTCTCACTGACTCGAGTGTCTCACATTTCTCTCGAGTGGCTCAAGAGAAGGGGATGACACATACAAGGACAGGCAGTTCTAAAGTTCTGTACTGAATCAGAGCTGCAGGAATGAATCTAAAAATCTTTACTGAATCAGTTCTGTAGGGCCGAATCGCTTTAATAATATTCAAGTGTGCAGGCCTGAAACCGTGTGTAAGTGTGCAGCTTTTAAAGTCCAAACTCTACACCAAACCAGATTCAGTTCTGATACTGAACTGTTTCTGTACGCCTTTAATCCTGTATTGCACTACTGAATTAATTGTGATGCTGAATCAGTTCTTCAAGCCTTTAGAGCTGTATTGAATTTTAATACTGGATCAGTTTTGATTCTGAATCACTTCTACTTGCCTTTAGTTGTTTATTACTGTATCAAATCAGTTCTGATAATGAATCAATTCTGTATGGCCCTGCTGAATCAGGTCTGATCCTGAGTTACTTCGGCACAAATCTAGTGAATCAGTTCTATACTGAATTAATGCTGTATTGCTGTACTGACACAGCTCTGATACCAAATTAATTCTAATACTGACTGAGTTCTGTGGGCCTTTAGTCCTGCTTTGCAGTTATGACACTGGATCAATTTTGTATGGCTCTACTGAATCAATTATGATACTGGAAGAGTTCTGCATGGCTCTACTGAATTGGTTCTGATATTGAGCCTGTTATGATAATGAATCAGTTCCATATGGCTATACTGAATCAGTTATGACATTTATTCAGTTCTGTATGGCTCTACTGAATTGGTTGTAATACTCAGGGCCTTTGGGTCTTTATCCATGTATTTCTGTACAGCTTTGCCAGTCTAAAGCCTTTAACTTGATTGTTGCTGCAAGCCTGGAGCGCCACATATTCAGCCAGGCAGCTAATCACAGAAACTAAAGCGAAATCACAAAATCTGCTGGACTCAATGTCAGCTATCAGCACCCTTTCCCGTGTTCCGAAGCCTAAAAGCATCGTCCACTCCTGTAGTAACAAGAGCGCTCTCACTACTGCTGTCTGTCTCCATCACCTCTAAGCCCTCCATCGGTCTCTCTGGTCAACACTCCATACTGTAATCACAGCCTTAAAGACAGGCTGCAGAGAGGGAGAAGAGAATTGATCGCTACAGAGGAGACATGAAAGCCTGGTTACACCACAGATTACTAGTGAGAGAGAGAAAGAGAGCGAGAAAGACGGAGGGAAGAAAAAGAGCTGCTGTGCACGGTGGGTAGCTTCAGTACAGCTGCACAACCAAACCAATCAATAGAGCCCATTGTACGCAGAAGCATGTGGTCGGGAGAGAATGAGAAACAGCTCAAAAGAAAGGATGAGTAGAAGGAGGAGAGGGTGGAAGACAAGCAGGGGGTATCTGTGAGTGGATCTACACTCTCGCGGCCTCGGAAAGAACTAAAGTCTTACAAGCACGAGGGATGAAATAACAACATTTAATATCCGAGGAAATCCTTCCTCAAATGATTTATCAACGTCAAGTAATCGCACGTCATTTAAATTACAAATGTAATGCTAGTAATTACAGCAAAACCAAGGATATTGTTCTTTCTGCAGAACAAAACAGTTTCTTCGTCCTTTAGCAAAAAGATTTCAAACTATTTTCCCAGACCACACAGTAGCAACAGTAGTGCAGCTGCAAATCACACGTTCATATTAATGCGCTCATTCGAATGCGTTATCGTTTCTATAATAAGAGCTCATTCGCGTAGACTTGGACAGCAACGCTTCACACAAACGGATCTGGAAAAAAAAAAAAAACATCTATCTGGTGAAGTGTTCTATAAGGAGAAGTTTATTTAAACATTGATGGAAGGAGTCTCCAGTGTCAGCGCTTTTTAAAGGTCAGAGGAACGTCTTCAAGACAGAGGAGTTTACGCTTTGCGGTTTCTCTGTAACACAACAAACTGCGTTTTTTTGTGTTATAAACTTCAAAAGAAAACTTAACTTTTTCTTTTTTCTTTCTCTTACTTGCTTTTATTTTTGAATTTTTCTTTCACTTTTATTCTTTTTCTTTTACTCTCTTTTACTTTCTATCTTTTACTCAATCTTTCTGTACTTTTTCATTTAATCTTTTTCAATCTCTATTTTTTACTGACCTGCTTTCTTTTACTTTTTTACTGATATGTTCGCTCCTTTTCCCCACATTCTTTTACTCTTTCTCTTTCCTTCAATCTCTCTCTCGCTCTTTCTTTCACTATTCTTTTCCTCTCTCTTTGACTCACCATTTTTACTCTTTCATTCACTCTCTCTTACTCTTCTTTCTTTCACTCTTTTCTTTTACTCTCAACTTCAGGTTTATAAAACGAAGACAGAAGTAGTAGTAGAAGAAGAAGAAGAAGAAAGGTGACCCCAAAAACTGTCCTTCACTTGATCGGTGTACAGCAATGTATGGAGCATTCACCCATCAGTTCATAACACTCTCAATCTCTCTCTCTCTCTCTCTCTCTCTCACACACACACACACACACACACACACACACACACACACACACACACACACACACACCATCCTTCTCTGTATAGGAGCCAAAAGCACTTTACCTGTCAGGTCATTAAACACACAGAAAAAACCTTGCTCTGAATCTAACCCACATCTCTCTTACTATTACAAAAAATATACCCTGTCTCACTTTTCCACACACACACGCGTGCACGCACACACACACACACACACACACACACACACACACACACACACACACACAAGGTTAAAGCACTTTGCCTTTGAACAAACCCAGTCAAAAGGGTGAAAGTACTATTTATAGAGATAAGAGCATTTTACTCTCTCTCTGTCTCTCACTCACTCTTTTTATTTTTAATTCTTTTACACTCTCTTTGCTCAATGTTTTTCATTCATTTGCTCGCTCATTTGCGCTCTCTTACTTTCTCTCTTTTACTAACTCCATTACACTCTCTCATTTCCTCTCTCTTTCTTTTGATCTCAATCTTTTTCGTTTGTTTTCTTTTAGTTTCCCCTTTTTACACACTCTCATTTGTTCTCTCTCTCTTTCGTGCTCTCATTCTTTTCTTCAGTGATACCTTCTTCCTCTTCTATGCTCTCTATTTTACACTCTTACTTTCTCTTGTGTTTACTCCCTCTTTTTTTCTCTTTCTTTTACTCTCTCTCTCTTTCTCTTTCTTTCAGGTATATATAACTCTGTTCTTTACCTGTGCTGTTGTGAGGAGAACTTTAACAACATTAAGCCGGCGTATGCTGCTGTATTTCTCCCTGATGGATGAGTGAGGCCACGGTCACAGAAGATGATGCCCTCCTTTTGCCTCCATCTCATTTTTCACCCTCCGTCAACCCAGCAGTGACCTTTACAGTACATGTCCACTTAAAAATATTAGCCCTCTTTTCCACTGCAGGGCTGAACGGTCGCAGCAGTGAGCCATCGCAGGCCGGAGTGAGCTCATGAGAACGTTTCTGTCCCTCATGTTCCATCTGCTGTGTTATTAAATAAGCACTAAATACTAACAAATGCTGCTACATACATAAAGTGATGTACGGCTCAAAAACCTAACTGCAGATGCGTGCACACACACGCACGCACACACACACAGTCTCTTTGTGCAATGTCAACTCTGTATAAATAAAATGCTATCAGGCCTCGTACGCACAGCTGAAAAAGAGAAAAAAAAAATACATTCTCTCTCTCATACTCTCTGTTTCTCCTTCTTTCCTTCTCTCTCTGTTCTGTCTCTCTGTCCAGTTCCTGTCGGTTGGCTGCTGCTGGTCAATAGCACAGACAGGCCTGACAATTTATCATTTCTGAACTCTCATTTTTCACCTATTGACGACGTGTTTCTCCATTTATTTGTGCTGCATTAAAGCTGCGGGGCCCAGACGCCTGAAACAGACACGCAGTCAGCTATTGGTCTATCTCACACACACATACACAAAGTGTGCATGTGTGTGTGTGTGTGAGAGAGAGAGAGAGAGAGAGAGAGAGAGAGAGAGAGAGAGAGAGAGATCAAAACAGTCAGGTGCATTAAACAACAATAATTTCATATATAACGAGCTGAAATCATGAGTTGATTAGCAACAATGTGTAGCTGATGCATTAACAATTAGTTCATAATCGCAACCTGAATCAAAATGGCATTGAATTTTAAGGGCCCTAAAGATTTCCACCTCTAATATTTTACTATCCAAAATGAAATCCTCATTTCATTTGGGGATTCAAATGACTCCTCATCCAAGAAATCCTTAATTAATCAGTATTAGCGTTTAACTTGGGCAGGAAAAAGATGACATCAAGTGAGTAAACAAGAACGCAAACAACACCTCAGATACATGCTGAGAAATAGTC
Organism: Pangasius djambal; assembly: GCA_022985145.1. NCBI lineage: Eukaryota > Metazoa > Chordata > Actinopteri > Siluriformes > Pangasiidae > Pangasius > Pangasius djambal. Next base: position 22,746,144 of record CM040989.1, on the reverse strand, counting down.
ATTGTCAGGATCGCTGGTGCTAATCTACTAATACCATCAGCACTATTACAAAAACGCATGAGCAGCAATTTCCCGCAGTCTCAGCGTCCAGGAGCCAACGGCTGCTCTTAACAGGATTAAAAGCCAAAAGGACAGAAGAAGAAGAGCACCCAAAACTCATCGAGCTAAACACTAACAGGACACTGAGGGAGGCGAGGCACGGACGAGGACGGTGCGAATCGGCTGAGCTCAGCGCATCCAGAACAATGGAGGAATGAATTGGTCTAAACACCGTCTGGAGTTTCAGAGATTAGATTCTGTTTTAGACCAAAACAATGAGACGGTCGTGTAATAATGTCAGAACCTTAAAAGGACAGTGCGGCGTTTTTCCACTTACCTCAAATGTAGCGATGTAGTTACTAGCTTGGTGTTTTACACCAAGTGACTTTTAGCAGTTGTTTAAGATTTTTACTTGTCAAGCTGTACAACATCTGCACGAATTCTAGAACAGACGGTGCAATGTCATGTATTCTCTGTGTCAGATTATATGATGAAGATTCTCTAGCAATTAAAGAAAATGACTACGTTCTGCTTACTTCATCATTATACGAGCTCACACAAACATTCTTTAAAGTGAGCTTGCACTAATAAGAATATTTTCCTTTTTATTAGCATGTTTTGTTTACATTTAGCCACCGCTACTACCGTATTTGTAGCTGTCCAATCAGTTTTGCGTCATTGTATGCCGTCCTCCTATGGGTGGCCTTTAGGCGAGCATCGTAACAGCACTCAGACTCTCAGTCAGCGGCCATCTTGGGCCACTAGGGCACTAAATGGGTGCTTGTTATGCGTTTTAAGACCACAAAATCTTAACGCATGACCAAAGGATTTTTTTTCCTCGCCCTATTTTCTCCCCAATTTGGTCTTGTCCATTCCCACCCACCAGTCAGCTCTCCCTATCATACAACAGCTATCAACCAAGCAGGGCTGCTTCTCCTGAAACACGTGAACCAGCTTACTGCATCTTTTCAAACAGCTGCTTATGCTGTGTTTGAGAGCAATGTAACACACTCAGAGTAACGGATATCCGCCCACTTCTGCATACACGAGCTCACAGACGCCCGTGATTGGCTAGTGTCGCTGTGATTGACAGAGGATAGACAGAATGCCATCAATATCATGCCACCCAGAGAACACAGCCAGTTCTTGCTCTCTTCAACTCGTGGTCATGGATGGCTCTGGACGACAAGGCGACCATGATATTAAGTTTAGAACAGTTTTTATAGCCAGCTTTAAGGCTGCTTCTTTATTTTATTTAATATATATATATATATATATATATATATATTTTTTTTTTTTTTTTTTCTTTTCACTAGTGCTAGTGTAATTTAGGTAAAACCGTCATCGAGGTCAACGAAAACCTGTTCTGCATCCAGTTCTTTAGTGATGTCACACTTGCTTATGTAGGTTAGGACACACTGTGACTCACTGTAACCTATAAACATCAATTAAATGTTATAGAGACGGCCATCTTGGATAGTCAAAAATGTTTTTATTCAGCGCCTCCCAAAGTTTGAAGCCAAGAAATGTAGCACAAAGATGGCAGATAATATACCAAATCTTTTCTTTAAAATGATGCAGGTAGTTTAACAATGTTGTCTGAAGCATGAGTACAAATTTGTGGATATATTTATGGAGAAGTTTTTGGTAGATCTTGAAATGTTCTCTTTGCTTTTTGTGTGGATGATACACGTTGGTGTGTGTTTGAGACCGATGTGGCTCAAAAGCACACAGCCAGTCTATGAAACAGCAATAAAGTAGATACATGGGTGTGCCTTCGGGCCCTGTGTGTGTGTGTGTGTGTGTGTGTGTGTGTGTGTGTGTGTGTGTGTGTGAGAATGTCCCTGTGAACTGTTCACACACACAGCGGCCCTGCACGGTGGATTTGGCATCAATCATAGCTGAAGGTGACACACGGCGTGACAAAGTTGCACCAGTGTGGGTCACCTCACACCTCTTCACGCCTCCACACACGCATACACACACATACATACACACACACGCGCGCGCACGCACACACACACACACACACACACACAAATGAGCGATGGTGACACGAAGCGGAACCACAGGTTATCAGAGTAGCACTAGGAGGAGGGAGCTGTCATTATTTTCACAGTTATAACAGTTTATTCTACCAATAGAGAGACACTAGCAGTGCACAGCTATAAACACACACACACACAAAATCTGTGTGTGTCTGTGTTTAAAAACCCTCTCAGAAATCCTGTCAGGATAGCCAAAATCAGCTACTAGACCAGCATTAGCAATGAAGATTAAAAACATATATGAAAAGATCTCCAAAATCCTCTCAGAAATCCTGTCAGGTTACTGAATATTAGCTTTTATGCTAGCATTAACACTGATGTATGCAAATATTTATCACAATTACTTCAAAATCCTGTCAGGTTAGCGCATATTAGCTAGTGGACTAGCATTAGCAGTGAAAATATGAACATTTATGAAAATGAATTGACAGTCATCTCAAAAAGCCTGTCAGGTTAGTGAATTTTAGTTACTATACTAGCATTAACAGTGAGGATTATTAAATTTTTATGAAAATTACTTTAAAATCCTCTCAGCTCATCTTAGCTAACAGGCTAGTATTAGCAAAGAAGATGAGGAAAATTTATGAAAAGTATTTCAAAATCCACTCAGAAAATCTGTCAGGTTAGCATGTTAGCTAGAATGTTGGCATTATCAAAAAAGATTATGAACATTTATGAAAATTTATTTTAAATCCTCTTAGATATCCTGTGAGATTAGTGAATATTAGCTAGTATGCCAGTATTAGCACTGCTGTTTATGAACATCTGTGAAAATTACTTCAAAATCCTCTCACATTAATGCCCTTTAGCTAGTATGCTAGTATTAGCAGTGAAAAATATGAACATTTATCAATATGACTTCAAAATCCTCTCAGAAATCCTGTCAGGTTAGCGCACATTAGCTAGTATGCTAGCATTAGCAAAGATGTTAGAAATTATTAATATTAATAAAAATTCGTTCAAAATCCTCTGAGGTTAGCATGTTAGCCGCTGAATTCCTTTTTCCTACTTGAAAACCGTGTGTGTGTGTGTGTGTGTGTGTGTGTGTGTGTGTGTGTGTGTGTGCGTGCGTCATGCTGAGGTAATGATGGTCGTCTGGATGTCAAGGGAGGTCATTAGGGCGACGCCTTCCTCCCATTCTCACGCATTTCACCTTCCATCCCTCCAGTTTTTGCTCTTTTTCTCTGCACCCCTGCATGTCTGTGTGTGCGTGTGTGTGTGTGTGTGTGTGTGTGTGTGTGTGTGTGTGTGTGTGTGTGTATTCCCTGCCTTCCTTATCCCCCTCAGGCTAAAGAAATGACATTGCTATCTGAGGAATTTCACACGTTTTACAGCTAACGAGGCTATTATACCAAACAGATACACACACACACACACACACACACACACACACACACACACACGCGCGCACACGCACACACACACACACACAAACACACACAAACACACACAAACACACACAAACACACACAGACAACTGATTGTCCTTCCTCTCCCTTGTGATCAAAATATCGCTTTTTTTGTCCATACTCTGTTTTATAGTCGTTTAAAACAACTTTGCCTTGGACACATTTTCAACTGTTCATAGTCAACATGATAATATCCACAATTCACCACTCCTTTCAACCAACGAATAGACACTGTGCTCATGTGTTCATCACCATCTCTAGGACTCTTGCACTCAACACGATCTGTCCAGTAAACAGTTACACAATATACTACAATAATAAACACAGTCCACTGTCATTTTAGTGTTTATGCTAGGGATGCATCAAAATCGTTTTTTCCTCCAAACCGAGTACATGTTTTTTGGGATTCATCGATACCGATGATAAAACAGAAATGAGTAACCTATTTAGTATTAACTAACTAATTAATTAACTAATTATCAGGAACATCACAAACATGTAGCTCTATAACGTGTAGTTTTCCCAGTTTGCATAGCGGCCATGAGAAGCAAACAAGTATATGTTCACGCACTTAGGCTGCTAGCCCCGTTCTTTATAACATTAGCTAGTCGATTTTAAAATGAAATGTATTAGCTACTATGTGGAGTAGTGGAGAAGAGCGGGTTTTGTTTCACTTTGGAAAAGCATGCTGTAATTCAAGTATGTTTTTGTTTTAATTGCCTCGTTGTCTTTGTTTTTAATCCCTCGTTCCTCGAGGGCAGATAGCGGCTGATCGTCAAGAACAACATACTGGGAAAGCGCTTATTTTCACCTAGCGTCATTTTTCAAGACTTTTTTCTCACGTAGCCAGCTTTTTGTGCTAGCAATGCATGTCTTGTGCTAAATTTTATCAGGTTAGTTGTATTATAGATGCTGTAGCTCCTCCTTTTAATATTTTCTTTGAGCATTAAATGTGAAATACGCTCTGATCATTGGCATTACATCATCTTCGCCTGTTCATTAGTTCGTCAGCATACACCATACTTATGTCACATGGCATCATGTGGGACTGGATGTTAATATCAGAGCACTTTTATGAGTAAATGAGGCAAAATATCAGACTGATACCTGATACCATTATCGGTCCTGATGCATCCCCTAGTTAATGTGATCAGAAATACTTTGCATAATTGTATAAATCACCATAACTACATAAATAATATCATCAACTAATTAACTACACACTGAATTTTATCAACGTGATATCTAGCATGTAAGGTTTCACAGATGCCTTTTATTGTCACTAGTAACAAAAAACCTTGGGAGGTACAAACTTTTGCACTCAACATGTTGTAAATGATGTCTTATATTAAACTAATGTAATCGAACATAATTAGCATAAACCTTATTCATCGCACCGTCACTACAACAGAAATGCTCCTACCTGCAGTGATGTCATCGTCAGTGACGTCCATCTCTTCCTCTGGAGCTTTGGGTTCGGTGGGCGGGGCTTCGGCTGGGGGAGGAGTCGGCTGGGCTGTCTCTGGAGCGGCTCCAGCTGCAACACACACACACACACACACACACGTCTATCAGAGTTATCCTGACTTTTCCTCTGTGCTTGTCAACTCATCAGCGCAGCTGTACTGGTCTCCATGACCTGACCAGAAAGGACAAACGTCTCTCTCCTAATGGCACTAATTCTTCCTCGTTTGCTTGTCGCTCGTTAATGACCTCATCAGGCCTTATTGTTTTGCATTACTGGGCGCTTTATTAGCCTGTGAGCTCTCACGATTACACTCCTTTTTACTCACCAGAATCGTTTAGCCCTTATCCTGGAATTACCAATTAAAATACGCTTTTCATTAAGAGACGAGATGAATCGATGCTGCTTAAAGGTGAGGAACAGCTAATCTAGGCTCGGCCCTAATTAATGAAGAGAGAGAGAGAGAGAGAGAGAGAGAGAGAGAGAGAGAGAGATGGACAGAAAATGATCTAGGGTTAGAGAGTTAGAGACAGAGAGAGAAAGAAAAAGGGAGACAGAAAGAGAAAGAGAAAAACAGACAGAGAAAGAAAGACAGATACAGAGAAAATAATCTAGGGTTAGAGAGAAAGAGAGAGACAGAAAAAAGAAAAACAGTGACAGTGACAGAAAGAAAGAAAGAAAAAAGAAAGAAAGACATGGACAGAAAAGGATGTAGGTTTAGAGAGGGAGAGACAGAGAGAGAGAAAGAGACAGAGAGAGAAAAAGAGGGAGGCAGAAAAAGAAAAACAGAGAGAGAGAGAGAGAGAGAGAGACCAATTTGTCATTTTTCAAACAGAAAAATCGAGGCAGAAACATGCTCAAATGTGTGTACACACACACACACACACACACACACACACACACAGCAGCTTATATGCATTTTCAGGTAGTCTGTCAAAAAAAGAAACAATTCTGCAAAAAAAAAAAAAAAAGAACATATGCACAAATTTACCACATACAGTCCATCAGTGAGGACATGTTTACTGTCTAAAGGCTGTCTCTATGCTTTTGCTCTCGAGCTACGCAAGTAATGGAAGCTTATAGCATCGTTAGCACAGTTTAGCACTGTGCTAACGATGTGCTAATTGGATAACAAGTTAATGAAAGCTAATTAATTAATCCCAGTTAAGCTGATATTAATTGTATTATTAAAATAGAGAAAACAAAACTGATTTCAAAGATGATAAAATACACACACATTTTGTTGTGTACACAACATTTTTTAGACGTCTAAAAACACACACACACACACACACACACACACATACATACACACACACATACATACATACACAACTGGGAGCTGTGGTACAGAATTGCTGCAAGGTCAAACACCAGTGTCAACCATGACACACTGCCTGCAACGGGCCTTGTTAACCCACGCCCTCATCCTCGCTCTCGTCCTCCCCCCATCCCTCCCTCTTCCTCATCCTCTTTTTCTTTCTCTCATATCCACAGGGGAAAAGAATGCAGTGACGCTACAAACACGTGGGCTCCCGAAACAAAGGGCTGAAATCCACAACCGACCCTCAGCTCAGGAGCGACACCTTTAACATGTTACATAATTACACCGAAGTCCAGAAGCGGCTGAATTTTAGGGACTCCAGAGACGCGCGTTCGTCGGTTAGCTCTCGTGCAGGTGCAGTGAGTGAATGAAGAAGAGAGAATGGGGGAAGAAAAGGTGAGATTGCAGAAGCACACACTGCCAAGGCCGCCGTATCCCCGTCACAGGAAAACTGCCTCAGGCCCATTTTAATCATCTGGACATTCACATCCATCCCTCCATTCCCCCTTTCCTCTCTCGCTCTTTTTCTCTCAGGGGCCAAATCAGCGGGGAAAACTCAACGCTGACCCCTGGGACTCAGGCAAGGAAGAGGGACCTGTCTATCCATCCATCCAAACATACATATACACAGGGAGAAAAAGAAACAAAAGAGAGGGAAGAGGAGAGAACTTACTAGAAGAGAAGAGAAGAGAAGAGAAGAGAAGAGAAGAGAAGCGAAGAGAAGAGAAGAGAAGAGAAGAGAAGAGAAGAGAAGAGAAGAGAAGAAGCAAAAATGAGAAGAGAAGAGAAGAGAAGAGAAGAGAAGAGAAGAGAAGAGAAGAGAAGAAAAGAAGAGAAGAGTAGAGAAGAAAGGAAAGAAAGGGAAACAAAGGCATGGGAGAGGTGAAAGGATGAGTGAAGATATGAGAGGAGACAATGGGAGAAGAGAAGAGAAGAGAAGAGAAGAGAAGAGAAGAGAAGAGAAGAGAAGAGAAGAGAAGAGAAGAGAAGAGAAGAGAAGAGAAGAGACCCTTGTGCAACGCCAAGGCCTGAAGCAGGAGACTTTAAAATGGCCGCTGGTGTGTGATGCACTCCCCTCCTCCTATTCCTCCTCCTCCTTCTCCGTGTGTGTGTGTGTGTGTGTGTGTGTGTGTGTGTGTGTGTGTGTGTGTATATAAGTAAGAGGAGGTAAAAGTGAGCTGATGACTCTGGGTGAATCTCGAGCAGCAGATCTGACAGGAGCCATTTGACCCAGAGCTACACTGGGAGCAGGGAGGACTACGAGAACACCATACACACATTCATTATTAATAACCCTCTCTCTCTCTCTCACACACACACACACACACACACACACACACACACACACACACACACACACACACACACATGCACACAGGGGACGGTTGGATAGGAAATAGGGGTAGAAAGAGAGAGGGAGGGATAGAGAGAGAAAGACAGAAGTGTGTGAATAAAAGAAGTGAAAAACAAAAGGAAGGACGGAGCAAAGATCTTTTTTTTTTTTTTTGCTCTCTATAAGCCTAATTATAACATGACTTTTTACAGCACAGCATTTTTACAGTAGCTCATGCTAGTCCTGCACTTACTCTAAGGTCATGGGAAGTTATTAATAATTTTTAAAAATAACCGCTTATAGTGTGAATTATAAATAAAGAAGAAAAAAAAAAAACAAGAAAGGCTTACAGCAGTGCAAAGTGTTTTAGAAAAACATCCACCAAGTTGCTTTTGTGTCCTGACAGATCTGTCACATTAACTTCGCTCATCGTATGAAGTACACCGCCGGATTTATTGTCCGTTTATGGTAGACTGTGTGTTTTTGTTCTTCTCCTATCACCGTGTATGATATAAAAGCCAGTCCTTGGAGAGATGCAGAGGCCAAAACAAGGCCTTTTGGTTCCGTTTTCCCTCACACCAAAACGCTGAGCAAGTAGAGCGAGCTCACCAAAGCGGAGAAATCCCCACGGGGCCAGAAAATTATCAAATAATTTGTTATATTGCTTTGAAGAATTGCCCCTGCTGAAGGAAAATGAAAAAGAAAGCGTGTAGGTGGTGGTTTCGTTTGGTATGCGCGCGCGCACACACACACACACACACACACACACACACACACACACACACACACACACACACAGATGCACACTGAGAAGCTCATCTAGCTGTTGGATTGAATAAAGAATGAACAGAATCAAAGTCAGTGTTATTCCGACTCAAGCTGCTTGCACTTATTGCGTCGGAGTCGCTCTCTTCCACCTCGTCCAGGTTTCGCTCGCAAACTTCGGCATGTCACCAGCACAAATCCAAATAAACCCCACAGCACGTCCGCGTGTGATCATGTATTTCTGAGCTGTGGATAAATCATTGAGCGTATTTAATCATTGATGGGATTTGGAGAGATTGGATTAGTGGACTCTCTGGTCCGTCCGAATTATAAGACATGGAATAATATAACGCAGGTACAAACCAGTAACCAGCTTTCTTCCGGAAACTTCATCAAGTCACAGCAGCAGCAAAGTAATACTAACGCGCTCATTCTAATACCTTATCATTTCTATAGTAACAACTTACACTGGGATGTATGACGGGCGCGCCACATAGACAGACTTGAAAATACGTGTGTAATTGTTGATGTGGTTAAGTTTTCTGTAAGGAAATGTTTACTTAGCATTTATGGAAGGAGTCTCCAGTGTCAGTGCTTTGTAACAGAGATAAAGCTGTAAGTTTTCTGACACGTCATTCTTTAATTAGTGTAAAAGTTTCACCGTTGGCAAACTGTTGGAAAAGAATAAAACACTTGGAGACATGCTGTAAAAGGAAAATAATCAGGTGATTAGGTGATTGAGGGGGTTACAGTAACTTCAGCACCCTGTTGGTAAGTATTTTTCTATAACAGCACATACCTCAAGTGTTTTATTCCTTAGTTATGGACAAGTAATAATGATAAATATTTTATTTTGATATATATATATTAATCCTGGAAACAGTGACCAGCAGTGACTATGCTTCGCATCGGCCCGTTGTTGATAACCTTCCTGTAACACCTGCTCTAAAACATGACGTATATCACAAAATGGCAAAATCAAAAATCATCCATGGCTTTGCTTTATAAATCACAGCACGTCCAGTGGCAGAAAAATCCGTCTTATAGACCAGAAAACACAAAAGCACCACAGAGACGGAATTAAAGTACAACAAACCTACAAATGTGTGAGGTTTCTATTAAAATCTATGTGTTGTATGGGTTATATGTCGTTTGTTTTAGCTCTATCCCCCCTTCTGAAGCCCTCTCCTCCCTTTTCGCGCTCTCCCTCCTTTCTCCGTCTGTATGATGGACACACTGGCTGGCCCACATTAATTCTCTCTGCTCCATGCCTATCGATCCACGGCCCGCTCCCCAATTGCATTACACAGGCAGGCAGGCTGTTTTCTCACATTCGCCAAACACACACACAATCAAAAACACGCACGCTATATTTAAGGGGGGTGGGGGGTGGGGTGGGGGGTTTGTGATGGGGGGAAGGTGAGACAGCAAGGCGGCGAGGCGTCTCCTGATAAAATAAGGAGAAAGAAGAAAGCACTCGGGCTTCGGGCTCAGGCGGAAGGGGAAACGCATAGGCATAGAATAGCATTCTTTCCATTTCCCTCTCTATTTCGTCTTTGCATGTGTGTGTGTGTGTGTGTGTGTGTGTGTGTGTGTGGGTGTGCGTGGGCGTGTTAATTGACAGCTTCCTTCATTACTCCAGCCCATTTAGCAGCACTGTCTGTTTTCATAGAGCACTCTCACGGCTCAGACAGCGAGCTAAAGAGACTCTATACGCACACCGGATGTGTCTGAGCACAATATTATCACATAAACACTAAATTACATAAATACCCACTGGTGCTCACACCCCCGAACCCTGAGGGAGTCCGGAATTTAGAAAAGCTCTTTCCGAGCCGAATGCGGCGTATTAGAGCAGGACGATACTTGACCGAGACGACGCTAGAGTACTGGCCGACAGGAAATGTGAACCACTTCTACGCATCACACACCAAAACACTCTCTAGACCTAAAGTGCTCAATAATCGAGTTTCGGAAGGCAAACAAGTCACGAGCGTTTAAACAAACTGAAGGGAAAAAAGCGCTCCTAGGATAGGAAGGGAAATAATTGGGGACAAAATGGTGAAAAAAAAACAAAAACAGAGGTGAGAAGATGTGCTTCACAGAGAACTTTAGGGTGAGAATAAATGAACTTTGTTACTGAGGTTATTGCTCAATTGCTTTTTAAGTTGGAAATAATGATATTGATTTACAAAAGATCCTTCTGTCACTTAACTTTATATCAAGAAAAAACAATCAAGAATTTTACATTCTTCTTCTTTCACTTAGCTTCCGTGTTTTATGCCGTCTTTTTCTTCTCTTTTTTTATTCACATGGTAACTATGCTAATTGGTGTCACTGTTTAGGAGAAGGGAAGGTAAAAGTAAATTAAAATCTACTGATTAAATTCAGGGTGGCATGACCAGGGTCCCCGGTTCGATCCCGAGCTCGGGTTACTGTCTATGGAGTTTCACACGTTCTCCCTGTGTCCGTGTAGGTTCCTTCAGGTTCTCCGGTTTCTCCCCCACCTCTCAAAAACATGCTAGGTGGATTGGCTATGATAGGGGTGTATGAGAGCGTGCATGGTGCCCTGTGATGGACTGGTGTCTCATCTGAGGTGAATTCTGTTGCCTTGTGCCCCGTATTCCCGGGATTGGCTCCGGATCCATCGTGATCCTGACCGGAAGAAAGCGCTTACTGAAAACGCATGAATGAATGACTTAACACAGTTTGAAGCATAGTTCTCCCAAGTTTAAAGGAAAGAAGGATGGATTGAAAACTGAAGGGATGGAAGGATAGTGTAGGGATAGATGTAGAGAGCAAACGAGGAGCATACACTTGTGAAAATGTCATCCTTCGATAGAGCACCGTATCTATGGTGCCACTAATCCGTACTACGGTAACAGCATGGATTAAATTCTTGCGTATGTGTGTATAAAGCTCTCAAAAGGCTACACCTGACATTTTCTTGAAAACTACGTTTTGGAGAAAGAAGAGGAAGATGGAGATTCACGCTGATCGATGTTCGCTCTTGCCCACAACTCTAAGCTGGTCGAGTGCAAGAGATTACTCTGTCCAGCCTTCCTTGTGTTGCTAACCAACCTTTCTCTTCCTCAGTAAGAGCAGGAAAAGGTCACTCATTCATGTCCTCAGCTGCCGCTGCCCAGTGTGCGTCTGCTCGCTCTGAGTGACCTTTTACTCAAATCCTGCGCATAAGTGGCCGTCATGGACGCGTGATTCAGAGCAGAACCAGAGCGAACTGTCAATCAATAGTGCGGTGTAATGTTAATGTTATACATCTCCTCTCTCTCTACATGCAACTATTCAAAGGTAAGGAGTTTTACTGCGATGAGATTTATAAAAAAAAAAAGGGGAAAAGGAAATGAAAGTGGAAACAAAAAGAAAAGTAGAAAATAAAGGAAAGGAAAGAAGAAGGGACAGAAAAGGGAAGAAAAAAGAAAGGAAAATGGGAAGAAACGGGGAAGGGATGGGAAGGAAAGGAAAGGAAAGGAAAGGAAAGGAATCCTAACACTTTCTTGCTGGAAATGTCAAGCACTGTCAGATCTATGTGTGTGTGTGTGTGTGTGTGTGTGTGTGTGTGTGTGTGTGTGTGTGTGTGTGTAGGAACAGCTCAGATTCACTGACCCTTGCAGTCCTGTACCCTGGTGAGGTCACTGCTGCCACGGTAACACTACACTGACCAGCAATGGTTCCCATAGCAACTGCTCCCTAGAGCCAACGCCTGTCTCCTGCCAAACGTCAGGTCAGGCTCCGTCACACACACACACACACACACACACACACACACACACACACACACACACAGAGAACTGACAGTGCATAATGGCATTTCCAGGAACAAAGTGTAAACACATAGGATATGCAGGTCTCTGAAGGAGAGGAAGCATGTTCTGCATTAATGAACGCCCAGAGAGACAACACACACACACACACACACACACACACAAACACACACACACGCGTTCTAAAGGTGCTACTGAAATCTTAGTGTGGTCAAAAATAAGACACAGCATCTAAAAGAATCCTCTCTGTCTCCATGCATTATTCATCACACACACACACACACACACACACACACACACACACACACACAAAGATAAAAGCTCCAAACTTCAGCCTTGTCTTCCACTTCTCTATTTCTGACCAACGTCCCAAAGGCAACAGCGGCTTGTCTGCCTCAGATACATTACAGAGAGCGGGAACACTGTGTGTGTGTGTGTGTGTGTGTGTGTTTGTATGAAGGCCAACTCTTCAGGCTTTCTGGGAAAGACTCAAACAAACACCCACTTTCCCAACAGTGCTAGCTGAGAATGAGAAGTGAGGTGGAGGGCAGGTTAGGCTGGGGGAGGGGCCACTAGCTAGCTCGCTAATTCTACCACAAACCAACTAGCAAATCAACTAGCAGCTAGGCTAGTCAGAAGACCTGGCAAAAGTAAGAGATAGCCGGTTCTCATTAAAAAAGGGCACATTTTTTATTTTTGTGCTGGTAGACCTATGTTTTTGTCGTGGTGAGTGACTTTTCAGGGATTTCTTCATGAGTTAAGCAGTTACGAGCAGAGAAGCAATAAAATGTGCACACACTGAGGACTTCTACAATAAAATACAAGAGGTTAGCTTAGCTAGGTCAGTTATGCTCAGATTAGCCTAATTAGAAGACACTAGCTTAGCTAATGGCATGTTACAATACTAAAGCTAAATCCGTGACTGAGTTCTAATTATGTTTTTTTTTTTGTTAGGTTAATTAATACAATTATATCATGTTATGTTGAATTCTCAAATCTAATTGGTCAGAAACTGCTGATTAATTTTCTATAACAGCAGCTCTGGCGGTAGTGTAGGTCTTTATTGATGCGCTCGTTCCAATACGTTATCGTTTCTATAGTAACAGCTCATGCTCCCTGTAATTTAGGTCTGATAATAAACATTAAAATGTGGTGGTGTTGTTTAACAAAGAAAGGCATGTAACTGTTGGTTGTCTTCTGTAAGGAGACATTTATTTAGCATTTACAGAAGGAGTCTCCAGTGTCAGCACTTTGTAGCGGTCAGTAGGTTTTCCACCATAGGAAAGTCTTCAAGACAGAGGAGTTTGCGCTTTGTGGTTTCTCGGAAACATGACAGGCCGCGTTTTGTTTTTTGTTTGTTTTTGTTTGTTTTTTTTGGTCTTATTAACTTCAAGAAAGTGATAAACAGCTATTTATAGCAACTATAACGTAAATGATAACAGGAACCATCTTGTTTCCTAGATGCTGCACAATATTAAATGCAGCTATAAATGGATAAAAAGATGATGATGTTCTTTACTACATAAAAAAAAAAATTATTGTCAAATTGTTGTGGTACAAGAGGAATAAAAGACTTCGGGACGTTCTGCTACTGGGAAGAAATTATCATCGGGGTGGTATTAGTAACTTCGCTTTATCACACCATCTCATCTTTGATAATTTTCTTCTTATCGCTAAATTGCTTAATGGGAAAGGAGGGGAAGGGAGAGGAAGTTGAGGAAATGAAAAAGGAAAGGGAAAGAAAAGAGCAAAAAAAAAAGAAAGTAAAAAGGGAAGGGAAGAGAAAATGAAAGGAAATTGGAAAAGGAAAGGAAAGGAAAATGGGAAAGGAAAGGAAAGGAAAAAGAAAATTATGAAGGAAAGGAAATGGGAAAGGAAAAGGGAAGAGTAGGGAAGAGGAAGGGAAAAGGAAGGAAAGAAAAAAGGGAAAGGAAAGGGAAAATAGAAGGAAAGGGATAGTTCAATAGTTCTCACCTGGATAGTTCTCAGATCAATCTGGTCAGTTTCAGCAGCGATTTTCCCACTTTTTTTTTTTTTTATCTTTTTCATTTTTATTCAAATTTTGCTGAATGTTTAATATTAGAAACATATTTCACGCTACAGTTTAAGACTTTAAGACGGCCCTGACCTCAGGTTTATGACAATATGACATCATTCTACCACTGCAAGATACCCGGCACAGGCACTGATAACAGGCTAACGCTAATGTCATCTGTATTTGCTTACTCTTAGCTGATTCTGGTGGGACGACAGCAAAATATTCCGTGTGTGTGTGTGTGTGTGTGTGTGTGTGTGTGTGTGAGAGTGTGTGTGTGAGAGAGAGAGAGAGAGAGAGAGAGAGAGAGAGCATGCTGGTGTGCTGCTCCTTTTCTTAATGTGTTTAGACCATGAGTAATAGTGCCAGAGCTGCCATCTCACCACGCCATCATACACATAATTGGTTAATGCTTCAAAAGACACATCAGCACACACACACACACACACACACACACACACACACACACACACACACACAAACAAACAAACAAACAAGCACACACTTTAAGTGTTTAGAAGTGTCTTGTTGGTCAGACACACACAAAGTACCTTCCACACAGAGGCTATATGCACTCGAATCCACTGATGCATGGCTAAGCAGTATCAAGGATAGGAAGGGAACTGTGTGTGTGTGTGTGTGTGTGTGTGTGTGCTGATGTCTAAATGTGAGAACATGTTGATATAAACTTCTGTTACTGAGAAAGGGAAAATTAATGACGATCTCCTCCCGTCCCCTCGCTCTATAGCTGTTCTAACATCGCCACCATGTTGTGATGAAATTACAGTGATTATGAGATGATTCTGGTCCGAGCGGTTCGTCTCCTCAGATTTGGTAATCCGGTGTTTCTATGGCAACGTACACAACGGGAATGTAGAAAACATCTTTGGCATGTTTTAAGATTCTACAAGCTAAAAAGTTAAACTACACCTATACTGATTATATATTTAAGACATTTTCATAATTACATAAATAACAACAACAACAACACACACATGTACGGTACTTACGTGAGCTGACAGAATCCACATACTGAGGCAGGTACGGAGCCCACATGTCGATGGTGTCCTTCCTGCCGGATTGACCAATCCTGCGCAGCTCTGCTAACAGGAGAGCCTGGGCCGCTTCCCTCACCTGCAACACACACACACACACATGCTCTTCATCATTTCACAAGAAGTCTGCTTTTTCCAGACACCTCACACACACACTATGAAAAAACAGAAGAAAAAACTATGATTACATATACTCAAAAGTTATGATAGTAAGAATAACAAATGTAAAGCTAGAGTGAATAATGTAAAACAATGTAAAGTTCTTGTGAATAATGTAAACCTCAAGTGAGTACAAATAACGTAAATGTAAAACAATGTAAAGTTCTTGTGAATAATGTCAACGTCAAGTGAGTACAAATAACGTAAATGTAAAAACAATGTAAAGTTCTTGTGAATAATGTCAACCTCAAGTGAGTACAAATAACGTAAATGTAAAACAATGTAAAGTTCTTGCGAATAATGTAAACCTCAAGTGAGTACAAATAACGTAAATGCAAAACAATGTAAAGTTCTTGTGAATAATGCAAACCTAAAGTGAGTACAAATAACGTAAATGTAAAACAATGTAAAGTTCTTGTGAATAATGCAAACCTAAAGCGAGTACAAATAATGTAAATGTAAAACAATGTAAAGTTCTTGTGAATAATGTAAACGTCAAGTGAGTACAAATAACATAAAACAATGTAAACTTCTTGTGAATAATGTAAACATCAAGTGAGTACAAATAACGTAAATGTAAAACAATGTAAAGTTCTTGCGAATAATGTAAACCTCAAGTGAGTACAAATAACGTAAATGTAAAACAATGTAAAGTTCTTGTGAATAATGCAAACCTAAAGTGAGTACAAATAACGTAAATGTAAAACAATGTAAAGTTCTTGTGAATAATGCAAACCTAAAGCGAGTACAAATAATGTAAATGTAAAACAATGTAAACTTCTTGTGAATAATGTAAACATCAAGTGAGTACAAATAACGTAAATGTAAAACAATGTAAAGTTCTTGTGAATAATGTAAATTTAAAGATTGTGTAAATAAGGTAAATGTAAAGCTAGTGTAAATGCAATGCAGAGTTAATGTAAATGTAACAAAGCTGATTCAAGCTGATTTAAAAGACATAAAGACATGTCTAGCTAGTGTAAATAATGTAAAGGTAATGTAAACAACTTAACTGTACAGTTGGTATACATAATGTCAATTTAGTGCTAATGCAAATGTACTGTAAAATGAATTTAAATGCAACACAAGCCTGATGTAAATGTGACAAACATCACGTAAATTATATTATGCTGTAGTATGTGCAAATTCAATTAAAGATGTAAAGATGTAAAGATACTGTTAATGTAAAGCCAAAGTACATAATTGTTTTGAATGTTAAAAAGAATGTAAAGGTAAAGTAAACATATTCATAAATGAAATATAAGGTTAAAATTGTAGCTGTAAAGCTGATGAATACTTTATGAGCATAATGTACAAAAAAAACACTAATATATATGTAAAAAACATTAAACTGTAAATAAATCAATAAATGTAAATGCAAATGTCAAGTTAATGTAAAGACGCTATGAATGCAAATACTCTGCTAATGTATGTAAAATGCTAAAAATGTATTTTCAATAATAGATTTGTAATAAATGTAGTAGTTTCATTATAATTATGTGTATACGTGTGTGTGTGTGTGTGTGTGTGTGTGTGTGTGTGTGTGACTTGACTAACACACCTCCAAGCAGCGATCCTGCCACCTGCGAGCGAGCATCTCCAGTAGGGGAGGTCTGAACTTATCGAGCCCCAGCAGATCAGGCAGCATCACACAGTGCATCGCAGCCAGCTGACTCCAACCTGGAAAAGCGCACACACACACACACACACACACACACACACACACAGTCAGAGAGCACACAACACTTCCGTACATTAACACACACACACACCTTCTGTACATTTCAAATTTGGGAAAAAAGATTCATTTTTCTTTAGAAGTTTTTATTTAAAATATTGATTACTAAACTTTGAGACTAAAGAGAAAGACGAGTATCAGTTCAGAGAAAGCATCAGTGAACATAAGGAATGCTGGCGAGGAAACACACTTTAACAAATTTCAAAACAGAGAATGTGCTGTCACATATATTAGAATATTAATATATGGTGTAGCTTTTGAAATGAGGTCAGGTCACATATTCTGAGGATCGAACAAATAAACAACAATTAAAACGGCAAAGAAATTCTCGGAATTTCTTTGTGGAAGTATACACGTACTTACCTTCACAAGAAGTGAAATCATTTTTTTTATAGATTTAGCCATGCAAAATCTGTCAGAGTCATATTTTCCGAACTATAAATCACTCTAGAGTATAAAACGCACCCTGGGAAGTGAATCAATAAATATTTTGCTTTGTCACAGTCATGTTCCGGGGAATTTTATTTCACAAATATTAAAGTGCACAATTTCACATCATGTAGCAGTTGATTTGAATGTTCCTGTGTGTGCGTCATAGAAAAAAAATCATACAACTGGAATAAACTGATAAAAAAAAATTATGACACGTGTCATTTTGCAGGTTCTACTGAAAGGCATAAATAATAAAAATGCACCTTATAGTCCGGAAAATATGGTAATTATACATATTGTACATTGTAAGACTTGTTAAAGATGATTCAATTAATCATAGATGACGATTTGCTCTAAAGTCATCCAGTAAACAAATCCTGAAAGATCAACACAAGCTGTAAAGTAAAAATGTAAAGTGTAAAAAAGTTAAAGGAGGAAATTTAAATGGAACAAACTTTGCTTTGAATTGACTTAAAAGTTGTCTGGTTGTAGATTTTTTTGAAATGATTATAATTACCTTCTGACAAGACATCTTGCTCACGTAGTGATTAAACAATATGTATATATCTTTAGATAATGCAACAAGTATAAAATGTCAAATAAATAAATAAATAAATAAATAAATAAATAATTTAAAATAAAAAAGATATTAACAAAAATAGAATCTTCTGCTCGTGTTTTTTTTTTTAATTTGAATTTGACAGAATAGTTAACATTGTCAAAAGTCATGCTGTGCAATTTAAAAATAAAATAATAAATTTTTAATAATACAAGAAATTCAGTGCCAAAATGAAGACGACTAATCTTCATAGTTTTCATAGTCACATATTCACAAAAAATTATAATAATAATTAAAAATAGACTTGTGGTATGATGTGGTACATTTATTTATAAATTTTTTTACTGGTCTGAAGGAATTAAAAAGTGTTCATATTCTTTCAAGGAGAAAGTGAATAGTTTACGCGTGTACTGCACAGTTGCCCTATTGTAAAGACAGCGAGCATGCTGATAGGTGTGTGTGTATACGCACAGCAAGATTGTAAACAAAACACACGCAAACACACACACTTGCACAACTACAACCACGATACACAAGGACAAAACCAGACAGGACAAATATAGACGACAAACACACACACGATCACTGAAGAGGAGAAAAAAACAGAAGGGCAGGGCAAGGCAGATGAGTTCACTGAGAAAAAGAGAGAGTGAGAGAAAAAAGATGGGTGCTTCTCTTTTGTGGTACCTTCATTTACGGAGGGAGAGGAATGAAAGGTGGAGGCGGCGTGAGGCGCCCCTGTGCCGGGTGCGAGAGCGGAGGTGGAAGCGGCAGCAGCTTGCAAAGGAGAGAAACAAAGAAAGAAGTGAAAAGGAATAAAAAGGGGGAAAAACAGGGACAAATAAAGAAAACGAAAGAAAAAGAAAGACGTGCGGCCTCCGGCGGCGTTGCATGAACAAGAGAAAAAGCAGTTAGTCAAACGAAAAAGACGCAGACAAAAACTCTCACGTACACTTAAAGACGTCTAAAAGGTTTTCAACTTAAATAGACAACTTTTTTTTTTTTTTTTTTATGTAAAGTTGGGAAAATTCAAGTGACCAGCATTTTTTCCATCATTAAATACATTAAATATCTTCTGAAATCTTGTAAACCTTAATCTTAAAGTAATTTCACAACTTAAGATTTTTTCGCAACAAATTTAGTTAAAAATTCTTAACTGATTATAATAATATAGTACAAATATGAATCTAATTCATATGGTAATGTGAGAATCCTATAAAGTATGTAATTATATAATCAAAGCTTCATACCATTTAATCAAATGAAGCTTCATACCATTTAATTTTTGTGTTTAGTACTAAACCTATTTTATTATATCACAGGTAGAAAACATACTTCAGAATTACTTCTGCCAAAAACATTAACATTCACCGACATCAAAAAGAAGCACAAACAACGAGACAAATAGAACTGTGCAAAAGAAATCTTCACGAGAGACATTTTCCGCATAAACACAAACTGAATCCAGTGTGGAACCTCAGTGGACAAAGCATCTGACTCCACTTTAGATCTCTGCAGATGGACAACAGAGTTCTCATTTACCACGGCAGCTTAATGAAGCTGAAATCCCTGCCTGTGACTGAACGAGAAAGGAACGATGCATCCCATGAGTACTCCTTGAGGGATGACAAAGATGGCAGAACGGTGCTGAAGCCATGCACATTGACAACAATGATTCAGAACATGGAGCAGCCCACAGGAACAACAGCATAACACATGGATCTGAGATCCTCTTGGGTACCACCATGGTATAACTGTTGCTTCATCAGCTATATATAAGTAGTTTGTTGAAGGTTCTGCCCCAGTGACTGTCGAAGGTTCTGCCCCAGTGACTGTCGAAGGTTCTGCCCCAGTGACTGGTGAAGTTTCTGTGCTATTGACTGGTGAAGGTTCTGCCCTAGTGACTGGTGAAGTTTCTGTGCTATTGACTGGTGAAGGTTCTGCCCTAGTGACTGGTGAAGGTTCTGCCCTAGTGACTGGTGAAGTTTCTGTGCTATTGACTGGTGAAGGTTCTGCCCTAGTGACTGGTGAAGGTTATGTGCTAGTGACTGGTGAAGTTTCTGTGCTATTGACTGGTGAAGGTTCTGCCCTAGTGACTGGTGAAGGTTATGTGCTAGTGACCGATGAAGGTTCTGCCGATGCACTAGGTTCTACCCTAGTGATGGCAGGAGGTTTTGTGCCTGCAGTTGGAGCTGTCTCTGCCCTAGCGAACGGAAAGGGTTCTGTACCTGTGAACAGCGAAGATCCTGTTCTACCAACTGGAGGAGAATCTGTGCAAGTGCTGGAGAAAGATCTATTCTAGGGACTAAAAAAGGTTCTGTGCTAGGTAATATTGAGGATCTGGCCTAGATACAAGTTCTATGCTAGGGAACGGTGAAGGACAAAAAGGGCTCTCTCCTAGTAACTGATGAAGCTTCTGTGATAGTGACTGAAGAAACCTCTATTCTAGGGACTGAAGACGGTTCTGTCCTAGTGTTGGATAAAAGTCCTGTGCCAGTGACTGAGGAAGTTTCTTCACTAGCAACCAAAGTGGGTTCTGTCCTAGTGACCAGAAAGCATTCTCTTCTGGTGCCTGGGGAAGGTTCTGTGCTAGTGCCTAGGGAAGATCCTTTCTGTGCAAGTGAGCGGTAAAGATTGTGTCCAATTGACTGATGACGGTTCTGTGCAAGTTACTGGTGAAGATTCTGTGGCATGAGAAGGTACTGTGTTTATTACCGGATTCCAGAACTGCCTGAAAGTCATTGTTGGCCTCTTCAGCTAGACCCGTAAACCTTAAAGGATTCTTGTTTCTTAGATTTCCACTTGTAAGTCGTTTTGGATAAATGTGGTGCCAAATGAATAAGTGCAATTCAAAAAACAGTTTCCTCTAATTGTGATGCTAAAAAAAGTTCCATTGATTGGAACAACTCTCTCAATCTGTTCATTCTCTTTCCTCTCTCTCAAGCCCCTTCATTTACCTTAATGGCTATGTGACAGACAGGAAAATTTGCACAAAAAAGGCTTGCGTTTGTTTAACCGAGTCTGCATGACAAGGACGGCGCACGCTCTTGCCTTTCTCCCGGCTCTGGGTTTAAAGAACGACTCTATTAAAAAACACTTAATAAGACAATCTAAGAGTGGTTTTTGCAAACCGGTTCGGATCAATAACCGAGGAACCATGTACAGAGATGAGGAGAGGAAAGGAGCTACATGCGTTGAATAACTTTCATTATGTCTTTAAGCCTAAAGAGCGCGGAAGGATCAATAAGCTCAACGCATCTTAGCAGCCGAGCTCACTTTTCCCTCTTACGCCTTCTCACTGATAAATCCACCGAAAAAGGACATTTAGCCTCTTTTTGTCTTTTAAACCAACCGACGTGGCCTGTCTTTTACTCGGCGTGAGAATCCATCGGACAGGCACGCGTCGGAAATCTGGCACGGAGAGCCCGATCTCTTGTGCGTTAGAAAAGGCAGAGGTGATTAGCATGTGAAAAAGGAAAGAAAAAGCGGAGAGCCCTTATGGCGAGAGAAAGCGAACAATAGCGAGTGCCACGTGGCAATTTTCAGCACGCCCCGTCACACTTCCTCTCAAAGGGAGCGAACGGGAGCGTGGCATGAGTAAGTGAACACAAATGATCCCACACGCCACAGCTCTATTGTGCCGGGACAATGGCCGCTCCTGCGGGGTAACAAATTAGGCCACGTGTGGGGATGAGTGTGTATGTGTGTGTGTAGCTAACAGGTTCACAACAATGAAGGTCAAATCAGTTGATTTTTTTTTAAATGTGCTCTGGTGGTTTTAAAGATGTACACTCGATATACAGTTAAGTGCAAAAGTTTGTACACCCTTAGAACAAAACGAAGAATTTTTGTTTATTCCGACAACACGTTTAGAGTGCTAGGCTTCACAATTATTTCATTATCATCACTAGTAACAAAAATACATTCATAACAGCTTATGCAGTGACTCCAATAGTGAACATCAAAATGTTACCAGTTCATCCTTTGCCTTTATAGCTGTATCTCTTTCGTATCCTCTTTTCTTGACATACATGTAACTCGATGTCCAAATGTCATACGCTGGACATCGAAAGGGTCATGGCAAAAAAAAAAAATTGGGGGGTTTCTAAATTTTGCTTTATGATTTGGCATGCTTTCTTGCTGCAAGATAAACCCACATTTCATTTCTTTAAATTCTGTTCTTGTAGTTAAACTGTAAAAGAGGCATAAAATGTCTTTCTTCCTTTTTTTCCCCCCCCCAGAACCAATGGGGATGCAAATAAACTAGCTGTTACTATTATTTTAAGCCCAAACATGTTACTACAACTGTTCAAAAAAGTAATATCACCTAGTTTTACATCATATTACAGATATATTTTTAAAAAATTATATAACCTATATGTACAGCAATTTCATCTGAAAGATTCATTATTAAAATTATATATAAGTATAGTGGGTTTAAAAAAATCAGATCCCTGTTTTTGCAGAAAATATTGCGTTATAGATTTTATCTAAAACGGATTCAATGAATTTTTTTGGATTTCAATCTACACACAATAATCCATAATGACAAAGCGAAAAACAAGTTTTTAGAAATTGTGTTTGAATGTTGAAAACGGAATGCCTGAAGCTGTAAGAATTGTTAAAATAAATGCCTCATCATTTCAATCTTTTGGGCTGAATGTTTAGAAAAAGATTCATTAAATTAACAAGATTTTGAAGTCTAAGACATTTAAAAACATCAAAGTTTAAATTTTGTTTTTCCCCCCTACAGATCACTCCTTCATGAGATGTACTAAATATTTTACTAGTACAACATGTGTGTGTTAGGTATGTGATAGGCGTGTGTGTGTGTGTGTGTGTGTGTTTTCCCCAGAGGTTCCCTGTGCACCCCAGGCTGGTTGTGTGTCGAACGGCCGTAGTGAAAGGAGATTTCTCATGTTGTTTTGCGCTTTTACATCATGACTTTTCCCTTGAGTGAGGGAACAAGAAAGAACCAGAGATAGAGACAGACAGATAGATAAGAGACAGGGAAAGAGAGAGCAAAAGCAAGAGAGAGAGCGAGAGAGAGAGAGAGAGAGAGAGCGAGAGAGAGAGAGGGAGACTCTTTGTAGTTACCTTGTTTGATCTGGGACTGCATTGCCGGGGTGGAGACCTGGGGGGGCGTCTTTTTGGGGCTCTCTGGGGCACCGGGTCTTGGAGGCCTGAAACACAAAGGCCAAATGAAATATTAACACACTGCTCACAGCTTAGAGTTCTTTTCGACAAAGTGTGTGCGCGCATATATAGGCCTGTGTGTGTGTGCTGACTTATCAAAGCTCGCTAGCACATCTTTATAAAATCCTGTCTTTATAAAGAGCTAATAATTTACGAAGAACAAATTACTGATGAAACCTTTTCTGGGAGTTTGCAGTTCATTTATTTAAAAAAAAAAAAGAAAAAGAAAAAGTAAAGTAAAACACTTCTGGAACAGATATTTTTTATTTATTCCTTTTTTTTTTTTTTTTTTTTTTTTTTTTTTTTTTTTTTTTTTTTTTTTTTTTTTTTTTTTTTTTTTTTTTTTTTTTTTTTTTTTTTTTTTTTTTTTTTTTTTTTTTTTTTTTTTTTTTTTTTTTTGCTTGTTCTCACCTTCACTGTAAAAGTTTTTCTTTTTTTGACTAACTTGAGACTAATAATTTTAATACTTATATGTTTTTTATACTTTACACTGTGTGCAATGTATTTATTTATATAATCATATTATACATTATATATATATATACACACATGAATATTCCTCAGTAAAATACATCACAGGTATGCTATAGTTGAGGGGATTTCATTTCAAACTTTACAAACTATTACAATAATAATACTGGGATATATTTATTTTTGGGTAAAATAAATCCTAGGCTTGTCTAGCATTACGTATTATGTTTATTCATGTAAATTGTAGATTCGTAACCTTATCACATTCACAGCATAATTAGAAAATGTGTCATGTCTATACACGCCTATAAACGTTCATGCTTTATAAACCAAAGCATCTTTAATAATCAAAGCAGAACCCAAAGCAGTGTTTCTGATGCCACCCCCTCGCTGCCGTCTTCTGCAATTATGTAGAGACTTCACGCTTTCATTACCAGACATAAAAGATTTTTATGAGTGATAAAAATGATTTATGCTGCAGTTAGGTCATGTTTATGAGGGGTACTGGCAGAGCCTTGAAAGTGGCTGTCAGAACGAGAATCGCTGCTACCGGGTCGAGCTTTAAAAGCCTGACATTGAAAACACGACTGGAAGAAGAAACCAGGGTAAAGAAATAAAGCCAAAATGGCTGAAACAGCTTCCACAACATTCCCAAAAGGCAAATGGCCACATTTATCAATCGTTTATCAAAATTTTGTGTAAATGTTTTCGGCCAAACCAAACAAAAAAAAATCCCCGCCAAACGCTTTGGTTAACTGCGATTTTCTTTTCTACATACTCGTGTGTGTAAACTGATGATTGTTGATATGCCAATCAGCCATAAATGTCCAAGCACGTACATGGCACAGCTGATTCAGTTGTAGCGACGCCCCCAAAACTCTATAAATGGCTCACAAATGCTGAAAATGACAAAACGGTGACTAACCTGCGAAAGAACACATCCTAAATGCAGCGTGCATTCAATCTTCCAATGATGCAGCTCAGCCAATGCAGCGCATCGGCTACAATAGACACATGCTAACTCTTCCTCCTTTTACAGGACGCAATTACTTTTGTCCTAACTGAATAGCTAGTCTTATTGGGTAATTTACATATTTCTTTTGGATTGCTTTGTCTCAAGTCATTAATATGAAACAAATGATTTTCACAAAATTGGTGTGCAATTGAACCCGCATATACGTATATATTTACACAAACTTGTAGGACACGAATGTTTTTCCGAACCAGCCGCTGCTCATACAGCACTATTTAACCTCCGCTGTTATCTCAGTCTAGAAACAGCGATCCAAAAGAGCATGAAGGCCTCCAGTCACAGTGAAGGTCACCGGCAAACAACACAAACATCAGATTGAGTTCTTCTCCTCACACTCGCTCTCCCAGCAGCTCGGGATATTGAGCCGTCGGCCTGCTGTCTGCCTGCTGTGTGAAGCTTGTTGTCTGTGTTGTGTTTGCCTTGGCGAGCTGTGAAGTTAGCGAGGATGATGAAATCAGTGATGCGGCGCTCGGTGCGCTGGGTCTGAGGCTGTACACCGGGCTTTTGAGAGTCACGTGCAAAACACGTTTTTTTTTTCGGAGGATTTATCGGAGTAACTGTATTTTTGGTACAGTAGATTTTGATTGTTAGTTTGCTTGATGTTTCCACTTGCAAAGCCAAAAAGCCTTAAATCAGTTGACCTTTTACCTCAAACAACTATACTGACAAAATAGTACTCCAGATGGTCACCGAGTGTCTATTTTGACATGTTCACTACAACAGTACGCACAGTCCAGTCCATATGCTCAGCTGGAGATAACAGGACATATTCCCGAGTGAAACAGCATATTTGGGTGGTCATGTTTATGGTTTTATCCATCAGGTTTGGCTCAGCAGGAGCACGGTGGCTTAGTGGTTAGCACGTTTGCCTCGCACCTCTGGTGATGGAGGTTCGATTTCTGTCTCCGCTGAGTTTGCACACAGGGGTTGTGCGCAGGAGTCTCCTCCGGGTACTTCGATTTCCTCCCCCAGTCCAAAGACATGCGCTGTAGGCTGATTGGCATCTCTAAATTGTGTGCGTGTGTGTGTATATAATATATATATATATTTTTTTTTACCATTTAGTAAAACAGTATGTTTTAGTATCATTTAATAAGGCAGCTTAATATTTCAGACATTCAGAATTTTTCACATGGCACACAGCATACTATTGTGACATACTATTTAGTACAGTAGTATGCAGTTCCAGACACAGCCTGAAGAACGTACCTCTGCGTACTCTGTTTATGTGGCTTCAGACACGGCCATGGACAACGGTTTCAACTTTTGACAAATTTAGTACAGTTCACTAAATAGTAGATACTCACCTGGCTGGCGCTTTCTTCATGTGTTCGCCCACGAAGGTGGCGTTGGTCATGCCCATGAGTGTGTTAGCCAGCGAGATGACAGACAGCAGGTGCTGGGTCGTGACGGCACGCGACACGCCATACGTGCCCTTGCCCACAACCTCGGAAATGGAGAGCTTCCTGCCCTCGGGGCCGACACCCTTCCCCAGCTGCCTCAGTAACGAGTCCTTAAAGGTGGGAAGCATGAGGGACATGTGGCCGCCACGCGAGATCAGGCCGAAGGAGATGGGCGTGTGCGGTCTGAGCATGCCCAGTCGGCTCACGCACACCTCGTCCAGCGTGCTGTTCAGGCCCCACGCGTGAAGGCAGGACATGAAGAGTTTGGCCGTGTCCATGGTCAGGTTGTACTCCAGCAGGCTGAGGGATTTGGACTTCTCCTCACGGCGGCGGGCCTCCTCCTCCTCATCCTCGTCTTCATCCAGCAGGTGCTCCTTGATGTTCTCTTTGATGGTCTCTTTCACCTGCAACGAGGAGCTCGAGGCGTCAAGTCAGTACACTGCTTTTTTCCCCTGCTCTTTGTCTTTAAAAAACACATTTTTATCTTTTACTCATTTAATCATTTTAGTCAGTTAATGCATGAGGTGTTTGGATTAATCTTTGTAATAAATTTTTTTTTAAATTCTTTTGAAAAACCATATTTATAAATGCTGATCGGGTCATTTTGATTCCGAGAGGGAAAAATGTCAAATAAAAAAAAGTTTGTAAACCTGAATCATAAAGTTGGTGCCTGTTTTACCAATAACGACGAACCTCTTTTGATAATTATTACTCAATAATATATTATTTCAAACGGAGACAGAGTTTCTTTTTAGCTATTTACAAAATCCTCAATCCTACATCCCAAATTTCACACACCAACTTTTCTCAAAACGGAGTGGCAGCGGACATCATGCCGTGTTTTAACGACTAGCAGTTGAATCTGATTTAATTAGCTCAGTCGTCTATATAGTACTTCTCCATCTTTATTAATTCATTAATAAAACACCGTTTTGACGGAGATTAGCACAGAACGACCGGATCTTGTTTGAGAAATAAAATCTGATACAATTATAATTATACAAATTTTCCCATAACAGTTCCTGGTAATTGAATCTCACTAAACATGATAAATCCAGTAGCGCATGAGAGTAACTGAAAAGATTTCTGCTTCTAAAATCGGAGATCTGAACGCTTACCGTGTCCCTGTCTTGTGCCTGTGTACTGACCTGCTTAAAGATCTTATTGGCCAGGAAGGAGCCGCCCTTGTCGGTGCCCCCTGGGGCTTTCTGCAGTGTTTCCGGGGACACGAGTGTGGGATTGGGACGCTGTGCCTCCTCGGTCAGCAGCTGGATGATCACGGCTTCCACGTCGAAAAACAGAACGTGCATGTCCGGGTCGGTCAGGTTGGTCTTCATCGCCTGCACCACTAGTGCATTGTGGGAGTATTTAGGCAAGTTGCCCTGTTGGGGGAAAAAAAAAAAAAAATTACTCTTACATTACATACAGATAAAGCAAGATATATCGTGCACTGCTAGTCCAAAGCAATCTGAAGTTCCCCGTATAGCCTATAAAATATAACGCGCGCATTACGGCTTTGACTCATTTGCTTCATTCTCCAGGCTGGAAAGTCTTAGTTACTTTTCTGAAGACATTAGTCAAAAAGTTCTCCCGTGTGCACGCTAATCTATTTGCTCCACAGTCTACATAATAATCTCTAATGCTCATTAGCCCCCTAAGCATTCATTCCGCCTCATCTCCTTTTTAAAGCCGCGACGGTTGTAAATTGCCGCCTGGCTAATTGCTATTCGATGTTAATTCAATGGCTGAAGCACCTGCTCTCCATTTTAAACAAACAGCAGGATGTTCGGCGAGCGCTTTTCTGACAAGGGTGAGGCAATCAACGCAAAATTAAAGAGATAATTACGAGAGATCGTCCAAATGTCACACCGCGTTTACAATTCCAGGGAAATTTCAATAGATTTATACATATCTTTATTTATATGCACTATCTATAAAGGGACGTCTTATCTGTATATAAAACCAGTCAATAAACCAAGATGAAGCCTGGGTCTGTGCTTGGTTAGAGTTTTGACTGCAACATGGTGATGTTCATGATTCAGCACAAACTCGGCCAGTTTCGTAGTGAATGCTTGCTTGAACCCAAATATATAGTGAACGAGATTTTTCCGAAGTTCTTTGGCCTGTGGACCAAAAACGTTAAAAACACACAACTAAACAATAAAATGAAATATAAACCCGAAACTAAAAAATTAGTCTTTCAGTTCATTTATTATTTCATGTCATACGGCATTACACTTTACACCTCTCGTTATTATGCATTATGAACTGTTGACGTGATGTATTATTAGTGTTCATAAAACATTATAACACCAAGAACACCGAACTCGAGCATCTTTATATAAAGCATCGTAAGTCACGGCAATTTTTTTTTTTTTAACAAATGAATAATGCCGGAGAGATTATCAGGAACTTGTAGTACACGACTTCAACACGTCTGAAAGAAGCTGTCAGTGCACAGAACTCCACACAATCTAAGCCAAATAATTATGACGCGCTATAAAAGCCGCTAACGTCTGTTCCTAAATCATTTTAATAATGTATGCAATATAACAGGTTATGAATGTATCTATAGGCCATTATCCATAATCATAGAAAGTGTCACCTTATTGTTTTGTTTTTTTTTATTAAATAATGTAATAAATAATTCTATTTATTGTATAACATTTTATTTTATTAGATTATATAAATTAATTTGCAGTGAATACGTTTTTAACGCGAATTAGAGACGGTGTGCTTCTATTTCTGCATTAACCTCAGTAATTAAAACATTTTAAATATTTTGAAGTGTTTTTTTTTTTAATTAAGGTATCATAACTTAGTGATAGTAAAAAAATTCTCAAGCAACAGACAGTTTAAGAGGTGAAAGTGGTAAAGCTTCCAAAGGATTTCACAACACCACAGCTAACACTCTCCGCCTAAAGAGCCCAAAGTGTGTGTCTCAGCCTCGCCGTTTTCCCCCTTCTTTCACTCCACACCTCCTTTTCTTCCTCCTCCCTCCCTCCCTCCTTCTCGGTTCGCTCTGCATCTGGTCCTGATCGTTCAAATTGGTTTCACAGTATCGTCTATTGCTGACAATTAGCACGCGTCAGGGCGGCTTTGTGCCCAACCTCAGCGGCGGTTACTGGGCCTGAATGGCCGAGAGGGTCTGCCTCACTGATCACACACACTCACACACACACACACACACACACACACACACACACACAGAAAGAGAGAGAAAAGAAAGCAAGCAACAAAGTAAGAAAGCACCTGGCTCCTAATTTAGTACAGTCTCCCTCCTCTTTTTCTCTGCTCCTCTTGTTAAACGCTCAGGATTTGTTAAAAGATTTCACCCCCTCAAACTTCTAATCATCTTTCAGTCCAAAACTTTGCACTGCTGCACTTCCTCGAAGCCAAAGAAGCAATACTACAGCGTGGTACAGGACTATCAGCCAACCAGCCAATCAAATATCAGCCTTGGAGCAAACATGGCCAAAATACACATCCACATTTAAAGGGATAAGTTGGTTCAAATAAAGAAATGTGATTTATTTTGTTATTTATCACTTACTTTTTTATGAAAATTAGGGGTTTTTAAATTCTCCAGTAAAAAAAAGAAAGTAACATTTTTCACTGTTTGTTTTTTTTCAGTTTTTTTACTGCAGCCTTATAAAATACATTTTAAAAAAATTCTTTTCTTAAAATACACACCCAAATCTTCACATTTTTGTATAAAACAATGTTACACTACGTAACCTCTCTTTTAAATAAATACTCAGGCAAAACGGATAAGAAAAGGAGAAATTTGATCCGAGCCGTGTAACAAATGGAAAAAATTCTTGGAAATGGAAATGTTTACATATGAAGCGACATAATTATATTTTTTTGCTGATTGATTTTTATTATATGTATACTTTACTATGTTCATCAGTAATATTTGTTTGAAATCTGCAATTTTGTGTAAGTTGTGTTTTTTGTTTTGTTTTGTTTTTAAATAATTTTATGCATGCCACTTCAAACTGTAGGAGGCGGGGCCTAGTGGAGAGGCGGAGTGATCCGAAATTGCACTAAATCAAACAGTGATTTCAGTTATCTGAGATTACAAAATGGCCGCCGCTGTAACATTACAGAGGTGGAGTGATCCATAATTGCACTACATTTATTAAATAAATAAATAAACAACAATATCAGCTACTCCAGAGGCGAGAAAGGAGCAGGCGACTGACACCAAACATGTCTCCATTTTTGGGAACATGATGTTAATCTGATTTTTTGTTTTGTTTTGTTTTTTAACCCGACCTATTCCTTTAAACCTCTGAACACTTCCCTCATGGCTGGCTCAGTGCTGAAGCAGACAGACAGACGCCCTGACCGGAGCATAGCACCATCTCTCCATCTCCAGGATGTCTGCTCCCTAGTCTAGAGCCGACTCTAACCGCTGCTCGCTCGGATCAGTGTCAGAGAGGAGAAATGTGATCCAGCGTCAGCTGCAGTGTGAGCGTAGGCAATATGTGTGTGTGTGTGTGTGTGTGTGTGTGTGTGTGTGAGAATCACACAAAATTACACGCTGTGTCACCAATCAGGTCACTTCTATCAATAAAAAAAGGAAATCTGGAGCTTGGACTAGAATTTCATGAAATGGCCATCAGAAATAAATGAATAAATAAATAAAAGAATGAATAAATGAAAACAATAAATAAATAAATAAATAAATTTTAGCATGGACTAGACTTCCATAAAATGCGCATCTCTAAATAAATAAATAAATAGATAGATAGATAGATAGATAGATAGATAGATAGATAGATAGATAAAGTGAGGACTAGGCCTATTTTTTTTCTCATGTCAAATACACAGCACACACACACACACACACACACACACACACACACACACACACACACAGAGCACAATGAACACAAGGTTAAAGAAATACAAAGGAAGCAACGTGGCCTCCCTTACACACATCCAGCTGGTACGGATCTGCAATTTTATCTGTGTGTGTGTGTGTGTGTGTGTGTGTGTGTGTATCAAGGTTTGAAAATGTGAAGATCTGAAAGGTGTCACCTATTTTTCCCCTTTCTGTCCCTGTCCACCCAACACACACCCACGCCCACACGTGTGTATCAGACAGTGTAATGGTGGCTGGTGTCACACTGCCCTCTAGAGTTCATATCTAAATACTGCAGGGAAACAGTGAAACACTGCCTCTGTGACTCTGATTAAACTTTTTTTTTTCTTAATTTTGTTCAAATTATTAGGGTAAAAACGTACATGTGTAAATAGAAGTTTTGTTTTGTTTTTTGGTATTCATCCGAACACAATACTTTCCCTTTCTTCATCACGAAAAAGAAATAAATAAGAAAAAAAAAGAGGATAACTGAGGAAGTATCTGTTCAGGAGAGGGATAAAAGAAGGAAGAAATACAAAACTACAGGCAAGAAGAAACATGTAGAAGAGTTGAAGAATGAAGAAGCAGAAATGGGAACAAAAAGACATATGTACAGAAAGATGGAAAGAAGTTAAAAAAAAAAAAAGAAAAAAAAAAAGGAAAAATGAATGAAATGGAAAATAAACGTAAAGAGCGAAGAATAACTCATTAAGACAGGCAGAGATAAAGGATAAAAGAAAAAAGCATAAAGAAACAATAATATGCAGAAAAAAATGGGGAAAAGTGCAAGAAAGAAAGAAGAAACAAAATGAAGAATGAATCAAGGGACAGAAGAATGAATCACTTTCACAGTTATACGAACTTAAGAGAGTAAGAGAAATAATATATACTTAAATATTTTAATTCATTTCTTTCCTTTTTATTATATTCTATTTATTTTTGTTTTTTTAATACACATTTGTAAAAAACGTAAGTATTTTCTTATTTTTTGCAGTTAATTTACAGTTTAATTCTTTTTTCACATTATGTTAATAAATAAATAAGTAAACAATAGTCTTATTTTATTGGTCTGTAGTAATGTATTATTTAACTATATATTTTTCTCTTTTTGTTACATTGACTATATACATAGACTTAATATTCATGATTATTATTATTAATTTTTCATATATATATATATATATATATTCTCCTTTAAAATTCACACACATAGACACACTCACACCTGTTCTTTAACAAAATAAAACAAAGGTAAATGTACCTCTGTGTGTGTGTGTGTGTGTGTGTGTGTGTGTGTGTGTGTGTGTGAGAGAGAGTGAGAGAGAGAGAGAGAGAGAGAGAGAGAGAAAGAGAGAGAGGAAGGAAGAATCAGAGTGACACTCTGAGAGGAACCAGAAAACGAGAAAGCCTGAAAGTGATAGTTAGAGAGTGAGACAGAGTGACTGAGAGAGACAGACAGGTAGAGATGGAGCTGGGTCGGGGGCAGTGTGTGTGTGTGTGTGTGTGTGTGTGTGTGTGTGTGTGATTGCACAGTGTTTGATGGTGATTATGTATCATTAGCCCGGCTGGGCTCGGGTTAGTGCTGGAGCCGCACAGAAGGAATAATGGCAGGTTTGGCCCGGAGAGACGAGCTAGAGAATCACCGCTGCTGTATTATGTTGTCAGAGGGAATGACAGGGCATTAGAGCAAGCACAGAAAAACACACACACGAACACACACACACACTCTCTTCCACCTCCTATTCTCTGGCTTGCCAATTGACCGCTAGCGAGACAGAGACGATCAGAAATCACAGCAGGGCGTCGGGGTGGAATTGTGTCCAAACTGCCACCGACAGACAAACGTGTTATCATTTCCAAGATGTCACTTCTTTTTTTTTTTTTTTTTTTTTCTCCTTTATAATGGAGCAGGACTATCATTCTGTAAAACGGTCTTTACAGAATGCCCTAAACGTTGCTTTAAACGCTCGCCCATCATTGCGTCCATCATCGTCCTCACCGGTGCGATCCTTCTCTTCCTCACTAATACATCTAACCTCTGAACCTGAGGAGTGCTACTGAGACATCTAAAACAAACAGCACGCTCAGTCAGGGTCGGTCTACCCTTCGTCTCGTTAGCCGTAGCCACACTCTTTTTTTTTTTTTTTTGTCTTATTAACATCAAGAGAGAGAAAAAGAGAGGCTGCGAGAACAGGAAGTAGGTTATTTATGTTCACAGACGCTCCATAACATTAAGCGTTAAGCACATTAAGCAGCTACAAACAGATTTTTTTAAAAAACATGACGTGTCATTCTGTAATATATAAATAAATGTAATCGCAGCTAAATTGCTGTGGTATAAGAGAAATAAAGCACTTCGGGATGTGCTGTTGGTGACAAATAATCTTTGAGGTGGTAACGATAACTTCAGTTCATCACGCCACTCTGTTGTTGATTAATTTCCTATAACAGCATGTATATGCAACACTTTCAGAAGTGAGAAGCAAGAAAAGAAAGTGAGAGTCACTAAGAAAAGAAAGCAAGTGATGGACGATAATTAAATGTATAATTAAAGTCTCTGAATGATCACTTAAGAGCAGTGAGATCAGCCGTTGTCTCTCTATCCCCCCACTCTCTCTCTCTCTCTCTCTCTCTCTCTGTCTCTCCTTTTTCCAGCAACAGGCTGCTATCACGCTTGCTGTTTTTTGTTCTCAATAATCAGCAGACATTTACATGTACTTTTAAAATGTGCTGCCATTTTCAGAAAGACATCAAGTGACATCAAGCGATTTTTTTTTTTCATTAACCTCTCGACCAATCAGATCACAAGCTGGGGGGCAAGTGAGAAAAACAAACATGGAGGATAAAAAAAAAAAAGTCTTATTAAAAAAGCGTCATTAGTGACCGAATACGTTGAATTGAAAATATTTCACCATTGCAGTGAACGTTTTGGGATGTTCGCCGTTTGTGAAAGCATCCTCATCCATTACTTTCTCAAATCCCACACATTTAGACCACGTTTCCTTCTCCACCTTTGGTGTCCTGATCCAGGCCTCGTCTCCTGCGACGTTTTAGCTTCTCTGTCTCGCTCGCTCCCTCTGGTGACCGTGACTGTGTGGTCACACTGAATGCAGAGGTAAAAAACTTGAGACGGAGGGTCATGCATTTTTCATCCGAAGCCTATTCCTCTCTTTAGGCTTTTTTTCCACCCTTCAGTCCTCCCTTTTTTCCCCCTCCTCAAACACACTGCCAATTTTCCAAATGACCACTGTGGCCCTGAGGGAAATTCACGATTGGTGTTATAGACACACACACTAACTGACACACACACACACACACACACACACACACACACACACACACAC
>CM040989.1:22699431-22710664 GCA_022985145.1 Pangasius djambal | reverse complement strand
TTTTTTTTGTGTGTATGCATACGTGTGTGTAGAGGCAGTGGCTTTGGCTATGGAAGCAGCTGAGATACTTTAACTTGGCAAAAGAAGGAATGAAAAAGGAAGAATGAAAGAGAAAGAAAGAGAAAGAAAGAAGAGATCTGAATAAAAGTTATATATTTAGGGGTTACATATTAGTAGAAATCTACAAGATGACGGTCTGTGGGAGTTTACTGGGTATTCTGGGAGTTCTACATGTTTACAGAATAGTCTAAGTGTCAAAGGGTTTAAATTAAATCCAAAGAAATTTACATATAGATTTTCAGAGGAGTCATTTACAAAAAAAAAACAAAACAAACAAAAAACCTGGCTTAAAAAGAATGTTAATGGTGATAAGCTAGCATGATACAATTATACATTTCAGGAATGAAACTTTTATATAAGGAGATACTCAGGTTTTAATATTTACAGGACATTTATTTGGAGATGATTTCCTCCTCACACAAGCTAGCCTAGCTAACTCAAAGAAAGCGAGTGGAAAACAGTTAGCATTAGCACACTAGCACTGTTCATTCAGCAGTGTATCCATTAATGTATCCAAGGCTCCACTTTTTCCTCTCCTTCCTGATTGTTCCCTCTTTTCCCTCCGCAGTAAGGAACAGAAGCCCGTCTCTTGCAGAGCTGTGCGGATATTGGGATTGTGCTCGATGAACAGAGACGACTCAACCCCCTCCAAATCACTCTCTCTCGTCCACTGCACTCCATCACCACTCCGCTTTCCTCTGCTTCATTTCACCCATCCTTTTCCCTCTTTCCCCACCTCAACTCTTAATTCCATACCAGCTTCCTGCTCACGTCCTACCTTTTCTTCTTCTCTTCTCTCTCTCTCTCTCACTCTCTCTCTCACTGTCTCTATAAAAGAGTCTGTGTGCAGAGTACTCGGTCTCTATGAGATCTGTTCATTTCACACTCAGGTGATTCGAGTGGTTCCTGACACCCCAGCACAGGGCTGCTGCACGGTAAAAATCAGCCATGTGGTAAATAACGCCTCAGTTCCTGTCTCGCTCATAATATGGCTTTAGCCCGATGCTCAGAATCTGAATTGGGGAAGAAAAAAAAAACAGTTCATGATGCTTCCTTGATTGGAAAGCGAAGAGACGTTACAGAGTACTGGTGTATTGCAGTCTAGTGCAGTTTTAGTGTTTTGGATGGACGCAAAAGTGTTAAAATCGTAAAGAGAACTACAATAAGGGTCTGAGGCAGCGGGAGCTGTGATGGAGGAGACGCGAAGAATGAGTGGGTAATTGAATGAATGCATACACCTGTGTGTGATTAACGTGGTTTATTTATACGCTGTGTGTCTTGCAGTGAAATTCACACAAGTGGGGCAATTCTCAAGCTCGGCTCTACAGCACCAACTCTGTCTCCTTAGCTTGAGTTCACACTGACCCCTGAATGATTACCGTTAATTATAAGAATAGTGAGAATCTGGCTGGCTCTGTGATGTTCATGCACAGTTGCCGAAATCCAGCATTGTGACCACATTTTAACGCACATGTCTGTAATCTATCTGTGAATATATCAGAGGTCTAGACACAAAAGCCACAGTCCAGCACCAGTGGGTTTATAATAATCCCATATCCTGTCTTGCTTAGCTCAGGTCCTATAAAAAGCAACGTTAAAAGGAAACATAAACTGCGCTGCTGTGTAGAAGTTGAAGGGGGAGGGTGGCGTTTAAGGAGAGATTTACTAAGTGCCTCCTCACCGCTCTCATCCACTGAGACAAGCGTGATTAAAATTTCAGCACCGTTTTAAGAGAGTCAGCAAAGGCAGGCTGGCAGACAGAGCAAAACACAAACATCCATCAAATATTGAACAGGAAGGAGAGAAAGGGAGATCATGACTTAACATCGGTGTCTCAGTGGGCAGTAAAGGAGGAAGGTGCTGCTGAGGGATGTTTAGAGCGAGCGCGAGAGGGATAAAGAGAGTGACAGAAAGCAGGGGAAATCAATGCCTAATAGCACACCTTCCTCTAGAGACACACACACTGCACTTTAAATACATATCAGCGCCGGGCTTCCATCATCTCCTACGCACATGTTGACATTCATACATGGACACGTTTTTGCTTTTACACAAAACATTTCAGTCGACAACTCACCTGTGTCCATCTGCCAGACGTAAACAGAGCCATCAGAGCAGCCCACCACCAGGTAATCGTCACACGGGCGCCATTTTATAACCTGGATGGGGAAGAGGTGGCGCGAGGCCAGCATGATGCACTTCCTCTCTCGGAGACTCAGCAAACCCACCGAGTGATCGCTCGCTACGGAGCACACGCAGTGCTGGACCCGCGTCTACAGACAGACAGAAAACCAGACAAAGAGACTGTTTTAATGGGCATGATACTAACTGACCACCGTCACCTGCAAACTCTCATAACTGTAGCCTCACAAGTCAGGCCTCTATGTTTCGCTAGAGAGCATGATGCATTTCGTCAATAAACAAAGACAAGTACTTTCACAGAAAAAGGCTGTTCAACTGACATTGCAATCAACCAACCATATTCACTCACTAGTTTCAAAACAAAATTTTTTTTTTTGTTATTTCAGTCCAGTGGTTATATCTTTCTCCGAACAGCTGGTTTTGTTGCCGCTTGTTCTCCTGCTGGAAACCAGCGTTCAGAAAGCAAGTGTGGAGAGCCACTACTGCATCTGTACTTTCTCTGAATGACACAATCAGAGTAATCTACATTAATAAAAACATGCCATGTCTAGTCTGAGCATCAGACAGGACCACAGAGCCTTGACCTCTACTCAGGAGCTAAGTTCATGAGATTCATGAGATATTCTCTACCCCTACTGATGTTTTTTTTTTTTTTTTTAACCAAAAAAGGATGCAGATTAGTTCAAACCATATAAACACATCACAAAGTCAAAGTGGAAGAGCAAACAAAAACAACAATTAAACAAAACGACTTTTTGGTCACGGCTTTATAGGCAACACTTTTGGGCCAAGATCTTATGAGCAAGACCTCATAGGCAAGACTTTTGGACAAAACATTTTGGCCAACAGATGTTGGTCAGTGCTGTCCCCTCTGGCTTGTTCGTTATGGACCTACATTTACATCTGTATTTCTGTAAAGCTGCTTTGTGATAATGTCTACTGTTAAAAGCACTACACCAATAAAGGTGAACTGAATTTAATCACTGAGATAACAGAATAAGAACCTCTTCCACCCGAGGTGACTTATTATCTAGAAAATACAATACACTAAACTGTCTTTGTCTCTCAGTAAGACGAATGACCGGCACTGAACCGCGACACTCTCCATCCTTGAACAAATCTGAAATGAAAAGCCTTGAAATAAAGCAGTCTCACACACACACACACACACACAATCATTGTTTGATCTGAAAATAGAGGGGAGAAAAAAAGAAGGAAAAAAAGAAGAAAGCTAGGAGCCATTTCCTACCAAAAAAGGCCACTGAAAGGAAATATATAAGCAATAAATGATAACTGCACTTTATCTCTGACAAAGAGACTCTGAGTGTGTGTGTTTGTTTGCATGCATGTGTGTGTGTGTGTTTGGAAGAAGGCCAGCGGACAGTAAATTCCAGCAAGGCTGTGTGTTGACAGCTAATGTTCTTAAGTGTTGATGGAGAGCCTCAGGAAGCCTTGACCATGAACAGCCTTCGGCCCATCGCTCGCCTGCTCTCCATCATCATCGCCACGACAACCGCATCAACACAACTCATCCTGTCTGCATCATCACATCACGATACTTTACACTCACTGAAGCGGTCACTAGAAGTTACAGAAATCCAGACCAGGTTTTTGATCTACGATCCGCTCCAAATTCCAAAATTAGAAACGCAGCACGTTTTCAGGAAAACGTTGTCTGTAAATCACTTACAAGTATAACAATAAAACATACACAAAAACACACACACACACACACACAATTACAAACAGGAAGCTATAGATTGAGAAGCACTTTGTAGCATCATTAAAAGCTTTGGTGCGTAAGCAACGTTATTGATGTGCAGTAAATCAGAGATACATGACACTGGGTCGTTAAGAGAGTGTGTGTGTGTGTGTGTGTGTGTGTGTGTGTGTGTGTGTGTGTGTGTGTAGTAATACAGTCTTATTCTCACACAAACACACACACAGGGAAAAAAACTATATGCATTATAGGCTGCTTCAAAGGAGGAGGGATTTGAACCTTATGAATGTTTACATTATAAATATATAGAAGAATATAGACAATTATAGGACAATGCAGCTGAATTCTCCACTCTGATTGGATGGATTTTGAAGGAGTCTCCAGCGTCAGTGCTTTGTAACAGTCAGTGGCAAGAGATTGATGATGAGAGCGCTTTAATGTGACAGCAGCGGCAGGGGAACTCACGCTGCAGTTCTCTGGCGGGACGAGGAGCTGGGTGATCTCTCCTCCGTGCACACAGAAGATGTGCTTCATCTCGCCAGTGAAAATGTCCCACACGATGACGGAGAAATCCACACCGCCCGACACCAGAGAGCGCTGATCATAGCGCGGGGACACCTGGTGAGGGTACAGCAGACACGTCACCTTATTCCTGTGTCCTCTCAGCGTGCGGTGAGGAGGCCAGCCTGAGGGGAGAGAGGGAGAGAGAGAGACAGAGAGAGAGAGAGAGGGTTGAGGGTGGAAAGAAAGAAAGAAAGAAAGAAAGACATCAAATTGAGAAATAAAGAGTGATAAAGAAAAATGAAAGAAACAGACAGAAAGAAGTAAAGAATGATAGAATGAAGATTAAAAAAAATTACAGAAAGAGAAAGAAAAAGAAGACATCAGGTAGAGATTAAAGAGACAGTAATAAAGAATTAGAAAAAGAAAGAAAGAGAGAATAAAAGAGACAAAAAGACAGGGAGAGAGACACAGAGACAGAGGAAATGAAATGAGAAAGAAAATGCCAATATTTTAAAAGAAGGCAAAAATTCTCCAAAAAAAAAAAAAATTAAGATGGAAATATACGTCTTTCGTTTTCTTTGTCCAACTTTTTTTTTTTTTCTCAACAAAGCTATACATTTTTATAGGAATTTGGTTAAACAAAGGTTTAAAAAATTTACAATTTTCTCACATTTCTTTGCCTCATTAAAGTGACTGGAAAATAACATCCTGTGACGGTGTTTGTTCAACAAAACCAGATCGTATTTTTCCAGAATCTTTCCATCTTTCCCGCAGTGTCTCACCTCTGCGCAGCATGTGTTCTCCCTGCAGCAGCTGGACGATGGCGGTCTGCGTGGCGGGCACCAGGACGATGCTGCCGTCTTCCCTGCCACACACCAGGCGGCCCTGTGACGGGATGTACACGCTCGCCGTCACCTTTATGGGCTCCTCGGAGCCTGGCAGCACGCTCAGCTGGTCGATGATGCCCGCGGGGAGTGGAGTGAGCTTATCGAACGCCTCCTGCAGGCTGATAGTGGAGGAAACCTGCAGCTCTGTGGGAAGAAGGAGGAGGACGTGGTTTCAGTGCTGAAGGCCTTTTTTCAGTACCCTATCCAGCCACCAGAGGGACGGACCTGTGCTTTTATGTGAAGTTCTCAAAGTGAACACCAGAGAGAGACAAATAGCTGTTTCAATTATTTCGCCCTTTTTTTTTTAATTACACAAATAAAATCCAAGCCAAAGATTTTATCTGAAATTTATATAGAATTCAAAAGAGATTATTTTTCTACAAGTAAGCGGAGTTGTGCAGAGGTAAGTGGAGGTGGTTAGAGGTGAGTGGAGTTGTGTAGAGATGAGTGGAGTTGTGTAGAAGTAAGCGGAGTTGTGCAGAGGTAAGTGGAGGTGTGTAGAAGTAAGCGGAGGTGTTTAGAGGTAAGTGGAGGTGGTTAGAGGTGAGTGGAGTTGTGTAGAGTTGAGTGGAGGTGTGTAGAAGTAAGTGGAGGTGTTTAGAGGTAGGTGGAGTTGTGTAGAGGTAGGTGGAGGTGTGTAGAGGCAAGTAGAGTTGTGTAGAGCTCAGTAGAGGTGTGTAGAGTTGCGTACCTGCGGCTGAAGACAGCGGCTGCAGCGGTGAAGTGTCTGGGATGCTCCACAGGGTCAGCCTGCCCGCCGAGTCGCCCTGAACCAGCAGCTTATGGAACGGCTCTCTGCGTCCGTAAAAGAACCGCGTCACCGGAGGACAGATCAGTAACTGTAACACACACACACACGCACGCACGCACACACACACTTAAGTTCCCAAACAAATGAAAGATTTTTATTCCACAGCACAGCAAGCAGCACTCTCTTTGTTGAATGCAAGCCACACTACAAACATCACGTCCAAAAGGAAACCTGGGGAGAGTGTGTGGGGAAGGAAGTGGAGCAGCGGAGTCTAAGTCCTGATTCCCATCATTTGTGGTATAAGAGGTTATAACAGAGTTATAAACACACGGGTCTTCATAGCATTTTCAGCTCATGCAGGTTCGCACATGGCCAGTGACTCTGTTAGTGAGGGTTTTTTTTGGTCTTGTTTTGTTTGTTTTTAATATGGTGAGAAAATAAGCATCAGCCATTTGAATGGTGTTACACATGTGTTGGTTACTATGGGAACTGTAGAGGGATTTGGATGCATTTTTTAAAATGAACTTCCTGTCACAGTCCTCTCAGCTAACACACACCCATATTGAGCAATAAAAGGAAATGATCTCAATGTTTAGTCTCGCTCACATACTGTTATACATTTCACTTTTCTAAACAGTGCGATGTCGGTGCATTTTATTACAGTTTATACCACAGCGCTGACGGATTCTTGATTCTGATTGGTCAGAAGGTGTTGATTAATTTTCTACAATTGTATGACAGACGCTCAGTCTGATAATAAACAGATTAAAAAAAAAGTGTCATTATTTAACAAAGAAAAAGCATTGATATGGCGAAGTTTTCTCCAAGAAGACGCTTATTTAACATTTTTGGAAGGAGTCTCCAGTGTCACGGCTTTGCACCAGCCACAAGAAAGCGTTCAGGTTTCTCGGTAACATGACAGAGAGACTGGCGTGGGAATGACTGTTTATAGCTGCTATAACATGTGACAACCAAAACTAACTTTAAATGTCACTGTAAACGGATAAAGTGTGACGTGTCGTTCTTTAAGTCAAAAAAAGTCATAATTATCGGCAAACTGCTGTGGTATAAGAGGAATCAAACACTTCCTGACGTGCTATTATAGGAAAATAATCAACTTGGTGGGGGTAACAGTAACTCCACTTCGTGTCATTGATTATTTTTCTAGAACAGCATGCCCGCTCGTGTTTTATTCCTTACGTAGCGTGTGATTGTGTATGACGTGGCTGGATATGAGAGCGAATGCTTCTGCTACATCATATCAGATTATATCATGGAGGGTCCTCAAGGCATTCTGTGTGGCCTTGAGTACAGTGCAAAGTTCCACCAATGAATTTATATCTGGTGCTGAACGAACAAACACACACACACACACACACACACACACACACACACACACACATCCAATAATTTTATAGTGCTATATATAAAACCAAACAACAAAACAAAAAGCAAAGAAGGAAGTGACACTTGAGGTGTATCAGTGACCATCTTCATCCCCAATACAATGATTGACAACTAGCCATTTTTGTGTGTTAATTCGATAAATGTGTGTTTACTGTGTTTTCCAGACTATAAGCCACTCCAGAAGATAAGACGTACCATCTCCTAAATTCGGTTTGCTT
Organism: Pangasius djambal; assembly: GCA_022985145.1. Classification (NCBI taxonomy): domain Eukaryota; kingdom Metazoa; phylum Chordata; class Actinopteri; order Siluriformes; family Pangasiidae; genus Pangasius; species Pangasius djambal. The sequence continues at coordinate 22,702,975 of CM040989.1, read as the reverse complement.
AGAGTAACAAAACTGATTTTGTTTTGCTGTAGAAGTCCCACTTTAGCTAGAATTTGAGCTAAAATTTGCTGATTTCTGTTTGCATTTAGAAGTTTTGAAATTCCACACACGGTACTCAAAAAATCAGAAATGATTTGGACGGCCTACCACACTTCGATCTTAGACCTCTAGCTGGTATGTTTCATCAATAACTGTACCTAAGAACCGCCCACTTTTACAGAAAGACTATATTTGACTGACATGGCTGACGACCAACCACAGATCTTTTCCTAGTCCGTCAAAAAAAAGTTTACACACCGCTAACTGCTTCACACAACCTCAAATCTCTTTAATAACTTTTAAGAGAGAGCATTCAGTGTGAAGCTGAGATCAAAATTTTGTTTTTCTGTTGGAATCTAACGCAAGGAATTGGGAGAACCATTTGGATTCTGAAGCTTGTAGCCAGAAAAGTGTACAAAAAGATTTCACATGCTCTGTATCCCACGGGCGGAGCTTCGGAGGCTGAGACTGTGGTCTTATGAAGCTCCAAAAAAGAGGTTGCTGATATGAGAATCAGCCATCCTAAATGTAAAAATTATTCTTCGTAAGGGTGGCTTTAAAAAAAAAAAAAAAAAGAGCATTCAGGTGCTCATTCGGGAACACCAGCACATTCACTTCATATATTAGATTTTTGTGTTTACGTGTAATAAAAGTTATAATATTGACACAAATGTGGCTTTACAGTGTCACATAGTCCAGAAAATACAGTTATGTACAAACAATGTACATCTTCAGAATGAAGAAGTTCTAGCGTCATCTGTAAATTACCTAAGTTTTAATTTTCTATCAGGTAAATTCTTTATTTAGCTTTCTAGCTGTGATCCTCTAAACAAGCTTGGGGACTTTGCATGCATCTTCACCAGGTGAAGACAGATGAAGGGACTCAGTGATTGGTCAGTTCTAGTGGGAGGAGCATGAGACCGGGCAAATCAGTGTGAGCGAAGGAAACTGGCTATCAGACAGCGAAGCGGAGGCAGGCGCACCACGGGGAGCTCTCAGAACATCCAATAATATTCACCGCTGAAGGAAACCACAACACATGTCTCCCAGGTGTGTTCTGATTGGGTGGAACGTAAGCGTGACGGCTTCGCTCCTAGTTTTTCAACGGAAGTAGCAAGACCAATTCAGAATGTCAATTCAGGCTGCAGTTGTTGCACAGAAGCTATAGCAAGGTCAAAGTACCATGACACTTTTTTAACCCCTTCAGCAGGTGAATGCTTAAGTGGATGTCCATGGAATCTCTATCTCTCTCTCTCTCTTTCTCTCTCTCTCTCACACACACACACACACACACACAAACACACACACACACACACACACAGAGAGAGAGAGAAAGAGAGAGAGAGCACAACCCCTAGCGCCCAGGTGAGGCGGTGCGCCTGCGTCCAGCTGTCTGAGGTTCTTACTGGTGCCTCTATAGGCCGCTGGAGGTACAGCAGATCAGGAGTGTAGAGCTCTGGACCGGATGCGCTGTCGGGGATACACACGATAACACACTGCCCCTTGCACTCCTCCTCCAGCTGTGGGGGAGCCGGAGGAAGGGGAGCGGTCGGGCCACAACAAACAAACACGAAATCATAAGCATATAATACATAATACTGTAATACACACAACATAAAGCACAGAGACACACTGTAAACTACAAGAAAAAAAATATACAGAATTAAATAAACCACAAAAATACAACAAATAACACAAAACATTTAAGGCTGGTAAAAGTTTAATATTCATGTACCTGAACTCATCCACCAAGCTGAATTTCTCTTTAAACTTAAACCTCCTAAGCTACACATGATTGTGTGTGTGTGTGTGTGTGTGTGTGTGTGTGTGTGTGTGTGTGTCTGACCTGTTTGTCTGTACGGTCCGCGATGCTGTACACCAGAGGAGGGATGGAACCTTCTGTAGTTTTCCCTACATCACTGCGGAAGTGCTCACTGGCTGGAAGACAGCTAAAGTGCGCACACACACACACACACACACACACACACACATAATATATGAATGAATCCTAAGAGGCTGAAGCTTTATTTCTTTTCTTTTTATTAATTTTACAGCTTTATATATAGGTTATGCAGGTGCTTTAGTAAGCTTAAAGATGAACAACACAACTACCTCATGCATGTGTGCATGTGTGACCTGTTTGTCAGTACGATGAGACCAAACCCACACACTCTTGAAGCAATTCGGACCAATCCCACAAACATTCATGACCAACCCAGCTCGCTCTCACAGTTAGTTCAGGACCCAAATTATAAACAAATAAGTAATTTGAACCACAGAGATGCTAACCAGGATAAAGTAGCTACAAAGCATGAACGAATGAATGGATGTGTTGAATGAACGCATCACACAAGCCAATAATGCGCTCACATAACATAAATGCTGCTTTTTTTTTGTCCTGCGACCTTCATATCTGCCTGCGCACTCTATCCTCCACCTCCCGTGACTTCTCCGTTAGGTCCCGCAGGACCCCAGTCCCAATGCACACCTCTGGTTCAGTTACCTGGCCGGAAGTTTGTAGATGTAGCTGCAGCCATCTTCGGTCCAGACTATAACTTTATCAGCAGCGATGAACTCTCCTCCTGTCCATGCCTGCTCGTTCTCACTGGGCACGGAGCAAAGGAGCGAGAAGTCTCCTGCGTCAAACACCTACAACACATATACACACCAACAAAACACTAGCAAATAGGTGTACCATAGTTTGGATAAGTGTACGACAGTTTGGGCCACGCACTGTTACTGACCCTCCAGTATTTGGAGCAGACAACGAGCAGAGACAGCTGTGTGAAGGTGCAGAATGAAATACTCTGACAACTCTGGCAGTAGATCGGCTTGGACTCCTCCTCGAACACAGGGTCCAGATCCTGACAAAACACACACAATTAAGATATGTGGGAAACTCGAGGACTTGCGTACAAGTACATGTGTATGTACTGGGTCATGAGACAGCACGTGTGTGCCGGCTCAGAGAGTATACCTGCATTCGGCTCACTTCTGCTGTGATGATCCACACTTTCAGAATTCCAGTCACAGAGACTGCTACCACTGTGTCTTCTGCAACACACACACACACACAGAGACACACATGCTTTTTTTAACAACCAGACGATCCAAGCTACAATCAGAAAAGTGCTGAAGCAGTGTATGTGAGCCCAACAGCCCGTACCCTGGGTGCGATGGGAGCGGATGATGCTCAGGGAGCTGATCCAGTCAGGAGATATTTTGGACACCAGAGAGTAAAGGACCTCCAGACTGGTGGCGTCCACCACGAGGATCTCTGGGTAGTGACCATGACACAGGAGACGACCCTCACGCTGGGTCCCGATGGTGAACTGATAAAACTGTGCAAAGGACAACAGGAGAAAGAAACAGAGTGAGAAAGATGGGAAAAAGAAAGGGGGATAAGACCTTAAAGAATTTATAAAATATGTTGATAACAAGTGGTCATCAAAAGTTTTGTTCCTGTATTTCTGGTACTGATAAATACTGATGAGCTCTTTGGTTA
>CM040989.1:22679039-22695531 GCA_022985145.1 Pangasius djambal | reverse complement strand
CCACTCAACACCACGCGGCACCACGTGGCACCACGCACCAGAGAATGTGAAGCGTGGGAATCTGGCCCAGCTCAGAAAGAGAAAGACTTTAATCATGCTGTGATTGGGGGGGGGGTCAAAGAGAGAGAAAGTGAGAAGAATGATAAAGAAAAGGAGAAAAAGCAACAAGCAAGCAAGCAAGAAAGAAAGAAAGAAAGAAAGAAAGAAGCATGGCAGTCAAGGGGAAAGAAAGAAAGGTTTTTTTTCCACTTTGTGGTGTCGTGCTCTGTGTTTACTTCCTTCTATCACTTCCACTTTGGAATATTTTCTAAAAGTGCGAGATGAATCAGTGGATTTCACAGCTGGATTTCACAGCTGGATTTTCCCGGTTATCACCTGATACACCTGATAAAACCTGCGCTGGCTGTAAGATGTGAGGTGGAATCAGGAGAAGCTGCACAGAGCACCAGTCTGTACCTCCACCCTGCTGAATGGAGAAATAAAGCAGACGTGTGACTGCGAGCGCCTGCAGGACGGCAGTCCGATTCATCACATGCTGAGCAGCACTCACACAAATGAATCCAACTCGCGCACATATTTCCTGCTAGCAAACGGCTGTGTGCCAAGAAAGATAGATAGAATAGATAGAGTAGACAGATGGACAAGACAGAGTATCAAAAATATTTATGTTTACAGCAGTGGATCATTTGCAGGGCCGATACAGGACGAATATTCTGGATCGGTAGGCTTTTAGATCGGATTTGGCACATTGTAATGTCACAAACGTGTGTGTCGTCAACAGAAAAAAAACGACAGACCGTGCACTTAAACACATCACACGTCATATCGGAAAGCCTGATGAATAAAACCCGGCACCAGAAATTCCGCAAAGTAAACACGTAAACAGGTCAATATCTGGTTTTTTTTTTTTTCGCTTTCACATGAACCACATTCAAATCAGGTTTAAATCTGAAACATATCTGATATCCGGTCTCACATCTGAACACTATCCAATTCTGCATTAATTCTGAAGTTAGGTGTCAGTGTTACGCGGCGAATAAATGCTCCACGGAGCGACGGCCGACTCCCGATGCCACAATAACACGTTTATGCAGAGGGATAGTCTGGAGAAGTGGCGTATCACGAGGCGCACAAGTCGCACAAGACAGCTGCACGTACAAAAAGTTAAACGCGTTTAAAAATTCCGTTCGCCATCTTTGAACGTGTCGGCTCCGTTGTACCGCTCCCGACCCCTCGGGCTCAAACACACACTTCCTGAGATTGAGAAAGGGGCATCAGTAAGGAGTCATCATTTCAAGTCCCGTGATTTTAACATGTTTCAAAGAACCTCAATGAAAATGAAGTCTTCTGTGGTGGGAATCATTCAAGCACAGCGACGCTACTAAAAACAAGTTGCTGGGTTTCTTTTTAGCCGAGTGCCGTTTGGCTTGATGCACAAACGCTGAAAAATCCGATCACGCAAACTGAAAAAAATAATCAGATCTGTGTTAAATTGATCAGCCACTCCATGTTACTAGGAGTGATCTCTGATCAAATGTTTGTGCGCATCTGAATACTATCTAGAAAATGTTTCTTGAAAATACTGTCAGACTAATAATAAACCTCAGTACAATTTCGGACTCTACTGTTTACGATCCAGAGTGAATAAAATCACTGATTTCAGGAGAAGCACCCACGTGTACGAGCGCACAGTATGAAATAAACCTGGGGTCACTTTCACACATCCATCCTTGCAGCATACAATACATTTTTAAACACCCAACAATCAGACCAAACCCACACCACTAAACCCACACTACTTGCTGGAAATCAGCGCGTAAGGCCCAAGAATTGATCTGCTGCACCCCCAGACAGCTTTGGATAAAGATCTCATACAGTATGTCACATATTTATCGCCTAACATGTTATACAATGCTGCAGTCGTTGTGCATTACATAATAAAATGTGCAGGCTTTTCAGCCATGGCCATCTGTGCAGCACAGAATTAGAGCTCAATGCATTTCTCAACACGCTGATCAAACCTGAAAATGTGTGTATCATTACACCACTTTAAACACACACTAACCCTAACCCTAACCCTAACCCTAACCCTGCTTGTTGGAGATCAGTGTGTAAGGCAGGGTAAGAGGTCCAAAACCCTGACCTACTGAACCTGCTCCAAGCCAACACATCCAGCCTGATCTGGACAGAGATGCATAAAATAATACACCACGATCACACAGTTAAAAAGCCTAACATGTGACATGATGTCAGGTGTGAAGGAGTGAATCATTAGCACTTTGTATTGATGACTGAGCCACACAGCTGCTGTGCAATAACAACACAGCACTAAGCTAAGCTAATCCAGCCATTTCTGACTTCATTCGCTCTAATGCAAACAGATATATACACCAAACATGTTCAAGATGTATTAATTTAATACACATTACATCACACCTATATGACACGCTCATAAAACTAGCTGGTTTGCGGTTTTCCTCGTAGCCATGGCGACATACATGTAGCCCGAACACCAACATTAATGCAATGTCGCAGCTTCCGGGTCCACGCGCCACCGTTATTATTACTATTATTATTGTTTTATTTTCATTTATTCAACGCGTTTAAGAAGGAACTTACCCTTAAAGATCTTTAATGAAACATAGTCCTTGTGTCAGGAAATTTTTTTTTCAATAATAAAACAGCTTGTTATTCTCAGCTTGAGCTTGGAGCAGTTTTGCCCTCTACAAGCCCCAGAGTTGTCAGCTGATCGTACGCCGCAGACTGACGTACTGTACGTGATTGCGCAACACGCATTTCTGCGTAATGACGCAATACGTCGGGTTGATCATTAGGGATGCGCTGCCGCTAAGCGTCGAGAGTGCGTACATGCTCTACATAAATCATGATTTGTATGCATAATTTATATTTATATTTATATATAATAGAAAAATATGAGATATTTATAAAATACAGCGCGAGATATATTTGTTAAATCTTTACCCATGTAACCCATAAAAAGGTTTTGTAGCAATATAGAAATATAGTAATATAGTATTAATGACTAGATTTTTTATATATTACTATAATACTATATATAACAATATTTAACTATTCAAAAAATATAAATATTAAAAAAAAAGTAATGCAATTATATGTGAGTATGATGAGACATATATAGGTAATATTTATATTTACATTAAAATATATTAAACGTTATTTCTTTCTCCCTGGTATTCAATACATTAATATATAATAAAATATAATATAATATCAATACAATTTTAATATAATTAATACAAATATTAACATTAAAAGACAATTTTAAGAAACAGTTCAATGCACATTTTAATTTGGCTTTTTTCTTCTTCTTCTTATTATTATTATTATTATTATTTCCTTTCACTCATTTTTATGCATCAGGTTATTTTATTTATATTTTCTATATCTATATTATTTAGATTTTATAGTTCTTCATTTATTTATTTTTTAATTTTAGAATTTTTTGGCATTTTATTTTTCATAAACAAAGAAGAGAGGCAACAAGTGGAGCTCATGGCAAGAATTATTTTACTCTACCGATGTGGAAATTCTTTTCATCGCAGTGTTCATTGATTTTCAAGAAAAATGATCGTCAAATTCTTTGATTTTAGAAGATTTTATAGTCTCTTTTATAGATACCAGTGTGACTGCAGACCTTTTAAACCACACAGAATTGAAAATGAAATGACAATTTGATTTTATTTATTTATTTCATTACATTTTTCATTTTTCACTTTTCACGTTTGCATCATCTGCACCCACGGGAAAAGAAATCGGGAATTGGGAATTGCATCTTAATTTTTATTTTACGTTTGGCACAAAATATCTCCCATAGGAGCAACAGTAGTAGTGCTCTTTCATTGTTATTTTATAGACACTTTCTATTCTGTGACAGACTTATAAATGCTTTTTAGTTACATTTTTATCCTGTAATGATAGCTACATGTCAGCATTTTTCTAAGTAGCTGTATAAACCCGTAGAAAGAAGGAAAAAAAAAAAGCTATTGTATGAAACAAACCACTTCAAACAATCTGTTTTGAAAGAAGAAACTTTATTCATGATCATATAATAATAATAATAATAATAATAATAATAATAATAATAATAAACAGTGCTATGAAAATGAGGATGGGATTTATTGTTGGGAGAAAAAAAAAAAACATATCAGAGAGTAAATGTGAAACAGGACACTATAAAACAAAAGCTCAGTAATGTGATCAACAGAAATGACAGAGCGGTGAAGAAGGTAAACGAGACGGCGGTTTAAAGAACACAGTCCTTCTGGGAACTTCTGTGCATCATCTGCGTCACACACTAACCGAGCTCCACAGGATGAACGATGAATACGACTGGATCCGGCATGGACGTCACAATTTCCTAAAGCACAGAATAACTCTACAAACCGTAAAAACCAGCCTTATATTCCACAGAGTTCATCTCCAGTTGATCTATTTTCTACACATCTGATTTAGAGAGAGAGAGATGAGGAGAGATGAGGAGAGAGAGAGAGAGAGAGAGACGCACGATGGCGCATGTTAGTGGCTTCAGATTAGTGCAGCAGTCTCTGGTAGCGGTATTTCACATCACATGGAAGGATTTCTATGAAATTCCTATCATACAGCACATGACTGAGAGCAACACAAGAGAAGCAGCAGCTGTGTGTGGGATTCACGAGCCAGAAAGAATAAACGTGGTGAGGAGGATTGCAGTCTGGACTTACATACAGAGCCATCATCCCTTCTCATAATCACAGTGTTATTCCAGTATTTACACTGCAATCTGTGTCTGTATTACGTAAGGGATCCAAAAAAATAATAAAATAAAATAAAAATGAAGTCTGGTGTAGTTTAAAAGGTTTTAAATTCATATACACTTCATATATGAATGTTAATGTTAATGACAAGCAATAACTAGATGCAAGAGACACAAAGGTACTGAATTTTTCAGTACTTTTCCTTGTGGCTCCAGTGCTACCATCCGTACCTTTCACCTGGGAAGGTGCGCCTTTGATTAGCTTTAAGAGTAAAGCTTTAAGGTCCAATTATTCCCCGTAAATTAGTTCAAAAGTATAAGGACACACAGGGAAAGGTCCCTTTGATGGTAGCAGCCCAGCCACAAGTCCAGAAAGTACACTTTGGTACCGTTATTTACGAGTGAAGTTACTGGGATCATCATAAATCATTTCGTTTATCATCATCAGGTCAATTATCCCTTTAAGGCAAGACACTACGGGTAGAAATGACGATTTTCTGCCAATACTTTTTCAGATTTTTGGATAAAAGAACACCATCTTTTCTTCATCAAGAACACGTCTTTTCTTAATCTGCAGCAACAAAACATCAAAACCCAACAGGAAAATGATTTATTTCGCTGTTTTTGCTTCTTCAGGCAAACCACATTATCTGAAACGTAGCAGCTTTGAAGAAGGCTTGAAGCTCCGCCCACTTGTCACAATCATCCCGTCATTTATCCCTGAACAGCTCGCTTCATGATACACGTCCATTTCTTTTTCTAAACCTTATAACTCGCACTTACTGGAGCAGAAACCTATGAATTCACATTGTATTTTAAATCCGTTTTACTCAAAATCATGGCTTTTTTTTTTTATATTCGCTACATTTGGTACCAAAAATCTCCGTTTTGAAAAATAGCACATTGGAAATTATCATTTATAATTAATTATTAATTTTTTTTAAATTATCCTATTCATCTGTAGCATCTTGCCTTAAGAGTATGAATAATTAATCCATCATATTATTAGACAACCTTTTTTTTTTTTAAATATATTTTTACATCCTCAGAAATATTAGTACATTTTCCAGACTATAAGGTCACACTCGCTAAATTGTGTCTGCTTAGAGGGAAAAAAAAGACATCACTATAGACCTCGTTTCGTTGTACATTTATGTTACTGGCGCTGTTTAGTTTTTGTCCTGTTAGTGTTGCTGTATTGTTTTCTGAACTAAAGCTTTGCTAGAATCCTTTTTTTAAATCCAACTCTCTTTATGTGATCTTCAGTAAGAACTTTTAATCCTGAAACGACGTCCTTCCCTTGATGATAACATTTCGTGTATGCTAGCGGGGCTGCAAGATTCGTAAAGTTTTACATTTTATCGTAGCACCAAGCTAAAATTAACCACGACATGGAGGGACAGGAAATTACCCTAACTCCTGGAGTAGCACATCCATATCTAGCTAGGCTAATGCAACAATTCTGTCATTACATATATATTTATGGATATAACTTCACTGTATAGTTACAAGGCCAAAAGGATTTATCTTGGAGTGTGGTGGAAGTTACAGCATGGGACAAATATCTGACGTTTCAAACGTTTTATAAGTTGTAGATGTGACCAAGGAAGAAGAAGAACAACAACAAAAAAAAAGCCTTTGCTATAATTTGAGGAAATGTAATAGAATGTCGTAAGTAATAAGCCAAAGATGGTTTGGGGTGTATGACATTTTAGTAAATCGATAGCTTAAGAGAAGATTTTTCTCATGAAATATAAAAATGGAAACCATATAAACCTCAAAAGTTACGAAATTAAACTACGATAATGAGAAAAGTGTGAATATTTGTCATGGTATATACATTTTTATACGATTACAGACATCTTCGATTTTTCGATGAGCTAAGTTATGAAGACTAGCTTTCAGCGTTTTTCTTCCCATTCGAAAACAATCGCGCTCCCCGAAGCCGAGCCTCATCGATATTTTTCCGTCTGTTACGTAGAATGTGGTGTCTCTGTTTTTTTTAACGACTGAGTCAATACTGTAGTAGATTACAATCAGCTATAGCCAGTTAGTCAGTCACCTGCTTATAAAGATGACCAAATTTAATGCAAATCAGTATGATACACATTTTAGCACCGTGCTGCTTTTTTTTATTTTTCTTTTCTTAAACCAGATTTAACCAGTTTCTTTTTTTACGCATTCCTTTTTTTTTTAAAGACACTTGAATACATTTCGATACAATCCAAATACATTCTAGTGGTTAATTAAGCTTGTTAATTTATTATTTTCTTTTCTTACAAAAGCAGGGAGTTAAAATAAATCTCTGCTAAAACGTGGGCTGAGACACACATGCGTAATGAAGCCACACAACACGTCTTACTGGACTAACTGTTTTTAAAAAAAGGATTACGGAAAACAAAATGGCGACGTTCACAAGCTACAGGTGAACACAAGATTAACTAAAAGATTTTAAAAAAATTAAAAACAAGGGGGAAAAAAAAAAAAAAAGCAAATGCATGTGGCTTGTTATCCTAGGAGTTTCCTCTCTAGGTCTCGGACTTCTTTTTGTTTTTCTTTAGAAACGATGGCGTGCGGAATTTTTTCTTCTTTTTCGAAGGGGATTTGTTCGGGGACTCGTCGCTGCCCTGGTCGCCAGTGGCGTCGTCAGCGGCGACAGGCTCCTCCCCGTCTACGTGAGCTGGGGCGGGGTCTGGCTGAGAGGGGACGGGGTCTTCTGGAGGGAGGGCGGTGGCAGCGGCTTCCGAAGGCTCGTCGGGGGTCAGGTCGGGGAGGGTCTGTCTTAAAGTGGCGGCGTCGCTTTCGTCTTTAGGGCTCTGGTCCTGATGCCGTTCTGCGAGAGATGACAGATGGAGAGGTGGGAAAAGTAGAGAGAAGTATTAGAAAAAAAGGTTGATAATCGCTATGGAGCGCAGGCCTGTGAAGAAGCCGGGCCTTAGACAGCACACAGCACACAAAAAATTCAGCTCTGGGTTTGCCTCGAACCAAAAATAACCATTATTATCTAACCGAGATCTAGTTTTCGGCCAACTGAATCCATAACACATAAACAGCTCAGGCAAAACCAGGAACTCATCATTCAATTGAGAACAGTTATAATCCGAGCTTAAAACTGAGATGTTAAAAGCTAAGGGAATTTAGCCAAGAACTCTTTGTGGGATATGCACTCACAACCATCTGGTTACTAGCACAAAATCGGAACTACCGCTACCAACGCGATCCTAATTTCTATAATTACAGTGCCTTGCATATATTTTCAACCCCCTTTGAAACCCCTAAATTAGTCATTAGCTTGCCATCAGTAGAGAAAACAGTCTGGGACAAAGCTCTTTAAAAGTCAAAAAATATTTTAAAAAAATATCGCAAACACTGAACATCCTGCAGCGTGACATTAAATCCATCGTTTAAATAAAAAAAAATAAATACTGAAAGAATACTGCATAGCCACAACTGTTCACCAAAAGTCAGTGCCCAAGTAAAGCGAGCCACTGCTTGCCAGAGCAGCAAACTACAGGGCAAGGGTAATGCTCAGCATGATGCTACCACCACCATGCTTCACTGTGGAGGATGACAAAGAAAAAGAACTTTTATATTTTAAATGTGTAAGATGTATGCTATATATTTACTATATTACTATACATTTACTATACTGATACCCCCTACACTCTTCCATCGGAGATCCCTGAAACTAAAACTTTTGATAATAAACCTTAAAAAAAAAAAAATACAGCCTTCACAATCCAACTTACTCTCAAACACAAATATCAGCCACTATCTTGCTATGGATTTTGGAGCGCTTTTCATGCATATGAGCAACAGTAAACAGCTATCGAACCCAAGGTTCCTACACCTCAGATGCAAACAGACTTGAACAGTCACAAAACAAGTGACGTATTTTCACTGATACAACATCAGACCTGGCAACCGAACACGCATATATAAAAGAGAGGTAGAACTCTTAACCGGCAACGCCAAACGCAGGTTTCACTCCGCTCAGCCAGAAGAAAGCAGCATTTTTACTACAACATGGCATAGAGGAGGAATGAATACTGTGTACCTGGAGAGACGAGTACCTGGATCAGAAATACGAAGGGCATACATTACCTGTTGTGAAGAAGCTAGACAATTTGACATGGCACAGAGACACTCGGGAGTCGTTTGTTAATCTAACAGAGGGCAAGGAAGCGGAAGAGTCTAGAAGCTTTGCTACTGGAATAACCTCAAAAACACTCCGATCAGTTTTCACTCTCAACACCAAGCGCATAAGGCTCTATTCAGTCAGGTGCCGATAATCAGCCAGATGAAGATCACAACTGCCACCTCATGTTTCCATTTATACCACAGCACCCATGAGCGCTCTGATTGCTCAGAAGGTGTTGATTCATTTTCCATAACAGCAGCTCTTACCGTTACATAGTAATGCAGCTGCATATCACAGGTGTAAATAAATACACACATGCTAATACGTTATCGTTTCTATAGTTACAGCTCATTCACAGGGTGGGGTGGACGCGCTACGTAATCGAAACCTAACAATAAACATATTAAATATTAAGGGGTGTTACTGAATGAACTAGGCTGAGGTTATGGAAGGAGTCTCCAGTGTCAGAGCTTTTTTCCAACAACTTTGAGAGAATTGTTTATACATCTGTTTATAGCTGCTATAATGTAAGAGATAACAGGAACTAACTTCCACAACGTTAAACAACTCATGAAAAGTATAAAAAGTATGACGAGCCGTACTTTAATAAATAAAAAAAAAGAATTGCAATTTTGTTGCCAATCTGCAGTGGCGTAAGCGGAATAAAACTTCAGGACTTGTTGTTATAGGAAAATAATCAACAACAGGGTGGTGTGATGTGGCTGTTCATTTAAAATATGCTGTCCTTGTACCTTTTATTGATCATTAAGGCGATGTTATTGATAACAATGCTCAGATTTTTGTTTATAATTAAATATAATATAGCAATTGTTTAATCATCTCGTTACAAATTTGAGAAAGGTTTGCTAATCATGTAATAATAATGTGAAAATATAACGCCAGCAATTCAGAAGGTAGAAAATCCAATTATAGCATGTAGGTAAATAGCAAGTATTTATCTCCTTCAGATATCAGAATATAGAAGGTATAGAATGGATATCTGATATAAAGTCATACATATATATATATATATATAAAGAGAGAGAGGGAGAGAAAGAGAGTGAAAACTGACAGGAGCAGACCTCTGAGAGGATTCCAGTGAACAAAAGAAAACTGAAAGGAGGTCAAAGGCCAAAGACCAAACAGCGAGAAGATAAAGTGGAGGAGTTAGTGCTGAGAGGAGAGAAACTGAATGAGGGCATGCAAGGAGGAAGGAGGCTACAAACAAGCATGTAGGTGAAAGGGGAGTTGGAGTGGGACAGTACTTACTATGGCAACAGGTACTCTTTTGCATTTCCGTCTCCTGATTGTAAGGCAGCCACGAAGAAGAAAAAAAGCACAGTAGAAAAAAAATGTCTATGCAGGTCAAATCACAGCCACCATGTTAAAGAAAATCAAAAGAGAGACCCAAAAAACCCTGGAAAACAGACCACCAGGAGAAAAAAAAAAAAAAAAGAATGGATACACACCATTCTTGGAAAGACCCCCGAGAAATGAGTATGAAGAGTGGATGAGAAATGTTTGAGAAAAGGCGGAATACTTTGAGTGACTGAAATTAGATTACACCTGAGTTTTACGCCATTGTATTGTAACTTGAACAGCTCTGCTAGGAGCATCTCATAGAATTGATAGCATTATTTTTTTATTCCTATACTATTGTATATAGAGTATGGCAGATTACATCTGATTGTATCGGTGTAATCCAAAGTAATAAAGACCAAGAGGTGGAACAAAAAAAATAACAAGGCACAGAATAAGCCACGGCAAAGTCTGCAACGTGTAGATCAGTTCGAAATGATCATTTTAAAAGAGTTTAATCATAATCAGAAAGAACAAAAAATACCAATGGGGGGACCATTGATCCTCTTGATCTCTTATTACATGCAAACTAAACACCAATAATTGTTTACAATTGTTGAAGATCACACAGAGACATAGAAACTGCAGCCTTCTTAGTATTAACCCCTGAGGCACACCGAAAATACACACGGAGATCCATGCATAAGGAAGCACGACCGCCTGGTTGAACGTACCTTCTTCTACTCTAATCGGGGTGCTCGGGGGGGTACGGGTGGGGCTCGGACCTTTCCCCACCTCCTCTGGCTCCTGTGGTTGATCTAAAAAAAAAAAAAAAAGTTGGGGGGGAGAGTATTTATACAATATGCAACATAATACATACTATATAAGAACTGCAGGAAAAGGAAAACGTTTTGCAGAACTGATTTAATACTGATTGCACATTCTGAATTTATGAATTCAGGACACAAAAAGACTGATTAAAAGACTATTTACATCGTCCAATTAAGAGTCGATCACAGTCTTATCACAGCAAACATAAAATCAAGGGAGGCACATACATTAGAGGGTAATGCTCATGCCACAAAACCAAACAAAATTACACACAGTTAAGGATTTACCTTCACCCCAAAATGATATTATTCAAACAGGCCATTTAAATTCGGTCAAAAGCCTCATTTGTATTAGTATCCGAGCCACAAACAACCCCAGTCAGGATGAAGCTTGGATCCCAGGTAAAGCAGGAATGAGGTGTCCATGAATTAATGACTGCATCACTTTCACCCTTAAAAAGCACGCCAGGAATGATGATTCACAGGGTTCAAGAAAGAGTTAAGCCACAAGGCCTGGGGGACACCAATTCCCATGATCTCATTTGCATCAAGCGTTTTAGCCCATACTAGTTTTCAGTATCAGTATTATTGGGTGAAATTTGGTTTGGGAAAGGAGAGGGTAGGAAAGGACAAAGGACAAAATGTACATCAGGAGATGGGTAAGAATGAAAGGGCAAATTGGTTATGGGTAAGGAGAAGGAGATTAGTGGGGATTGGGCAAGAAGAGCTGGTAAATTAGGAGGTGGGTAAAAAGTAAGCGTACATTGAGAGACGGGTAAAGAGAAAGGGTACATCGAGGGATAGATGGGGCAAGGATACAACGGGAAATGGGTAAGGAGAAGGGATACATCAAGACATGGGTAAGGAGAAAGGGTACATCGAGAGATGGGTTGGGGGAGAAAGGAAGGGTACATCGAGAGATGGGTTGGGGAGAAAGGGTACATCAAGGGGTACATTGGGAGACACAAAACGAAAGGGTACATCGGAAGACGGCTAAGGAGAAAAGGTACATCAGGAGATGGGTAAGGAGAAAGGGTATATCTGGAGATGAACAAGGGGGAAAGTGTATATCAAGAGATGGGTAAGGAGAAAGGGTACATCTGGAGATGGGTAAGGATTAAGAACACGTCGGGAGTTACTGGACTGCACCACCGGGAGAAGAAGATTAAGAACCAAGGAAAGGATGCACTAGCAGAGTCGACCCCACAATTCCAAGTCTACAGAGGGCAGGACGGATGCCAGGCAAGGGCAGGCAGATGGCACACCAGGCTACCTTCAGCTTGGCTGTCTTGTTCATGCTGATCATGCCCAGACAGGTCTGTGGTGACACTGAGGGCTTTCAGCACAGCACAGTGAAAGTCCTTGTGTGGTGACGCCGGAGGACCAGAAGGATTGACCCTTCCTGATCCTGCCTCATGTTCTGTACTTCGGCCTGGTGCAGCAGCAGAAGAAGAAGAAGGAGCTGCCAAGAGCTGATTCTCCACCAAATTGTGATTTGAGGAGGCAGGAGGAGTGGAGACTCCTCCTGAAACTGAGACCACTGAGCTGCCAGATGCATCAACCTGTACTGGAAGCAACAACAGTTTTGTTCCAAAGCTGTGGAGGTGCTGAACTGCACAGCAACCGTAAGCCCCCGCTTCATTCAAAACTTCATTCGATAAAGCAACTGTAAAAATGCTAATATCTATACATGTTTATCCAGGTATATGATAGAAAAGGAAAAAAGGTCACTTACTTATAATGTGTGTAACAATACGCCAATATTAATGACGGAGCAGAAAGTGGTAGAAATGCTGAGAAGTTCTTACCTTCTTGTCCTTTCTGCTTGAGCTCCACTTCTCGGCGGTACTCCTCCAGCTCCTGGTCGGTGAGCTTATTGAATGGATTTGGTCCAGTCTTGGTGACAATCACACGAGGCTGGTACTCCTTCTCTATAATAGCTTTAGAGGCTGTCACTAGCTCCCCCTGCAGGTGAAAAGCAACACAGACAGGTAATACACAGTGATTAAACACAATGGATAAACAAAATAAGTAAGCCATGTCAATACCAGGGTCAGTAGGACCCAAAATGTATCAGCGTAGTATAATCCAAGATCTATGCAGCATTACTACTAAAAATGTAACTACAATTATTCGGACTGGACAACAAATCGGCTATGTTCATGGAATCAGATTTTTTGTTAAAAAGGAAAAAAAAAAAAAAAGCTAACTGTACCAAACAAAAGCGTGCAGATATTTAACTATAACTCTCAATTACAATTTTAAATGCAACACAACCTGAGTTGTAGTTATTCAGTACTCTGTGTTAACAAGACACCATTACAAACAAGATGAAATGTTGTGTATGGTTTTTTTTTTTTTTTTTTTTTTTGCGTCACAGATGGAGTGATTGTTATTCGGCAGGATGTACCTTTCTAACAGACCTAGCAGGACTATAGCTGTCTGTGAGGTCAAGGCCATCGATACACTCCAAACAGTCAGACAGAGGAGCGTCCTGCAATAGTAGACCTTATGAGCAGTGCATAACCCAGCGCCATTAATTAACACACACTCTTTCTCTCACACACACACACACACACACACACACAAAATTATACTCACTACAAATAGACAGACTCTTTGAAAAACAGGCCAGTATACAGACTAGGTCTAGGGCTGGGCAATATAATAATATACTGTCGATATTATATAGATATATTACATCAATATATAATAAATTACGTTACAAATACTCTTTTTTGAGATTATATAATGGCTATGGTGATATTTATATTTAGAAAAATGTTCATCTTTTTGAATAATTACAAAGGCAAAGTTTGCATTATATTTATGTATGTTATTTAAAACCATTTAAATGACTAATTAATGACCCAGAGTAGTGAATATAGTAGTGGATGTATTATAAATTCTATATCAAGACACTTATCATAGCCTGAGTATTATATTTTCCAGATAATAAGTGACATCAGAGTAAAAAATAACGGAGCAGAAGACGACAGTCAGCCTAATGCAGAAAATGATGTGCGTTGTTTCACTGTCCTTATCGAAGCTTATGTCCTGGAAAATGTATCATGATAGACTTAACTTACACATACACACAATCTCACACATCTGAACACACAAATGCGCCCACACACACACACACACACACACACTCCATAAACATGCACTGAGCATTTCCTAAAAGAAGCACATGGGACAGACTCAAGCCAAATGGTTCAAGGTCATGCACTGCAACATCAGAAATCAAAATGTGCTAGTCAAACCACACACAACATTTTCCACTGTAAATACTGGCACTCTGTGCAAACTTTATACACAAAATTCTGCTTAACAAAATCTTGTGATTGTGTACCAAGCCAACACTTCGGTTCGTCCTCTTACAGTAGAAAAGTTTTAAAAGGATTTTAAAGGCAATTTTTCTGCAAAACTTAAGTACACAGCAGGTGTTTCTGTGGGAATGCAAAAAGAAATCATTCGACAGAGTAACACAGGGCTTTCAATTAAGAGCCGACTGTAGAGTCAATTTTTCCCTTTTTTTTTTTTGCTTTGGCAAATGATGTGGTTAAATATTCTCAAATAATAATATAATATAAGCTCACTTGTTAGAAAAAAACGAAACAGTTTATGGAAGCACATGTGGCCTAATATGTAACAATATAAATATAAAAATCAGGGCTGTTTCTGAACCTCTGGGGGGTCAGTCCTTAAAAAATAAGTAAATAAAACAACACAACACAACATAACGTAACGTAACATAACGTAACGTAACATAACATAACGTAATGTAACGTAACTTAACAATGTAGCATAATGCAACAATGTAACATAACATGATGCACCGCAACATAACATAATGTAACACAACATATCACACAATATAACGCAATGCAACACAACATAACGTAAGGTAACAACAAAGTAACTTTATGTGCCGTAACTTAATGTAACATAGCACAATATACATAACAGAAAATAAAAAGGAAAGAAAAATAAACTATAAATAATTATATTTTGCACTGATATGGTATTTTAACATCTTTGCCTTATGAAAATAAAATTATGAAAAGTTGTTGTTTTTTTTGGTAGTGTGTAAAAAAAATAAAAGAAAATTAAATAAAAATGTAACAGCCCTGGAGTAAAACAACAACATTTGGTTTAACAGAGTACTTTAGATAAATATGACACATTCATGATTAATATATTAAGCCAAAAACTAATTTGATCATTCTACAATAAAACAAATATTTAGTAGGTTAACACAACCACAACTAGGTCTGACTAGCAAATAGCATTCGCAAAATTAGCAATCATGTGAGACATGCAAACTTGGATTGCATGTTGTATGAAAACGCAGAGACGTCCGATTAATTATTCTAGCTGTTAAAATCAAGGAGAACAAAATCTTTTTTTAAAAAAAAATGGCACTGCAAACTAATCAAAGGCAGATGAGCTCCACCCCGGGGCAGAGGGGAGGATGGGAGAACGTACACAAGGTTAGCACAGACGCACACAGTACTTACGTGCCAGATCGTCGCTCTCTGTAGTCAAAGAACAACGCTACAGTTACACAGTGAATAATAATGACAGGGCAGAGTTGGGGAAGGGGAAAAACACTGTGTGTGTGTGTGTGTGTGTGTGTGTGTGTGAGTGTGTGTGAGAGAGAGAGAGAGAGAGGGAAAACAAGATTTAATTAAAAATAGAAAACAATAATGTGAGTGTAGTACGAGGTGGAATATGATGTGTGTAAAAGAATAATACAAGGTTTGGGGAAAGGAAGAAAAAGAACTGAGGATAAGTGTTTGTGTGTGTGTGTGTGTGTGTGTGTGTGTGTGTATCTTAATGGATAGGAATATCTGACAGTTTTGACCTTTTGGGGACATTCGGCTTGTCCTCAAGGAAATGGAAGGTCCTCACAAGGATAGTGAGAGAAACGTGTGCGTGTGTGTGTGCGTGTGTGTGTGCGCGTGTGTACAGACCTGGACAAAGGAACGTTCTACCACGGCTCCCGTGAGCAACTGAGACTGAGGCCCTGCTGTCTTGATGTCCTGAAGGTTCTGCTCACGGATCTGCGGCAAATGATGATGCCACGTTAGGGTTTTTACACACACACCCACACCCACACACACCCACCCACACCCACACACACACACCCCTAGACTTTAACTAGACTATATACACCAATCAGCCATAACATTATGACCACTGACAGGTGAAGTGAATAATATTGATTATCTCGTTACAATAGCGCCTGTCAAGGGGTGAGATACTATATTAGGCAGCAAGAGACCAGTCGGTTCTCGAAGTTGATGTGTTGGAAACAGGAAAAATGGGCAAGCGTAAGGATTAGAGAGACTTTGACAACGGCCAAATTGCGATGGCTAGATGACTGGGTCAGAGCATCTTTAAAACGGCGGGTCTTGTGGGGTGTTCCCGGGGTGCAGTGGT
>CM040989.1:22660522-22678939 GCA_022985145.1 Pangasius djambal | reverse complement strand
CACCTACCAAAAGTGGTCCAAGGAAGGACAACCGGTGAACTAGTGACAGGGTCACGGGCGCCCAAGGCTCACTGATGCGCGTGGGGAGTGAAGGCTAGCCGTCTGGTCCGAACCCACAGAAGAGCTACTGTAGCACAGATTGCTGAAAAGTTAAAGCTGGCTATGATAGAAAGGTGTCAGAACACACAGTGCATCGCAGCTTGCTGCGTGAGGGGCTGTGCAGCCACAGGCCTGTCAGAGCGCCCATGCTGACCATGTCCACTGCCAAAAGTGCCTACAATGGACAGGTGAGCATCAGAACTGGACCACGGAGCAATGGAAGAAGGTGGCCTGGTCCGATATATCACTTTTTTTTTTTTTTATTATTTTTTTTTTTTCCCCCACATGAGATGGCACCAGGATGCACTATGGGAAGAACGCAAGCTGGCGGAGGCAGTGTGATGCTCTGGGCAATGTTCTGCTGGGAAACTTTGGGTCCTGGCATTCATGTGGAGGCTATTTTGACACATATCACCTACCTAAACGTTGTTGCAGACCAGGTAAACACCCCTTCACGGTAACGGTATTCCCTAATGGAAGTGACCTCTTTCGGCAGGATTACGCGCCCTGCCTCGCTGAAAAAATTGTTCAGGAACATGACAGAGTTCAAGGTGTTGACTTGGCCTCCAAATTCCCCAGATCTCAATCCGATCAAACATCTGTGGGGTGTGCTGGCCATCAAGTCCGATCCATGGAGGCCCCACCTCACAACTTACAGGACTTAAAGGATCTGCTGTTAAGGTCTTTGTGCCAGATACCACACACACCTTCAGGGATCTAGTGGAGTCCAGGCCTCGATGGGTCAGGGCTGATTTGGCAGCAAAAGGGGGACCAACACAATATCAGGCAGGTGGCCATAATGTTATGGCTGATTGGTGTATAAATAACTAGACTTTAAAATGCTAGAATTTACCTTCTTGCAAAAGAGAAACATTTCATTTCAGGAACTAAAATTTCAAAACTATATATAATATATATTATTTATTTTAAAATGTCAGCATGCTAAGGATTTTTTTTTTTGGCCGCTACACACGTATGAAGGTGAACATTAAATTATAAGACAAGCTAAATTAAAATCCACACACTGAGATGTTTGAGAGGTTCAGACCTTGTTGCGCATTTCCTGGACCTCTTTAGGATTCGTGTTGAGAGGAACGAACTGATTGGCCACAGCCGCCTGTCGAATGCTCTCCTCCTTCGTCCACTGCAATCATCAAAGCAAAGATTCAAATACACGGAAAATAAAACACGTGGAACACAACTAAGAAAAAAAAACAAAACAAAAAAAAAAAACACCACCAAACGTAATATATACGTATATTTACACAAGCTTAACAGAATAATGTCATGCTTTTAAAATTAGAAGTAAAAGAAATCAATAAATCAACTGACAACTGCAGTAATATTCAGGAGAGCAGTGAACCGATGATGATGGGTAGAATAATTTGAGTATCTTGTTCTGTTTCATTTGATTGAGCCGAACTTTGAAGCCCAAGTTCTATAACTTCGACATTAAAATGACGCATTTAATGTCTAGAATGCTAAAATTTCGACAATTTACTGTAGATTGTATTTATAGTATCAACTATCTAGCATGTTTTAACGCCAAAGTAAATCCATGTACACTTTCATTAAACATTTTCACGCAATTGGAGTTTGTTTCTCATTATGTTTAAGCAGTATTAGTGCCAAAGACTACAGAAAATGAACAGAACATAAGAAAAATATTAAATCTACTTCACGTAACACCTAGATATTTGCATTTAAAGCAGGTAAGTTTATAGATAAAGGACTCGGAGAAGGTGATGAAGGTGAATATATAAATATGTGTCTAATTACAGTGATTTCTAAGATCTCTGCCAGTTTCGAATAGGATGGAGAATAAAATTCACAAATATTGCATTTTAGGTTTGGAGAGACAGAAAATGCATTCCTCTCTGGACCTGCTACTCCTAATGACAACCTTTGAGCTGGCCAGCCAGCACTAATGAGTCACGTAAGGCCTAAGGACGTAATGAAGTTTGGAAATGTCCAAAACGTTCTTCGCGTCCATCGTCCTTCCCATCATCATTGATACTCCTGCTGCTGGATTTACCGTAAGAAAAGAAAGCTCCTAAAGGAAAGGAAATGAAGAACAGAAGAGAAGAAAGGAGGAGGAGAGAAACAGACGGCAGTAGAGGATGAGAGGTCGTGAGGAGCAGCAGGTGTGTTTGGGGGGTGTGGGGGGGGGGGGGGGGGGGGGGGGGGGGGGGGGGGGGGGGGGGGGGGGGGGGGGGGGGGGGGGGGGGGGGGGGGGGGGGGGGGGGGGGGCGGAGTGACGCAGAAGCGTGGTGTGTGTGTGTGTGTGTGTTTTTAAGCAGCAACTGTGAGGCAACTGTAGGCAGTGAGTGTTTAATTAAGGTGAAGGTCCAACACACACACACACACACACACACACACACAATATGACTCATACAAACACATAAACTGCATACAGAATCTCACACACACACACGCACACACACACACAGCAGGGATGGAGTTACGCCCAGTAATGTACAATACAGTTCACCTAAAACAAATACTTGGCTGTCTAATTAGCATCATGAATTAGTGCAACTCTTAATGAACTGTATTTTGAAGAATTCCACCAGTGACCTTGTAGCACTCCACGTACACACACACACTGGTTACTCTGAACTAGTGACTCAGAAGCTTGGAAGACTTTCCTGATTAAGACGGATAATGCGCCATGGGAAACCAGAGAGGCCGTGCATGGCTTTCTTCTGTTACCTTGAGACTTACTTTTGCGATCTTGAGATAATAAAAGTTTCACGAGATAACAAGCTGAACAATTAGGCCTGAAGACGCAATCTGGCTGAGACCCTGTGCTCCTGAATGCTCTAATCTGATTGGTCAGAAAGTGCCGATTCATTTTCTAGAAGAGCAGCTCTATATTAAAGCGCTCTTTCTGATACGTTATCATTTCTACACAGGTTTACCGTAAGGAGATGTTCATTAAACGGAAGGAGTCTCCAGTGTCAGCACTTAGTAACAGTCAGAGATAAAGGAATAAGAAGGTTACACTTTTTTTTTGCAGTTTCTGAGTAACAAGTTATGTTTTTCCCTCTTCTCTCTTCATGAAGAGAGAGAGAAAAAAAAGAGAGGCTGGTAAGGGAACGACTGTTTATACCTGCGATAACGTTTCACAGATATTCCACAACACTGAATGTAACGATAAACGGGTAAAAATTTCTTTTTTTGCATTTGATCAACCACTTTAATTAACGCTTGTTCCAATAATTTCTCTTAACAATCACCTAAACGTTTGTATTAACAAGCATTTTTTTAATAATCAGATTTTCTCTAGAAAGATTGAGAAGAGTGTTGATTGACAGATTATTAGCTTAAATTTTATTATCTCAAGAAAACGATAAAATTCCAATAACTAAAAAATGTGATATCAGTTTAATGGACTAGAAAAAAAAACAATTAAAAAAAAAAAACAAAAAAAAAAAAGATAAATAAATCAATAAAACACCAGCACCGGTCTCTCTGGACTCTCAGTGTAATGAACAGCAAATGCATGTTGCTTTAAGCTTTAGGTGGTTTAGTGATTTTTTTAAAAATAAATATATATATTTTTTTCTTTTAAGAAACAGCAGTAATAGTTAGCATCAGGCTTGGATAAATAGCATGAATAGCTATGACTTATGAATTATTTAAGCTCATTGAGAACCAAATGTCCGTATGGGCGTCAGGAAAAGAAAAAAAAAAGGGAGGACACATGGAATGAACATGTAAATATGAAATACTCACTGATCACGAATAGAGCCTCACAACACAACACTCGCACTCCCCCAACTAGAGATAATCGTTTGGAGAGTTAAGAACTTTCACAACGTTTCTTTTCTTTTCCAAATCAATGGTTTTTTTTTAAGAATTTTTTTTTTTTTTCTTTTTTCAAAAACAACACTCATGCTTGGGAACAGATACGGGAATCCGTCGTCAAGTCGTAAATCGGGAAGACGAAACGCAAAACAGGAAACGCAGAAGCTCGAAAGCAAAATAAAAGCCAACTCAAAAGCAAGGAGAGGACCCGGAGTCATCAAAAAGCAGGCAATGACTCGAGTGCAGATTCAAGTCCACACCAAAAGCAGCACCTTTGAAGCCTTTTCCCCCTCCCCTCTGCTATGGATTTGAAAATACGGAAAAATTGCTTGGGTAAATTCCTAATAAAAATCCTACGTGATTTAAAAAAAAAAAAAAAAGACTTGCATACAGGTCTTCTGTTGTATCGGAGATAATTAATTTCATTCATTTTTAAACCTTCACAGGACCCTTTTTGGTTTACTGAATTACGGGAAGTTGCCATTACGATGCCTTTTTTAAATTACGGCTGGAATTTGTTTTCATTCCACAACATTAAATGTAACTATAAATGGATAAAAGTACATCGTATCATTCTTTAATCAATAAAGATTTGTAATCGTTGGCCAATCGCTGCTGCGTGATAGGAATAATACACTCCGGGACGCGCTGGTATTAGAAAACAATCAGCTTCAGGGAGGTAAGAGTGACTCTGCTTTGCGTCGTTGATTATTTTCATATACCAGCATGCCCTGAAGCTTTCTATACCCTACTTATCAGCACATGTGTAGTTATGGCACTGTTGTAAGGTTACATCCAGTTGTGTAAACGTGCTGGTTTCCGTGATATCCTTAAAAGGTTGTTTACTTCTTAACAGCTTGTGTGTAACTCCTGCTGGGTGACTAACATGACCCGTGATGATCACTCAACACTAAACACTAAGCCACGCCCAGAAAATTCTGCTCCACCAAACCAAAAGTTGTCAACAAAAAAAAAATAAAACAACGCCAGTAAAACAGTGCAACGAAAGCGAGAACCAAATAACACCAACGACAAAACAGGAAGAAAAGTAGAAAAGAAGCACAAGTCCAGAAAAACACAACATCCAGCCACGCCCACTACAGGCACATGCCACACCCACAATGCATCTGATCAGTCATGCAACACAGCATGCACTTGGGCAGCTAGAGAGCACCCTGACACACCCAACACCTCAAACCCCATAGGCACGGAGACTCGACGGAAAATGTTTTGCTGAAAGGAAGCAAATATTTTACAGAGCGAGAAGGAGAAATAACGGACAGGTACAAAGACTCAAAAAAAGAAAGAAAGAAAGAAAAAAAAAAAAAGGTTGTTGTCGGGGTGCTAACCAGCTGACCATCTTTCGGTAGCAGTACGGTTCTAACTATGAACAATAAGGTAGGCACAGACCAAGCAGTTGGTTATACAGCTTGGCACGCAGACACCGGACGAGAGAGACTGCAGCAAGGGTTTGACGTGATCGTGTGTAATGTTCGTCCACACCTTAGTCTTCGCCTTGGGGCTGCCGCTGCCCTCCAGCCCCTCATCGGGGGTTTCATCTGGCCGGCCGGTGTTCAACCAGCGGGTCTTGTCGCGCTGTCCCCGCTGGAAGCTGTGCTTCAGCGGAGACCGAGCGCCCGAGTCGCTGTCCTCAGCATACGAGTAGCCCGTGGCGGACGGCGGGATCTCTACGTCGCTGTACTTTTTAGCTTTATCGCGCAGAGCCGGGCAGCGGTACGGGTAGCCGGTCCTGTAGCCCTGGAAAAGGTTGGAGAGAAGGAAAGAAGACGGACTTTACTTTGATATGGGGACCGTGCACTGACACACTGATACGTACAAAGCACTCTAAAGGTTATTTGTCCTCGAGCTTGAATTCTGGAGTTAAAACAGCCAAGCTTTTACAGGTTCATCGTGGTCATATTTATTATGGTGCACCCCATTATCTTATTTTACAAAATATACAAGCTTCCCACCACCAGTTCTGGGCTTGCGAGAAAACCAAAACCAAGGTCTTACCAAATTATCCAGCATCCGCATGAGGGCTTCGAACTCCTGCTCCCCGACCTGCCACTTGGGATGCGGGCTCGTCCCATCACCAGCGGGCTCTGGGTGACGAGGACGCATTTTGTACTTCCCTGGGTCCAACATGACCAGGTTATCAGGGCCACCTGCACTCGCGAGGGTACGAACCTACAAATCAACAAGGACACACAAAAAAGAAACAAGAATGCACAGTGCTGTATTGTAGGTAGGATTTAATAGAGCTTCTGCAATGCTGGCTTGGAACATGTGCCATTCTAGCATGGAGCTTCTGCAATGCTAATACAGACCTTCTGCCATGCTAGCATGGGACGTCTGTAGTGCTAGTCTGGATCTTCTAACATACTACCATGAAGCTTCTGCCATGTTACCAGGGAACATATGGCCTGTTAGTCCGGAACGTCTGCCATGCCACAACGGATCTTCGGCCATGTTACAACGGATCTCCTGCCATAGTACCATGAAGCTTCTGTCTTGCTAGCATGAATCTACTCCCATGCTAGCCTGGAACATCTGCAGTGCTAGTCTGGATCTTCTGCCATACTACCATGAAGCATCTGCAATGTTGGTCTGGAACGTCTGCCATGCTACCATGAAGCTTCTGCCTTGCTAGCACGGATCTACTCTCTACATGCTAGCCTGGAACGTCTGCCATACTACCACTGATCTTCTGCATTTCTAGCCTGAATCTTCTGCATTCCATGTCTGGAAATTCTGAGATGCTAACATTGATCTTCTTCAGTGCAATCTAGACTGTGTGTAATGCTAGATTTCTGCAAAAAAAAAAAAAAAATCGCCTATAAATGAAACTAAACACACAAAGAAGTCAAACACAAAGATGGTGAGTGTTACCTGAATCTCGCAGGCTGTGACTAGGTTGTGGATGTAGTAAAAAGCCTCTTCTACAGTTTCGCCTACTGACACCAGCCCATGGTTCCTCAGAATCAGCACCTGAACAACACACACACACACACACACACACACACACAAGCTGTACCACAAGACCTATTCTATATCACCGGATAAAGGAGGTGAGGTTACGGTACAGTACCTTGCTCTTGGGGCCGAGGTTCTTCTGTATAAGGATCTTCTCCTCATCGTCCACCAGAATGCCGTGGTAGTCATGGTAGGCCACCTCGCCCAGAGACAGCGCCTCGGGAGAAATGGGCAGGAGACCACACTTCATAGCCGAAACCTTGACAAGGACATACAGGGGGGTGAATTGAGCAACAGGGACAACATTGCTGCTAAGATCCCTCGTGTAAAAAAAAAAAAAAAAAAAAAAAAATCACAGGGTTGAAATAAAAGAAAGTGGAAAATGGTCTAATTTCATTCACTGAACTGTTCCTTCAAATCAAATCCATTCTCCGACTAGAACGATTTCACACGGATAATGCGTTTCTATCAAACGGAGCCTGATGACAGAGGTGCGTGTGTTACCGCTGCGCCAGCAGGAGTGTGGACGTGCACGATGCACTTGATGTCAGGGCGGGCTGCGTATATGGCGGAGTGCAGGGTGAATCCGGCCTGGTTCACGCCCAGGTTAGTGCTGCCTCTGTCCACGATCTCGCCCTGCAGGTTGATCTTCACCTGGAAACATGCAGGAGAACACAGGAAGTGAGACTTCTGGGTAAACTCCTACCATCAGCACGCTGTTATAGCAAAACGATCGACGACAGAGTGGTGTGATCTGGCGGGACACGATATGGAGTTACTGGAACCACACAAAAGTCGATTTTTTCTGCAATAACAGCATGTCCTGGAGCGGTTTGATCCTCTATCACCACAAAAATGTATTAATCAATAATTACTGTTGTAATTTTTATCCTTTTATAGTTGCACTTAATGTCATGGAACATCTAGAAGACGAGTTCAATTCAAAATATATGTATATTTTAAAAAAAAAAAAAGGCAGTATTAAGAATACAGTTACTTTAAAGCACGATTTCTGTAAAAGAAGCACCATCAGCGAGGTTTAAAGGAAACATCCTTTAAAACACTTTCCCCTTGTTTACACTAGAGGGCAGCAGTTAGTCACAGAAATTCCACACACACAAACACAAAAAAACCCTCAAAATCCTGGCCAGCTTGTGCCTTTGGGTCTGTTATATAGACATCATTCTTTCCAGATCCATTTCAGACAGCGAAGAAAAAACATTTCTGTGGAAATCATGATCGATGTTGTTGGCAAATAATATTAAATATTCATTTCCTGAGAAATAAACAGTAACAAGCAGAGTTATTTCAAACAAAGCGTATTACTAGCCATCTGCTCAGCTTGAACATGTACTCGAATGGTGAGATGAAGCAGAGTTACTGTTAAGATCCAAAAGTTTTCGTTTTCCTACAACAGGACATGTTTTAAAAATGTCGTGGAACATCCAGGAAACAGGTTAGCTCCTGTTCTCACTTATGTTATAGCAGCTATAAACAATCGTTCCCTCACCGGCTTCTCTTTCCTCTCTCTGGAAGTTAATAGGATAAAAAACATTTTAAAAAACGCAGCTTTTTGTGTTACCGAAACCCCTCACATCGGCAAACTTATTAACAAAGCGCAGACACTGGAGACTCCTTCCATAAATGAAAAATAAAGTCTTGTTACAGAAAACTTCAACCTTATTAACAACTCCACCTTCTTTAAACCAGTTCATGTGGGGCGTCCATCGTACAGTTCCCTGTGTATGTGCTGTAACTATAGAAACGATAGCGCATTCATATGAGCTGTAACTATAGAAACGATAGCGCATTCATATGAGCTGTTACTATAGAAACGATAGCGCATTCATATAAACCTGCACTACATCCAGAGCTGCCGTTCAAGAAAATGGATCAGCGCTGATGTATGCGCGTCTTCTGCGTACTCGTCTACTGAGATAAGCAGCAGGAAGTTCTTTTACATCACATCACATCACAACGCCGTGACTAACGCAATACTAACTCAGAGACTTAATGACGATGTTTTCTCTGTGCAGTAATTTTAGCCTTGCGGATAATGAGAGGGTGTCTTCTAGTTTTCCGTGGCGAGCTGTACTGAAAGATAAACGTCGCAATAAATCTGAGAGAGAGACAGCGAGCCTCTCCTTCCACAATGACTTGGCAAAAAAAAAATAATAAAAAATCGTCTAGAATATGCAGAAGATAAAAAACTTGTTCCGTTAACACACACACAAAATAAATTAATAAATAAATATGATATAATATAATACTAATATAATAATGTATTCAGTTAACCAAGACACATTTGGTGTTTGAATTTTTATTTATTATTATTATTATTTTTTTTTTAAAGTTTCCCTCTGGAGCTACGAGGCTAAGCTTTAAGCAACATCGTTTTGCTGTGTAATTAAAAAGTTTTTTTTTTTTTGTAAAATAGCAGAAGTAATCTGTACACTGCAAAAAAAAAAAAAAAAAGGATTTCTTAGCAAGTGAAAATATCTGGTATATGAGCAAATGTAATATTTCTTATTATGAGAGTATTATAAATCAAATATGACTTTTTTTTAAAAAAAAACTTTTACATATTTCAAGCTTTAAACGTTCTTATTCTATTGGCCGATATTTTTGCTTCCTTCTCAAAATAAATGCATAAAATTAGAAAAATGATCTGCCGATTGAACAAGACCATTCAAGATGGCCGCCCCATAACATTCCAGCATTCAGCTACACTGTGAAGTGATTGATTCACTTCCTGCAGTGGAGTCGATTCAGAGTCGAATCACTTTCTCGCTGCAATCGAGTTCGCACGGAGACGCTCGGACGCTCTCGGACCTCAGCGTGATTGTTGTGTTCTCACCTGCCTAAAGAACCTGGGTTCTGCTCAAACGGACTAAACGCTGCGATGTGAAAACGTTACATACAGTACAAGATCAGAAAATGTGTTCAAGAAGAAAAGGGGGAGGAGCCTTACCAGACTGGAGGCGGAGACTTCGCTGTACAGAAGTCCAAATGGGACAATCAGAAAGCGTTCCTGCTCAGAGTTCAGTCTGACCTGAGGACACACACACACACACACACACACACACACCTTGTTAACTCCCCATACTTTGAAGTTTAATCCACTTGACTTCCAGATCAGGACACAGATCAGTTAAGGATGCTCATGTGTGTGTGTGTGTGTGTGTGTGTGTGTGTGTGTGTGTGTGTGTGTGTCTCACACACTCACAGTTAAGTGATTGTAGATAAGCTGAGACCAACCAAACAGGTCCGCCAGACGGTAAAAGGCAGCGAGCTTACAGCGCAGCAGCTTCTCTCCTTTCTCATAGGCGATGGAGTCTGAGCCTCGGAGATCATTCACTGGTGTCACCATACCCAGACCTGTGCGTACACACACACACACACACACACACACACCAATTAATGAGAACTTACCATTCTCCTGTGCTTGAATTTGCTTTAAAGGGATCAGCAGCTTGACTCAGATAAACAGGTGCTGCAACAGGAAACTGTAATTGTGTCTGTAATTTCTCTGGCTCCAGACAAAAGACGTCAGAGTTCAGGGTTAAAGGTGAGAAGTTTGAAAAGGTCAGAGGACAGAGAATATAGGTAGGGTCAAGAGTGCACTCAAGCCAGAGTGCAGAAGTATGGCCTTAAAATAGTTACATGAGGATACAAGAATCCTAGACATAAGCCTTTCTTACTAAGATAACTGTGCAGGTGTGTGTTTCTGTGGAGATTTAGTTGTAATTATGTGTATATGTGTGTGTGTGTGTGTACTGACTCATATTGAGCGCGGCCATGCCTCCCTGCGGGGCGGCGGGGTACATGGTGGGCACGCTGGTGGTCATGAAGTCAGCGATCTGCTGCAGGGCCAGCAGGCTGGTGGGGTTCTTCCCCTTCTTCATCTGATCGTGGATCAGAGTCTCCAGCTCCTCACAGAACGCCTGCAACACAGCCACAAAGTGTAAACTCCTCTGTCCTGAAGATGTCGGAAACCTTCAAATAACAGCTTCACCTCTGACCGTTATAAAGCGCTGACTCGAAAGGTTCCGCGGCGCTGCAGTATTAATGTGGCATAACTGATGCCATTGCACCAACGTTACAGAAATGCAGCTAGGCTGAGTGTAAAGCAGATGCTGCATGTTACAGACGCAGTCCCAGGCGTACGACGGCTTCACACACAGCAGAGCACGAGAAAGTCCACATGAAACGGCTTCTTAGCCGTGATTTGATTCCATATGCTGATGTACTTCCTTCTGAAACAGGAAGTCAGAGTGACGTCGTGCTGAACCGCCTGACTGACCTAACGCATAAACTGGCGCGTGCAGGAGCAGCAACAACGTAAGCGACATTTTGGAATTTAGTGATGAGATTAAACTTTTTTTTTTTCAGATGTAGTATCGTATTACTGAGAGGTACAAAAAAACATCAATTTTGATTTCAGAAATTAATTAAATATGACTACAACCATTTTACGCATATTTTTTTATTAAAACTAGGGTTGGGATATCTGAGATATTGTTTGTATTCTGTTTTTTTTTAATTAAAAAAATAATAAATCACAAACTCTGACTGGAAGCAGCTGGTTTGATGTTAAAGTTTTGTACTGCTTTAATTTTTTTTTTTCTTTACAGAAATTCTTACTTCTCAGTGTTCATTTATTTTTGTAGATCTTTTCAATTAGGTTTGTTAGCAAAGATGGATGCATCACGATGCATATGACTTATCATAGAAATGTCTTCGATTGCAGTGATATGACGTCTGTGACGACTAAAAAACGAAATCCAGATTGCACGTTTGCAGAAGAACGAGGGAGAATTAGACTGCTGCTTCACTACGTGCTGCTGTTTAGTGAGCGCTGTTGCGTTCCTCACAGCTGGGATCCTTTTAAATGACGCTGTGACTGAAGTGTTGCAATATTTGGCAAAGCAGTGCGTTTACAGAGGAATAAAGCCCATCAGTTCTGTCCTCTTCGCCTCTTCTCTTCCCATTTCTACCTCTCTCTCTCTCTCTCTCTCTTTTCTCGATAAAGAGTTTCTCATTCTCTCCATTCCCACCAGCATGAAGAAGCCGATCTTTATGTGCCAGTGGCGAGACAGCTACATAAACAGTGTGTTATTGTACACACATCCTCGCTCTGACTGCGAGAGCTGACCGCTGAGACACAAAGACACACACACACACACACACACACACACACACACACACAGACTCACTCTCACACACTCGCAGGAGGAGGTTTAGTGTGAGCTGAAAGCACTGCGGTCTCTCACTCCATGAAGAGAGTCTTGTTTAGTCTTATCACATGCTGATGAGAAGAGTGGAGTGAATTGTTCTGAATACACTCGCTGACTTTTTACACGCAGCCTGCGGTAACAGCGTGAGCCGCGTCCTCAGATCACTGCTGCGTCTTTCCCCATATCTGGTGGTTTTTATAAGGGGAGGTTTGGTAATCTAACACATCATACCACTGATCTCAGTGCCAAGTGGGCTTGTGCGAGATAGACTTTCTTTCCCCTAATCGTGATTTTCCATTTTAAGATATCGCAAATATCGAAGTGATCATCCAGATGCGCCTGATAAGAGACATTTCGGTTTTTAAAGAGAGCAGCGGAGCGCACACAAACACGCGTTCCGGTTACGTTACACTGCAGATAATTAGCTAGGCTTTTTTTTTTTTTTTTTACACTCAGCTAGCCAGCTAGTTCGTTTAAATCGATCACCAGGTGCAGTTGCTCCAGTAAACTAGCTAGCTAGGGCATGTGTAAGGTGAGATAGTTATTAGTTAGTTCACTTAAATGAAAGGAGGAACAGCTGCGTACTCGTGGCCAGTTTGTCAAGGATATTTCAGGTGTGTCAAATGATAGAGAAGGTAAAGTAATCAGAGTCAGAGTTTCTCTCTCTCTCTCTCTCTCTCTCTCTCAGTAGTGGTGGATTTTACTACGTCCCAGTGGACTGCCTCTTCGCTATTGCATTACAGCTGTGTATTTGTTCAGGTGCACATGCTTTCCTGTTCTCACTGTGTGTTTATGTGTGTTTTATCAATGCGTGTGTGTGTGTGTGTGTGGGTGTGTGTGTGTGTGCGTGCTGACCGGGCTCTGCAGGATCATGGACACTCTCTTCCTCTGCTCCATCATGTTAAAGTCCTGCCGGAGGTCGGGCGCCATGTTCCTCTCTCTCTGGTACTCGGCGCTGCTCTCATCCACTCGGTCGAAGTAGCGCTCTTTATGGGGCGGGTGTGTGGGTGGAGTGGCCGCCACCACCCCAGCGCCGGAGTCTCCGTTCATCCTGCGGTCCGCACCTGTGACGAGACAAACCGTTGAAACGTCAAGTAACGGAACGACATTACACCGCGAAACGATTTCTTCCATTAAAGAAAGAAACAAGCTGTGTTTGTTTTGACGTGCGCTAGAACGGAATTTTACTTTCTGTAAGAAAATACAATATTGTGCCCGTCCTGACAGACAGCAGGACGCAAGGTTCTTTATTCACGTTTTCCCAGAACAACTTCTGCCTGCTTGAGCTTTTGCTGCTCCGATACAAAAACGTCATCCTTCAATTTTAACCAATTTATCCAAACGCTCACGTGCTGATTACGTGAGTATTGGTGCTTCGTGGCACCGAGATCAGCACCTGTAGGTCCGATCTTTCCCAGAGCCGACCCGAGCGTGTGATTAATTTCAGAACCAGGTCACGTTACAGCCCGTCTCCACCCCTCTGGGTCAGAAGGAAGCTCCGCATCGATTTCCTGAACGCTCAATTTCCTGCTGGTGGGCTGGATTTCAAAACACGTCTCTTTCAGCACAATGCGCAGAGATAAGAGAATAAACGACGGTCATGCTGTGCGCATGGTTCTCACACACACACACACACACACACACACACACACACACACACACACAGGTTTGGAGCTTTTACATGGTTACTAAAGTGCACAGAAAAGTAAATCTGCCTGTGTGTGTGTGTGTGTGTGTGTGTGTGTGTGTGTGTGTGTGTGTGTGTGTGTTACTATAAGTTTTCAAAAGCTTTAGAGTGCATTTGTGAATAATGTGCTTGAACAGTGTCCATTAGCACTATTAAAGAGAGGAGACAGAGACAGCGAGACATAGAGAGAGAGCGTGAGAGAGAGAGCGTGAGAGAGAGAGCGAGAGAGAGAGAGAGGAAGTGAATGACAGCAGAGTTTCTCTAAAAGTATAATCTAATTGAATTGCCTCCATTCCAACAAAACAGGACGACTCCAGCGCTGCTATAACAACCACAAGGTCTCTCACAAGCACTCTGAGCGTGCAGAGCTGAGCAGCAGGAACGGTCCGTCCGGGTCCAATCGGGTCCGTCCGGGTCCATTCGGGTCTGCTCGGGTCCACTCGGGTTAACGTTAAACACTACAGAAGCTTCACTAAATCAACAGCTACACATTTTATTGATGAACCGCTCCATAATTCTAACATGTAGACGAATAATGTACTTTTGTGCATTACACGGAGTATACCCCGCACGCCACTGAAAGGTCACATGACCAGACATTCGACCTGTCTCAGTCGCGCTGAACCTGCGCAGGCAGCGAGACTGCTGCGGTCTCTGTATCTGGGTGGATCTGGACTGCGTACAAATGCAGCTCTGTGCTCAGACACTTGCAGTTTGTGTGGGAAGGATTTACGTGCTGCTGTTCTGTACTTCAACAAGCCCGAGCCGAAAGAAGAGAGAGAGAGGGACAGAGAGAGGGACAGAGAGAGGGACAGAGAGAGGGACAGAGAGAGGCTGAGAGACAGAACGGCAGGAGAGAAGAGACAAGAGACAGAAGGAGAGAGAGAAAGAAGAGCATGAGGAAGGAGAAAGAAAACAAGATGAATGGAATGAGATAGAAAGAAGGGGAGGAGATGAACAGAAGAGAGAGAACAGGAGCATGCAACAAGAAACAGAGCTGGAGGAGAGAGAGAGAGAGAGACAAAGAGAGAGAGAAGGGGAGTGAAAAAGAGAGCAAGCGAGAAAGACAGAGAGATAACGACAATGAGAAAGACAGAAAACATACGATGAACATAATGAGGGAGGACAGGAGAGTAAAATAAGCATGACAGAAGAGACGAGAAACAGAAGACTGAGAGTGAGATAGACCGAGTGAATGAGAATGAGAGAGATAGAGAGAGAGAGAGAGAGAGAGAGACAGACTCTCTGACTCAGCATTATTGATTGATGGTGTATAATGGGTTTGGGGCTGTTTGGCTCCTGGACACATTCAGTTTTTGCATTAATGCCTGCAGTCCTGGTGTGTGTGTGTGTGTGTGTGTGTGTGTGTGTGTGTGTGTTTTTCCTATAAGCCAGCAAACGCTCGACGTGCACTACAGCAACACGGCAGCGTGACCCGGGTTTAACACGCCTGTTCACCTGAGACGTCGAAAGGACAAACAGTCGAAACGAAAAACAAGAAGAAAAATAATAATGATGAAGTGAAGCCTGACCTCCAGCACTGCAGCACACAACAGGCCCAGAGCCGGAAATAACTAGAGCCTTGTGTAATGGACCCAGCCTCTGGCCAGATGTGTATACACACACACACACACACACACACACACACACACACACACACACACACACACACACACACACTGGAATACTCCTTTAATCAAAACTACATTAAATGGATTTATACTGGAACACTATCAGAATGCTGCAGATTCAGAACCGACGATTAAAATGGTTTTCCGGAGTTTCCTACTTTCCCAGATCTGGAATTGAATGTATTTAACGCAATTCTACACTTTCCCAGATTTTCCAGTGTGCAACAAGCCTGCCTCGGTGCACGACACACTGCTGCTTAAATCTCAGCTCGGATATCTGGCTGTGCATGGTGCTAAAATTTCCTCCCACACACTCTCGGGCTTTCAGAAAGTCAAGTTGGAAGCGCGTGGGACGGGTGCTGGGTTGACGAGCCCGTCTCCTTGGTAACTGCACAGACTTCTGGGAATAGATTTTGGTTTCCACGGCGAACGACGGCAGCTGCCAGGGATGCGGAAAGCGAGAGGCATCCGTCGTACAGAAGAGCCTCTGTATAAAAACGTTCGACGGTGCGGTCAGTTGGGGAAAAAACACAGACGAGCCAAAATTAATTATCAAAACTGAAGGAAGCAGGAAGGAAGAGAGGCATCCTGCTAGGTCACTTCCTTTAGTCGAGTTTCATCTAGAGTGAGAAGTTCATGCGCAGGAGAGCAAACAGCACTTTTAATCACTGGCTGATTATCATTACCATTTAAAGGAGTTCGATTTGACACTTCGTCGTGTGACTATTCGTTTTCTCCTTTAGCTGAAACCCAAGAGCACCATTTTCGACCACTTTCGGCGGCTGAGATTTCGGTGCGTCTTTAATTCAGATAATCGCTGTTAACTAGCTAATGTTAGCTAGACAGCACTCACGGATAGATTTTAATTCGCATGAATGAACTCAAAAGGTTTTTCTGTTTACACGAGCATGTCGCATCAGCGTATCTTTCAAGTGGGAAAACTGAACAAAGAGGCGAGAGCACTGGCTAAAACTTTTATACTAATTTGAGATGGAGGAAAGGGGCGGGGCTTCGAAGGACTGTCAGCTAATATCAGAGAGTCCAGAACATTAACACAATCAGCAATCATTCCATTATGTCAAATGGCTCATCTGTTGTTTTTAATTGACTGCTCTATTGCCATCATTTTGCTCCGATGTTAAAATGTGCTGCTCCTACGGAGAATGCACGAAGGTTGTCGGGACACGAAGGCCCGTATGCTGGCGTATTTCCTTCCGAAACAGGACGGCATGTTGAAGTGCTTGACTACCACACGCAACATCCAATAGCGTCCGAGATAAGCCACGCCTTACAGTATCTTAGCGAGCGAGCTAAACATGGACGAGCGAAGAGTTTAACGAGACCCATTTCTCAACTGTGGAGGATTAACAGTATTCAACAATTATTAATTATTCTAGATGTCGACAGCGAGACGCCGCGTGTCTGTGGAGTTCTCTCAAACAACTGATCCGTAGTCAAGTGTCAGCAGCGTGACGGCAATGGAGGACCGCAGGGTTAATCGCTAAATAATTATCACTATTTGTATATACTCTTGTTCTAGGTTGTTACACGACGTGGCGCAAAACCCACCTCCAAATGTTCTAGAGAGCATTTAACTGGACAATCACACCTGAAGTCCAGATATACGTCATCAAAAAAAAGGGGAAAATTATCCCAGAAGTAATGAACTATAAAATTAAATCAGAATAACCATTTTTTTTTCAGTTATAGTACCATATTGGTGTCAATTACACTAAAGGATTTCAGGGGCACTTTAAAAGTTCTACTGCTGAAGAAGATCTGCAGGAAAAGCGGACTAAAGTTCTCTTTTCTTAATTCCCTGATTTTCTCCGTATCCATCTGTCCCACTTTTTCTGCTTCTCTCCAGGATTCCAGCCGGTATGCTCGTAGATGTGTGCCAGCTCCAACTGTTCAGCCTGGCAGGACTCGAATCCTCTCCTCGGGTCTTTCGCACCCTGCTGTCGGACTGATCTCGCTTTCATTTCTGATCAAGCTTAGCTTGTGAGGAATACTGAAATACGTACATGAGAATCAGCCGTGGCTCAGCTACCCAGAGTACAACACATGCTTTAGTAAGGCTAGGTGATATGACCGTATGCTATACAAGCAAATAGGTGTAGGCGTATGTTAGCATGACTTAAGTCTACACTGACGCTATGTTACTTAAACTTTAAGTCATTCAAGCACTTAATTGTTTTATTTTAATTAGCTAATATTTATCTAATCCCTCACGTGACAAGAATGATTGTTTACGCTAGTGTGGCTATGGATTCATCAATATTACCTTAGCTCCAAGCTAACCAATACCTCAAAATAACATTCTTGGAGTGGCAGGTCTACTGTAAAAACACAAATAAACAGACACGATTAGCTTAGCACATGCTAGAGAGTGTCTTAGTCTTGACGTTACAGTTTTCACAGGTGCCAACTTTGCTAACGCTGCTAGCGAGGAAATCCTAGCAGGCAGAGAGAAAAAGAACAAAACAAAAAAAAGTTTTACCACAGAAACGCTAGGGGATGTTCGTGGCGCGATTGTGAGTGCTACTTAATAATTAGCAGCTCCTCCATTTTCTTTCTGCACCACTACTTGTTTTCTATTGGCTCGCAAAACAAAGATTTGCGAATTCTCCAGAAACATCTTTCCTGTATGCGTCCTTTCCCCTTCAGTGAATCGGCATTTCTGCTGATTCTCTTTTGTACTGATCGCTACTCTAAACTAAAAAAAAAAATGGAGATGTTTGCAGTATGTACTTATTTTCCTAGAAAATACAACCTGACCAACAACCATTAATGAGGTTCTATATTGTTTGCTATCATTATTCATCAATATTTACGGTATATAAGGTCACTTTGGTCACAAATAACGAATCTAATTATTATTCATGTCACGTCAAGGCTTTACCTTCTTGATGTACACTAAATCTCACCGTTATCTTGGCCATGTAGCGTGTCCCTACTGATATGTACTGTATTGCAG
>CM040989.1:22556573-22660422 GCA_022985145.1 Pangasius djambal | reverse complement strand
GCAGCGTATGACAAAACCATAAAGTGTGTAAGGTGCTGTGTGTAACGCATCAATAATTCACAAACCTCTCCATTATGAGGCAGATAAGAACAGGGAAGTGGAAGCAGTGTGTTATCTCAAGTGTTTCACAAAAACAGATGCAACAAGGGGAAGGAGGAGTCAGCCGTGTGTGTGTGTGTGTGTGTGTGTGTGCACATGTGTGGTCTAAAAACATGTCTGGGTGTGGTCATGTCTGTGGTTTCTAAACCACCGCCAAAAAAGTTCTCGCTGCTCCTTTTGTTCTCCTTAAAACATGCAATAAATCTGAGCCGAGATCCATTTTTTATAAACAACAACATTTCTGAGATGGCAGAGGTTCAGGTTTGCGCTCATAAAACGTGCTACCCAAAAAAAAAAAAAAAAAAACAGGATTGAAAGCAGACGAGAAAAAAGAACCAAAAGTACAGAAAGCTACTCTAGTCTAGCATCTCAATTTACACACTTCGCTTGCATTTGGATATTAGATATTATACAACAGCGCTGGTAAATCCTCGTTTCTGATTGGTCAGAACAGATCGCAGGTTTATAACAATGCACTTGTTCTAATACGTTATCGTTTCTATAGTAACAACTTACACGCGTGGCGTACACTTGACATAAACTACGACTAGTAATAAGCAAATTAAAAAGGTTTTCTGTAAGGAGATGTTTATTATTTATGAACATGTTTACTATTTAAGATGTTTATTTAATAATCTTAACATTTAACATTATTTTATGGAAGAAAGGTGTTCAGAAAGTCGTCGGACAGAAGAGTTTACGCTTTCTGGTTTCTCGGTAACATGACAATCCACGTTGTTTTTTTTTGGTCTTATTATCTTCAGGAGAAAAAAAAGAAGAGAAGCCGGTGATTGAAGGACTGTTTTTTGCTGCTCTAACGCAAGTGATAGCAGAAACTTGTTTCACGGAGGTTCCACAACATTAAACGTAACTAGAAACGCAAAAACGAGTGTAAAGTTGTTCTTTAATTGAAAGGATTTTGTAAGTGTTGCCAAATTGCTGTCGTACAAGAGAAAAAAAAAAAAAAAAAAAAACTTCGGGATGTGGAGTTATTAGGAAATAATCAACTTTCGTGTGGTAACAGTAACTTTGTGCTGTAAACGTTAGTAACGTTTTTTTCACTAGCTAACAGAGATAGCTGAAGGAACAGATATATATTTAAAAAAAAACAACAAAAACAACGACTAATATATTCTAGCCAATCACGTCCCACAACCGGGAAATGTTTTCACATAACAGTAACTCCTTTTTCAGAAACATTCTATAAACATAAACATGCTAGCTAGTAAGGTTTTTTTTAAGGCTAGCTAACATTCCCTAACAGAGACAGCTGAAGAAACAGATAGAAAAAAAACTTGCAGTATTTTCTAGCCAATCACGCCCCACAACTGGGAAATGTTTTCATAAATGAGAAACGCCCACTTTTTTCCTGCAGGCACGTTTAACATTAGCTGTTTAACATTTGAGTGTAAACACGTGAGTCCACTTTGTAGTTTTTTTTTGTTTAGCTGAAGTAGATACGGTACATCAACGATAGGGCTATTACGATATAATTTATCGCTCTATCGTTATTGTGTCACAGTACATTTTTCTGAGATATTGTCAAGATTGTGATACCCTTTCTTTTTATATCCTTTTTTAAATAATATTTTAAAATGTTTTTCAACCTTTAGAGTCTTACCGGAAGCTGCTGAATTGACGTTAAAGTTTCGTACGTAATCTTTAAAATTGTAAAAAACAAAAATAACTATTACCAATGTTCCACTCATTTTTGCTGACGTTATCCAAACAAAAAAAAACAAAAAAATCAAAGTAACGAAGAAGTAAAAATCGCATTCATTAAAAATTTTTTTTTTTTTTAATTTAGCCTTAGACATTATACTGATTTCAAAAACAACTTCTTACATGTAGCTGTTTTTTTTTTTTCTTCTTCACACCGAACTGGATACGTGTGTATGGGAGTTCGGAAGGGTGCACATTCCTGACACACTTCAGCCCCACACACACCCACATGTTTGGGCTAAATGTAGTCCTCCTGGTCCTGGCCTTTAGAATAGCACACATACAACAGATAACTCGCACCATCGGGGGTCACATCACCGCACAACCATTTGTTTATCGGACTGCTGCGTGATCATCAGGAGCGACCGCAGATGCTCCACGCGAGAGTTTGCGCTGTATTTGTACGAATCATGGCTTTCACGTGAACGAGCCGACGTGATAAAGTAGTCCAAACTAACGCGACCGCGAACGGGGTTAAATATAGAACGCAAGAACGTATCTCAATCCCAAACATAGTAATTTAATCGGAATATAATATTTGGTCCGTACTGTGGCCATTAAGCGACTCTCATGACTTAGAGAGAGACTAGCCTTATTCGGACGGGATTGGTTTTACTTTAAAAGTTTACATTGGGAAAAAAAATATGCTAAATAAAATCACCATGCCAGGCAACAGTAGAAGCTGTGGTAGTATTCAGAATTTGTTGTTTAATTATATAACGTACGATCTGGCGTCAATCGATCTTGGAAATAAGATATATCTATGACAGGGATTAAAATAACACGCTAGCAATGGGGAGGAAATGATGTTTAACTTTATAAAAACAGATCTACCGTGTTTGTCACATCGATATATTTCTATTCTCAAGAGTGTAGCTAGCTAGTGAGTAGGATTCTGATTGGTTAATCTGGTTTCTCGCCATAGCGGCTGTATAAAATATGATTAAAGAAACTCAGCTGAAGTCTGGTGGGGGTGGCGATGACTTTTAAACGCATTGTTATAGCACGTCGCTTATTTCTGTGCAGGTAGAAATACATTATATATCAGATTTCCAGTATACACATACTAAATAAGAAGATTACTAGGATACAGTTACAGATAGTTTTACTGTTCACATGGCAGTTTTATTTTATTTGGAAGTCTTTTTAAAGGTTGCAAATATCTCATAATCATCCTTCTTTAAATTGTTGACTAGGTGTGTAGAGGATTATCTTTGCGCACAGGTAGAAAAATAAAATATATCAGTTTAACAGTATACATGCGCTAAATAATCCGATTATTGGGCTACGATCCAGTTGTATATCTGATTTCTGGAAATGTGATGGCTTTAAACCCATATTACGGGGCTGTTTACACGACAACGTTTTCAGCCAAAAACGGGAAGCTTTTGATGTGTTTTGCCTGTTCGTTTACACGACAACGGCGTTTTGGGGACTGAAAACGCAAATTTTTGAAAACGGGTTTCAAAGCGCAAGTTTTCGAAAAAGCCGCCGTTATCGTCTCCATGTAAACACTCAATACGGGAATCTTTGAAAACAGTGACGTCATGTGCGTGCGTGCGTAGTACGTGTCAGGTATGTAGACATGCGCAGTACGTGTCTATCGTAAAGGCGAGCGCGTACGTAATACAGCGTTTTTGGCCGTTATCGCGGATATGTGTAACCGCGAATCGTTTTGAAAACGTTGTCGTGTATACGTGAGACTTTTTGAAAACGCAAGAGAAAAACGTTTCCGTTTTTGACTACATCGGTGTCGTGTAAACGTAGCCTACATATCACAGCATGCTTTTTACATCAGCATCAGCGTTGAATAATCTGGCAAACGAAGAAATCAGATAATTAACGTGCATATAAACGCACGGGAAATTCAGATTCTGAGCCAACTGAGATGTGCGTTTTCCCCCTTGTCCAAGACACTAAATTCAGCCTGGCTTCCCATCCGGGTGTGTATTCCCGGAATGGCTCCGGATCCACAGGGACCCCGACCAGGATAAAGTGAATCAAAGATGAATGAATGAGTAAATGAGGTAGAACGCTCCACGATGAGCGCCTGCTATCCAGTCTGCACTCGTTCCTATCGTCTCGTCCGTATGATAAAGTCCGTCCAGCCTGCAGCGCTCTAAACCAAAACCAAACACTTCCTTTCGAAGGCAATAAAACTGACACTGTAAGAGGATATGGAAGGAAAGAGAAAGTATGGAGGGGGAAAAAAAAAAAAGACAGTTAAAATGAAAAACACATTTTCGTCTCTCCAGAGAGACTGCATGTGTGGGCGTGGAATGAAAAGTGAGAGAAGGAGAATGTTAGGAAACTCCCATGAATTGGAACCTGAGAGGACGAGAGTCTCTATAACGGATTACTTAATGAAGGAAGACAAAAATGTAACGGCAGAACAAAAAGATTTCAAGGTCAGGTTAGTTTTACTGTTCAGGTTTTTATCATCAGCGAAGACTGAACTGGAAAGACTGCCTAAATCCGTGCTCAGGCTCATTCCTGACGGATAACGGAATTTAGGGAGTCTCCCTCCCTCCAGAAATCAGGCCTGTCTCTCCATAATCCTTTCCAAACAGCACTGAGACGCAACAGCGTAGCAGAACCCAGGACCCAGCTCGGGCTTAACACAGTTCATCCAAAACTAACACACACACACACACCACAAAACAATACACTCGGGGCACAACATGACACACATCCCAGCAGAGACTGCACAACATACATACAGGAAAATGAATCAATTCTTAATTCTTAAATTC
This sequence comes from Pangasius djambal, assembly GCA_022985145.1. NCBI lineage: Eukaryota > Metazoa > Chordata > Actinopteri > Siluriformes > Pangasiidae > Pangasius > Pangasius djambal. Next base: position 22,655,848 of record CM040989.1, on the reverse strand, counting down.
GCTGCCGGTCTTCAAAACTGATGCAGAACATGAGAAACCGTCTAATCTTCTGTCATTATAAATGTCAATTCTAACAAATATTTCCGATGAAAAAGAAACTATTTAGAAAAAAACTGAGCCACTGTTCATGATGAATATACAGCAAGATGTCGTACTGGGAAAGCACAAGAACCACGCAACTGAAATCAAATGCACAATCAACTGATTTTGATTTTTCTCAAAGCACTCCGACTCGAAATGTAATTAAACGTTTGTCTTTTGCAAATACAAAAATTGTTATTTTAACCATTTTGTAAGTACGTAAATAAATAGCTTGAATATTTGTATAAATATGTAAACAGTTAGACTATTTTGTAAATATATAAATAGTTAACTTGACTATTTTCGAAATACATTAACAGTTAGTTTGATTATTTTGTGTATATGTAATTAGTTAGCTTGACTATTTAGTAAATACATAGTTAGTTTGACTACTTTGTAAATATTCAAACAGACTGACTAAATATATAAATAGTTAGCTAGATTATTTTGTAAATATATAAACAGATAGTTAGACTATTTTGTAAATATGTAAGCAGTTAGTTTGATTATTTTGTATATATATAAATAGTTACTTTGACTATTTTGTAAATATGTCGTTACTTTGACTATTTTGTAAATATGTAAACAGTCTGAATAAATATATAAATAGTTAGCTAGATTATTTTGTAAACACATCAACAGTTAGAAGAGAAAAAACTATTCTATTCTGTGTGTCTTCACAAAAAAAAAAAAACTCCCTTCTTTATGTAACATGTTTTGACATGCAAATGATGGTGATGACGCTTCATATATGCAAATGATTATTCTGGCGTAATCAGGTGACTTTTTGAGCATGCACGAGCTACTTTCCCCTGAACCCAGCTGGCGACGCTTCTCCTGGGGTGTGAGTGCAGCAGCAGGACGCACACAGTGGGGCTGATTGTTTGGGCCCTGCAAGAGCTTATTGCTGTCTTAATACGTCTTATAATCGTGTGTAACAAGTTTATGACCATGTTACACACACACACACAAACACACACCCAATTAGTGCAACACACACTGATCATTACAGTCGTCTGAAAAACAGATTAGCTCGAGTAAAGCAACCTTCTCAACACGCCCCTTTGTAAAGTCTATTAAACACAACCAGCCATATATACTCCTTTTTTTAAAAAAAAAAATCCCTTGAACAGGAAGCTACTTACTTTAGTTTAGCGTGAATGCTGCGTGGAAGGACAGCGACTCGGAAACAGAAGCGGACTCGCCGATATTTTGGAGATTTTCCGCTAGTCCAGTGTTTTCACGGCGCTTTCTGCTTTCTGCTACAAACCCCGATCAGCGTCCCCTGCCCGAGCCCTACTGCGCATGCGCGCTATCTGTACGCATGCGCACTAGCGCCCCCGGGGGGCTACTAGCATTGCGCTTGCGTGGTGTTGCGCCAGGCGACGACAAACAGTTTGGTTTTCTTTTCTTTTTTCACAAACAATGTTCTCTTGTTTTCGTTAGGACTTTTCTTCTCTTTATTATTAAAAACTGATCTTGTGGCCCAAGCTGTAGGTGGTACAGACCTGAAATTCAGTAGTACTGGTCAGTAATGTAGTAGTATGTAGAGCCCTGTTGGTCTAATGGTGGCGCTATAGTGCACTGTTTTACTCTTCAGCCCATATCTCATGAACCCTAAGGCAGATAGTGCCAATCAAAAAAGTCAGATATTTTTTTTCTTCCACTGATTCCTTTGGGTTCTCCCAAACAAAAAGGCCTGAATAATGATTTAATTCCGCCCACTTAGATTTATAGCTAATTTGCACAATATACAAAACCTACTTTTTCAAACTAGCCCTAGGATTTTTGTCCTAAGGTCACAAATTTGCTCTCAAACTACTCAGGAGAGTGTGAACCTCAGTAATTATCAAAAACATGTTGACATGTCAACAATATGATGTAGGCGGAGCATACCGATTGATTATCTTGCATAATCTAACAACAATTATGCTTATAGATCAGAAATAAAATAATTTATAGTTTTATTGATGAAGATAACTCAATTAAGATAACCTAATTGAATGTTTTGATCTATACCATACTATATCATACTAACAAACTTTTTAATATTATTATGCCTTTTATAACAAGTTTGTTTTTTGCGAAGTTTACTGATAGAGGGTGCTGTTTGCGCATGCGCGGAAAGTTGACTCGCGCCATAACACGTTAACGCATGCGCAGTACAGAGAGACGGCCCATCTCCAAGTCACTAGGTGGCGGTAAAGCGCTATAGAGCTGTGGCGCACCTGACATAGGAGAAGAAGAAAACAAAGCGCTAAAAGACGAAGAAGACGCGTGTAAATGCTCCACAGCGCCACAGCAAGCTGCAGGTGAGAGTGAGGTACTGCTGAATTTATTTTCAATCTTTTTAAACTTTATCTAGTCAATATCAGCTGAAAGGTCTGTATATATTTAGCATTTAAAAAAACTCAGTGTTTATTATGATTTATTATACTATACTATGTTTTTTTTGTATGAGTAGTGTTTATATATTTATTTAAAGCATTATAATTTAACAAATCTTTCCAAAGTTTCCAGTTTTCAAAATCTATTTCCTTTAGATATTAGGAGTAATGAAATGTCACGTGGTGCATTTGGATCATGTAAGTCATACTTTTTCTTTTTTTTTTTTTTTTAGAAGAATGTAACACTTTTAATTTTTATTTTGAAAAGAAAACAAAACACAACCTTTCAAAAATAATCGTAGGAATAATTGAATGTCATGTAGGGCATTAGGTTTTATGTTTAATTCCTAGAGTCCAAAAATAATTTGTCTTTATTTTATTTTTTTGTGAAATATTGAAATTTACAGAAGTGATTACTTTAAAATGTAGCTTCTAAAGTTGGTAATTAATTAATTAATTAATTGAATAAATAAGTGATGCAGTGAAATTTGGTTTTTACATTTAATTCCCACAGTTAAAAATGAGTTAAACCTTTTAAAAAGTCCCAAAATGCTGCTTTTCTAACTGGTTACTGTAGATAGCAGGAATAATGGGCTGTCATGTAGTGCATTTGGTTTATGAAACGCCTGCATTGAAACAATATTTCTTTTCTTCTCTTTTTTGCGCAGTTGTTAACTTTGAAATAAGAATTACATTTAACAAACAATTAAAATGTGATGAATATATCTTTTCATAGTGCTTTTAGTTTTCTACCTCTAAGTCGCTCATTTAATAAAAACCACGAACAAACTGGTACTGATCTTTAAACAAAACCTAAAACCTCAACCAACCAACCAACCTAAAGAAACAGATGTGTGCTGGCGATCCTTAAATCAAAATATTCAAACAGATGTGTACTGGTGATTTTTTGAACACACCCCAAAACAAACTGGTGGTACAGGTGATCTGTATAAACATCTGTGAGCACAACTGGGTATGGGTGATTTGTTTAAACTCAAGGTACTGGTGATCTTTAACAAAACCTACAACCTCAAACAACCTAAACAAACAAATAGTTACTGGTGATCTTTTAAACAAAACTGAAAACAAACAGGTATATGTGAATGGTGTAAAAATCTGAAATGTAAAAAAGTATGGGTGTTTACTTTTCATGTACCAGGCGTTTGTGTGTTCATGCAGGTGTCTACATACATCACAGGGCCTCTGTCTCCTGTCTCCATCTTCCACTCAGGTAGTCGCATCATTTCCCTCGCATTTTGCACCAAACTAGCCTTAACAACCAGAACAGGCAAATACTGCATCATTAATCTTCTTTGCTAATTTATTTCTAGTGTACGCCAATTAGTAGATTCATAATTCGAAGTATTTTGGGTAGGCCGCTGTTAATTTGTAGGATAAATGAATAAGTGCAAATGTTATTTTGTGAAATATTAGTTGTTTAGGATTACAACCATCTAACTTTAGACTTCTGCTCATGTAGATAGGGAGCCATTTTAGGCGATTGTTATTGCTAATTGGTGATATTCAATTTTTTATACTATAATGTATATGTGTGTGTATGTATATATAACAATTTTTATATATGTGTGAAATAAAATAAATTTCATAGAGAAATCTTTGGTTTTGCTCTACAATCCTGTCCACTTGGTGGTGGTAGTGCGCCAAAATATCTGGTCTGTCAACCACCATAAAAACATTGAAACATTCTTTCCATTTTGTTGAAGAAAAAATTTTCCATCATTTTGAGGAAATAAATAACGTTCCTTTTTTTTCCTTTGTAATGACACTAGGTAATTTTTCATATTGAAAAGAGTTTTAAAAAAAAATTAGTAAATGGAACTAAGACTATTTTCCATTGCTGGAGAAAATCCCCATAACACAAACAACGCTTTAATAATGTAATGATGTGTCCATTTGGCACCACAATAAAAGAGCTGCACTGCACTCATGCATATGTAAAGAATAAAACACAATGTCATGCTGTTATAGGAAAATAATCAATGACTGGGTAGTTATTATTATTGAGTTACTGTTACTCTAGCAAGAGTTTCCTAAAACAGCATGCGCGTGAAGTTTTAGTCCTCTTGTACCACCGCAATGTGCTGATTACAAATGCTTTTTATCCATTTATAGGTATATTTAATGTTGTGGAGAATATGCAAAGCAAGTTACTTCCTGCTATCATTTACAGTATATCAGCTGAATATTAATGTAAATTGGAGAAACAAGTAGCTTGTCTTGTTACTGTGAAACCAGAGAATGCAGGCTCCTCTGTCTTGAACACTTTCCCCTGTTGGAAAACGTGGAACGAGTGCATTAATATAACCCTGTGATTTGCAGCTGCACTGCTGTTTTGGAAAATTAATCAACACCATCTGACCAATCACAATTGATAATTCAGCAGTTCTGTGGTATAAGATACAACTGAGCAATTAACACCCTGCTCAGTGGCATTTATAAAAATGACCTCAATTTCAAATCGGTACAAGATTCTTCTGACTGATCACGTTTATCTAGCGATGAAACATTATCCTGATGGGTGTGGTCTCTGCCACGGTGATCCCAGCCCCATCCAAAGGGCACGAAGGCTCAGTGAATGTTTTGATGAGGATGAAAATCAGGTGCTATGGCCTTCCAAGGCACCAGATCTCAAATTGATTGATTACTGGGGGATTTTGGTGCGGCAATCTGTTGTCCTAAATGCACGATGTGATTTGTGATGATAAACCTGACACAGTTTGTGTGATTGAGAAATATATCACTCTGAAGCGACTTAAAAAACATTTAGTGCGATAAGCAAAAGTTAAAAGCCACCAACCAAATTTACTCGCTGCTATGCACCCTGATAACGACACTATTTTTGGAACTGTGTTGCATTTCATTTTCGCATTACTGCCCACAATCTGTCAACACCACACTGTACAGGCCATGTTATTAATCTTAAAATCACTACTACAGTTCAGTGAAGTTTAACTTCTGCCTCAATGCTAGCCAAAACCCATGAACTAATGCACTGGTTCCATCACAATACTGCATTGCAAAACATTCAGTTCACATTTAGTCATTTATCAACAACTATCATCTAAAGGGTAAGGGTTAAAGGTTCAGTGAATTGAAAAACTGCAAGGATTCATAACCTGAGTAATAAGAGACGAATGCTAGTTTGTACAAGTGCTCTAGGTGATGACAGACAAATTTTAAGCCTAAGAGCTGAAACAATGAGAAGATACCAAGAAGTAAGACAAACCTAATGGTGTTTTTGTGAGGAAATGTCTCCAGTTTCAACACTTTGTAACAGAGTATGTAAAAGTTTTCAGGACAAAGTTGTTCACGCGTTTGTTTTTTTTTGTTTTTTGAGTCTGGCGAGGATTGGTGAGCGACTATTTATAGCTGCCATGAAATAAGCGATAACGGGAACTAACTTGCCCCGCAGACATTCCACAACATGACACGTAATTATAAACCAATAAACAATACAACCTCCTGTAATAAAAATAATCATGAGCAAATGATGTGGTATGAGCTTTGTTACAAAAAAAGACTTTTCATGCATTCCATGGGGAAAAACCTGTTAAGTTTGAGCTCCATTTTATAAATCTGCTCAGAATCATTTAACATGTACTCTGCTTTAATTTAGACCACAGAGACTAAATTAATAAATACATGTTTATTATTGTTAGATTTTGAAAAAGTTAATCCCATGATTACTTTGGTATAAGTTTACAATTAAGGCAGTTACAAAGGCATCGTGAAGCAATTTAAAACCAATAATAGAACAAAGTGAAAGTGAAATAATGGACAGTTGTTTTATGGTGTGTTTTTGTTGTATTTGTGCTCTCTTTAAGCTTCTGGTGAAGGTTTTTTTTTCAGCAGATAAACTCTCTAAATGAACACACTAGACAGCGTTTACATCAACATGCACTTCAAGATTTGGAGGGATGCACAGCGTCAGTTATTGGCTGCATTAGCAAGTGCATAGATTGTGATTTCCTTCAAGACCATCACCACACAAGCAACGTTACTGAGCCATGCCAGGGATGCATGCAGAAGTGTGCACGTTACTGAAAACCCGAAACACTGCCTTCAGGTCAGATGACAAGGCAGCCCTCTGCACAGCAAGGACCGATCTGTCCCGGGCTATCTGAAAGGCAAAGCGCAACTATGCTCAAAGAATCCACAGACGCCTCCTAAACACCAAGGACACAGCATACGTGGCAAGACATTCAGGCCATCGATGACTACAAAGCTATAATGCATCTCTCCCAGATAAGAGATCTGGGAGAATCTGAATCATCTAAGCACTGAATCGTTTCTGCGAACGGCTTGAAACATGGAACAACGTGCCAACAAGGGAGACCATCCCAACTTCCACTGACTCTGTCCACAGTTAACCAGAAAAATGTGTCCAGAGTTAAAAGGTAAGCTGCTGGTCCTGATGACATTCCCTTATCACCCGGCCACTTATATGCTCTTCAGGTTGCTGATGTCCTAACAGACACTTTTAACATCTCTTTGCGCCAAGCAGTTGTCCCAGGGTTATTCAAGACCACAATCATCCCTGGGCCAAAGAAATTGCCTGTCTCCTGCTTCAATGTCTACCAGCCCTGTTGAACTCGCACGTAGTCCTGGAACACATAAAGAGCAGTCATCCCACAACACTACGAGCCATTTCAGTGACCCTAACATGTCTACAGAGGGCGCCATAGCTGCTGCCATCAAACACGTCTCTGAACCCACCTGGACAAAGTGGACAGTTATATGAGGATGCAGTTTATAGGCTTCAGTATTCAACTTAATCATCTTGCTAAAGCTGAGCCTTCTGGACTTGAACACCTCCTTCTGCAACTGGATCCTGGACTTTCTGACTGGGAGACCAGGGTCCGTCAGGATCGGCGGCACCACCACCACCAACACTGGCGCTCCCTAGGACTGTGTTCATTCCACTGCTGTTCACGCTGTTTAGCAACAATGATGAGTTAGTATACAGGGAGGAGTTAGATCAGCTCGCCCAGTGGTCCAGAGACAACAGTCTGTCTCTTAATGCTGAGATGAACACTCTCCACTGCATATCAACAGAGCAACTGGGGAAAGAAAGTTTGTTGGTGTGCAAGTCACAGAGGTCGCAGAAGCAAGAAAGTCCAGCAACATCTACACTTCCTGTGGAGGTCGAAGAGAGCTCATCTCATTCCCGCTCACCCCCCCCCCCCTTCCCCCCATCCTCACCACCTTCTACAGAGGGACAACAGAGAGTGTCCTGGCTCATGCTTGGGTATACAAACTGCACATCAGATCACAAGAACGTAAAGCATTGTGAGAAGTTGAGAAGATCATTCAGGTCTCTCTAACCACCAGCGATGCCTCTTACAGCAACCGCTGCATTCCCAATGAGCCCTTCCACCCCTATCATGGACTCTTCACCCTCCTGCCTTCTGGCAGAAGGTACCAGGCTGTGCGTGCTACCACCACCGGACTCTGCAACAGCTTCTTCCCTGAGGCAGTCAGAATGCTCAATACACTGCTGTCTCTCAACACTCAACCGTCACATACCTGCACTTTATACCACAGCAAGGGCACACATTTACTGTTATGAGACTGTTTTCTGAATACTGAATGCCTCTTACTTGATTTTGCTGTTACACTTCTCATCATAGCCAATAGTTTACAGACAAGAGTTTTCACTGCTTCTCCCATACAACACTTATGTTGTCTTGTCTAGTTAATGTGCGCTTGTCTTACAGTATCATGTAATTGCACTTAATATAGTAGCTCAGTACACATGACTATATAAAGTGTTCTTCCATGTTCCTGGAGCAACATTTTGTTTCGATGTATGACTTATACAGAGGAATGACAGTAAAAAAAACAACCTACTTGACTTGGTGTAAGAGGAGTAAAACACTTGGAATGTGCTGTTGTAAGAAAATAATCATCGTCTCATTGGGATGCATCACACCACCCTATCACTGAGTCAAATCCCAAAGTGTTTTACTCCTTACATAACCACTGTGAGATGGCCAGAGGATACACTTGGATCATTGCATAGCTTTGTAATGTGATAGCATGATCAACTGTAATCTATCTGTTTTCATTCACGCCTGAAAAGGAAACTGGGCACTTTTTGCCTTCTGTGATGAGACAGGGGACGCAGTATGTGACAACAGACAATGCTGAGGTAAAATGGCTGAATGCCAAGCACCTTGCTTGTTGTACCATGAACATTTAATAGCATGACTCATGAGTGAGTAAACAGTCATGATTATGGTGTTAGTGGCTTTAGACTGGCTATGTTTTGTGTTTAGCTGACTCAGATCAGGAAGAAAATTGCTTATCAGCTGATACATTGGCCTGAAAAACAAGTTCTTTGTTCTTTCTCTCCTGTGTGAATCACAATCACATGAGCCATGAATGTCAGAAACTCTGTTTGTGTACTTTTGCCTATTTTGTATATATATCTCTCTTTGTATATGTGATAAAGGTTAAATGTTCAGCTGTTGATTTTATTCTTACAAATAACCTGGAAAATATGTAAAACATGACAAAAAAATATTTACGCCACGGTGTCAGTGCAAATGTACTATGTGTCTAAGAAAGTCCACTTGACGTACCGTGTTACGGGACAGAGTGGTTGCTTGTGTTTTATAGACATTCCCGAATGTCCCCATCTCAGTCTGTTCAGAAAGAACAAAACTATGCTGAAACCAGTAAGCATCCAGCGTAGCCATGTTGTGCTTCAGGGAAAGAAATTAATAACAAGAAACGTGGTAAAACCACAATAAACATTGGCAGTGATTTTCCAAGAGCGTAATTTATGGTGGTGAAAAGGATGGTGCTGGATGCAGAATGAGCAACGTTTGCTATCACTGGCTGCTCACTATCTCTGGAAGAGCTATTCAGCTCTCACTGCCGCAGCAGAGCAAACAACATACTGAAAGACCCAACCCACCCTGGACACTATCTGTTTGGCCTTCTGCCCTCTGACAGACATTCCAGGTCCATCAAACAGACTCGGGAACAGTTTCTACCCCAGAGCCAATCGAGAACTGAACGCTAAGAAACACTATCACTGAATGTTAGGAACTATTTGCACTACACACACACACTCATGTCTATAGATACTCAATTTCGTTGTACCCTGTGCAATGACAATAAAGAATCTATCTAATGGACAGGTATGTAACTGCAATCTGTATAAAGCTTTGAACTGTTCAAGTGGCTAACTTTACATAATGAATCAAGTAGATATGTTTTTTTTCCACTACAAAAAAAAAAAAAACAGCGTCATCATAAATCAGTGGGACCTGAATTTTGAGTGTTTAGTGTATAACTTGGCTTTCAAGCAGCTGAATGGCCTATCATGTAGCTTAAAATGTTAACCATGCTGACACTGACGCATTGAGGCTCATGAGTCCTTGTAAGGAAAACAAGACGGCAAAGGCATTCTTGACTATTCTTGGTGAGAGTGGAAAAAAATCCTTCAAATGTACTTGAACCCACCCAGGGTAGGGTGGGAAAAGGCACATGACTATGTGCAATGGAAATCTAAACTTTTTGAAAACAGGATATTCAGGCAGAAATAACGATTGGATCTGGTTTAGAGCGTAATTTCATGCTGAGGACGCTAGTTCTTTAGTAAAATCTTTCCTATAAGAGCATGTGACTAAAGCTGATCCTAACGCTTTCTAAAAATTGCACTTAATCCATGATGTACACTGTATGAGCAAATGTCTGTGGACATATGACCATCACACCCATATGTGCTTTTTAAGCATTACATTCCAGATTTAGTCCTGTTTTGCTGTTATAATAACCTCCGTTCTTCTGGGAAGGCTTTCCACTAGATTGGAGTTCAGTGGGGTTGAGGTCAGGAGTCAAGTTCTTCCACTCCATCTTTGTCTTCAAATCATGTCTTCATGGAGCTTGCTTTTGGGCCTCTTAGTTCCAGTGAAGGGAAATTGTAATGCTACAGTATACAACAGAATACCAATGAATTTATGCACCAGTGAATAAAAAAAGTATACAGATATGCTGGTTTTTTTTAAACCTATATCAACCTCCACCCTAATTTCCATGGTATGGGAAGGGAGGAACCAGATCAGATATTGACGGTAAATATTTAACAAACTGTTGCATAATAGTATGTTAATTACTTCCTTTGTAAAAGAAAAAAAAAGCCTTAAGGCACACTTACAAAAATAAAATGAATGTTTTAATACATACCAAGTGTATTATTCTGGAACAATGTATGACAGTTGTATTTAAACTGTAATTTATCTATGTTTAAATATATTGTAAATGTCCTGCGTGTACTGATACACACATCACATATACTTCACTGCTACTTATAACGCAAATAAAATGCTCTTAATTATTAATCATTAAATAAAATCTTTTAAATGACACGATTAGGGTGTTGAGGAAACTAGTAGCTGAAGTGTACTTCTGTAAAATACTAAAACAATATGTATTTTAAACGTGGTCTCTACACATAGGACAATAATGGCAATTAAATATACCTTTGCTTAAATATGCTTCGGTATGTTAGGAAATACGTTAATTCAAGTGTACTTCCTTACAGTGATGGTTCTCAAAGTTCCCCCCAGGGGTCCTTCACGTATATTCACAGTATATCGCATGACGGTGCTGGAGATTACTATCAAGCAGTAAGGATTGTTGTTATGGTTATTGATTGTTTCTTATAGTTGTAAGCTTAATTGTCTGGTCACGTGAAAGAAAAGAGGTTGATCTAAAGTGTGTAGAAATAATGTTAATTTCAAATTAACTGTAATTTTAAAATAAATAAATAAATAAATAAACCCAGGAAGTGATATTAATGATAAATACAGAGGGTTAATAATCTGGGTGAGTGGAATGTTCAGGAATAAAACTCTCTAATGGCTTGAAAAAATGAATATGATGCAATATATTTTATATTTTTTATATTAATTAAATCATAAAGGGGGAATTCTGTTACTCCGGAAGGGGTCCATGGCTGCGTAATGTTTGAGAACCACTTCCTTAGAGGATAAAGTATTAACTTTATAAACTGTATACATATGTGTATTTTAGGCAAATTTCCAGAAAGTACAGGAAATGTGCTTTTAATACGCATACACACTTGAAGTACAGTATTTATGCGACAACATAGAGTTGAAATAAGTGGAATTAGCCTCAGGACACAGCTGTGTTTAGTGTTTAGCTGACTTAGGTCAGAAAGTTCTGTTAATAAATTAATGAGCTGAACCTGATTTGTTTGGGCTGTAAAATAGTGTTGCGTCTGACTCAGGAATGTTTACTTCAGGTACAAGGAAGTAGAGAGAAAAGGACACACGATCAAGAGTGGAGGCCGTGCGTGCTTGCGTGTGTGTGTGTGTGTGTGTGTGTGTGTGTGTGTGTGTGGGAAATCCCTTTCAAGGAACGCCTTTTCCCTGTTCCTTATCATCAAAGTACAATAAACCTGTCTATAAGGATCTTATTACAGATGAGGAAGAGGACATGACTTGTCTTTGACCGTAACTATAAAAATAGGCCCAAGAGCTAATACCTTGAATGTCCGATATCTCGTCATATGTCATGATTCGGTGTTTTTGCTCTAAATGCGTCTATTTATGCAACTGTCAATCCCAGCTACAAGATAGATGCTAGTATTTAGGCGTGATCATAAAATGTCAGCCAAAACAAAGCAAGGAACGTTGAGGTGAATGCCGTATGCATTGTTGTGCATTAAGCACAATAATTATGCTCTTTACAGGGACATATTTCACATTTTGACAGAGCTTGCCAGAATAATAAGCTTGTAAGTTGGATCACCTTCCCATGAGGTCAGACCAAAACAAAACAAAAACGTTACGGTGAGAAAACATCTCAAAGCGAGGACAGTATTCAGAATCTACATTAATATATTAACATGAGGAAGCTGTATTGTGTGTAACATTTATGCATTGGACATGGATACAGGTGTTGATTAATTTTCTGTAAGAGCAGCTCTGACAGTCGTTCCTTCTGCAAAGCAACTCACAGGTTTCTATCAATGCACTTGTTCTAATATGTTATTGTTTCTATAGTAACAACTTACACAGGGACTTGTACAGTAGACTTTTCACAAAAATGCATTAAAAAGCGTGTGTAAGGAGAGGTTTATTTAGCATTTATCGAAGCAGTCTCCGGTGTCAGCGCTTTGTAACACTCTGTAAGTTTTCCGCCATGGGAAAATCTTCAGGGCAGAGTAACATTTATTGTCATAATGTAAAGAGAGAGAGTTTATTTTCCACTAATAGCGTGCCCCAATGATTTTATTTCACTCCATATAATCTTAAGGGTTTGTCCTAGTTTATTTGATTTTAATTAGTCATACTAAGTAGGTTAAGAGATAACTTACTGAGTCATATGGGCCTGTATTTTTGCACTGCTCCCAATCACTTGAACACACCATACCCCATTTATTGTCATTTACAGTTTGACTGCTGCTTATAGTATACATACAGAGCTAAAGTACATTATTGAGAAGTCAAATCAATTTTACACCAGCTTCCTCCTTTACACCAAATGTAGGCAATCAGCCAAGACATGCTGAAGGTCCTAAGTTTGCTTTTTTATTTTTTCACCGAACATGTGAGGCTGATAAAGAAGCTAACAAATGAAAAAAGCTCACAGCTGACAGATTATCATTGTGCAGACGGCATGTCGAAATCGCCCCTTGCCTCTGCTTGTACAGTTTACGTTATATACCTTAACTTCATAGCAAGTTTTATTTTAATTCCAGTGTGTGTGTGCATTCATGAGAAAAAGACACCCTGTGGTTTTGTTACTGTTTTTCTTTTTTTTTTTTTTTCCTTTTAAAAATCTTCTTACAGTAAAGGAAATGCCTGCCATTTCACCACACTAGCTGTTCTTACTGAAGTGACATATCACATCAAGTTCCTCTTTCTGGTTTATAAGCAGCTGATTTAGCACTTTAAACCGAAAGTTGCATGCCAGTCATATGCTTTTTACGGTGATCTTGCAGTCTAAACATGTGTTAAAAAAGCTGTTTTTGCAAATAAAAAGCAACACTTGTGACTGCTACCTGAGCACAGACAAAGACAAAGTTTAGCATATCAATGTCTTTTCTCTTGCTTCCTGATGCTCACTAGAGGGACGATTTGAGCTGCAGTCAGCAAATTGCGGAAAGTCCCTCACAGTCCATTTGACCGTAAACCAGACTAAGGTTACCATGTGCTTCCTTTGATGCTTCCAAACAAAGAAGCCCTGTGTTGACCAATGCAGCTAGCTTCTCTTTGCTTTTTTGATTTAGATACGGGAACTGATGTAGATTTCCACACAGACGGGGAATTTATATCCTCTGCCATCATTAAACAGTTAACACTGAAATTACCATGAATATAAATATCATCATATCATTCAGTGACACTGAGTTTTAGTAAAGCAGACTGCAAAGGAATAAACTAAATCGGAGAGATACCTCACTGCAGCCTGGAGTTTGGGGTTGGGGTTGCACCTGGTAGACAGAGTACCACGTGCTACTTCAGCATGAATGTATGATTTTTCAGGTGGAAAATCAGGTGATGTCCTTTTTCATGTAGAAGTGTCTGTGCCAGAGCGAAAAGCAATCCCAGCAGTGAAAAACAAAATTGAAAAACAATACAGTATTGGTTTATATCACTGAACAGCATAAAACATAATGAAAAGCAAAACCTTCAATGCATTGCTCTTACAGGGAAAACACTCAGCAGGGGATTGTTTTGTTAAAAATGAAACTTTGTGAGAGAACTGAATGTATTTCCCTGTTGCACATATTTCACTTTCATCAGTGCGTTGCAGCCATGCCACACTGAAACACAATCACTATCTGTACTAAGGAATGCTGCTTACAGTTTTTATCTGTGCTTGTTGGTTCATTTTTTTTCATGCTTACTGCACTGATTGTTGAACACTTATTATTAAAACATGATAAAAGTGTCACTGTGGCTAAAAATACTAGCACGTTTTGCAGCATGTTCCAAATAAAAAGCAATAGCCTGTGCATATTGCATTACACGTTTTTCACCTGCGTCGTTGTTTTTCGCTCTTGCATGGAATCTTCATCAATTTCCAAGTGAAGCAACAAGTCATATATCCGATTTTAATGAGAGTAAAAACACACATTTATATATATTTAAGAAAATGCTTTCGTAATTTGATGTGAATATAATTGAAATATAACTTGAAATACATTAGAAGTGATGTACTTTGCATGCAGAGTGCAAGCAGGGACTCCGGCAAGACTAGCTATGACAGCATAATTAAAAAGGAGAGCCAGAAGCTAACACAGACATGAGGGCACCCTGGGACATAAAGCGGCCAGCCACTCCACCGTCGACAAACCTGCGTGAAAGCGTGAGAGTGGGGGGGGGCGACAGCATCCAAACATCCCGGTTCATCACAACAATCTGTGCCTGTGAACCGTCCAGACCTGCTCCTTAACCTAAGAAAAAACTATTCAACTAAACAAATATGTTTTCAGCCTAGACTTAAACATGAGACTGTGTCGGAGCCTCGAACACTAACTGGAAGTCTGTTCCATAACTGTGGGGCTTTTTAAGAGAAAGCTCGTCCCCCTGCTGCAGCCTTCACTATTCGAGGTACCAACAAATAGCCTGCACCTTTTGATCGAAGTAGGCATGGCGGATCATGAAAGACCAATTGTTCATTCAGGTACTGTGGCGCGAGACCATTCAGTGCTTTATAGGTCAATAGCAGTATTTTATAATCAATATGAAATTTAATTGGGAGCCAATGCAGTGTGGATAAGGTAGGGGTGATGTGGTCCTATCTTTTGGTTCTAAGGACTTCGCTGCTGCATTCTGGACTAACTGAAGCTTGTTTATGCTCCTACTGGAACATCAAGACAGCAAGAAATTACAATAATCCAACCTTGAGGTAACAAAAGCATGAACTAATTTTTCAGCATCGTGTAGTGACATTATATTTCTTATCCTAGCAATATTTCTGAGACGAGAGGAAGCTATCCTAGTAATATTATCTACATGAGCTTCAAATGAAAGACTGGAGTCAGTAATCAAAAGTAATTTTCTTTTCAAATCTAATTCCAATCTTTGCCATTTGTTACAAGATCCGATATCCAATTTTTTCCCCCCAGTATCCGATCCACCATTTTTTGCTTGTATAGACTCGAAGCTCACACTGGGTATCGGACTGGTGCCATCTCTAATGAAAATATCTTACAAAATGAAAATTATGAAAATGATCATTTTGCACATTGGCGATCAGGAATTAGGAACCTTGCACTAATTTAACAGAGTTTTGCATTTTCAAACCTGCTGACTCAAAAACTGTTCTGCTTACCATGATGTTGCTGAAACAAAAAAAGTCCCTAATAAAATTTCACTGTGGGGGAAGAAAAAGCTCAAATTGCTACATATGGCATTTTGCAATTGATATGCTGTACATAAACACGCGTAGCTCATGATGTGAAACAATACAACAGCATATCTTCTTTTCCCACTTGTTAAAAAAATTTCTTCTAAAAGCATTTTGCATCATCCATGATTATTTACTTTATTACATATACAGGTACAACTGCACAAACAGACTTGTAGAGTTTTTGAATCAGATCTTCTTAAAGGAATCGTCGAGGTAAATATGAACTTATAATGAATCCATAATTTATACACCAAAGGTTTAAATCATCACACGTTTACACACTTATTAAACTGGAGGCTATAGGCTTCTCCTATTTGTTTGCGACATTAGCTTTGTTTAGCCTCCAGTGCAAAACCTAAGAACCATCATCAGACAGTGTGGCCGAAAACATTATTTTAATCCAAACTGTTCCTTGAGCAGTAATGAACTTGTGTGGGTGAGGACATGTTTTTCAGATTGTGCTACAGCTCTGAGTGTTTCACAATCCATTCAGTCTGTGAAAGCTCTTGCTACGTGTATACCCTGATTATACTGACCCCTTTCCGTCATTCCGGTATTTAACATGTGATCATGTTTCAAACAGGACATGAGACATTTAACTGGTGAGGATTTTAAGCAACTGATCTAACTGTTTCAAGGTTAAGCAAGACGCAACATGCTCTAGGCTTTGGCTCTGATGAATTGCTAATAATTTTTTTTTTTCACCCAAATAGCTAAGCAGTGATGGGAAGTGAACAAGGATGCAGTTGTGTAAGATTTATCAAATAAGATATTTCCTTAACAATCATGAGAAAGAATTTCCCCTTCTTACCCTTGGGAAATGTTTCACTGACACAACACACTCATTATATTAACTGCAGATACTGCACACTAGCCTACACAAAGGTGTATTCTCAAACACTGTGCAGCCTGGGAGGCCTTTATTTTTAGAGCTATAGAGATTTTATTCCTAATCTCTTCAACAACAAAACATACAGTACTGTGCAAAAGTCTTGTAAAGAAACTCTATAAAGCAAATATGCCTCCAAAAATAATGCAATTCAACGTTTTCTACAAAAAGGCTTCTCAAAAAAAAAGCAGTAAACAGCACCAATTTAAACAAAGTCGATATTTTGGCATGGCAACCCTTCGTCTTTAAAAATGCAACAGTACCCTGAGGTACACATTGTGCAGATTTATAAAGAAATTAACTGGTTATTTTTAATTCAAAGCATCTTTGACTTTGACTGTCACACTTGATTATTTTTGCATTAAGTGCTTGACAGTCTGCATTTTTTTTTTTTTTGGTCTATGATGTAATATGTTGCCTTTTTTTTACTGACGTACAAACATTTTTCTGACACAATACATTTTCATTGGAAAAAAGGTTATGATTTTTGGCTGACACGATAATGTAGAAGTAAAAAAAAAACATCTAAGACAAAATTAGTATAAAAAAATTAGAGTGTCTATACTTTTGTACAGTACTGTGTTTATTAAAATTGTCATTAGATTTAAGTTGATATTATTTATAGAGGGTGTCACGGTGGTAAAGTGGGTAGAGTTGCCACCTTACAGCTCGATTACTGTCGCTTACTGTCTGTGTGGTGTTTCACATATTCACTGCATCCTTATGTGGGTTTCTGAGTGGATTTCCTCTGGGTCCTCAGGTTTCCTCCCACCTTCCAAAAAACGTGAAAGTAGGTAGATTGCCTACATGAAATTGCCCCTAGGAGTGAATGTGTGTGTGTGCATGGTGCCCTGTGATGACCTGGCATCGCATCCATCTTGCATTCAGTGGTCCCAGGATAGGCTTTAGATCCACCCTAACATGATTACTGAAGATGAATGAATTATTTATAGGCAAGACCCGATCCCCCACCCCCGGCTATGCAGAACTTCCTTTTCAACCTGCTTCACGAAGAGAAGAACTCTCATCTCTAATATTGTTCGATTTAAGTTTAAATTAAGTCGTATTAAAAGTTTAAATTAGATTCAATTTACTCTTACAAAGACCACAGTTCATGTTCATGGGCTGTGGTTTCCTGTTTACTTGCATGCATGACCTGGTGCTGTCTTGTATTTCTGTCACTGAGGAAGCCGATAAAACATGCAGTGCCTTATTACTGGTATGGCTGTGCATGAGGAAATAAAGCATTTTTGGCCATGATCTTTCAGCACAGGAAATGCTTGTTTCCGCATTCATATTTCAGTGACAAAAAGAAATTCTGGGAAGTCTGTTGAGATAAACCGAAAGTGAAAGTAAAGCACCCCATAGTCCCTGAATGCAAATTGTGTCAGACTTTGGACTGAACCCATATTCACAGTTTTCGCAGTGCTGTATAACTGTGTAATTATTTACAGATCATGCAAACAGCAGGAACGTATCGAAGATGCTTGTGAAAATGCTTTGTGAAGAATTGTGAAAATGCTTGTGGTTCATATTATGCACATTATATTTGCTCGTAGTACAAACCATGAGCTATGTTTAATAGTTATCGCAATATTATTCAGTATATACACACTATATGACCAATAGTATGTGGACACCCTCCTAATGATTGAGTGCAAGTATTTCAGCCACACCCATTGCTAACATGTGCATAAAATCAAGCATATATCCATATGAGTCGTACTAAAATGCTCAGTGGATTTAAATGTGGCACTGTCAGTTGGTGAAATTTCTGCCCTGCTAGATCTGCCCTGGTCAACTGCTAGTGCTATTATTGTGAAATGGAAGCCTCTAGGTGCAACAACAGCTCAGCCATGAAGTGGTAGACCATGCAAACTCGCAGAGCAGAGCCTCTGAGTGCTGAAGTGCATATCCTCTGTTGTATCACTCACTCCAGAGTTCCAGACTGCCCCTGGAAGCAACATGAACACAAGAACTGCGCCTCAGGAGCTTCATGGAATGGGTTTCCATGGCCGAGCACCTCCACACAAGCCTAAGATCACTATGCGCGAGTGTGGGCTGGAGTGGTGTAAAGCACTGACACTGGACTCTGGAGCTGTGGAGCACCTTCCAGTCTGATGGACGAATCTGGGTTTGGCGGATGCCAGGAGAACGCTACCTACCAGAATGCAGAGTGTCATCAGTAAAGTTTGGTGGAGGATATACTGAATATAATGCATGGCACATTGCACACGGGATATGGAGAAATACACACATACACAAATACATATAGCAAATATACATTTTATTCAAAATACAATATATCATATATCATCATTCAAACAGTGCAGTTCAAAAGTTTTGGTCCATAGTCAGTCTTTTGTGGAGGCAGTAAATACATGTGAAGTACTTTCCGCACTTGGATAAGAGAAGTAGTTTGAGTCATTTAATCCCAGAAGAAATTGCGCAACTATACAAAAGAAAAGAAACGGAAATCCAATAAAAGTAAAACCTCTTATGGTCAGTACAGATGTATCTGGTAATATATACACTTAAACTATTATACAGAATTGTACAGAAAGCTGAAACTATAAACACTGCTCTGGTGCACATGACACTATTTTAAGTTTTTTTTTTTTTATGTGCAATATAAAGTACAGAAATTAATAAACCATTGTATAAAACATTTTTTTCTATGTATTTATGTACAGATGATGCATTGCTGTATCAAACAAGGCTGAGCGATCTGGCAAAAATATCACATTGCGATACTCTCAATGTACATTTTACAGAAAGTATCTAATGACTTTTGATTAAAGAAAAAGTGCCATCAAAACATTTAAAACATCTATGGAAAACTAAACTATATTACAAAATATATACTATATTACAAAAATAGACTAAACAGGAAATGGGGGGAAAAAATTATAATAAAAATACCACCTAGCTACCAAGTTGCTGGTTATTGTTGTGGGACTACTGATACCCACAATAAATACACAATAGATACTGCCTACCCATAGTAACCTTATGTTCATTTTCTATACATGTACAGCATGGAACCAAAATTTCAGTGACAGAGGCAAATTGCAAATGACAAAGTGACATTTGAATGGTTCCTCAGACCAATCCGAGGTCAGGCATTTCTTCAGTTCCTACCTGCTATTAGTTCCTATTTATTGTTCGACACAAAAATGTAAGAGACATGTTTGCATGTGGTCATATACAACCTGTCATTATATGTGTTTAGAGAATGACGCAGGAGAGGATGCTGCTGCCGCTGGTGTGTGCGTAGCTAGTGCGGTTAGGTTGCTTTGCTGACTTGTCAATGACGCTAATACAGAACCAAAGCACATAATGTAAATTAACTAGGTATCCTTTGGTGGTATGTGTAGCTACTACTATTTTGAACGAATGCTGGACATTGCACGCCCACAAGAGACAAAATGCAAGCAACACTCAAAACAGTGAAATAAAAGGACATTAAGCAGAATTTCAAACTATAACAAAGTCGAACACTTCAGTTCCTTGAAGCTATTGAGTAACTCCATGAACTTGTCCTCTCCTCTGAGCACTCACGCTTGCACAGGCAGGGTATGAAGCCTCATTACCTTCCGGCCCGTTTCTCCCAGAATGCCGTGCTCTCCAGGGCACGCTGTGATCAGCACCCTGCAGGTGTGTCGCTCTCTTAGGAACTTAACGAGCGACTTGTCCAGTTCTCTGTCCCCTTCTTTATAACCGTCCAGGATGAGGAGACTGTCCTTGTTCCCTAGAAGAATGTCTTTGAGATTGTTTGTCTGCAGTTCTGCTTCTGCTGGGATCTCGGAGTTAACAACTTGGAAGAGATCCCCTTCAGCTCCCTTGATGTCTGCTAAAATCACAAGCTGGAGCTCTCGGATGTCGAAAGGGTCTGCGATGAAATGCTTAGCCCAAGACGAAGCCAGGCTCTGGGCTATGAAGGTTTTGCCGGTCCCTTCTTTCCCCTCCAGAATCACAGTTTCCCTCGGGCCTGGGAGGACGGACTGGATGCTGACATGCTGGTTTTCTCTGTAATGTTGAAAATAGCTTCAGTTAATTATCTAGGTAATTAATTAGTACTTGTCAGACAAACTACTTATATCGAGCACACAGCAGTATCACAAAAGCATGTTGAGAAACACATGAGGCAAACACCACGGGACAGCCATTCGGGATATAATTCAATCCTATTGTTAACTCATTTACAATGGTTTGCATAAGTTTTCACCCCCTTGCAGGTGCTACAACCTGGAACTGAAATAGACTTAGTTGGGATTACATGTCATGAATCTACACAAAATAGCCCATAATACTGAAGTGGAGAAAAATCAATCTAGTGCATAAAACTATATACCGATAAAAATGTAAAAGCTGCGACAGCTTAAGCGATCATCTCTATTGCTATGAAACACCTACATTAGTCATGGTGCAATCAGGTGGCTTTGGAAATCAAACAGAGTGTGCTATGTTTGGCAGAACACTCCAACACTCCTCATTAAACTCATAACCATGTCCACAATGATGCATGGTTGTAGTAGCATCATGCTCAGACTTATCGTTGGCCTCGTATTCATTTAAGTAATTATGTGGCTTCAGACAGTGACTCGTTGCACCAGAAATAAATTAGGTATTTCATACCAAGAGAGGAGAATGACTATACAGTCGCAACTTTTGTTATTTTTTATTTGTAAAACATTTGCAAGCTACATTGATTTTTCACTCCAAAAATCTTCAGATATATGTCTTTTCCGGAATGATTTTTTTTGTCTGGAAGTTCTCGACAACGAGCATACAAGTCTGATTTACTACCAGTGAACAGGATTGTTCACACGTGATCCACTCTAAACTGGAACAAATGAGCAACTAGTTTCCACAGAACCCTCATTTTACTCATATCAGCACGATGAACTGTACTTTCTTTTGGTAGTTCAAAGGAAGTTGCTCAGTATGCTAATTTCAGTGCTCATTCTTAGATCAGGTTACTGCAGCGTACTGACAAAACACACACTTTTTACATGCACTTTCATGATTTCCTTTTTTTTTTTCAGCAAAGCAGCTCCCCCACCTCTGTTTCCCTCTCTCCGTCTCCCACATGCGTTCATGTAGAGAAGAAAAATGTCATACCCGGAGAGAAGTGCACGTGGGAGTGTGAAATCAGTCTTCGTCTCTGTAGTTGTGTGGAACTCAGCATATCTTTGTTTTAGCACGTCTTGCAGATCTTCTGTATTTCCATTCCACACTAAGAAAAAGACATGTCACGTCTCAAATGAATCATGCGGAGAAAGAACAAGGGCTGGCATTCAGAGCCTAAGAAGATATATGTCAAAGCTCTTAATGTGATTTATTTATTTGCATTGTGAGAAAGGTGACTTATTGAGTGTCGAATCACAAAAGAAAGAGCCCGAAAATGCTTACGCTCTGATTTAAAAGTAAAGGTATCTACTCCGCAGTCAGACTTTGGAAGTAAATCTGGAGGAAAGAAGGGAAAAAACGATTAATGATAAAACACATTCATGGGTGTAGATCATTCTTGGTTAGTTATAGAATAGTTAGTATAGTTATGATCAGTGCATTCATAATCTGGAGTTCTGGAGCGGCACCTTGTTATGCGTTAGCACTGTCAGTTTTATACCACAGCGCTGTCGCGTTCACAAATCTAATTGGTCAGAAGGTGATTAATTTTCTATAACAGCAGCTCTGACAATAGTACAGCTGCAAATCACAGGTTTATATTCATGCGCTCGTTCTAATACATTCTCCTTTCTATAGTAACAACTTACTCATAGGATAGGACTTGTACTGTGGACGCTCAACACAAACGGATTTTTAAAAACGTGTGTGCGTGTTGATGCAGTGAAGTTTTCTTTGAGGAGACATTTACTTAACATTTATGGAAGTCCCAACTACTGTCTTCTAAAGACCTTTTTCTCAAAGTGTGTTCTGGGAATCCCAAGGGGTTTGTGACATACACACACATGTCATTTTGGTCATTTTTTAAAGACTTGATAACCATGGAGATCATTATTAACTATCGATCGTCGATTGTCAATTATTATTTAGGTACAGTATTAAGAACAATTCACGGGTTACTTGAATTGAATGTTTTTTTTTTTGTTTTTTTTTAAATGCTCACTAATGTGTTTCTTTCGAACGTGGAAGTTATTCGTTTTCAAATCTAAAGCAAATCTAAAAATGAAATACATTTAAATAATAAATTAAGTCGAACTAGTAAAAAGTGCTCATTATATATATATATATATATAATATTTAATGGTAAATATGGTACATATTCGTGTAAGGTGTTTAATATCTGAGTAGTTCCTAAAAATTCATTAAAAAAAAAAAAATTCTGAACTGCAAAAAAGTTTGAGCACCCCTGTTTGAAAGTATGTTATTTTGTCCAGATTTTAAGGCAATCGCATAATTCAATTCACTACAAGAGAATTAAATAATAATAATAATAATGTTATTATTTATATATAATATTTATTATTTACAATAAATATCTTATTAGTGCAAGTGCTATCTCTGTTTAAAAAGTTAACGTGGTACTAGCTGACTAGACAAAAAAAACTGTTCATTTAGCAGCGCTAAAAGTCACAATGAATCCTTTCAAGAAGAAGTCGATATAAAATTGGGTAGTTCAGCAGTTCTCTCTGTTTTGTCCGATCTGATTCAGCTCAGTGGGTGGGAAGAGGTAGATATGTTGATGTGTATGAGGTTTTGGTGAGAATTACTCTTGCGTTGTATGTGGTGAGGTGTTATCTTTCCCCTTTTAATGTAATTATGTTTATACATTCCGCTATACTTACGGTCAGTTGACGTAACTGTCAGACTTTGTCCAGGTGATTCACATCCAGCCGAGGAGATGTCTTTACTTGTTTGCCCTGTGAAAATTCAATTTGAGACATACGGTATTTAACTCATAATGTTTGCGAGATCATATTTATTAAAGGTTCCTTGTTTTGTTCATTTCTTTGCTTTGGTGCCGCTCGCGTCCCTTTTCCCCTTTAAGTCTTGTTACCTGTTATATATGTAAAATATTTGTAAATACTATCACTATCACTTGGCACCACCCACTTCCACCTGCTTATAGATAAATAAATCACCTGGTTGATACGCACTACTTGTGTATGGTCCCTGACTACACACACACACACCTGATATTTTTAATAATCAAATAAGTGTTATTCCCCACATACCCCTAGACTAACTGGGGTTGTAACATTGATGTTTCAGAATCATGATCATCTACAGATAAGGACATAAGGACAGGAGGATATCTGCCCCTATCTGGCACAGTTTTGCATTTTTCCTAATAACCTGATTCAACTCATGATGGAAGGAACTAGTATCATGAGTCAGTAAGATAAAAGCCTGTCTGGACTTCTGTACAACGTATGTTCCGGAGAATTCCAGCTTCATTGGAATTACAGTGGAAATGTGTAGCTTATCATTCATTCATCTTTAGTAAGCACATTATCCTGGTCAGGGCCACATCCTATATTGTATTCAGAGCCTATCCTGGGAACACACACGTTCACACGCTCATTCACGCCAAGGGTAATTTAGAGTCACTGATCCACGTGCATGTTCTAGGAAAGCGAGAGGAAACTGGAGAACCCAGAGGAAACCCACAGAGACCCAAGGAGAACAGGCAAAGGTCACAGACACTACCTGCCCTCTGATATTAATCATTTCTTTCTAAATTATCTAAAGCTTTCTACACAACTTCATTCAGGAGCCAGAAAACTAGTCTTGATGTAATGTTACTGGAGACTGAAAAAAAAAAAAGATTCAGTGCACAAAATCAAGTTCATTACACAGGACATGAAAACCTAGTGTGGTTTTAGATCCTGTCTCATGGGAATTCCCAGTTACCACTGACCGCATGCAGGTAGCTCGTTTCTGTTTTCATGTATACAAATGTTAGCTACGGTCATATGACGCTGGAATGAAAAATTTGCCATGTCCTAGTGACATCGCAGAAATTCTTTAGAAAGAACCTTAAATCACTGTTGCCTGATTGAAGTCATGCAAAGAGGAACTAAAAATAAAGTGGCTCACCAAAGGGGGAAACTGTGATGAAGACTAAAAAAAAAAATCCAACTGCTATTATAAAACTTGTGTGGGAAATAAAAAACAAAGCAGAAGGAGTGACGTGTGTATGGATCAGAGTGATGCATGAATACACAATAGAACACAGAGGTAGAGATTAAATGGGAAAAATAAAAAAAATGGACAGACAAACCTTTCTTTCTCCTGCGGAGAATCAGCAAGGCAAAGACAAAACCCAGACACATCACAACTATCACGGCTATAGCTGCGTATCCTGTGGTCCATTTATTGCTCTCTGGAATTTCATCTGCAGAACAAAAAAAAAAGCTGTCATGGCTTAACCGTAATGATTACTACAGAAACTGGATAATGCATCTGTAATTAGTACTGAGTATTAAACTGATAAACTGTAAATCAATCAGTATCCTTCAGAGCGGACTTCCGGTCCTACGGAGCCCCTAAGGGGACACGGTGATGGAGAAAAATGGGAGGAAGGAATGAGATGGGATTGCGTTCGCTCGCAAAATGTTTGTGTTCCCCTGAGAAACTCTGCGTTCGCCAGCAAAACTTTTTGCTTTCTCTCTCTCAAAGATATTTGCGTTTGCATTTTTTTCCCATCACCATGTCCCCTTAGGCGCTCCATACAGTCCAGAGTCAAGTACAGAGTCTTTAGCTTTAGGATTCATTAGGTATTACTAGATATCAGCTAGAAATCACTACTGTGCTAGCATGGATGGACAAATCAGTAACAAGATTACATGTCCGAAGGCCCAGTAGGCTAGCTTATTTCTTCGCTTGTATCTTTGCTTTGTTTTTTCTTCCCTGAATAAACAACAGAAAAAGGAAACACCCTAGCTGCAACTGACTCGTTATTGAACTGAGTGTAATGCAGCTTCATGCCGTAACTATATCGCACGCTACTTATTCTAAATCCCACCGCCTGCTGCGCTACAAACATCGGCATTTGATAGTCGGGTTAATTAGAATGCACCGAAGACATACGAGCTTTTTAGAATTAGGAACATAATAAGATAACAATAAGAATATAAGATGACAAGACTAAACCTGACATTCCTTTATGACATGTTTTGCCTGCAGTTATCATGTCCTTGTAGCCAATGATAACAACAGATGGGATGGATACCCAGTGGATGTTTACTACTGGTAACATCTGATTTTCCTATTAAGGCTTAATTTCTGGAAAAGATAAGATCTGGCAATAACTCTTTTTTTCTCTTTTTTTTTTTTCAGTTCCTTTCTGACTAACCTGCATCATGAATAGGAAGTCTGAATCAATTCATAAGCACTGAAATGAGAGTCACACTGTCAGTTGCAGTTATGGACTTGATGACTCGAGTCCTAAGCCTGATGCCATGTCTCACAGTTCACTACAATAACCAGAATTCACTGTAAATCCAGAGTCCAACAAATGCTCATTTGCTTTATACTTTATTTTACATTATGTTATGATGAGCTAGCTTCTCCGGTTGACTGAAGGTCAGCATCTTCTCCAGTTTTTTGAGTGGAACTTCTGAATCATTGTATGTAAGGTCTATTTTATGCAATAATTTTTGGCCTAATTTTCTGTGGAAAGGTGCCAAAAATTCTGACGTTGGCTATATATATTGGTTATATGCTATATATACTGTTCTCAAATGGTTCCATGCTAATTTTTTAATTTGCAGTTCTTCAAATGCATTATGGGTATTCAGTATAGCAGTGCATTGTGGGATTTCATGAGCACACTACAAAATGGCAAAACCATGGAGTCCTAGAGGAAAGACTCAATTTTGTTCAAGTGATTTTCTTGGTCAAGACATACAGTTTCAGCAAAGTTGCACGGTGTGGTGGAAAACTCATTTTCTGTGTTCAAACTCATTTTCTGTGTTCTGTGGTCATGTTTATTGTTACGGCATATTTGCATAAATTGGAAAAACCCCTAGAATAAGGAAAACAAAATTTGTTTAATGCTCACATAAGATTGTGGTCCAGTGTTGATGTGTGTAAAACAACTGCATACAAATGGTTAGTACCTGTGAGAAGCTTATCATCTTTATTATGCATGCAAGTGTGTGTGTGTGTGTGTGTGTGTATGAATGTGTTTTTAATCACTTTAGGTGAAGTCCCACTGTGATCAAATAAACGTCCCACACATCAAACCTCACAACCACTGTGGTCTAGTGTGTAGGAAGGTACATTTGTATATCCATGTTGCTTGGAAATACACATTAGTCATGAATGAATTTTATGAAATGATTATTTTCCAGAACCATCCTCAGTGGATGACCTCAGTTTGTATTAAAAGGAAATCCGTTACAAGAAAAAACGGTAAGAATTAAGACAATCCCATCAAATTAAAACTTTCAAGAATGAAGGAGCCCTATAACTGTAGATTATTGAGACACCACTCTTTTAGCATCCAGATCAAACCACTCAACCATACTCAACTCAAACAACTCAAAAGAACTTAAACGGCTCAACAGCACTCAACTCAAACCAAAACACTCACCATTTGTTGTCGCTTAACTCAAATGGCTCAATAGCACTCAAATAAAAAAAAAAACTCATACTGCGCAGTTGCTCTCAACTCAATTCACTCAATAGCACTCAACTCAAACCAAAACACTCAATATGCGTCAACTCAAACCATTTGTTGACGCTTAACTCAAACGGCTCAATAGCACTCAAATAAAAAAAACCTCGTACTGCTCAAGAGCACTGAAGTCAAATGACCCAAGAGTGTTCAGCATAAACAGTTCGATATTGCTCTACTCACAGTACTCAACAGCAATCAACTCAAACCACCCATTAGGACTCCACTCAAACCATTCAGCACCACTCAGCTCAAACCACCCATTAAAACTCCACTCAAACCATTCAGCACCACTCAACTCAAACCACCCATTAAAGCTCCACTCAAACCATTCAGCACCACTCAATTGTTTAGATTAGTCTATCTGAACTTTAACCCTGCACAGTTGCAAACCTTGATAGCGTGAGTCAACAGAATATAAAAAGACAAACTGCGATCTCTTCTTTGTATAAAGAAGGAGGAATTGCTAATTATTAAGTAGTGACTATACTGCACTTTTGCATCATTCCTTTCTTAATGTTGCTTGCTGCTCACAGCTGCATGAAACCAAACTAGCTCCCTAACTAGCTAGCTAATATTAGCTGCACTACATCGCAAACACTACAAATTCGCTGTTTGAGATTCCATCATACACCCACCTGGGATATGGAATGTAGCTGTCTGGCTCATTTTGCTGTCGTCAGTTATATAGGAACAGGTGTAATTGTTGACTTCATCTGTGACGGACAATCGGCTGGTGACGACAAAGACGCCATCACTGTTTACTGCATGGCTGCTCTCCGAGCGTTTTGTCAGATGTGGATCCCTGAGCTTGCCATCACTCCAAGTCACAAGAGCCAACGGGAGGCCTTGGGACTCGCAGGAAAGCTCCACCTCCTTTTCACTTCGCCTTCTGACGGTCTTCTTAATTGCCTTATATGGTGCTGGAGAATGCAAAAGTCATAATGTTTTGAAAAAGGGGTTATGGAGACATTCATATAGATAGTACACATCATAGTGCAAATGACATGATTAAATTGCACTATATTATGCTTACAATTTGAGACAAAACATTTCAAAAGGCATCTTTGCTCATTAAAACCTTCTCATTTATGTAGTGCTTTGAATCAAAGCCTTGTGGGTTCTCATTTATGTAGTGCTTTGAATCAAAGCCTTGTGGGTTCTCATTTATGTAGTGCTTTGAATCAAAGCCTTGTGGGTTTACTCTATCTAAGTTTAAGTTTAAGTTAGCCAGCTAAGAGTACAGAATGGTGTATTGGTCAAAACAACCCTTTAAAGAACATTTCTAAGGGGTGATCATCTCTTCAAAGCAGACCCAGGTGTTGTTTGATTGCACCGAGACCGTGATTCAACCCAGGCTTGACTCGGTCACAGTAAGTGAACCAAACATGCTACGCAATATGATTTGCAGGCTAGGTGCTGCAGAACTGTGATGTGTTCTGAGATACAGAGATACAGTGCACGCATTTCCAGTCAAATTTCCAAAATCTCCAGTTTTTAATTAACACCCAGAGTGTTGGATTAACACCTACACCTACCGTGTTATGTATATATGTCCACTTGAACACTAATGACACAAAAAGCTCTGAAAGAGTCAAATCAACACTCTGGGTGTTAATTTAACACTAGGGACTTTGCTGTGTGTGCATGTTAGCTTTAAAAAAAAAAAGAATGGTACGTTGACATTTTCCATCCCTGCACTTCTGACTTTTTTGACCATGTTCCAGCCCTCAACACTCCCACATGCCTCTCGGAAAATGATAACGGTTTTATTTTCTGTGCTACTTACACCACAGAAAATATTGGAATATGTAAAAAAAAATTAGACAAAAGTTATTTTCCTTTACCAATCTTTATCTTCCAAATAAATTGAGTTGACATTGGACTTAAGTCATGTGTCGTGACAACATGAACCACAGTCCTGACTTATTTGATCATTTTGTTCATGTGACCCACACTAGCTAGTAAGTAAACACCAAAAAACACATAAATATATTGTTTTATAGAGCAGGTAGCAATGGGACGTCCAGCAGCCAATGATACAAGGAGCTTATAAATAAATAAATAAATAGATAGATAGATAGATAAATAAATGGGCCAGTTTATGCCCAAATCTCTGCCTTGCTTCAGTGGACAATCTTAATCGGATACTGTA
Source organism: Pangasius djambal (assembly GCA_022985145.1). Classification (NCBI taxonomy): domain Eukaryota; kingdom Metazoa; phylum Chordata; class Actinopteri; order Siluriformes; family Pangasiidae; genus Pangasius; species Pangasius djambal. The sequence goes on along the minus strand of CM040989.1, from coordinate 22,626,266 downwards.
GATTTGCTCCTAATAGCTGCTGCTGCAGCCATATAGACAATCCTGCTGCTCATCCCAGAATTCAGTCTGAACATCCTTTCAAAACATGTTGTTCCTGTTTGTCTTTACTCATCTACACCTTGTATACTCATTTGAATTCAATTATCATCTGGTGTCACTCAGAAGAGGTTCCCTTTTGAATCTGGTTCCTCTCCAGTTTTCTTCCTCATACCTTCTCAGGAAGTTTTCCTCACCACTACTGCCACTACTACTGGTTTGTTTATTAGGGATCTAATCTACATCCGGATTTCTGTAAAGCTGCTTTGTGCCAATGTGCTTTATGCAAACCATCTAATAGGTCAAACCATCCCCAACTGTCCAGAATATTTTAGTCAAATGGACATCCCAGATCGTTACTCGGATAAGGGGGATGCTTTAGGGCTGCTAGTTTAGTTTAGTTTTAAAGTAAACTGACCTTGGACGGTGAGTTTGGTCTGCTTGTAGTCAGGCTCATCCTGGATCACAATGCACTGATAGGTTCCCGAGTCATTTATACGAAGCTGGGAGAGCTCGATTACAGCCCGAAAATTCTCCAGCTCCTCCCTCAGGAGCCGCACTCGTGGCACAAACTGCTTGCTTGTGAAGGTGTGGTTCTCGAGGCCTTTATCCAGCCGATAGACTTCCACTGCCGGTAGAGGTTTGACGCGCTGCCAAATGACGGTTATGTGTGAGACACTCGGGATTTTTGAAAACCGGCATCCCATCGTGATCTTATCGTGCAGCTCTCCAACGTAGGAATCTTGCTCCGAGTCCACAATGAAGAGGGCTACAAGAGAAAAAGCAGCACATCAACAAAACAAACAAAAAGGGATTCCTCACAAATGCAAAGCTCCTCTTTACAAATACTGGCCTTCAAAGTGAATTCAACAATGCTTCAACTGAGTGTGGTTTAAATAAAATAGAAAGAGCAGAAGAAAAGGAGAAAATGGTAAACTTGCATTATTAACATTTAGTAAATTTCAGTCACGATTTAACTGAAAGCAATGTGTATGTGATGCACATCATACCCTGTAGACATGGCCACGTGACAAGGAGCAGTGTGAATATTTCACCCCTCATTGGTACCTGTATTGAAAAAAAAACACACACACACACAAAATATATAAAACCAATCAGACATCACAGAGTAAACTGGGAAAGTCACAATTTTCTTTTGGATTTTTGGTATCTTTGTATATTAGTCATCCAAAGCCAGACCTGTTGATGGTCTGCTGACAGCCAGTGAAGAAGCAGCAAGAGAAAAGATTTCAGTTCCCCATTTTAATTTCCCGCTGAAACAACTTAGCCAATGTGCTGAATCATTGTTGATGATATCATAATTACAAGGCAAAAAGCCCAGGATAGCACAATGAGAATCTGTAAATTAAAGCAGCCTGGGGCTCGATTGCACTGCTACACATAATTTTGTAATATCATGAAATAAAATACACCATGACCTGTGAAAGGATACTAGCAAACCCCTTAACAAGGGTCCATTAAACCCCTAGTAGTTTTTCTAAAGAAAAATGAAAATTAGTGATTATTTTCATGTCATCATTTAAAGATGAAAGCTTACAGCAGATAACATGATGTGAAATTTTATACTATATACTGTATATTTCCGAAAACAAGCGTCCCTGAACTGAAACAACGTATGTTTCTCTTTTTCACATCTTAACTACAAGTATAACATTATGCGATTTTAAAGTACAACAACTTGATCAAAGCATGGCATTCTCACTTAGCTTGCAAGGTTTCAGACATCTTTAGAAACAGACTGACTGTTTTTGCCACCACTTTTGTTAAACTGGCTGCTTACACAACATGATCTTTACAGGAAGAAATCCAAGGCAAGGTCAGAAAGTCAATAAAAAAACATTCCCACATCATTTTGGTGAAACATATTTATGGTTTCTTGAGGTAAGGTATCAAAATTATAGGCAGTTCTGACCCAAAACCTTTTTTTTCTGCCGGAATTCAGACACAAAGAGACATCTGATGGGTTTTTCCAGACTACCACAGAAACAGTATTGAACACCACAATATTAGTTTATAAATGAATATACCATAAATATACCAGTGGAGTGATGGTTGCTAGTGGGTCAAGCCTTAATCAGTCAACTGATATCAATAACTTAATATTTTTTGCATTACACTGGGGCATTGGTCTCGATAAAAATATGGTCTTGGTCTTGACTGGGAGTTTGCGAAACATAATGTTTGTATTGTCTTTTCTTTTCTCTCGCACAAAGTGTGACAAGATGTAATTTCCTCTTCTAGAAAACCGCCTAATCATTGGGGCAATTCGCAGATGGAGCCAACCAGTTAAAGTAAATGCAAAAAAAAAAGCAATGATGGTTTTGCGTCTCAGACTCAGACTTGCTCTTGACTTGACCTCAACTTCCCTAAGACTCGATCTCAGCTACTCCTGGTCTTGGACTTGCTTGGACAATGGTGATCTTGGCAACAGCCCTAACCTTTCCTTGGCACTGTGGTGGTAGACTTATCTTTTTTTTTTACCTTTAATATATATCTTTCAACTGGAATCATGGATAAACTGCAGCGTCATTACATATTTAAGGTACATCACTGGACCATAAAGACCTTTCAGAGTAAAGCTTTAAAGGAACGCTACATGCTCGTTTCTAGACTACAGATACCTACTAAACATTCAAAAGATGTGTGCTAAAACTTTTTCAATACTGCATACAATTACTCATACACCTTACCGTACAACTTTGAGTGTACTGTTTTCTCTGACAGAGTGAGCGAAAGCCAGAAAACAAGCACCAATGAAGCCCAAGTGATCATCACTTTTCTGCTGACTCAGCGTTGCTTTATAACTGCCTTATGTCTTGTGTGAAAAGTGGTGAAAGTGTCAAAAAATAAACCGCAGACTGAATATTACCAAAAACTTACTGACTGCTGCAAAGCGCTGACACTGGAGACTCCTTCCACGAATCTTGTATATCTTATCTCCTTATAGAAAACTTCATCTATATGACTATATGACTATATGTTTTTCTTTGTTAAATAACGTTTTTTAATTCATTTATTATTAGTCTTAAATTATATAGCACATCTCTTATACAAGTCCCTGTGAATAAAGCCGTCAGAGCTGCTGTCACTGAACATGAGTTCACACCTTCTGACCTGTCAGATTCGAGAATTCAGTTGCTCCTTAACAGAGAAAAAACTGAGCTACAGTGTCAACTCTGAACTGAAGAATTCTCGGGTTTACTCAGTCACCCTTGGCAGAACTTCTCTTTAATGCTTTCTATTCTCTGGGGGATGAAGGCATGACCAGTATCATGCATGTATTTTTTTTATAAGCTTTGACACTCCTCTTTGCACAGATCACTGAACAGAAGAGAAATGATGCAAAAAATCAGATGACTCCAATTTATCACCAACAAACTTCTTCTCCAAAAAAAAGGGTGATGTTTAGCATGCTGTTTTTTTCTTCATAACAATCTCTTGTTATACTTTCTTACATGTTGGTGCTGTGTTTTTGGTCTCAGGATTACTCACAGACACAAAAGCAGCCTGTTATCTTGATGGCACGTCATTAAAGTCAAATGTTTCTTTGGAAAACCATGACAAGGCAGTTCTATAAAACACGTTAAAAGCCACATAAAACAAGCCCACACTTTTATCCTGACTAAGACATCAAGATTTAACACATATTTGCACATTAGGAAACCCTTAACCCTATACAACCTGGCACCTTCCTGTGTCAAATCAGTGTTAAATGGGCTTCTAACTTTATTGGCTTGACTATATTATGATGCCAAAAGGCCTGTCTTGACTTCAGTACTAACTCAGATTCTCCAAAGAGATTTTTGTCACAGCTTTATGGTCCGTGGTTGGATCCTGACCATGGTGTATTGTTGCATGCATGTGATTTTTCTCCGGGTTCTCCGGTCTTCCGCGCACTGTCCAGAAACATGCAGGTACACGGATCTAAACTGCGCCTAGGTGTGAATGTGTGTGTGAATAGTGCGCCGCAATGGACTGGCGTCCTATCCGCAGTGAATTCTCCCACTTTGCACCCAATGATCCCAGGATAGGTTCTGGATCCACCATGACCCTGACCAGGATAAAGCACTTTCTGAAGATGAGTGGATGAACGAATGAAAAATACATTTTATAATGCTTCGGTGGCTTTAAGGACAGTATATTTAAACGGGTAGAACAAACCCATTAGTCTTTGCACAGAATCTTATTTAATTAAATCATGTATAGACACAGCCTATGTTTCTATGTAACACATTTACTGCTCCTTGGTAACGTCCCTCATGAGCTAATCTGAAAGTTGATTCATACAAGTTTTAACAGGAATGAAATTTCCTCTGCCAAGAAAAAAAAAATGGATAAAAGAACCACATGATTTAGTTTTGAAATTCTCCAACTATTTGTGAACGATTTGTGAACAGCATGAGGTTGGGAAGAATAACGTGCATTAACTGAAAAGATATAACAATATAATTGTTCATCTTTCAAATATAATGTTACACAGATTTCATCCAGGTGTTTGGTTTGTCCCTCTGGAGTCACCCTTAAAGCTACAACAGAGACATAGAACCTGTTTAATACCCTTGAGAAACCTCTTTTTTTATTGAAAGAGTGCTCTGACAGGTTATCAGAAATATAAAATCAACCTCTAACGAAGCATACGAACTTTACTGGCTCATAGATTTTAGGATGCATTAACACTTGCCTGTGTTGACTTCGGTACCAAGAGAACTCTTGAACTTTGGAGATTTTCAGCTCCATATTTCCTACGAATCTGCTCCAGCACTTTATAAACTTTATACTTCAACTCTTATGAAGTCGGTCTTTGTACAGAATAGTATTCATTCTAAATCATGCACAGACACAGACTATGTTTCTGTAAATCACGTTTCTCATGAGATAATCTGAAACCTAACATTCCTAAGATATTAACCCAGAAAAAAGTTGATTCAGACATGCTTTTATGGGGAATGTGTTCTTTTTTCCTCCTGTTAAGTTATTATTATTTGGTTGGGAAGTACAGCTTGGATTTATTTGATATATGATAAAATACTTAATCTGGTTAAAGTAATGTCACACATTTAGCAAATAAAACAGTATTTGTTTTGTGCCTCTGATGGAATCCTTCGAGAAGCCTACAAGAGGAGCCTGCTGAGAACCCTGGAGACTTTTTGGACCATTTTTCCCTAAAAAGATGACTAAAAAAGTACTTCTTAACAAGCACACTAGCAATACACGACTGTTTCTCACAGTGTCAGTCGGTCAGTTAATCCTAGACAGATTATAAGCATGAATCACCTGTCCATTAACACAGGGACATGCCGAAATTCAGGAGAACTCAAAGGGCCTTCCTTCCAGAGAAGACTTACACACGCGCGCGCGCGCACACACGCACATACACGCACACACACACACACACACACACACACACTGTGGGTTACAGATGAAAACAAAAACAACAGGATGTCGGATGGAAAGAGCACGCGCATGAGCAAACTGAAAGAATAAATCAAAGCACGTTAGAAATAGATAACGTAGAAAACCAGATCAAATAAATGCATCGAGGGGAAGAAAATGCAAACCACAGCCAGACCTCTGTGCTGGTGCATTAGCGCTAATTCCAAATGCTGTTTCTAATCCTTTAAAAAAGAAAAAAAAAGAAAAGAAGGAAGGAGAAGATAAAGACGCTTACCGTTCAGGTGCTTGCTATCGTAAATCCTCGGATTTAGAGTCTGTTACTGAACTGAGGTCTGCTGGATTTTGTTTCTGAGACATAGCGTCAATAACAACGCTGAGAAAATGATGCCGAAATGAACTGGAGATCTAAATTACAATCAAACCCCGCCTTCTAGGAGATGGGCTGTCTCTGTGGACCACACACACACACACACACAGAGAGAGAGAGAGAGAGAGAGAGAGAGAGATAGAGAGAGAGTCTGAATAATCAGATTCTGACTCTAAATCTGAATAATCAGAATTTGAATCTGAATAATAATGTTTTGTTTATGCGTGTATCTGAATCTGAGAGAAAGAGAGAGAGAGAGAGAGAGAGAATCGGAATGTACGTACACCCAGGTTACAGTAGAAAATTTGCACAGCAGCTTCATCTTCGTATATTCTGATTATTCTGAGAGCAATGTTTCTGTTCTTTCAGGAGTTTGAAGTGGAAATGAGTCCTGGCCTGTCTGTGCCTTAACTTTCAAACCACATCCCTGAGAAGTCTCTGTGCAAATCATGACTTAATCAACATAAACGTGTCCATGGGGCAGGTGGGGCAACTATACATATCAGCAAATGTTCACAAAACCTTTACAAAATCATCATTTACAGCTTCATACATTTTAACTCACTCACTTACATAAAGGGAAGTGCTTTATCCTGGTCAGGGTCGAATCAGGATCTGGAGCCTATCCCTGTAACATTGGGCGCAGGGTGAGAGAATTCACCCCACATGGGACGCCAGTGCCACTGCAGGGCAATATTCACACACACATTCACACACACATTCGCACTTAGCGTCAGTTTAGCATAGCCAATCCGCCTACCCATGTGTATGTCTTTCAATAATAGGAGGAACCCGGAGAACCTGGAGGAAACTCACACACAACATGTGGAGGCTATCCTTTTTTGAATTCTGTGAAATACTAATTACCTCTTACCACTGAGTGACCAGTGATTTAAAAATGTTGCTATATGCCGGATATAAACTGATGTTATTGTTGATTTGCTCGTCTTTCTAGAGGTTTTGCAGTTCAAATGGTGTGTGAGCACACTGCCCCATTTAGCAAGATAGAATTATTATTGCAAAAAAAGAGCTATTAGAGGCCCATTGGGGCAACAATCACGCTGCCCCATCCTCACACTATTAATGTCTTGTGTATGTGTAGTGGAGGGGCAGCAAACAAGACACTTAATGATATTTACCTCGTCAGTGTTTGCCTCACACATTTTGTCAATGGCAATGGATCGAACATTGTTAAAGTTCTTTTTTTTAAAAAAAAAACAAACAAACAAACAATCTGAACATAAGGTATCAACATGAAACATCTTGTTAGCCAATAGTTTTCAGTCTTTTCCCTGATTAGAAAGGATGTGATTAACAAGTTTAATCTACGCTGTTATCTAGCTAGCTATATAACTAGCTAGATGATTAACTCTATGATTGCCTTTGGAGTGCAATTGTCAGAAACCTTCATAATTGCGCCAAATTCTTATAAAATTAAAAATGTATAATGCCGGATTCAGTAAAGTCCATAATCGAAATATTTACCAAATACTGAATATTTACTGAAACACACATAGGTTGTTCTAAAGAACCGGTTATCTATCTTTAAAATGTCATGGATTCAACCAAACGCTCAGCAGGCACTGGTTTTAGTAATAATTCAGGTTTTAAACAAATATGGAGCTGGACATCCTCAAAAACATCCTCAAATTAGTCCAAATAAAATAAAAGCAGTCGTCTTGATGGAAGTCGTTCAGTATATTTTGAGTAGGTGTAAGCGCTGTAGTGTAATGTGTCACAGGACTAACATGACATAAACCGAAACTTCTTTGGGAGTGAGTGGGAGCAGGTAAAGTCTGCACAAGTTCATTCAGAGATACTTCAGAGAAAATCTCTCTCTTACTCGATGTGTGTGTGTGTGTCTTGATCTTCCATGGATCTCCTATGAACTTCTACCTCTCTATCTCTGCATCATAACATGATGAGTGAAGCAAAAAGTACATGCATGTTGAATCAGGTATGCTAGATCGATGAAACCACGGTACTATGCACGGCATGGCGTCTCTAGAACTGGAACCGAGAACCACAGCAAACAGCGTCATTGCTTTTGGAAAGTGTTGTGGGTAAAACACAACCCCGGCACTCAGAGGCGTAGCTGTGTGTGTGTGTGTGTGTGTGTGTGTGTGTATGTGTGTGATGTTGGGTTCGAAATATTTTAATACCCAAAGTCCCAAATGCTTATTTGTGGGTGGAAAATATATCACACCTACAGCGCAGGTGAATACATATACATGTTAAATATCAATGCTATGCACAGCATCTGCACTATAATGATGCTCACAAAAGGTGACCGATGTCATCATACTCAAGTCTTCCATACTCAACCACACCAGATGTCAAGTGACCCATAGTTTGTTTAAACACTTTTCATTGGCTACCAGGTACTACGACAAGAAACAGGATTTACCTTGTGGTTTTTTTTTTTTTTTCTTTTTCATTTCTGTGTGAAAACCAGCTAGCTACTCTCTGACCTCAGGGATATCACAGCGGCAGCCCATGAAGTACACGAGGTTTACTGCATGAGGAGAAATAAAATAATAGTTCTGGTTTTATAAAGATGTAATTTCCCCTTATTACTGGTATGTTATTTTTAATCATCTTCACATTCTATGATAGACACATACTGTACCACAATAATGACATATTTGTTCTATGGCTAAAGTAAAGCCCCCTATTTAACAATTGTAGCACTCTATTACAGATAAGTGACACAATTATGAGACTCTTTCTATGTTAAGGAACTCTTTCTAAGTTAAGAAAGCCCCCTTTTAACAATCGTAAAGAAAAATGACACAATAATGACATTTTCTTCTATGGCTAAAGTAAAGGAACTTAACACTATGGCAGACACATCACTCATTAATGACAACATAAAAATAAGCCTTTTTTTTAACAGACTTAATATAGGAAAGAGAAATGATACAATAAAGACATTTTTTAATAAATAATATAAAGCAAGCCCCTTTTTAAAAAGGGAAAGCTACACCACACAAGCTAAATCTGCGGTGTTTATATGTCCAATTGGACACAAATGGACTCTGAAAGAGTTAATTCAACACGCTAGGTGTTATTTCACACTGGGGATTTTGGGTTCCTTATCTTTATTCATGTCAAAATAAACAGAAGGACTGAATAACAGATATTCTAAACTGGCTCATGAGTCATGCCCCTTTCGTCAGCTTCACAAGCTCGAAAACCAAGACCGTTAAATTTGTTCACCGTCTCACATGACCACCTAAAATTTCTGCCATTTTCAGGCGTGTCTGAACTGCAGAACCTCTGTGACGTTTCACGTGTCCTGCTAGTGATACTCTGATCACACTATTGATAGACTGAGTGATTTTGTAAATGACTGTAAACAACCCTAGGGGCTTTTTTTACTGTAACTATAAAGATGATGGCAAGATAACCGGCTAATTTCAGTAATCCATGATTACAGTCGAGAATCTGGATTTCTGTCATTCATGTAACGGAATTCAAATCTTTCGGGAACACGCATGAGCTTTCCGATCCAGATCCTTATCTATCTAAAAGTATGAGTTATTGTACCTGGAGAGTCCAAACATGGACTTCAGCCAGGAACTACTCATGGCAGTGGTTTTAAATTAGTATCTTGAGGGTTTTAGGATTATAGTCCTACCTATGAGTTCTGTAGTGGCGGATATCAGATGGTATTTCTCACCGCTGAAATTACACATTTGAATAAGAGGAATTGCACAGGCGAAACCTTCCTTTCTTATCACTGGAATTTTTTTTTTTACATGCGTGTCCCTTCTGTGGATTGACAAAAGAAACTAAAACTGATGAATGCAGTGAGTCACACTTACATTACGCTTGATACAAGCAAGCAATCTTTGAGGCAGGTCTTCATGTTACTCAAAGATCTCATCACTCCTGGATTGGAAAATGATATCTGTCTGAAGAAGCGTATGGAAGCTGATGTATTAGGTAACCAAACGCGCTGGGCAAATCTTAGTTTCATGATAGTATATCACAAAGCAAGAAGTCATGGTTTTGGGAAGTTAATAACTTTCTCTTTGATTTTCTAGGAAAAGAAATGACAGTAGGGTTATTGAAAGTCAACTAAGGACACTGAGAAGTAATGTAGTCTTTGTGAAAGGAAAGTAAGACTTTTTTATTTTATTAAACGATGGAAATAACCTTAGAGACCACCCCAAATATTCCAGATCAGGACTACAACGTTTGAAACACAAGAAGTTTACATGAAGAAGTCATAAAAAAACACACACAGTTATTATTGAAGATTCCGTTTTAATGAAATGACATTCGCTACTTTTCCGTTTACATCTGATTTCATTTCAACCTTGTATTTGAAAACACTGACTATTGTTTCGCTCTAAAAATGTAAGTGTCAAAATTATTGGCACCCCTTCAACGACCTATAAAATGACAGCTGTATTCCTAATTGTTTTCATTTAAGGTCTTTTGAAGTAATTTGTGATCGTTATTGATTTACTTAGTGGCAAATTCTATTTGTATAAAAAGTATAAAAAATGACTAAACCTGCATAAAACCCTTAGGACCCATGGGCATACAGTAGTTTCCAATGGGGAAGTGGGCACTGTGCTCCTGTATTTTAAAAATCTAATTTTCTCTCCCCCAATAGTCATAGTTAGCTGGTTGAGAGAAACACCTAAGTAGTGTCCCAAACCTCTAAAGCCAAAACTACATGTGCTTTTGTTATAATCCATTAGTATGGATGCAGTCATGGGACTAAAACCAGCAATTAAACAAATTATTATTTTGAGATAGCAAATAACGTGTAGGCCAACCCTGACCTTAAAGAAAGAATCATACATCGAAAAGAAATGATCCTGAAATCTGACATATATGGAAAACTAACGACTAGGCCTTGTAAATAACAAAACACTAAACAAAACAAAAAACTCTAAATGAAAACTATGACCTAATAATACTAAGGAACAGGTGTGAACGAAAGTCAGGGGGGGTGTCGGAGGACAGCAGGAAACATGTTTACAGGAGGGCTCTGTGACACTTGGGCTGTGTCTCCAAACATGCAACGTACGCTATATTCTTTAGTCTAATATGTGGACACACTGAGATCTGGGTGCATCTCCCTACAATCCCTGTACAATCCCCAATCCAAACTACAGCGCACTCTGATGTCTCCATTTCTTCCACTGTGGATAGCAGTTGCTACTTGTACTAAATGCATGTGCATTACACAAAGTGAGACATAGCTCACGACTTACAGTATGTCAATAACCTGAATAACAAATGGAAAAAAGCAAGAAACGCAAACAAAAGCACAAAGAAAATATGCCATTCATTGTTAGAAATATATTAATATTTCAAGTTACATTAGTGAGGTGCCAGTAATTTCACACTCTTTCATACTCTAGGAGGATTCCAGGAAAACCATAATCTCTATCCAGTAGTGAGCAGAATGATTATATCTTTTTTTTTTTATAGACAAATACATAATACATATATATTTTTAAAGATTTAGCAGACAATTGTGTAGGATGTACATGAGACCACTAGAGGACGATAAACCATCAGTCAGAGACTGAAAATGGAAAAATAAAAATAATAAGAATAATCAAATAAGAATAAGCAAATCTATTTTATATACAACATTTAGTGCATAGCTCTCAAAAATAACATGGTAGAAACAAATATTCAAGCACTGAGAAATAAAAACCTGTAATACTTGCAAAATCTCAAAAGTCAAGCTACATTTCTACAAACCATTGAACTATAGGTCCCCCAAAAAAAGAAAAGAAAATGTAAAACTACTGGCAAGATCCCAATTACAAACAAAGAAAAAAACATTTTACATCAAGTTTTCACTTTTTAGAAAACAAGTCTTCTGCCAGTATGCGCCGTATTATGTATCTGTGTTCTTCTTCTGCGTTTCAGTCTGTAGTTTCTCATGAGATCATCGACACTGAGTTCTATACAAACAAGAAAAAAAAAAAACAAGAAAAAGCTATTTCTAATCATTTTCAATTATTGTTTTTGATCATTGACTACATATGTTTAATAATGTTCCATCAGGCTTACAACTATTTTAGCAGCTGATTGATACAATCATTGACTTTCCATTAGAAAAGATCTTAAAAAAAAAATTCAAAGTAAAAAGATCTTTGACTTTCATAATGAAAGTAAAAGCTCCTTATAGTTCACACTTTTGATACTTATAATTACAATAAAAAAGTGATGTTTTCACTTAAATGTGTTAATTAAGGTACTTTGTCTATATTATTGCTCATGGTTTTGCTGCCCTCTGCTGTGTTCACGCTTCATGCAAAATTTAGCTGTACAGCCCCCTCTGTAAGGATGGTTCCAGGATGAATGTGAATTAGCCCGTACAACTTTTAAAAAATTATACTTTTAATTATAAATATCTTACTTTTCAACATCACCCAAAGGATAACAAAGTGCACGCCTGAGATTCAGAATGATTTGTACTTTAATTTATGGGGCTACACTTGGACTTATAAAAGCCAACTAAACTTGCTGATCATCATCTCCAAATGTAGATTAATACAAGTAAATCCTGTTTACTTTCCCTTTGGGTAATAATTAAGTTTTGAAACAGATGGTGAGTCCCTTATTTCTGTTATGCTATTGAATGTTCTCATACTCACCTCTTTCAGCCATTTGTATCCATTTATACTGATTGTGAAAAAGAGAAATTATTAAAACATTAGTATTTTCCAATATTTATGAAAATGCAAGTCAAGCAAATCTTCATCCAAAAAAGGTACATTTTTAGTCAACATGCTTTGTTAATTCATGTATTTAGGTTTATGCATTTATCACATTCAGTCAAGCACTCAAACATGTCCACACCGCCCACAGATCACAGGATGCGTTTCTCAGACAGGAAAAGTATCCGTGCCTGCTCACAGGACTTCTGGGAAAACACATACATGCTATCACCTTAGTGGTGGGCAATTTTAAACACTAATTCTGTTAATTCGAATTAATATTTTAACACGAGTTTCAAAATGTTGTAATTGAGACTGTGCATGTTTAAATATATATGTATATTAAAATTTTTATTTAAAACATCCATAAATTAAAACTTTAAACACATACGAAGGAAAATCAAACCTGATAAATGCCTCCTACAGCCTTCGCTACTCCCATACATTGAGTGCTTACAATTTTTTTTTTTAAAACACCGAGATAAACAGGCATCACTTTGCTGAGGACTGAGCTTGTAGCAAAGAAAGGTTCAAATATCACTTCACAGGTTTGAAAAGTCAGATGAACAAGTTTATGTAAAATATAATGCTGCATTACATCCTAAGCGGCAATTCACCAATTGGAGTTATGTCATTTTCGACCTTGGCATGTTAGACTGACGAACTCAGAAAATGGATGCCCCCCATGTTCGTATTTTGTTAGCAACAAGCTAGGCAGCTAACTCGGATGAGTGCTGTATATTTCCTTTCTCAAACAGTGAACTGTATGGTTAGTGTTTCAGATTTAACAACCAAATATGTCTATGTTGATTAATCTAAAGCTAATTCTTGTGTATACAGTATAACTCATTTAAAGGTAAGAAGTTTTGCTTTGTTTATTTCTGATGCTATGTGCAGCCATGCTGATTTGACGTCACTCGGTAAATGGGGAAGGAACTCGGATTTGAGAAGAATACCTCAAGCTGACTTCTCAGTTGAATTTCATGTCATGAAAGACATGGTCTGTCAAGAAAGAATGCAAAAATAGTAAGGGCATCATCTATAGCAAATAGTGCAAGCAATGTGGGTTTTTTTGCACAGGAAATGCCCTCACAATTTGATGGATATAGAATGTTTTTGCAAGAAAGGGTGGGAAACTATTGTCAAGACGAGACGTGCCACACTGATAGACACTTAGCCAAAAAGACTGAGTGGTGTAATAAAATCAAAAGGTGCTTCAGCAAAGTATTAGTTCAGGGGTGTGCACACTTATGCAACCAGGTTATTGTAAGTTTTTATTTTTACTATTTTTCCCTAAAATTTTTCGGATTGTTTTTCTATTTAAAAATTTTAATTTTTTTATACTTTGTAATTTCACATTGAAGGTTGAAAAAGTTCTGATGTGATTTATCTTGGTTTTATTTTTTTACATCGCAAAAACCTGCCATTTTAACAGGGGTATGTAGACTTTTTATATCCATTGTGTGTGTGTGTGTGTGTGTGTGTGTGTGTGTGTGTGTGTGTGTGTGTGTGTAGGTATATACACATATACATATACTCACACACACACACACATATATATATATATACCCACAGACACAGAACGACTGTGAAAACATGCACTGGAAAAGTATGGACAGAACACTTACAGTCTGGAGGTAATAGGTCAGTGCTGTTCCACTGTATCAGATCGGTTCCAGTGGCTTGCTCAGCCTCTCGCTCTCTGTCTTGCAATCTTTTCATTTCTTCCAGTTCGTTATTGAGCTCATTTACCTGGTTCCTGTAGTCAGCCAATATGTCAATTCTTTCTTTTTCCCAAGATTCAAATTTAATCTTCATAAAGATTTCATATGCTGATGGAATAAAAAACTTGCTTCTTTTTTTACTTATCATCTTCTCAACTTTCCTGAATAGCTCTTGAACACTCGCATCCGTGTTCTCTAAGAAGTGATACTGATCATTACACATCGAAACAGATCGGTTTGTGGTATTCTGTAAACTACACTCCCCAGATCCTTTAACAAACAGCACTATACTGTAGTCTACAGCCTCATTGCCAAATACTGAGCTGATTGCCTTTAAAAGGTAATGCTCTCTTCGAGTGTCATGCCCAGCTCTGATCACCAAAAGAAAGGCATGAGGCCCAGGGAACACCAGTGATACACAGTGCTCCATTTCTTTTTGGATTGGTTTGACTCCACTGGAAATAAACCAGCATGATGCCAAGCGTTCCAACCAGTAAGATGGACTTTTCACCACACAGACATGTCTTCCTTGAACACAATTCTCCTTCATCTCACAGCTTTGAAGATTAGTCCTTTGGAACTGCTGGGTCTGTGCAGTCCTAAGTATGAAGCGACATGCATCATTCTTCGCAGTTTCATCACCTCCAATCAGTATAAATCTGCACTGCTGTCTGGGATCTGTTGAAAGTCTCACTTCAGATAAGAATGAGTCACCTGTTATAAAGATACACATTGGATAAAAAAGGTTATTTGTTTATAGAAATTGGTGAGGACAATAGGAAAATGGCTATTAGGTAAAACATATTATCTTGCATGACAGGTGATCAGGATCATGACATGTTTATTTACCCACAGAGCGACCCTGACCAGGATAAAGCAGTTCCTGAAGGAAAGCATTTAATGTAGTATTTGGGATCACAAGAAGTCCATCGTGAAAACGCCATCAACCAACAAATCTACAGGAATTCTTCAGAATAACTGGGTAGTTATACTCACATAGTTTGTATGATGCAAGCCGAATAAAAAATAAAGTAAAAAAAAATCTGACAAAATTCTCTTTCAGATTTGCTCAGGCCTAGTAGTATGGTATAGTTAAAAAAAAAATATATAATATATATATAATATATATAAATAATATCTTTTTTTCTATAAGCAACACCTGCATAGAGCTCCAGTGTAGATATCAGCCAACGTTAATCTTCCTTTTTCTTCCTAATTCCATAGTCCCCTGGTGGTCTAGAGTCTAGGGGCTCTCACTGCCGCAGCCGCAGGGGACCGACCCAGCCACTGGGGGTTGCACAAGACAGTGCGCTCTCAGTGCCAGTCCCAAACCCGGCGTTAAATCCCGTGCCAAGTCAAACATGCGGATCATCAATCCGCTGTGGCGACCCCCTAACGGGGAGCAGCCGAAAGAACAACAACAACAACAATATATTTTGATTCCATTTGGGTACTTTTCTAGATATTGTGCAATCATGGGACAGTGCTCTCGCTGTCTTATTTAGCTCCATAGAGTTATTATTGCACCTAGTGGTCAAAAATTGGAACGGCAAGAATGGCTAGTAGAAGCTCACTGGGGCAGGAATTATGCTGACGGACAGAACAGTTAATGAAAGGGGTCACAGGGTCCAAGATAATGGTTTATAGCAAATAATCGGAATTAAATCTAATAAGTTTCTACAACAAGCATAAGCCCATACAGTGTGTCTATGATTTACAGACCATTACTACTGCAATGTATGGGAGAGGGAAAGAGAGATTATAGAGTAGATAAAAGAAAAAAGAAGAAAAACATGTCCCCCTTTTCCAGTGATCAATTTTTAGGGGTAGTTTCAGGTCTTTGGTGTCTCTGGTGTTTTCAGATGTAGTTGGCCTGAAAATTGTGCTGTAACCTGGCAACCCTGATCATGTCACACACACTGTGACAATGACAGTGGGAAACACACCTGCTGTATTAAACAGAGTTGAATAATTGGACGTCTAAAACCACTCAAAACAAGTTACTAGACAGTATGCTGGATGACTGTATATTGTCTCTCAACTGTCTACTTAAGGTTTAAGGTTGAATAATAATAATAATAATAATAATAATACGTTTAAAAAATGTGTGCATGTATGTAATATATGCACAAGTTAAGTGTGATAGCTTCTCGAATGGATTTGTTTGAGGCTGAAATGTTATTAATAGTCTTCCTGCCTCACCAAAAACTTTAGTTACAAGTTGCTGATGGTAAAAATGTAACATAACATTTTTAAGCCATAACTTACTTAAATTGGTTTCAATATCTTGTGCTGTAAAAAAAAAAAAAAACAAACACAACATATTTTGTTACTATAAGCATTATTAATTGTTTACATGATTAAAAGAAATGTATCTTTGGTATTTGTGATTACAGTGTGAACATAAGTGTCACATCTATCACATCACCTGGATCACAATATGAAAAAGGTTCATAGGGTTTAAATGTTTATGCAAGACACAGTATGTATAAAAAAGTGATCTCAGACACGAACAAAAATTCACTTACAGAATCTGGCTTCATTCTCTTGAACTGTAGAAAACGTAGAAGCAAAAATAGATGTAAAATAAAAATAGATATATATCCACTATGAAGATAATTAGGCAATATAAACTTAAACAAGGCTTAAACAAGTTATACTGGCATAGATTTTTAAAAAAAATTCAAAAACATCCCCCTTTAATGAGGCTGCTGTGTAACAACACTCAAAAAAATCAATATTTAATATTATAATATTAATATCGTTAACACTTGACAGGAGTTTAACAGGTGTTGGTTTCACTGTGTAATCTACAATTAAAATTGTCTTATAAGAAAAAGTTTATTTTCATTTTAATGCGTATAGGAACAAATTAAAGTAAATTAAAGTATATTTGTTTGGCAAATAATTCTCATTTTACTCTTTTTTTTTAAAATACAATCAACAGCAATTTAAAGTACATGTTACAAATAAGAAGGTCAGATACGTAACGATGTAAAATGATTAATATTTTAAAGCCGTAACTTACTTAATTCGAATTCATCTCCTTGTGCTGTAAAAAAATAAATGCAATATACTTTGTTACTACAAGCACTATTAATTGTTTACATGATTAGAAAGAAATACATCTTTGGTATATTTGTATATGTTGTGAATCTCTTTTAATCTTAAACTTTTAAACACCAGTTCACCAATACATACTGCTTACAAACAGCCCAGACAATAAAAGACATCTTTGCAAAGTAACACTCCTGCATTTTGGTCAGTGATGTTACTTAAGTATTAGTATTACAGCACTCTTGCTTGATAATATCAAGTAACTGACATTTCAGACACAATATGGCGAAACATTTTGTTTATTTTTGTGCCGTCGACGAAAAGAGTCCCCAAAAAAAGCCACAGCTGGATGGATAGAGCGCTGCTGGATGATTCAAACCTGGGGAGCTGTAAAATGTTTGATATAAAATCCACTGTAATTAGTCATTATTAAAGGGATCAGCCAACAGGTTGTTTGGTATCCAGTCCAAACAAAAATTCGACCTCGTCCCTGTAGGGTTAATGCTCACCAAGATACCAAAGTGACTTGGGCAAGTTATTCCAGCTTCAAGATGGCAACTGATGCTATTAATGTTTCCAGTTCTGTGAGATCCTTTTGTATACACGAGAGTATGACACACATGTCAAAAATCAAACCAGCGCCAGGTCAGAAATAAATAAATACATCTTCAGACACTAAATACAATTTATCTGATTGACTAAAATTGTGAACTGCTATTTTTTATGAGTTAATCTAAGACACATTTAAAGACTAATTTAAAGACTTTTATGTGGTGTTAGCTTTATTATGTCTACTGCCTACTTCATATATCGTTTTATTTTTTTATTTTTTATTCGGACAAGTTACGTAATATATAGCATAATAGTTTTTAGTCATTGAAAATATTTTTTACAACCCTGGCTGTAGATGTCTTGAAGCCATTAAGGCCAACATTCAAGGTTGTGATTGAGCTGCTGACCTCTCTCATAGCCTCTCCGTCGCATTGTTTCGGTTCCAGAAATGACACAAAACGCAAACACAAAACGTAAACACAAAACGCAAACACAAAACGTAAACACAAAACGCAAACACAAAACGCAAAATATATGAACAGTCTCCTAAAATTGGGTGGCTTCAACAGAGTTTACATTTGCTAAGAACAACTCAGATCCTCTACATTTCACACTTTTACTTTCAGTTTCACAATAATAATAATAACAAAAAAAGACGTAGTCCCCAGAGCAGGAAGTGACGTCGCTGTCCCTGGGACACATCCGGCTGGCGGTAAACAGTGTTCAAAAAGCACCAGCAAATAGCCAATTCAGAGCCATAAAGAACCAAGGTGAAAAATATACGGTCTTCAGGTTTAACGGCTTTTCCCAATAAACATATGCAGTCTGAGTTCATGCAAATTCACTTGTTTTAAATAGAGCCTGACTTTCACAAACACATTTGGTCGCATCTGATATTCTTTTACAGCTCAAATCCCATGGCACTGTGTAAAAATAACATATAAGCTGTGTCAGTGGATAACAGCCCATGCCATTAGGTAAATAAGTTTATAAATAAAAGGGGAAAAAATGACCATTTAGGTGGGTCATACAAGAGTCAAATAGACCATCACGATTTGTGAATTGTTTCACAGTACGTATTTCGTATCTTACCTCTTGTTTTAGTTCCTTAGTCAACAGCTTACAAATACAAAAATGTGTGTAATAGCACTTCGGAGGTCATATTCATGAAACACTTTGATTATTATGATAGAAAAAACATTATTTCCAGTTAAAACTGGAGTTGATTGATTTTACTCTTTTTCAAGACTTCATACATACTGACATTGTGAAATATTTATGTTCTAAGCCATAAAAGCAAATAAAGCCTTAAAATTGTTAGAATTGACCCACTAGATGGGTCATGCTACACTCAGATGAGCTATCTTGATTTGTGAATTGTTTCACAGTTCGGTTTTGTGTTTTAATCCCTGTTTGAGTTCTTGAGCCAACAGCTTTTCAGAAAAAATAGGTGTTACAGGCCTTGCCATTGTGAAATATTTATGTTCTAAGCCATAAAAGTAAGTAAAACCTTAAAATTCTTATTGTATAGACTTAATATAGCATGGAAACTCTCTGTTCATTGAGGTTGTTTACTATAATGACAACGAAGAGCTACAAACCCGTGCTGCATCACTGTGCACCCATATTCTTTAGGCTCTTCCTCATATAATCTGACAACAAATCTGAAGAGCAAATGTTATCGCACAGTCTGTTATTGATATTCTCAATTCTTACACAGTCTCAAGTCTTACTGAGATTATCTCATTCAGTGTGACATGTAATAATTGTAAAAAAAAACAAAACAAAACAAAAAACGCACAGTGTGAAGTGTTTTACTTGCTCCAGCTGTACAATGCATAATACAGATGCCATCCACATTACAGGGGCAAATAGTTCACACCTCCCCTCTTGGAAAGTAGTTATAAGCATCCAAACTATGACACACTTTCACTGTTTCTCTTATGTAAACACACTCCGTATCAACAAGGTAATGATACCCATCAGGGTAAGTCGCTTCAGGCAGTTTAAGTTTTAAGTCCGTGGAAAAAAGCTGTTTTCTCACATTCTTGTTTAAAAGATTCAGGAATGTCTTGTTCATTTCTGTATACTTCTTGTTTGTTCGCTTCTTGGAAGATTCATAAATTACGAGCTAGTCATTTAGTTTTGAGAGTGTTACATGTAAAAATGGCTCCACTGGTGTTGTGCCCTGTTTTGCATACAGAACTAAGTAAGTATATATACAAATACTTATATCAGGTCTATAAGTATTTGGGCAGTGATACAATTTTCATAATTTTGCCTCTGTACACCAACACAATGGATTTGAGATGAAGCAATCAATATGTGACTGAATTGTAGACTTCCAGCTTTAATTCAAGGGGTTTATCAGAATTTTCAATAGTAATTGAAAAAATTGAAATTGAATAGGCTCAATAGTAATTGGACAATTGACTGATAAGCAGTTTCATGGCCGGGTGTGGCCTGTTTCCTCCTTATTTCATGACAAATTAAGGAGAAAAAAGGTCTGGAGTTGATTCCAAGCACTGAATTTGCATTTGATAGCTGTTCTTGGGAACTGTCAATATGCAGCCCAAAGAGGTGTCGATGCAAGTGAAGGAGACCATCATTAGACTGAAAAAAAAACAACAACAGATCTATCAGAGGGATAGCAGAAACTTTATGACTTATTTTAGCTCCAACTGTAAGCTATAAAAAGCATTTCATGTTTGGGCCACTAGAAAATTAATTTATTAGTTAATTTTCTACTGCATTTTAGGGCAGGCTGCTGCCACGAATTGCATCCCCTCTTAAATTTAGATAGATTGCTGGTACATCAGAGAAAGGCACATACACGACATTTTAGGTTGGCATGAGAGAGAGAGAGAGAGAGAGAGAGCTGTCTCTGCTGGACCCTTCACACACAGTGCTCTTTACATCTAAATCCAAAAGCAGTTTTGCTTTGCGTAAATATAGCTACATCAACATTTTAAAGAAATATTTGCACTGACACATACTGTATGTGCAATATACACTATATGGCCAAAAGTATGTGGACATCACACCCATGTGTGTTTCTTCCCCAAACTGTTAACGTAAAGTTAGAAGCACACAACTGTATAGAATGTGTTTCTATGCTGTAAACATTACAGTTTCCCTTCACTGGAACTAAGAGGCTCAAACCTGCTCCAGCATGACAATGTCCCTGTGCAAAAACGAGCTCCATGAAGACATGGTGTGTGAAGGTTGGAGTGGAAGAACTCGAGTGTCCTGCACAGAGCCCTGCACCCCAGATCTCCTTACCCAACATCAGCGCCTGACCTCACTAATGCTCTTTTAGCTGAATGAACACAAATCCCCACAGCCACGCTCCAAAATCTAGTGGAAAGCCTTCCCAGAAGAGTGGAGCTTATTATAACAGCAAAGGGAGAATAAATCTGGAATTAGATGTTTAACAAGGATATATGGGTGTGATGGTCCACAAACTTTTGGCCATATGGTGTATGTCTATGCAGTTGTGCTTTGGCACAAATGCAGTTATCATTTGACTGTCGTTATAAACAGCACACATTTCATCTGTTGTTAACAAGACTTATTCACAATAATAAATATAAAGCTGCACTGGCCCCACATTCAAAATGGTTTAATTCTTGACCACAACCTTAAAGGCATCGGATATAAATTTTACATGGATGATATTCTTCTTTTTGTATTGAACAGCTTTATTCAATCTTTAAAATATCTTTTATTTGAAAAATATATATATATTGCACCTCTATTCATAGGCTTAGCAGAAACTAATGCAAACCATCTTTGTATTAAACTCCCATAAGCCAAAATCTGAAATAATACAACACTTTGACAGAACCATGCTCTTGCTGATCCGTCACACTGATCTCTGGTACTCGTCATTTAATCTGCTGACTTGTAGACTTTGCCCTCAATGTTCTTCTGTTTCACGTTTGGACACAATTTTAAATGTTTTGTGTCTCTAACCAGAGTTCACTTTTGTTATATTATACTGTGTATTTATATCTCTTCATTGGTTCATTCACTCTGACCAAAATGTCGCCATAGTTCCTATTAACAGCATAGTGTCCCAACAAGACATGCTTGCACAATAACTCATTGCAGTGCATGGTGTGTACATGGGGTGTGAACAAGATATTCAGATACAAAATGGTTATATGGTCATTACTCACTATACTTATTAGTAAATAGGGCCTGTGTGTATTTTATGTGTGTTTCCAAGACTGGTCTTTGTTTCTAATCCATGTAGAACAGCTTTCTCAGGTTTTCTGATTTTGTCTGTATTTGGATCCCACTTATGGACTACAACTGTGATTGTCAGTAAACCGATCCATCTCCAGCATCTGGATTTACATTTATGGCATTTATGACATACTAGTGCTAGTTTAGGTCATGGATTAAGTGTACCATCAGTCTAAAAAAACCCTGTTTTGGAGGTTAGTCGATTATGAAAACAAAACACAAGACAAAAGCATCTACATATTATACAGTATCCTGAAAGAGATCCTAAATGATCTGAGTACATAAGAAAGACAATAACTATTTTATGATAGGTGCTCCCAGCTGAGGAATGATGTCAGTTACACACTGAGTTGGGGAAGTTGACTATGAGGTTTTGCGAATGGACAGGGAACCTCAGTTTCCTCAAACAGTGGAGAGTGGCAGGCCCTGGTGCTCTGGCGACCACACGACCGCGGTGGCAGAGAGATATGTGTCGGGACTGAAGTGTTCCAAAACATCAATATCCACTGCGATCCCACTTGGAGACTTGGAGGTTGCTCGTGCAGGATGTGTGTGGTGTCGATTGACTGAATGGTCACTACGCCTGGAGAATTAAAAGAGCTGAAACATTTCCTATCCAACATTCCTAAAACAATCCTAATGTTAAAAGCTATGTGTCAAATTGCATACTATGAGATTAGATCTAAAAGTATTTACTAATCTAGAAAAACCAGAAGATTAGATTAGGTTCACTTTTCAGAAGGTTTCAGAAGGATCTAAACCTAATAGGGAAATGGATAAGTGTTTATACGATGATTTGTTTATACAGTGTTTAAACAATCAATCTGAGAAACAGCTCTTCGTACACATCATCGCGTTCTACTGCTCCCACTTACAATTTACACTGCTATTGCACCACATGCACATCGTGTTAAATTTATACGGCAGAATGAATGCAGGATACACGTGGTGAATATCTTGCGTATGCGCTCTTAAAATAAGTATTATCCAGGCCTAAAAGGTAAACCTATTGAAAAGGTAAAGGTAAGGAAAGGTAAAATTATTGAAAGGTTGAGCGATGGAGGATCTCAAGTCATTTTTTTTCTAGTTTGGGGCCCTGAAACACCTGTTCTACCACTTCTTCATCATTTAATCTGCATTCGTATGTAATAATGTGATGTTAGTTTACATAAATATTACGTTAGAGTCATCCTGCATCTTTATCTCCATTGCAAATCTCTGGTGTATGTGAAAATACTGATACTCACTAAACTTCTTTCAGGTCATCTAAAGGTCATCTAGAGGCTTGCTCTTATTTTCTGGCACTACACACAAAGAAACAAATGACAAAAAAAAAAAAAACCGGTGAAACTCCTTTCATTAAATTCCATTCACACAAAAAGTTTTAATACAGCTGTCAAAATGTCATTCTCTAAATCGATCCTAAAGATTTCTAAGGAACTTACTGAGTGGTTGTTCAAAGTCTTTGCTGTTGCGCCGTACACCTTTCAAGTGTTCTGCTTCACTGCCTTGTAATTCATCCAGCCTCTTTCTTAACTGTTTCTCACTTTGCCTAGCTGTGTCCAAATCCTTCTGTAACACACTCCTGTGATGTCTGGATGCTTCCAGCTCCTTCCTCAAATCTCTCTCAGTTTGTCTAAGTGTATCAAGTTCTGTCTTTAGCCTGTCCCCCTTCAGACGTTGCTCTGTCTTCAGTTCTTCCAGTTCTCTTTTTCGGTTATTTTCCTGAGCCCTTTCCCAAGGTTCAAAATACATTTTCATGAGATTTTCATAGAAGTTCTGAATAAAAAATCTGCTTTTTTTCTTCTGTGTCATTGCATCAATTCTTCTGAAAAACTCCTCGAAATTTTCATCACTGTTCTCCAGAAAGTAGTACCTTCTTCCACACATCTTCACACAGCGGTTTTTCATTGCATCTTTTGGATTTTCCCATTCTTCTCCATAAACGAATAATACCATTGTGTACTGTAAAGCCTCAGCTCCAAACATGTAGGTTATTGCTTTTAAAAGATGATGTTCTTTCCCTGTAGTCTGTCCAGCTCGCATCACTAGCAGGAAGGCGTGAGGGCCAGGAAATGTTACTGAGGTACAGTTTTGAATCTCATCTCTGATGGACTCGACTCCATTTGAGAAAATCCAATATGCGGCCAAGTGGTTCATCCAGTAGGAAGGAGCCACATATACAGAGACCTGTCTTCCATCAACGGTCCCCTCTCTAATGTTGCCTTTTTTTGGATTGCTTGTTTCCTTCCTATTATCAGACCTGAGTATAATGTCAGCTGCGTAATTGTTATAAGCACAATCTCCACCCAGCAAAGCGAGACGAAGATCTGATTTGAGTTCATCTGACGGTGAGTTGTGTGAATAAACATCAACTGTAAGGAAAAGAAACAGCTTACGAAAATATGGCATAAATCTACTAAATTCAACAGCTTGTACTGTTTACAATTAGCTACAGTGGCTTAGCAAACCCCTCTGAACTGAAGCATGGTGGTGGTAGCAAGAGTTACCATGGTTGTTTCTCTGACTAATACCATCTTTACTCAGTCACTGACTTTGGTCAATGGCCTCCTCTAGGTAGAGTCATAGTCGTGCCATATTCTTTCCATTTTTAATAATGGATTTAATAGTGCTTTGTGGTATGTTCAACGTTTGGGATTGTTTTCAGCTACTTGGTCTTCATCATGCTGTTTGTTTACATATGTTCTATAACACACTCTAGGGTCAGGAACAGGAGTATGGGAATACAGAACTAATTTAGGGGTTTCGCACCAACAGGGGTGAATACTTATGCAATCACAACTTAAGGCGAAACTCCATGACCCTGAAGGTGTGAGGCAGCAACGCTACCACCATGCTGCCCACATCAAACATTTATTCCCCCTAATTTTAATCATTGCTATCCACCCACTGGCTAGTTGTTTCCTAACAACTACCAATCTGGGATGGTGAAGGCTAATACGTGCTTCCTGAAGCCACCCACTGCAACATGTTACATCACATGGCAGATAACTGACTTCTTGTGGTAAAGCGATAAAGAGGTAAAGAGAAAGAAAGGATTTCAAAGCATCGGAATTCTTTTAACATTTACAATTACTTATACGTACATATATATATATATATATATATATATATATATATATATATATATATATATATATATATATATATATATATATATATATATATATATATCAAATGCCAGATATATCAGAAGTATTGGATGTTAGGCTATGAAGTAAAAGTGAAATGGAACATTATTAACCGGAGCATGACAGGAAGATTAAAGGTTTATAAGATTCAGGTGTCCTACCTGTCTGTGCTCCGCTTGAGCTTTGCGCCATTTTCTCACCTTCCTCCTATTCACACAGTTAAAGCATTTAAACTACATAGTATCTTATCCTCATTGAAATATTATTTAGTTTGAGGTTTCGGGTGTTGCCTGTTGCTCAGAGAGGACATAACACCAGTTTATCTTCTGTTTAAACTTTTATGGTTTTATGGTTCTTATCAAAGATGGGCCTGACCTAACTGTGTTACATGTTCTGACCAATAAGAAACTAGAAAGGTACTGATGTGAATGAAATTAATTATGCATGCCTTTCACATTTCCTGGACATTGACCTGAAGCTGAAGCTAAAGAGGCATGTCAGTTGAATTTTATGACAATATGATGGTCTATCATTATGTCCTGGTCTGGAAGTGTTTAATCTTGGCTGTGATTTATTTCAGAAGCACAAGAAGACTGTAAATTTTAGCTAAACCTTAATCACTTTATGCTTTGTGACTTAATTAATATTCCTAAGATGTACATTTTTGTATTTCTGTGTAATATAGGAGTCTAAATAGGAGTCATTTAGACTATTTTAAAGTAGTAAGAAACATACAATCAAGAATCACAGAAGTATTACAGGTATATAAAAAAGTGTATAAATTCCACATTACAAGACAAGAAAAGTTAAAGTTAAAATAAATGTAAATAATTGCATCATTTAAATTGGCTATTATTTTGTAACTTGGCGTTAGCCCCCCGCCCCCTCCCGTTGATCACGTGAACCACACATGCTACGTGACGTCAGCCAAGTGGGCGTGTCCTCGACGCTTTGGTTGACTCGTGGACGCCATTATTGAGGGTGGATTACATCAGTAGCTCTTACAGTCCATGGACACGGTCTGTATAACGGCTTAACAAATGAAGGTAGGCTGTTTTACTATGCACTGCGTTTTAAATCACACATTTTGTGTTGTTAATGTTATCATTTTACATAGTCAATTCTTTTGACCTTGGCTAAATTTGGATTCCGGAAGTGTAGTAACAGCTGCGCTGTAGTGACTCGTGAATGTATTTTTCCTACCCGCATTCCGCATTGTGTAATATGATTGGCTACTAATATACGGTCACATGCCATCCACCAATCGGTTGATTCGGAATTGGAAGGTGTAGCCAATCGTGGGTGAGAAGGCGGGATTTGTCGGATTACGGGTGAGGAAAAGCTAGCTGTCCTGTTTTGATATATAGACATGACATATTACTTATCATAGGCATTATTTTAGGCACAGTTTAATTAAAAGTGAATTGCTTATCACGCCTTCTTGTAGCTTATATAACAATCTATTTTATTTTATTAGCTGCTTACATAAAGAAATGTCACAGGTGCATTATAATCATCACATAAAGCTACCATTCTAAAGTCTCATCCAGCTATAGATAGACAGATGTATCTGTCTATCCAGGCATATATATAGAAAAATATTGATTATATGATGATCTCTTTTTGGCAAGATGCTAGCAATAAAGCAAAGAACTTGAATAAAATCTCAAACATCACTGATGTGAGGGCTGTTTAATGTAGGAAGGTCAGAGTATAAAATTGTTTTGATCTGATTTCAATAAAATCTCGACTTTAGTCTATGTGAGCGTCAGTTCACCTCAGTTTGCTTCTCTTCCCTTGTATGTGTTGTTGATGATCATTTGCTGTTTCTCCGTTGCCAGCTGACCCGTTGAGCCCCGTTGCCGTGACGATGCTGACCCGTCTTTTCAGGCTGCATGGCCTGTTCGTGGCCTCTCACCCCTTGGAGGTGATCGTAGGAACGATTGCTGTGACCATCTGTCTCATGTCCATGAACGCCATCGCGGGCGGCGACCAACTCTGTGACTGGAAGTATCATTGTCCTAAAGCGCAAGAGGTACAGTGGCCTGAAGGGGACACACACTACACAAGTCAACATTTTTCACATCTTGATTTATGTTTTTAGTCCAAACAGGCTTCAGACACCTTCAGTGTGCCATAAAGGTAACTCAGTAACTGTGGTAAAGGAACTCTGTGACTGGCCAGTAGAGATTTCTGAATGAGTAAAGGGGCGGAGACTGGCAGCTCAGACACGTTTATCTCAGCATGACGTCCTCCATGATGTGAAGACTTTCCTGTGACGGAAAGCCTAATTACAGTCTAACACTGGTCCTGCTTGCATGAGCACGGGAGTGAAATCAACGACGAGTTGCTTGATAGAAATGAATCACAATTCCTTTCACTTTTCCAGAAAATCCTGAGCAGCGACATCATCATCTTAACGGTCACCAGGTGCACGGCCATCATCTACATCTACGTGCAGTTCAAAAACCTGAGGCAGCTCGGCTCCAAGTACATGCTCGGTGTGTGCCACGTTCTCTATGCTTCAACCTTTCTGGGGATGTTTTCATCATAAATCTACGTACATCTCACTTACATGCTCGAATGTTGTGTGTCGCAGGCATTGCCGGACTCTTCACTGTGTTCTCCAGCCTCGTCTTCAGCATCGTGGTCATTCACTTCCTCGGCAAAGAGCTCACAGGCCTCAAGTAAGTCATGCGATGCTGTTTTATTTGCTCGATGTGTTGAGATTGAAACTCCCAAAATAATCGGACGCGTTTTTCCCGTACAGTGAAGCGCTGCCTTTCTTCCTGTTGCTGATCGACCTGTCTAAAGCCTGCACGCTGGCCAAGTTCGCTCTCAGCTCAAACTCTCAGGTAACCTCTCTGATAACCAAGACCTAGTTTATCATCACCTCTTATACCACAAGCACTGAATTCTCCATTCTGATTGGTCAGATGGTGTAGATTACTAGCAAGACAAATCACAGGTTTATATTAACAGCTAAAAGATGATGGAGGTGTTTGTGTGACATTTATGGAAAGTGTCAGCGCTTTCTAACAGTCAGCAATAAAGCTGTAACTTAATTTTTTCCGACGCAGGAAAGTCTTCAGGACAGAGGAGTTTGCGTTTTGCAGTTTCTCAGTAAATGGCATGCTGCATTTTTTTTTTTTTTGGTCTTATTAACAAGATAGAGAACAAGAGAGGCTGGTGAGGGAACGACCAGCCTATTTATACCTGTAATTATAACTGTAGCAGTAATTTAAGTGATAGCAGAATTTAACTTGTTTTGAGGACGCTACACAACATTAAATGTAACTATAAATGGACAAAGAGTACGTCATCTTTCAGTAAATAAAAAAAAAAAAATTTGCTGTGGTATAATAAGAGGAATAAAACACTTCAGGACGTGCTGTTATCGGAAAATAATCAACTTCAGGGTGGTAACAGTGACTCTGCTTCATCACCACCCCATCGTTGATTATTTTCCCATAACAGCACATCCCCAAATGTTCAATTCTTTACTTAAAGATGTTACAAACAGGCTGCTTAATATACTTCTTTTAGTAAATAGCTGTCGTTTAACCCGCAGGAGGAGGTGAGGGAGAACATCGCTCAGGGCATGGCCATCCTGGGGCCGACCTTCACCCTGGATGCCGTGGTGGAGTGCCTGGTAATCGGAGTAGGAACCATGTCTGGTAAGATCTGATAAACATCTGTAATGGTAGCAAAGGTGTCAGGTGAAAATGCACAATAATGTCAGAGGGAATAGAAGGAAGGAAGGATCTCCATAGCACGGAGTATGACGCAGCTCTCAAAAACTCTGCCTTAAATATTATTAACGTGTTACGTCTCAACTTTTTACGACTTCCTGTGTGTGAGCAGGTGTGCGGCAGCTGGAGCTGGTGTGCTGTTTCGGCTGCATTTCCGTCCTGGCTAACTACTTCGTCTTCATGACCTTCTTCCCTGCCTGCGTCTCTCTGGTGCTGGAGGTGAGAATCGGAGATGATCTGAACTTTGTAGAGGGCACGCTAGAACTTCGTGCCGAGCAATTTGCGTTTGAGCTCAGAACAGCGCTTACAGGCTGGAATTTGCCTTGGACAGTCGTAGGTCCAAAAATGCAAAAAACCTGCAGCACACCAGCAACCGTCAGTAACTTTTCCAGTTTAGGAAAATAAGTGAATGGTTACTTAAGAGTTGAGTGTGTGTGTGTGTGTGTGTATGATTTAAGAAGTGTGAGCATGGGTTCCATGTGCGAGTTGAGTTTTATAGACACTTATTGTCTATAAGTGTTTGAATAGACTTGTTATCTCCCTTGCAGCTTTCGAGAGAGAGCCGAGAGGGGCGGCCCGTCTGGCAGCTGAGTCACTTTGCTCGCGTCCTGAAGGAAGAAGAGGACAACAAGCCCAACCCTGTCACACAGCGCGTCAAAATAATCATGGTGAGCAAGATCACACAGGAGCACACCAGAAATTGTAAACCAACCCAAAAAAAAAAAAAGGATGCATATTGGCTGCATTAGTGATCATTGTGCAACACTGTGTGTGTGTGTGTGTGTGTGTGTGTGTGTGTGTGTGTGTGTGTGTGTGTGTGTGTGTGTGTGTGTGTGTGCGCGCGCGCGCGCAGTCTCTCGTGCTGGCGCTGGTTCACGCACACACACGCCTGCTGGCCGAGACTCCTTCCAACAACTCCTCCGGCTCTGCTGTGGATCTGCACAGCCCCAACATGGACGCACACACTCCCATGACCAGGTAGAGCTCTGCCTTTCATTTTCATTCTCCTGCTTATTATTATATTTGGCATTTACTCAGGATCAGTGGCATCTCTCTCTCTCTCTCTCTCTCTCTCTCTCTCTCTCTCTCTCTGTAGTTTGGACATGGAGCAGGTCATCACTCTGTCTCTGGCCCTGTTGCTGGCTGTGAAGTACGTCTTCTTCGAGCAGGCGGAGACTGAGTCCTCTCTGTCAATCAAAACCCCACAGACCTATCTGTCCAATAGGAGAGCAGGAGATGAGTGCTGTAGGAGGATCCCACGCATGGTGAACGCCAACACAAGTCCAGCTCCGCTTTCCGCTACAGACACGAGAGGTACTCACTACAGCTTCCTTCTTTCTTTCTGCTTTCTTGTATTTATGTCTCTTGTCTTTTACTTTCTTGCTTTTTTTTTTTTTTTTCTTGTTTGCGCCTCTTCCTTTCTTCTCGGTGTTGTGCGTGCACACTCGGCCAGAGACACTCAGTTTTCTGAGTGATGTCTTTCTTTTTTTTCTCGTTAGGTAAAGATCATGAGCAGCAGGCTGTGGCGTGTCCCGCTGCTCAGAGACGCACAGCAGAGGAAGACTCCGAGGAGAGAGAAACACAGATCTCTAAAACTTCAGTCCAACCTCGTCCTCTAAACGAGTGCCTGAGCGTCCTCAGAGACCCGCAGGTACGACACCAAACACACTCACGAATGGTTTCAGTTAAAGTCAGTTTCAAAATCAGAAAAAAATAATGAAAAGAAAACAAAATTGCAATACAATTGAATTATATTTCTAATATAAACATGGCACGTGTTTCTACGTGTTTCTACGTGTGTAGCAAGGCCCACGTTGCCTGAGTGACGCAGAGGTGATAGCACTGGTGGAGAACAAGAGCATTCTGGGATACCGCCTGGAGGCGGAGCTGGAGACTCCAGAGAGGGGCGTGGCTATACGTAGGGAGATGTTGTCGTGTAAGTTGCCCCGCCCCTCAGCCCTGGAGAACCTCCCCTACACAGGCTACGACTACTCCAAGGTATAGATTCGGCTGCTTTTATTCTTTAATTCCTCAAACCAAACTGTTTACTCGTTTGTTTGTTTGTTTGTTTTTGTATATCGATTGTTGTTTAAACTGACGCTAAATACAGTAAATCTCTCGTTTTGTCGTCGTCAGGTAATGGGCACAAACTGTGAGAATGTGATCGGTTATGTGCCTGTGCCAGTGGGCGTGGCTGGACCTCTGCTATTGGACGGGAAGGAGTTTTACGTTCCCATGGCGACGACGGAGGGGTGTTTAGTAGCTAGCACCAACCGAGGCTGCAGGGCCATCACTGTGAGTCTTTTCCTTTTATCCATTTATTTCCCTTTCTTCTTTTCTTTTTTTTTTCTTGTTTTCTGCTTAAGAGGTGGTTTTTTTTTTTTTTTTTTAACTTTTTTACTTTAATTTTCTTCTTTTTATTTTTTTCTCACCTTTCTTTGACCTAGCCTGCCATGCGCTTCCTTCCTTTCTTTCTTTCGTTCATCCATTTTTCATTCTCTTTTATCACTCTCTTCCTTCCAGTCTTTACATTTCTTTCTTCTATTATGTAATGTTATTCTCTCTCTCTCTCTCTCTCTCTCTCTCTCTCTCTCTCTCTGTAGCTCTCAGGTGGAGCGAGTGCGCGTGTCCTGGCTGATGGTATGACTCGGGGTCCAGTTGTGCAGCTGCCGTCAGCGTGTAAAGCTGCAGAAGTGAAATCCTGGCTGGAGAGTTCTGACGGCTTCAGTGCACTTAAACACGCCTTCAACAGAACCAGCAGGTCAGAGAGCAAAGCACTCAGGAGAGAACCGCACAGTGCACTGACACTCACTGAATCTAATCCTGCGTCCCCTCCTGCGTCCCCTCCAGCGTCCCCTCCAGCGTCCCCTCCTGCACCAAGCCATAGGCTGTTGCATTTAAATTGACCAATTTTCACATATTAATTTGATTTGTGAGAGCATTATAGTGCTAATGAACTTTAAAACACCAGAGAGGGTTTATATGATTTAAAAAAAAAATTTTTTTTTTTTTTACTTTGGAGTTCTTAAGTGTTTCTCATAGTTTGATGTCGTGAATAGAGTTTTGATTTAGTGTGTGCTGGGGTGAATCCTCTCTGAACTCTGTGTGTGTGTGTGTGTGTGTGTGTGTGTGTGTGTGTGTGTGTGTGTGTGTGTGTGTGTTGCGTTGCAGGTTTGCTCGGCTTGACCGGCTGCAGGTCTGTCTGGCTGGCAGGAACCTCTACATCCGCTTTCAGTCTCAGACCGGTGACGCCATGGGCATGAACATGCTGTCTAAGGTGTGTGTGCATCTCTGTGTCTGTGTAATATCCCCTGTAATAACATCTACACAGTAATAACCCCTGTGCTGTGCTGTACTGTGTGTGTGTGTGTGTGTGTGTGTGTGTGTGTGTGTGTGTGTAGGGTACAGAAGAGGCATTACGCAGGCTGCATGAACAGTTTCCTGAGCTGCGCGTGTTAGCCGTCAGTGGAAACTACTGCACTGACAAAAAACCTGCGGCCGTAAACTGGATCCAGGGTCGGGGAAAATCCACCGTGTGCGAGGCCACGATCCCGGCTAAAGTGGTGCGAGAGGTAAACACATGGAGTTAGCAACAAGGCTAGCAATAATGGCAGGCTAATTCCACCACAGCAGTGTTGT
The DNA here is from genome assembly GCA_022985145.1 of Pangasius djambal. Taxonomy (NCBI): domain Eukaryota; kingdom Metazoa; phylum Chordata; class Actinopteri; order Siluriformes; family Pangasiidae; genus Pangasius; species Pangasius djambal. The sequence continues at coordinate 22,593,623 of CM040989.1, read as the reverse complement.
TCCCTCGAGGCTGGTTTCTGTAACAGCAGCTCTGACAGCACTGCAGCTGTCCTTGAAGAATGCGGGCGTGTCAAGTCGAGTCCTGAGGTCTCATGTGGCTCTGTGGCTCCCTCTAGGTGCTGAAGACGAGCACTGCGGCTCTGGTGGAGCTGAACATCAGTAAGAACCTGGTGGGTTCCGCGATGGCCGGCAGTATAGGCGGCTTCAACGCACAGGCCGCTAACATTGTAGCAGCGATTTACATCGCATGTGGACAGGTGAGATCTGAAAATCCGGAGGAAAATAAATATATAAATGGTTGGATTCTCTGTTATGGATATTTATGGACTTTATGATAACAGTGTGAAAGTATAGAGTCACTAACTACTTTGTGTGTGTGTGTGTGTGTGTAGGACCCAGGTCAGACAGTAGGCAGCAGTAACTGTATCACTCTAATGGAGGCTGACGGGCCAGACGGAGAGGATCTGTGTATTTCCTGCACGATGCCGTCTATAGAGCTGGGCACCATTGGAGGGGGCACAAACTTACCACCACAGCAAGCCTGTTTGCAGGTTTAGGCACTATTCTTTTGTTTTCAGCTCTGTCACCTTTGCCTTTTATGGAGTTTTGTGGGTGTGGCTAAATGTAAATCTGTTGTGCTGCGAATTTTTAAGGCATATATCGACATGCGCATACGAGTGTGAAGAAAAATAGCTAAACTTTTGTAATCCTAGTGCGAATGTTTAGTTTGGTTTGGCATGTGAGAACAGTTAAACACTACTTTACTAAAAGATTACTGGTAAAATGTTGGTAATTTGCTGTAGACAATGATACAAAGCAGATGTTGGCTAGTTGTGAAATCAAAACGTGTGTGTGTGTGTGTGTGTGTGTGTGTGTGTGTAGATGCTGGGTGTGCAGGGTGCAAGTGCAGACTGTCCCGGAGAGAACTCGCGCACTTTGGCGCAGGTGGTGTGTGCGGCGGTGATGGCAGGCGAGCTCTCGCTCATGGCCGCTCTCGCTGCTGGACATCTCGTCAAGAGTCACATGACTCTGAACAGGTACACACACACACACACACACACACACACACACACACACGCGTGTGCTTTTTGCTGTTATAAGCCATTAACTGCACTCTGGTGTGTCTCTGTAATCAGGTGTGTTGCTTTCTCTTCCACCAGATCAAAAGTCAACCTTACAGAAATGTCCGGATCGAAGATGAAGGATCCTTCCTGATGGTGCATTCTGGGAAATGGGAGTCTACGCTAGCTACAGTGTAACGACTGCCAAAACTGACTCTTAGGACGTTGTTTTTTTTTTTTTTTTTTAAAGAAAAACTCTGCCTTTTAAAGTCAGCAGACGCACGCTGACACGAGCACAAGCAGAACATGGAGAAATAAACGCTTCTCAGATCCATGTTTGGGCTTCTGGAGCAGCTTTGCACTAGTGTTTGGACAGTGATGAATGTCTGTATGCGCTAACAGAGAAGTATTGTGACTCGGTCAAGCACTGTGATGGTATTATGCGTTGCTATGTCGAGGCGGAGATCGTGCACGGGAAGGCGGCTGTTTTCTTTAATCGAGGTTTGTATGATTATAAAACAAAGGAAGACGAGTCTCATTTAAATGGTCAGTTAACTTCGTGACACAGTAACATCACTACTACATGCTAATTCTGTGGTACACTAAATCCTGGATCCGTTAAAGATGTCTGCTTTGTTTTGAACGTGTGTGTGTGTGTGTGTGTGTGTGTGTGTGTGTGTGCTAAAGGTCAGAGTGTGAAATTAAAGTGTGTTTAATTCACTGGATCGTAAACAAACTGGACTTGTGGCTGAACAAACACACTGAAACTGAAGGTACCAAGCTCGTCTGATTAAGTAAGGAATTCAAGAATTTCACACAGTACGTTTTATCCGTTTACAGTTACGTTTATTGTGGAACGTCCATGAAACTTATCGAAGTCGTTCTGTTACGTGTCACTTTTTTTGGCCTTTAACAAAAAAAAAAAAAAAATGCACATGCACATACACTGTTCTGCCTGATCCTGCAAAATAAAATAACAGTAAAGCCATATTACTCTGTTCCATAAACCTTATTTTCTCGTTAAATATATATTTTATGAATTAATTTAAATTCACCATGGCTGTATTTTTGTTTTATAAAATGCCAAAAATGTCAAATAAATAAATAAATAACAGTGCTGTTATTCAGATCTGCTCCAACGTGAGTTGTCTTTAAATGCCTGTTTTTCTTTTGATTAAATACTTTTTGAGGAATTTTTAAAAATTAATATATAAACAAATCAGGTAATGGATATATTATTGCATGTGCTATTATTTGTGCACACCAATAACCATCTGGCTCTTGTGTAAGAAGTTCTTTTTTTCATGGTAATGGATGGCAAAAGGATATGTGTGCATCATATTTATACCCCAGAGAATATATAGATATGTGTATATATTTATACACAGTTTAAAGGGGGGATTGAGAGAATAATATACTGAAAAGAACCCCCCCTTATTTATTTATTTGCATGTTAAAAATATTCCCTGGGGTGCCAATAATTTTGGCAGATATGCTTGAGAGAAGATTTTAGTGACTATTGTGTAAAAGCGTAGCTCTCTTGAGAATTATTTTTGTTAAGACGGAGATAAGCTTATATTATTTGTGACTCTCGATGAAGAACATTAACATGCAAGTGTTATTGCATCACAAAATATCAGAGCCTATCAGAATCCAATATGCAAATAAGGGCCAAATTATAGGTTTTCCAGGGAAACGGGTGTATACTATGATGTCCTGTTTTTTTGGTATATAAAAAAAGTACAACCTTCAAAAAACTTTAGTATTATTTCTGCAGTTTTTGGAACTCTTTATTTGCGAGGTCCATGACTTCATTATGGAATTAGCACATCACACACTGTAGTAAGACGTCTTTCTCTTTATTTCTGTATAAACACTCAACAGAAGTGCTGCATCTTCACTCTTTTTCCCCGTTCACTCTGTTCAGACACTGTTAGTGTAACTATTTTATTTACAGAAACATTTGTTTTATTCCAACTACATTACATTCAGTGCAAATGCAACAAATAACAAACTATACTGGGATTAGACGTCTGATTCTTCAGCGCGCGCGCACACACACACACACTCATTTCATTGGGGTGCAAAACTCCACTCCTGATTGGCTGTTTCCTGTCACAGCACCACCAACCCTCCAATCTGCTGTTGATTAAATGCAGATACAAGTATTTCATACAAGTTGATTGGACATCATTATTGATTTGATTGAACGGATTTAAAAAAAAAAAAAGTAACGAAACAGCCGAGGGGAATGGAGTTGAGCAGCCGTGTGTTGAGTCGAGCTACTAAAGAGGGCCAATGTTTTCCTCAACATCCATCATTAACAGTCCTCCGCCTCTTAAAGAGCAAGCTTTAGAGCTCAACTTCGGGGTTGTGACTCGAGTGCTATCCGTTTTAACGGTGTTCATTAGTTCACTGTAAACTTCACAGGAAAACAGTGAGAGGTACACAATAAACAAAAAATCATCAATTTCCACCGATTCCCATCCATTTTCACCTTTAAGGTGATCTTCGTCTTTCTGTTGGACGCAAACAAAAATGGCTGGCATTCCTCTTAAAATCGAAAAACAGTGAGCCTCATTTATCGCGCTGGATACGAAGGAATTTTATTCGTAAAACCGTTCACAGGAGCATTTACGCAGGAAATGCGGTATTCCTGAAAATCTATTTCGTTCGGAAAAAAAATGTTCATGTCCTACGTTCCGCTTCTAAATCTGTGTAAAATTATGTATGAGGAGACTCGTTAATGTGAAACGACCGACTGGCTTCAAATCGTGTAATTGTGAGTTACGACTTCACATACGTATTACGCTGTCGAGTTTAAATCGCTATTTCAATTGTGCGTGCGACAATTTTGTGAAACAATTGTGATTTTTTTTTTATTTTTACTGTTAATGACATGAAAAAAGTGATTCCAAAACAAATCCTTAAAATGACAACACACATGACTCGCTGTTCAATTAGGACAAAAGTAATGGCACCCTTTAAAAGGAGAAAGCGTTGGTGTGTGTCTGTGGTAGCTGATGCTCTGCAAAGGCTGAGCTGCATTACTGGAAGATTTAGCACATTTCACACGCAGGAGGTGCTCTTTCACTGCTTAGTCGCCATTTTGTTGTTTTCGGCTCTCTGGGAGATTTGTTGCCCTCACTAAATGTAAATCAGCTGTGCTGCGAGTGTGCTTGGTAATTTACAAATGTACTGATTGGCATTCATGAACGTACACAGATTAGCAGAAAGAAAACAAATTGTAGGAACTTTTCAGTTCTATTTGGCCTATGAACACACTCAACTTCACTAAACGACTGATAAATGAGGCCCAATGTGTGATCAATAAGAATTCAGAAATTTAAAAAAAAATGAAATATCAGATCATTATCAAACATCATTATGGTGTAATCGCTGAAAGACGCTTGACTATTTGTTTTCGAGATCATATTTAGAAAAGGAGGAACCTCGCATCAGCAACACACAGGTCATGTGATCAGACTGAGGCACTTCACTAATGATTTATACGCACGTCGGACACCTCGGATCATCCCGACCACACAGACACACGCTCGCAAACAAGATCTGTTGAGTCTGTACTTCATCATACTTCTTGTTTGCACATACGCAAAAGCACACACTCGTCTCTCCCCCCCGTCTCTAAGGCATGTGGAGTCGGATGAATCACGCAAAAAGCATTAGCTGACAGCAATCCCACGCACTTGAAGCAATAATTAGAAATTATATACAAGTAATCGAGATGTAAAGCATTTCCTTGTCATATTAAAAAGATCCCACTTCATCTATCACTATTGATTCTTAATTGTGCTACAGTACGCCAGCGTGTCTCTGACATACACAAGTACAACTAAAAACGGATTTCAGATTTCCAGAGACAGGTTAAACAACAAAACATCAGAAAGAAAAACGATCTCCTCTTCAGCACCAGTACCCGGGCTTCATCAAAGAGATCCAGACAAAAAGGCAAAGTTCATGGGTCATGTTGTAGGTCATAGGTCAATGACAGCCCTCTCAGAGTTCATTTACAAACGTTCAGATGGTGAAATGTCTGACCCAAGAATTTTTTTTTTTTCTATTTTAAATTAGCAGCATGGGGGGGAGGGGGGCACCAAAAAAGCAGTGAATTCTGGGATCAATCAGTTAAGTGCAGCAAAAAAATCTAGTCCAAAAAGAAAGAAAAAGAAGACAAAAAGCGAAACTAAAACGAGTCGTTCTTCTGTGTTTTGGCTCCATTAAATAAACCTTTTCTTTAAATCTCACATACGTACATACATACATACATATATTTTAATATCAATATATATCTCTGCTGAAAATACAGAACGAATGTTGAGATTTGGCAACGCGTCCTCTCAGAGCGCTGAAGGGGTTAAAGCCTTGGGACCGCTTAAAGCCTACGGGGCGTCTATACTGAGGACCGCTGCAGGGAATCGTGGGTAATGTGGGTTGTTTCCGGTGGCAGCCAGGGGTCTGAACATTCAGGAGGAGGAGGAGGAGGAAGAGGAGGAAGAGGACGGGCTGCAGTGAGAGGAACCACCTCGGGGCTGCTGTAGCTGGGAGTGTAGAGAGGGGGCGCTGTACACTGACGATCTGCACACAGCAAGAGAACCTGTTACACACTGGATAAAGCCTCATCTATCTATCCATCCATCCATCCATCCATCAGCTTTACAACCATCTATTCATCAAGCTATGGATCTAGCCATCTATCTGTCTAGTCACCTCATCTATCCATCAATCTATTCATCTATCCAGCCATCCATTGATCATCTATCCAGGCATCTATCCATCCATCCACCTATACTGTATCTACCTGTACATCTCATCTATCAAGCTTCCAAACATCTATCTAACCATTCATCCAGCCAGTCATCCATCTATCTATCCATCCATTTATCATCTATTCAGCCATCTATCCAGCCACCCGGGCATCTATCCATCCACCCACTCATCTATCCTTCCATCTATACTGCCATCCATCCATCCAGGCATCTATTCATCCATCCATCCATCCAGGCATCTATACATCCATCCCTCCATCCATCTGTCTATCGGTCCACACATAGTACCTCATATCAAGCATCCAAACATCCATCTAACCATCCATCCACTCACAAACTTCTAAGCATATATCCATTTTTCCAATCAATCAAGACATCTACCTCTATCTCATCTACCAAGCTTTCAACCATCACTCCACCCATCCACCCATCCACCCACCACTGTGGCCCCTGTACTACGTCAGTAACACTGTCTGCCAGCTGAAGTCTAAAGTTAGTAGTTAAGTTACAGTTTTCTTTAAAAAAAAAAAAGTGTCTTTATTACTAAAACAGTACATTTTTTTGACTCACGTATAAGAATTTCTGAGATCATCAGTTACAGAGCGAGAGAAAGTTCTGGAAGATTCACCTGAGCTCTCAGAAGAGGATGGGCTTGCCGCCAGTTTTCTCCTGCACGTAGGAGGTGAAACGCTTCAGGAATTTGGGGTATTCTCGCTTCGCTACGGCTCTCAGGACAGACGCAGGGGCCCAGCCACCGGGGTTTACTGCACCACAGGACATCAGCACAATATTCACAGCACTGCAGTAACATTTCATCTCGAAATAATAAGCAATACGTCTGTACATCAGCATCTTCACCGTCATCATATTATCATCTTTTTATCTTTTATTAATAAACAAAAATATCATCCTGCAAAGCTCATTCTGTGTATAAAAATGAAGAAGTAACTCACCATTGGCCACGTATGTGATTTTGCACAGAATGTTGTCTCTGCTGATCTCTTTGTTGCCTTCCGGCGGACTGACCAGCGTCTGGCAGATCATAGCGATGTTGATTTTGGCACGGACGCACCTGCTGCTCGGCTGAAATGAACGAAAGCGGGAATTTATAGTGAGGATAAAGTGAGGAAAAGTACACACTTTTCTCGCTCCTCAGACCACCTCATCAGGAGAGTGGCTCAGTCATACACTCCACCGTCCAGTTCTCCACAACTCCGAAAAGTGCAAGCATGCCGTGTTAAATGTTAAAGCTCTGAGCAACTGATGGATAAAATGAATTCTTTTATTTAAGAAAGAAAGAAAGAAAGTAGAAGTAAAAAAGCAAAATGGGTAGGAAAGGAAGAAGGAAAGTAGGCAAGAAAGCAAGAGAGAAAGAAGTGGGTAAAAAGAAAGAGAAATAAAGAAAACTGAGTATGAAAGAAAGAAAGAAGAAAGAAAGTAGAAGTAGCAACAAAAGAAAGAACTGAGTAGGAAAGAAAGGAGGAAAGTAGGCAAGAAGGAAGTGAGGAAGAAAGAAGGCACGAAACAAAGAAAGAAAGAAAAATTAAGAAATAAAGAAATCAAGAAGGAATGAAAGAAAGAACGGAGTAGGAAAGAAAGGAAGAAAGTAGGTAAAAAAGAAAGAAAAAAAAAAACAAAGATCGATCTCAGCAGGTTCTGTTAAAGGGCACATTTGCATATTTCTACTTCCTGTGATGTATCTGTACTTCAGAAGCTAATATCATGATAAAGATTGAACAATAATTCATCCAGCCCTCTTTCTTCCCAGTCTTTTTTCCTCTTCTATCCATCTGTGAATGTTTAACAGCTTCATGGTGTTTATACTGTACACAGCTGTCAGAGCGCGCAGGCCTGCAGCTGTCCTCTTCGGCACGGCCCGTACAGCTGTGCACACACTCTGCAATCAGACGCTCGTGGATCTTTTATTATTGTTTTTTTTTTTTTTTTACCTGGGCGTTGTCGTGATCAACAGAGAAGTTGCACACAATCCACGTGTCGGGGTCGTTCTCGTTGCTGGCCATGATTTTACGGATCGCTGATAAATACAGCACGTCTCTCTGTGATGCAGGCCACACCCTCTGCAGGAGATAAACCAATCAGCAAGTCAGAAACCATCTCCGTCATTAACGCGGTGTTGTGCAGATCGTCAGCTGCCTCACCTTGTGGGTCTGGTAGATAATTATGGCGTTATCCGACAACGTCTCCACTATGTTGAAGTTTTCAACGGTAGCTGGGCATAAAAAGGAAAAAAGAGAAGGTTTAAAAAAATATAATGAATAAAAATGAACAAAACCTGTATTAACAAAAAAGGTACTACATCAGGTTTAATAGTTTTAATGTAAGGAATAAAATACATCGACGATGATCATTTTCCTGTAACAGCATGTCGCAGAGTGCTTTATTCTCCTTATACCACAGCAATTTGCAATTACAATATTTTTTTTATTTTATTAAAGAAAGACTTTACCTTTTGTCCATTTATAGTTACATTTAATGTTTTTTTTTTTTCATTTTAAGTTATAATACAAGACATAATACAAAAATGCAGCTTGTCACGTTAGGCAAGAAGACAAGCATGCGAGAAAGAAAGAAAGAAAGAAAGAAAGAAGGGAGGGAAGAAAGCAAGAAGGGAGGGAAGAAAGATAGCAGTAAGAAAGATAGACGGCAAGTAAGCACACAAGAAAGAAAGAAAGAAAGAAAGAAAGAAAGAAGGGAAGTAGGAGTCCCTGTGTGAGCTGTCACTATTGGAACAATAACATATCTGAAAAAGCGCATTAATAAATAATTTGAAAAAATATTTTGCCTTATAGCCAGAACTTTTTTTTTTTTTTCCCCAGATTTAAGAAGCAATAACACGTGGCTCCTTTTGAGATGTGTTTATTAACACAGGATATTCAAGAACTTTCCTGAATTAGTATTAAACCAAACAAACCAATAAATCAGACATTTCAGAAATATGTGTATGAAAAGAATATGTATCTGCCAAATCAATAAGTGTGTGTGTATGTGTGTGTTTGAAGTTCTCTACTACTGAAACTCATCCTGTCTTTTTCCTGTCACAGTAAATCTAGCTGCCAACGTTAGCATGCTGATGTGTTTTAAATCAGCATGGAGCCCAGATGAATGATGGGTATTGACTGAGCCCAGAGAGCTGCGTTACAGTATTATGTGAAGTACCCATAAGGCCACGCTGGTGCGTCTGCTCTGATGTCCCTCAGGCCTCATGCATATGACTGCTGTAAATGAACTTTAAATGAAGCCACTGAATGTTGATCAAAGTTATAAGTCAAACAAAAAGTGCATTAGAGGGACATGAAGAGAAAAAATGAAGGTATTAAATCGATAACGAGCCTGAAATCTGAGATCACGGCCTGAGATCTGAGACGTGTAATCAGTTTTATTATCCGTGACAACTCAACTAGAGACAGAGAGCAGACACTTTGATGATGCCATACTGTGTAGGATAGGATTGTGTGTGTGTGTGTGTGTGTGTGTGTGTGTGTGTGTGTGTGTGTGTGTGTGTGTGTTTGGACTCACTTTCCCAGTCATTGCGGACTTCTGTATCCCAGAAGTAATGGCACACCTCGTGACCTGTAACCCCTTTCACTGCATGTGTGGCTTTCAGAGGGTCCAACACGATGCCGTTCTCCTCAACCTCTCTCCTGTACACCTACACACACGCACACACGCGCGCACACACACACACACACTTCTTTATTGATTTTTCTGAGACTGATTGTTAATCTACACATCAGTAGTTTATTAGGTATTAGACAGATGTGACCACTGTTCCCTTTAAGCTGCACATGTTCTGATGATGCTCCCATGCAGAAAAAAAAATGAATACAAAAGATAGTTAAAAGACCTTTTTTTTTTACCTTTCCATGTTACAAACACAGAAGCATAAGTAGTAAAGTTTCAAAACTTGTTAAAAAAAAAATAAAAAATCTGTTGTCCTCATTTGGGACAAGCCAAATCAAGACATAACGTTACATTACTTTGTTTTATCTGCTTTCTAACAGTAGCTAAACAGTTAGCCTCTGTTATGAGCTAGCTTATGCTTAGCATCTATAGTTTCCAGTTACCTAGCAACATTTCTTTAAGCACTTGAATGCAAAGCACTTTATTTTGAAATCTGGTTGATGGTAATTGAAGATCCCTCCTCCTGCTCTCCTCACCTTCATCTCTCCCTCCTCGACCACCAGCTGCCAGTTCGCATCTCCGCCCACATCCTGCAGGGAGTAGGTCATGTGACTCTGTACCATCTCCTCCACCTATCAGAAACACAGGAAGACACAAAGGAAGAGGAAATGTGAGAGTCAGACATTTTTAGGGTCAGATATGTCCACAACCACAATAATGACCAATCAGAATCGAGAATTCAGCAGTGCTGCGGTAGAAAAGAGAATATTCTGATATCTGGAGCAAGCACATGAAGATTTGGGAAATTTTTCTTTAAGACAGACTTATGTTACATTCTAGCTATTAACAGACACATAGCTCCAGTGTACAACTAAAAGATAAATAAGGGAAAAAAAAAACTTGTCCAATCATGTCTTCTATTGCTGTTTTTGGGGTACGTGAGATTGTGTAAACTGTGTAAATGTCAGTGTTGTGAGGTTGAAGCTGGACAGACTCTGGTCATGCCATTAAAGTGAGTTAAACATGCTGTGGGCGCAGCTAGGGGGCGCCGTTACCTCAGCACTGAACCTGTGCTCATGATGACGAGCGGGACTGAGCACTACGTCGCAGGATAGAGGGGAGGAGGGCGGAGTGGGGGGCTGGAGCACAGAGACAGGATGGAGAGAAAGTGAGAAATTTCACAGTGAGTGGCTGTGGAATGAAAGTTGGACTGAGACAGGAATACAAGTGGTGACGTCGTCTGCAAATTCAGTTTTAGGAAAGACAGTTTGTGTAGGAGAAACGTGTGATGACATGGTTCCTGCACGGCAGGTTAAGCAAAACCGGTCGGCTCACCTTCTCGGCGAATCGGTGGGTGCCCATCGTGGAATAGATGTCTCCGGAAGGCATCGGGCTCGGCCTCTGTATCCGAGACTTTTCCGTCTGAGTCTACAAAACACAAACTCGCGATCAAACTGCTGCACACACCTTCGCAGTGCCGTTGTACATTTACATAATACAAACCAGGAGTGTGATGTGTTTTCAGAAAGATAAGTCCATACAGTGAACATTTTGCTTAATACAGAACCTAGCGGCATGGTTTCCCCTTTTGCCTTACATGAAACGGTTGGTGCTGACTATCGGCTGTTCCTAAACAATAGAATAAAAGCTGACTGTGAAATTTTTCTTGATTTACTGATTAATCTGAGACTGACTGTTAAACAAAACATCAGTGCGGTTTACTAGGTACAAGACAGATGTGTCCACTGTTCCCTCTACGTTGTGTACACTCTGATGATGCTCCCATGCAGAATAAAATAAAATCCACAGAGCGCAGAAACAAAAATGTATACACAAGAGTTTTCAGTTGACTTTTTTTTACACTTCTGTGCTGTGAACACAACTCAAATATGACTCACGAATCACTGTAACAATTATTATTGTTAAATAATTCAAGCAAACATCCGTACTTGTGCTTTTGCTCCTTTCCCACTGATGCACTTGTGAGAAAGACATGGCTCTGTGTTATTTGGGATGAGGGAGAGCATTTTAAAGATTTTAAGAGCCAGCGTGTACATCTGTAGCCATTTCAAAGAATGCGACTACTCTAAAACCGCAGGTTTTATCTAGCGACATTAGCTGTGTGCTTAACCAACCACAGTTTGGAAAGCCCCCTATTTCCAGTAAGCACCACACCCATTTATCTCTAAAATCTGATGTGTCCAAGCAACCTATGAATCAGAAAATAATATCTTTATTAGAGAACTTCTTGATCCTTGTGTTAGTGACATCACCAGCTTTGGGCTGTATGCTCTCAGTGGATGTTTTCACAGGACTACGGGCTGAAGAGGGAGATCTAGCAGCCTAGCTGTGTAAAAGACCGATATCTAAATGTAATGCGCTTTTTTTTTAATTCAAACCACTGGACAGTTTCATATGCAAGTTCTTTATTTATCAGTGCAGTGGACCTTTTAAGTCATTACATTTATAGCTGCTTTAACGTAAGCATTAACAGGAACTAACTTGTTTTGTGGACGTTCCACAAATATAAAGGAATTAAAAAAAAGTATAATGCGACATTCTGTAATAAATAAATAATTGTAATTGGTGGCAAATTGCTGTCGTGAAAATGCAATAAAAAACTTTTTGCCTGTTTTTGGAAAATAATCAACTCTGCCGCGGTAACATTAGTTTCACTTTGCATTGTTAATTATTTTCCTATATTTATTTATTTTTTTTAAACAATACTGAGCAATATGAGCAGACCGTTATAACATCAACCCCTTCAGTCCTGAATTAAAGAGGGCTAGATAAATAAAGGTGAAAACGACGGGACGTGATTGGTGAAATAGTTTTGCAAACCTGTTCCTCTATTTTGTCTTGTCTGTCCAGTGCGGCTTCCACGGCATCGAAGAACTCATCCTCGTTTATGAGACTGTTCGGGCCCTCCTGAGCTCAGAGAGAGAGAGAGAGAAACAGAGAGAGAGAGAGAGAGAGAGAGGGAGAGAGTTAGTCGTGACTCACAGAACTGCTTTAAACATCAGGGGACGGAGATAAAAGTGGGGAGATAACCTACACTAGCAAGGCGATCATATCAGCGAGGAGTAAACTAGGATATCATCTACAAGGCTTTTGGATCAAAGATGAAATGAAGATGTTATTACTTCATAACAAAGCTCAGCTTCACTGTAATTCACTGACCTCTTGTGTAGGAGAAATACTTAAGCTAAGAAGCATGCAGGTTAAATTTCGATTAAATTAACATTTGGTAAGGGGGTGGAATCTCTCCAGGGAGAAAGGACAATCTTCTCTTCGCAGCCAATTTCACAGTGACCACACTTGAAGATCTAAACCAGTGCTTCTCATCAGCTCCAACATTATGGTTCAGCATGGTTCTTGTATAATAAAAACGCAGTGGAAATAGAGCCATAAAATGAAGCTTCATGAGCAAATAAAAATCCACGGCACGTTACCCCTCACTTAAAAAAAAAAAAAAAAAAAAAAAAAAAAAAAAAAAAAAAAAAAAAAAAAAAAAAAAAAAAAAAAAAAAAAAAAAAAAAAAAAAAAAAAAAAAAAAAAAAAAAAAAAAAAAAAAAAAAAAAAAAAAAAAAAAAAAAAAAAAAAAAAAACTGTGGCCCTAGAGACCTGACCTGAGCAAAACTTTCTCCATCATCCTAAGTGATGAGCAGAAATGCCTGGAAACATCTTGTATTGGTAAATTCAAGACAATTTATTTCCTGAAGCTTTAAAGTTCAGAAAAAGTTGCTGAACACTCAGTATTTTGGCAACGCATCTGAAGATGTCAGTGAGTCACATGATCATGATGATGATGATGACGTCAGAGGGTCAAATACTGTATGTAGCTAAAGGTATCCCGTGTAATAATCGATCTGATTTGAAGTAACAAATATTAAACTTTATTTGTATTAGATTCAGGGATACACAGACAGACTCGTGTCTGATATAGTTATAAAATCGCACGTGATTTAGGTCACATGACCACCTTCCTGAACGTTATCAGCGTTTGGGTGAATGTGAAAATCACTCGATTTGAACACAGTGCAGTAGATAAGAGAGGAGAAACCGTTACTGCATTTCCCTCGTGGTCGGAAGGTAAAGACGAAGCTTCCGAATACAGAGTAGAGAAACTAATAACAACGTACAGTAACTAATAACAACATACAGTAACTAATAACATACAATAACAAAACTTTCCAGTGTCTCAAAGCTCCAAACTATGTAAGAATTGTTCCTCTAACATGGTTTAAGATTTCCATTATGTGCGTTTTAAGTAAACAGGTTTTTCGTCATTCTTTTCTCTACAGAGGTGGTGGACAGAGAACATGGAAGTTTAAAAATACTGGAGTGTCCCTTTAATTCCTCTAATTCCCTTTAAGGTTTTAAGGTTCTGGATTTGCATTTGTTTCTTATAAAACACTGTTATTAACACATCATAGGTCAGGAATAATTATTAGTGGTTGCTTATTCATTTTTAATCATGCTTTAACACGACATGTGAATAACAAGCGGACATTTTAAAGGCATAATTCATTATGTAAATTAATACACCAGTGAAAAGACGAAATTCTGCCACATTTGTCATGTGCCGCATTTTCGTTAAATCTGGAGTTTTTATTTAAAGCAGGCATTACAGATCAAATATAATAAAATACTTAACAATCCAATATGCTCATGCTAAAATTGAAATGTCCTGACAGCCATGTAGTAAAAAAACATGAAGGTTATTCAGCAGTCGTGTATTAAAAAAAAAAAAAAAAAAAAAAAAAAAAAAAAAAAAAAAAAAAAGCCCACCTCGTAGTCCGGGCCTCCGAAATGAGATTTCTTCTTCAGCTCGGACAATGCTGTTTTATAGGCCTCCTCCACTCTCCTCCTTTTCTCCGTCTCCTACAGACAGACAGGGAGAGCGATTGAGAACGAGAGAAATGGAAAGCGTACGTGGGAGGGCGAGAGAGCCCGAGAAAGAATGAAGGAGATACAGAGAGAAAGAGCCACAGATTATATATTGCTACACTACACCTTCTTATCTCGCAAACTATGTGACTGCTTCAGAGTTACCATCTCGGCTTGATCCGAGCGGGCTACTGGATCAGATAACCTGCCTACCACAAATCTAGAACCCACAATTAAGCTCTAGAACCCACAATAAAGAACATAATGTTAATTGTACAAAAAAATAAAAAAAACACCTCTTGTATCGCCAGGAATTTATACGCGTATGACCACATACCCATGCAGATGTTTCCATATCAGTAGTTTTCTATAATGTTTACTGAATTATACAACATAATTATTAAGCGACATTGCTACATAATCCATAAATGTCTGCTCTTAACATGATGCATGACTGCTTTGCATACGTCAAACTAATTAAATCATTAATCTGTTAATCTATTCATCTGTAATTAGTCTGAGAACTGCACTGTGTTACAGCATTCAGGATGAAACCGAATACAAATATATTATTTTGAATGTTCTAATACAAGTACAAGCACGAATAGGAGTCACGCTATTTGTGGGTTTGTTTTTTTTTTTTTGAAAGCTTACTAGAAACCTTGGCATCTGGTTGAGACTAGAGGTGTGCATCGGGACAAAGTCCCCCCCATGAGCAGGATCTTTTTTTACTTTACTTTACTTTATTCATTCATCCTTAGTAACTGCCTGATCAGGGTCAGGGTGTTTAGACTGGCAGTGGCAGCTCAGTGGTTAAGGCATTGAGCTACTGATTGGCTACTGATCGGGTACTGAATAGCATTGGGCAATTGATCAAAAGGTTGCGAGATTAAATCCCAGCATCACCATGCTACCACCGTGAGCAAGACCCTTAACCTTCAATTGCTCAGTTGTATCCTCAGCCATAAGTTGGCTGACTGTCTCAATCGCAATTCACTTTGGAAAAAAGCATCAGCCAAATGAGGTAATGTATATGTTTTAATGTAGGCTGCTAAATTGTTTATATTTTGTGAAAAAGAACCAACTAAAATTTGTAGAAAATTCACTATATGGGTAAAAGTACATGGACATCTGACCATCACACCCTGATGAGACTGACATATGGAGGTGATGATCAGGTCAGGTGTCCAGGTACCCGTGTGAGCAGGATTAAAAAGTTCGGCACACATCACTAGTTGAGATAAAAAAAAAAAACATGTTAAAAAAGTCTTGAAGCACTAAACAGACACTGTTGTGTTACATTGTGTTACATCTTTGCACTCCATGAAGCACTCAAGGAACTTATAACGTATATTTATAGACTGGCAGTACTATAGAGCGGCTCCTTTTCACCGGTTCTGGTAGCCAATGCAGTAACACAGCGACACACTACCACCTACTCACCACCTAAACTCCTGTTGTCTTGTCGCAGTGCACACTTGCCTTATTGTTTTCATAACAGGAAATAGCGCTTTGCATTCTCATGCTCCCGAGCGGATTATTCAGATCAGCAGCCTGACTCTAAAAGTCATTTTCCTCAATGATAACAGAATGATAGCTTTGTGTAGGTGTGAGTCAGAGGTCAGTCATCTATCGACTTAATCATGCGAGGGCCTGTTCGACATACACAAGCCAGTCGTTCACCCTGGCTGACGATTACGGCTTATGTAGTGATGTCGCCTAATAATTACGTTGGATAACTCATTAAACATCAAAGAATTGCAAAATACTGATATGGATAACTCTGCAATGTGACTACATGGGTGTAAAGTACTGGCTTAAAAGCATATATGTATGATTTACAATGCGCTATGTTTTAAAAACATGGAAGAACATTAGCTCAGTGAAAGATCATTAATTTGTGCAGCATTCGCCATTTTATGTTTTTAAGGTGGAAAAGTGGTACACGGTGGTCCCCAGCTAGATCCTGAACTGGTGCGACTGTCTATGTGGAGATTCCCATGTTCTCCAAGCGTCTGTGTGGGGTTCCTCCGAGTTCTCCATCTCCCAGAAACATGCCAGTATGTGGATTGGCGAATCTAAATTGCCTCCTCAATCTAAACTGAGAAAGTGTGTGACTGTGTGTGTGAATGTCCTGTCCAGGGATTATTCCCGCTTTATTCCCAGTGTTCCCGGGATAGACTCCAAATCCACCGCAACCCTGACCAGGATAAAGCGCTTACTGAAGATCAATGAATGAAAAATGAATGGATGTTTGGTGATGGAATTTTTTTTAGCTTTAATTGCCTCCAGTTGATTCTCTGACTCGGGTAAAAGACTAAACGGTGCAAGTGGGATGTTTTTCGCATCAGGTAACGCTTTGTCCTGTACCTTATCCAGTCTCCTCTGCCAGCTGTCCTCTCTCTTCACCATCAGGTCGATGCAGTGCGAGAGCGTGGCCAGGATCCCCGCTGTAGTGGCTTTAAACGTGATGGCCTCGCCTTTAAAATCAATCCCATTGAGGCCCTTAGTGCTCAGAGACTGGAACACTGCAGAGACAACCATAACAATAATGATTATTGCATTCAGTAAACAGATATGAACAGTTCAGCCAAAAAAAAGCGCTGACTTTTAATTAAAAATGAGACAAAATTAAAGGAGCGGTTTGTCATTTTAGAAACCTTTGCCCTCTGCCTCGGAGGCGAATCCCAATTCCAAATCTTATCGTTATCCGTTTCTGTCTAATCAGCCTCACTCACTCTAATATGCATGCCTGGTGAAGTGATAGTGGGCGGAGCTAATTTCTGGGCCAGAAAAAATTAAGCAAAAGACTAAAATGAAGTAATCATCCAGATCCACTGCATGGCATTAATGCAAATCACAGTTTTTTTAAAAAGAGATCTTTGAAATTAGATTATGATTATAGGTCTATAAATACTTTAAAAAGATACCAAACCGCACCTTTAAAGCTAAATATATAATATAATATATATATACACGTACACACAAATATACTGATCAATTGTTTAAAATAAAGACTTTTGAGACCAGATCAAGGACGTTCTTTTACCTCTGTATAAATAAAGAACAAACGATTCAGAAGAACATTATTTTGCAACAAGAAAACTCATGAGCTCCATGTTTCAGGCAAAAAAAAAGGAAAAAAAAAAAAAAAAAAAAAAAAAAAAAATCAAACAGGCTGCAGGATTCTGCCCAGGTATTAATATGAAACTTACGCTTCTCTCTGCTGCCGTTGTGGTTGTGCAGGAATTCGCCATCAGTGCGAGTGGTAGGGAAGTCGTCTTCATCATCCTCCACAACTGGACACAAGGAGACACACACACACACACACACACACACACACACACACACACACACACACGGTTAGTATGAACTCAGAGACCCCAGTGGAAGTGGAAGGCACTGCCTAGAGCTGCCAGTACATCAGGCTGCACAGTGAGACAGCAAGTGTAGAAGCCCAGCGTACCACACAGCACGACAATGGACCTGCTCATTCTTCACACAGAGAGAGGGAGAGAGAGGAGGCAGAAAAAGGAAAGAATGGGAGGAGAGGCGAGATTGAAAGAATGAAGAAAACAATGAGAGAGCAAGAAAGAGACAGTGAGAGATGATGAGGGGGAGGACTGTGAATGGACAAAAGAAGTAGCTGATTGTGTGTGTGTGTGGAGAGAGAGAGAGAGAGAGAGAGAGAGAGAGAGAGAGGTGTAGAAGTGAAAAAGTGAGAAAGTTAAGGGGAGAGATAGACAGCAAAAGATGACGAGACTGTCAGAGTGAAAAAAAAAAAGAAAAGAAAAGAAAAAGAGAGCCAAAAGAGGAGAGCAGGACGTGAGTGAGATGGGGTGGATCTTGAGCGTGACATGGAGAGATCACCTGCAGATTTACTGGAATCCTATTCGGCACCGTATCATCATCATCATCACTCCTGTTCTACGTACAAAACCTGCGACTGATCAACGACGGGGTGGCGTGGTGCGGCCTTACACGAAGCGGCGTTACTGTCACCATCACGAACTTGCTTCTTTTTTGTCTTATTCCTCTTATATCACAGCAGTTTGCCAATGACTACAACTTTTTATTTATTAAAGAATATCATACTTTTTATCCATTTATCGTTACGTTTAACACTGCTGAACGTTTGCGAAACAAGTCAGTCCGTTTTATCACTTATGTTACAGCAGCTATAAACAGTTGCTCCGTTACCAGCCTCGCTTGAACTTAAGAAGACAAAAAAAAAAAAAAAAAACAAACGCTGCTTGTCACGTTACCGAGAAACCGAACAAAAAAGTGCGACGTGAAGACTTTGCCATGTCGGAAAAGTTACAGCTTTACCTCTGCTGACACTGGAGACTCCTTCCAAAAGTGTTAAATAACCATCACAAAGAAAACCTCACCATATCAGCAATGACACACCGTTTATGTGGAGCGTCCGCCGTACAAGTCCCTGTGAGTGAGCCGTTGCTATAGAAACGATAACGTACCAGAACGAGCGCGTTAACATAAACCTGCGCTTTAACCTGGAGCCGGAACTACCGACAGAGCTGCTGTTATAGAAAACGAAAATCAACACCCTCCTGACCAATCAGATTCGAGATAGAACACCCTCGTGAATTATATTACTCTAGAATTGTTAGAAAGTTAAATTATATTATGAAAAAGCGAATGGCTTTAGTTTTGAAACTTCCATAAACAAGAACTGGTCTAGATTTTTCCGTACACTCCTGTATGGCACTTTATATATAAACGTAACTATTAGTAATACAAGGCAGGTGTTTATATTACACACTGTCACAGTGTGTGTGTGTGTGTGTGTGTGTGTGTGTGTGTGTGTGTGTGTGTGTGTCACTCACTCTTATCCCTCTGCAGCTCGTCTTTGGACACGGCGTCTGCGCAGGCATCGAAATATTTCTGTAGCGTGTCCACCTGTCTGCACAGGATGTCTCTGAACGTCTCCATCTCGGCTAGCTTCTCTCGCAGACTGTGGCCCTTCTGCAAAAACACACACACACACACACACACACACACACACACACACACACACAGAGAAAGGAGAAAGGATTTACTGCAGCGTTATGGAGTTATGGAGCTTGGACTAGGGCTGGGCGATATGATGATATAATATCGATTTTGTGCTAAATTACGTCGCAGTAAACTTCTCTGTGGTGTCTCAGGTATCTTTACAACTTTCAGACTGGAAGCAGAGGATTTAATATTACAATTTTGCACTGAAGCTTCAGTTTGATTTCTGTATTTTTTTCTTTTCTGCAGACATTTAATAAAACTATCAACACTGTTGTGCAGTTTCTTAGCAAACCTTTATATCGTGATACGTATCGCGTATTGTAGAAATGTGTAGCGCGATATGATATTTTTGTCACATCACCCACCGCTAGCTTGGACTGTATAGATCTCAGTTTTTTTTCTGGCAACTCAGAATATGTAAGAGAGACATGGAAAGTGTGAGGCTGAACAAAAGGTCGGAGCTGAGTGTGTGAGAGTGTGTGAGTGTGTGTGCGGGAATTTTTTTTCTCACCTTAAAAGAGGAGGTGGAGGTGGCGGAGTAGCCGCTGGTAGCTGAGGTGAGAGAGAGCATGGAGCCATGTCTCCTCAAACTGGATTCAGAGCCATAACCGGACTCAGCCTGGGTGCAGAGAGAGAGAGAGAGAGAGAGAGAGAGAGAGAGAGAGAGAGAGACTGTTGTATCAAAGACCAAAAACACAAACACAGCCTCTCTTTATTAAGTTAACAAGACAAAAAAAAAAAAAAACATGCAGCTTGTCATGTTTTACAGAAGTGCTGACACTGGAGACTCCTTCCCATAAATATTAAATAAACATCTCCTAAAAGATGAACTTTTTCTTTGTTAACTAACAACTTTTTTTTTTGTGTGTTGTCCGTACACGTCCCTCTGAATGCGCTGTTACTATAGAAACGTTAACGTACCAGAAAGCGTGCGAACTACGATCAGAGCTGCTGTTATAGAAAATCGATCAACACCGTCTGGCCAATCAGATTCGAGAGTTCAACAGCGCTCCGATATGACCATTGTTCTCACAATGACTCGAGTAACGAGGGATCAGAATGGCTTGCCTTCTGTTTCGTATAGTTTACTATCGGTTGCCATGGTTTCACAAACACACAGTATATCTTTCACTACATTTCTAAACATTGCACTACAAATCTCTCGGTCTTAGAAGAAGCCTCAGCTCCAGTGGAATCCTCTTGAGACTCTAAACATAAGTAATGGCTCAAAATAGAGTGTGTTCCATAGCGTAAAAAAAAAAAACACACGCGCACACCTGAGACGAGACGAGACGAGAGACAGGGTGGAGGAGCAAGATGAGACAAGCCCAGCTTGCCGTCTCGGCTCTTACACAAACAACGAGCTGATGCAACTCGTTTCTCAACATTAACATCTGACGAGGGGAAGAAATCAAGCAACAGTGTCTGAAACGCTGCTCTCTGCTGCCCTGTGTGTGTGTGTGAGTGTGTGTGTGTGAGTGAGAGTGTGTGTGTGAGTGAGAGTGAGAGAGAGAGATTTCCCTGCTCTCATTGGGAACAGCAGTCCGACCTGAAAGGCAGGAGCCCCTGGTCTCGCCCACACTAGCATGCTCTAACGCTTGCGTAAATCCCGAGCGCGTCGCTAACGAAGGTTCATTTCTCAGCGTAGGTTACGACACGGGCGACGTTGCGATATCCAGGGTGTGTTCCGAGAGCGATCGACTCGACTCGGCCGCAAATCTAAAAGTTCATGCTGTGCGTGACAAGCGTGCTCAAACTTTTTATTACTACATTATTGTATTTTCTCGACTAAAGCGTTCCGAGTTGCTTACGCTTTCTCTGCAACATGACAAGCTGCAAATTTTGTCTTTTTAAGATGAAGAAATTTGGAAAAAGAAAGAGAGGCCGGTGAGGGAAAGACTGCTGTTTATAGCTGCTATAACGTAAGTCAGAACAGGAACATTTCAATCTGTGGTTTTTTTTTTAAAACTCCAGAACAAATTATTGTGTGGAAAATCTGTACATTTCATTTGTTCAAGATAAATAGTGCAATCTGGCGTCTTTAAGGGAAGAAATCCTTAAGCCTCTGTAATTTTCTTTTTTAAATTTTACTCCCGAAAACTTTTCAAAACACTCCATTTAGAACATAATGTCAAAACTGGAAATGTGTAATAAATTTTTTTTTTAAAAAATAAAAGTTATTACGATCATAAAGCCTATAAATCAATTCAAAATCATTATTACAAACACGACGAACACAAATTTTTGTTTTATCGCACAATATACTGCATAAAATTTTACACAGTATATTATAACCTTATTTCCTTTAATTTTATAATCAAAATGAGATGATTCTTAGCCATAGGAACTGAGTGACAAATTAAATAAGCAGCAAAATAAGTAAGAAATGAATTTAAAAATAATAATAATAATAAAAACAAGACCAGTTGGGAGGAACTTGTTTTGTCTTTAACAATACTGCGGAGATTTTGCATTTATTTGAGAAAGAAAAATTTGTGATCACAGCTATAATAAAATTAACCTTACAATATTGAATATGCACATTTTCTGGGTGCTGTAAAACGCAGGATTTTCTCATTTGTGCCTCAGAATATAAGAAAAATAAGTTAGCCAGAACAAATCAGTGTTCAGAGATCAGCACTGACAGCATCTAACAGGCGCTTTTTGCTCTCCTTGCCCACTCTACGGCTAAGAGCAGCTTCCTGTCCACACCTTCCAGCTAACACTCAGAGCAGAGCTCCTCGACACACACGCTTCCCAACCGAAGAAGTGATGAACAGAGGCGTCGTGGTGCTGCTTTACCACTAGAGGACAGTGACGCTCAGTCAGCGTTCAGTCTGAACATCTCCGGAGTTAACTCCAGTTCAAACACAATCCTCCTGATAAACACGGCTCGCTCTTACAGCCGCTCCGGCCAATCGGCTCGGCTCGCGCTGACATCAAGACCTCAGTGCGATCCAATCACAGGCCAGGAAGAGTCTGTGTTTATCTGATCGATTTGCTGATGAAATCTAATAGCGCAGAGTCAGCATCCAATCCAATAAACTACAATGGTCAATAGAGCGAGAGAGAGAGAGAGAGACTGTGTGTGTGTGTGTGTGTGTGTGTGTGTGTGTGTGTGTGTGTGTGTGTGTAGGAGGACGAGTGTGTGTGTGTGCGATTTATGGAGCCCAACTCGCTTCAAAGTAAACACAACATTTCATCTTTTATTTACTTTATCACTGATACAAAGGGCCTGAGCTTCCCACCGGAGACCACACACACACACACACACACCCTCCTACACAAACTCCAACAAAATGCGGCACGTGACGCTTCAGATTAAATCAAATTCTCTCTCTCTCTCCGTGTGTGTGCGCGTGTGTGTGTGTGTGTGTGTGCGCGTGTGTGTGTGTGTGTGTGTGCGCAGTGCGATCAGTGTGTGCAGTGCCACTTCAAGGCTCCTCGTGGTTTTGCTCTTCCATGTGATCTCCTCAATATTCCTCTCTCTCTCTCTCTCTCTCTCTCACACACACACACACAAAAAGGTCAGGGTGTCTATCGACAATGCTCTAATGGGAGGCACATGCAAGTTATTGTGCGCACACACACACACACGCACACACAAGCAAGCACACGCCTAGCCACATGCGATACACAGACACACACACACACACACACGTCTCTCTCTCTCTCAGAACACAAGTAAAGAAAATGAGATGCGACTGACAGCCGAGTTAGTAATGAAACATCAGAATCATATTAGTAGAAAGAAAGAAAGAAGGAAAGAAAGAAGGAAAGAAAGTAGGAAAGAAAGTAGGAAAGAAAGTAGGAAATAGAGAAAGCAAAAAAGCAAAAGTAAGAAAATGATGCAAAAAAAGAGAGGAAAAAAAAAAAAAAAAGACAGTGAGACATCGGGGAGAGAGACACACAAAGAGGACAGAGAGAGACAGAATGGGATAGAGACAGACAAGCACATGTGCAAGTGTGTGTGTGTGTGTGTGTGTGTGTGTGTACATATATATACACACCCACAACTGTTAAGTGTGTTGTTGTGCAGTAATGTGGCCGCACCCCAAAACACACACGTGGTGCACTTTTTTGGCAGTCGACACCAGGAGAAACACCACACACACACACACACACACACACACACACACACACACACACACACACACACACACACACACTTTTGCCATTTCCTCCAAATGACACACCTATTGTGTTAGTAAAGTGTTTATGTAGTGTGCATGTCTGGGAGACTCCCTCTCCCAATTTCTCACTCCAGACTGTATGTACATGTGTGTGTGTGTGTGTGTGTGTGTGTGTGAAACTCTTTGCGTATGTATGACTCTACATGCATGTGACCATACATGCGTATGTGTGTTTACGCATGTGACTCATACCAAGAAATGGAAAGGATTTTTACCTGGGGTTCATGTTTCCGTATGCGTGACTCACATTTGCAGGATGTGGCGTGTGTGTGTGTGTGTGTGTGTGTGTGTGTGTGTGTCAATAGCAATGTTACCCCACATGGCTACGGTTCTCTCTCCTCCCAGCCTGTCACACTGAGACCACACACACACACACACACACACACACACACACACACACACACTCCGCTCTAACACAGAACTTGGGTAAAGATCACATCATTTGCACTGTTGAGGCTCAAACAAAGAGCTGTCAATCAAGCAAGCTGATTACAATATTAAGCCACGCCCACTCAGAAACACAGTACTGTCTGATCGGTGAATTCGGCTGGTGTTTGAGTGGCGTTTCACCACCGTGGTATCAGAAACATCTAGCATTAAAAAAAATCTAAAAATCTCTTTGCTACACTTCATTTTATCATCTTTGTTTTCAGTAGGTTTGAAGACGGTGTGACAATGTGAGAGTTTTTAAAAAAAATTAAATTAAAGTCGCACAAACGATGCTCCAAAACACGGCAGCCATCTTCTGTAATTAAAAGCAACTGAAAGTGACACTTCTTAACCACGCCCACTCTGCTTCTTTCAAGTAAAAAAAAGGCAAAAATTTTACTTTTGAAATCAATTTTATGCTAAAAAATTAGAAAGCAAATTAAAAAAAAAAAAAAAAATCCTGAAGCGTCAGTTTTATTTTATCTTTTTTTTTTTTTTTTTTTTTTGCATACAGTACAGAAAAAGCATGACGTCAGATGCTGTTATTATATTCAAAATTCATAATTTTGAATAATTTTAGAAAATAGAAAATAGAGTTTATTTTAGTTTTTTGGTTGGTCAGCTCGGTTTATCTTATTGAAAGGACTTACTTTTTAACTTCAACGGTTTTCCCCTAATTTGCAAAAATAAATAATTAAATTATAAATAATTAAAAACCCCTCCAAAAAACATTTTTTTTTCATCCCAGTGTCCTGCATTTTAGTTTTTTTTATTTTAATTATTTTATTTATTATTATTATTATTATTATTATTATTATTATTATTATTATTTAATTAAAATTTTTTTATTATATATTAACAAATAAAATAAAAAAAATACAAAATGGAGGACACACTGGGCTGAAGAAAAACAAAACAAACAGGTTTTTTTGGAGGGTTTTTGTTTGTTTGTTTGCTTGTTTGTTTTTATTAATAAAAAAATAAATAAAAAAATTACGCCTCTGTGGAAGCATCCAGAGTTTCATGATTAGCGGCAGAGAAGCGTTCTGTGTGCGGGATGTTAGTAAAAAAGACGACTGAAGTCACTAAAAAAAGCCCGATGCACCTTTAATGTTGTTTGTCTCTGACTAGACACGCAGGAAGTCGCAGGAACACAATCTTCCAGTGTTTGTAAAAAAAAAAATAAAATAAAAAAAACACACGTATCGTCCAGGCAGTGAGACGAGCTCCGTGACGACGACTCGCCGTTCCCCTCGGCAACGCGAGCTCCATGGCAACGCTCACATGATGACATCGATGGGGCAGTGTCAGGAGGCAGATGGCGCAGACAGGAGTCCGAGGCCAGGCTCTGATTAAACACATCCTGAGCAACTAGAGGCTAAAACCTCAATCGAACTTCAGCGGCGTTTCAGATAAACACACGTCTTCAATACAAAGTGTGATTTTTTTTAAACAGGTTCTGGTAACACTTTACTTGAAGGGTACCTACATAACACCTTTATAACACAGTCATAAGCAGTGAATGAATAGTTGAGTTGGGTGAACAAGATACCGCGTTATTGTACTTTTTTTATCCACGTCTTGCAGGTTACGAGCTTATTTTTACTAAGAGCACTTTCAGGAAGTCGGCGAAGGTACACAAAGCGCTTCGTAAGAGCGTTATAAATGTAAATTTGATTGGCACTTTAGTTCGAAGGCATACGCATCATTCATTTGGCTGGCGTACCGGCTCGGTAAATGAGAAGCAGTACTGGAATGGGGCTCCATAACCGTTTGAATCCATTTAATTCCTTCCTCCTACAAGAACTACATACTGTAATGAAGCTGTAATCAAGCATTAGCCAAAATGTCTCCACCCGCCATCTTACCTCGTCTGAGGTGTACCACAGTATCTTCAGTATCTTCCGTCACCCATTCCAGTACAGCTTCTTATTTATGAAGCCCATATGCCAACTAAATGAATGAGTTGAATGCCAAACTAAGCAAATTTATGTCCATAACACATAAAAAAAACACTATGTATACTATGTATATGTTTGGGTTTGTTTCTGGCAAATGTCAAAAGCAAAAGTTTCCCTTCCCAGTCTCTGCGTTTCGAACGAGAGAAGAAAAAAATGCAGGAGATCGCTAGCATACGTTTCCACTGGACAGCTACATTTAAAAAAAACAAAACAAAACAAAAAAAAACATCCCGAACATGTAATCTTCTTAACCCAGTCGCTCGGGATACTGATTTCAGTTTCAAAAAGCATTCCCCATTTCTCCCAGTGTAAGAATTTCCCATTACGAAACCAAAACCTTTCCCGTACGCAAAACAGGACTTGACGAGACCTACGATACTTTCACGCGGAGGTGAAGCAGCGTGTCTTTATACCGTCTCCCACTCGATTGCTGTGCAGATAGGCAAAAAAACCTGCAAAGAAGACTGCGAAAGCAAGATCGGTGCAAAAAAAGGGTGAGAATTTCTCTAGGCAAAAAGAGAAGTATTGCTACACTGTGTGGCGGCCAATCAGACTGCATCGTGTCAAACCACACGCTAAAAGCAGGGTGATAAAAAAAAAAAAATCTAGAAGAGGTTTTCCTGTATGTTTCGAGACATTTCTGTATAAGAATAAGCAGTTTCACGCTAGCACTAAAGCCCTTTGCACTTCACTGCAGTGTGAACGTGAGGTTAGGGGTTAGGGGTTAGGGGAAGTGTGGATGCAGTGATGTCGGACTCACCCTGTGCTGCTCGATGGAGTCGATCCACTGGTGACGGTGCTCAGGGTCCAGAGCCCTCAGGTACCACACGCTGTCATTAACACTGATATCCAACCTGCACTCATCAAACTCATGGGGCTGTAAATTAAAAGAGAGAGAGAGAGAGAGAGAGAGAGAGAGAGAGAGAAATGTAGAATTTTAATTATGAGTAAATCTGAATAGGTGTGTATAAGGCACCTGTCTTTTCCTAAACCGTTGTTTAGGAAAACGCGTTTCTAAAAGTAATGCTGTTTAAAACAAACGTAAGTAAATCTTTAAACTTTTTAATATTGGAAACAAAATCAATCCCATAATGCACTGAAACTGGATTTTCTATACAACAGACCCTAATTTAAAAAAAAAAAAAAAAAAAAAACATAAGAGTGGTTTATCTGACACTAATGATGAGCGTGTGAAGGGTCTTCTGATGATGCTCCCATGCAGGAAAAAAAAAAAAAAAAAAAAGTCGCACAGAACGCTGACACAAAAACATTTATACAACTTGTATGTCAATTTAACTGACAGATGACTGCAGTGCTGTTGCGATGAGGAGCTATGGCTAACTCGATGATGCACATGGAATTCCTAAAACTGGATTTTCTACACAATAGATCCATGACTGTTTGTTTCAGATCCTAATTTCAAAAAAATAAACACCATAATTGTGGTTTATCGGACACTAATGATGAGTGTGTGCAGGGTTTTCTGATGATGCTCCCATGCAGAAAACAATCAAATCCACACAGAACGCTGACACAAAAACGTGTACAAAAGTTAGTCAATTTGAGTTGATTGACAGATGATTGTGGTGTAATTCGGACCAGCCATAGGTGCACTTCACTCTCGTAACAGCATTTTCTTGATATTACAGCATATATACTTTTTAAAAGCCCAAAAACAGGAACCACGTCAAAACACAGAGTCCCATCCACAAATCATGCTAGCTGTGAGCTTAGCAAGCCACTTGCATTTTTCAAATCACCTGTTAAATCTAGTTTGACTAGCAATGCTGCCAAGAATGGTCCTGCCAGGCTAGCTGGCTAACTCTAACCAGCGCAGCCGCAATCTGTATGGCTCACGGGGTATTTCTACTCGAATGAAACAGGTTTTGCTCAGCAATAAAAACAAATAGAGGAAACAATTGTGCAGAGGTAGCAACATTTTTATGGTTTAGCATTAGAATGTACAATTTTTGATCCCATACCCGGCGATATATATTTTTTTTCTGCCTTTTCAGCAAAACAGCACTCACACCAAACATGGGACGAAGGGTTTGTGGTTACTTTCATGTCTACATAACGGAGACAGACTGTAAGGTGTTTAAGCGACTTGTTGCTTGCTAGTGTGAACCTACAGTAACATCTGAGTATTTCTGGGGCAGAGGTAAATCTCTCTCTCTCTCTCTCTCTCTCTCTCTCACACACACACACACACACACACACACACACACACACACACACACACACACACAGAGTACACTATGAAAAGTCAAGGCTAAAGGGGAGACGAGGACTCAGCAGGTGGATGTTACAGAAAGCGGAGGAAATGAGATTGGCTTTAATACCCTGAAAACAGTGTGTGTGTGTGTGTGTGTGTGTGTGTGTGTGTGTGTCTTACAAGGGTCAGTATGTCCTCATAATACCCACAAATATTACTATATTCAGAGGCAGAGAAGAGAAAGAGAAAAGAAAAGCCACTTCCAAGTGTGTGAAATGTTTGCAGTCAGTTTATTTGACCGCATTCTCTGAAACTATGAGGCTAAAGTTGCTAACAATAATGAAAGCTAATTGTTACCGGTTTAGCATCGTGCACATGCGTTCTGCACGTCTAATAAAAAAAAACAAAAAAACAAAACACACACTCGTTAGCTCAGTCATACTGTCTGTACTCAAAAAACTGCAATAGCATAGAAAACTAGAAATTAAATGCAAATAATTTGATGCTGAAAACGTTCTATTTTCTTTTCTTTTTATTCTTTTTATTTTTTTGTATAATGCTCTGAGCAATTTGATGCTTAAAGGAGATACATAAATAAAGATTTTTATTATTGCTTTCTGGTTTTTCTGCTGTTTTATTTTCCCCAAACATACTTTATTATTATAATTATTATAATTATTATAATTATCATTATTATTATTAAAACTACATTAAACTTACCATACATTTCTACCTTTAAACGTTAGGCCACGCCCCCCACCCGAGTCTGAAGCTTGCCTTTGGGGGAAACACGGTTTGTTTAGTTTTTCGCTGAATTATTGCCCTGATCGATGGCCTAGCAGCGTAAGGATCGCGCTAAGCTAAGCGCACTCCCCTGCCACTTAGCGTGCAACTCCAGCTCCGTGGGCGCCGAATCTAAACCACTAAACCTCCAGAGCACTAATGGTACACAATACTCTTCTGCTACACACACCACATTATGAACATTAGAAACACCATCACCAGACGTTCAGTGTGACCTGCATGCAGAATTCATCCGTAATCCTTTCGGTGAACGCTTCTCCAGAGGACGATTTAACAAGACAATGCTAATGAGAAGAATCAGAACAAATCAGCAGGCCTGAGGAGAAATGGATTAGCCTCGTTGATTCCATCAGTGGGAGAAACTCTTAAAAGCACAGCTGGAGGCTGGAATTCGTTCGTTAACTATTTTTATATCTTCGCTGGGATTTATTTTCAGCCTAGACGTCACATCTCGAAGCTTCTGTGATGTGTGGGAACGAGCTGAACGCGGCTAATGGTGAGGGGTGGGAATGGAAAAAACCGGAGAGGCGTAGGGTCAGGGTGGGCAGCGGGACCACGCTGAGCAAAAACATCATGAATCATCCCTAAAGACCAGGTTTAAGCTGAGATACTACACCTCAGCAGCGTAAACACACACACACACACTGCACGTTTAACCCCACGACTCCAAACTAAAGAGCTGGAACGCTCCTATTTGAATATTTGAGTATTTGAATATGAATTTTGTGTATATTTGAATTTACATTTACATTTTTATCAAATGTTTTTAATCAGGATTTACCTTTAAAAATATATCATTTGAAATTACAGGTTACAGTTTTGAGAAGGGAAAAAAAAAAAAAAAAATCTTAAATACAAATCTCTAAAATCTACTTTTTTTAATAAAATATATATATAGATTTTATGTAAATTAGCCAAGTTGAAATATCCAGGATTCCCAGGGAAAGGTTTTCTATATTCTTCTCCGATACCAGGTTTTCTACAGTGATGTTAAACACTCGATGCACCAAATCATTTTAGTTTTTAAAGAAAAAAAATATCGATATGCGGCGACGCGTACGATTTTAGTATCAGTGTCAGTAAAGAAAAAGGGGTTTTGCGCCATCTCGAGGTCTGATTATGTTTTTAACGGCAAATCTAACCCCTAGCAAGTTCAAACCAAAGAAAAATACTGGTAAAAATGTAAGTGAATTAAAGACACCTTATTGTCGAGTCTATATAATTCAAATAAACAAAATTCACATGCCAATATTTTATCAGCTCACGAGCTCCATACCGAACACGCGCTTGTTCCCAAAGTCCACAGGTCAACAGTTGAACCTGTTCCTTGTTTCGTTTTTGGCTATTAAAAGCGGAGGCATGATGTAGCTCTGAACTCTCCCGAGACTTCCTTTCTGGAGTGTAAGACTAGGAGTGAGGAGTGTTCAGCGTAACAGCCAGTCAGCAGTAATGAGCCCAGTCATCTTCCAGGAAAAATCGGAAAGCCGATGACTCATAAAGCTCACTGCATCGGGCAATGTTACAAATCCAGAGTGTGTGTTCGAGCTACATTTACGAAGCAGCTGGTAGATCGGAATAGCGTACGCAGAAAAATATTCGCTAGCCAAGAAGTACTCTCTCAATATTCAGTGCGTACGCTGACCAACACGACAGCTGCAAGGAATCCGGCAAGGAAACAGCGCTAGTGTTGCGCAAATAAAAATAAAACTAGAATTACATTTCCGCAAACGCACACAAGGTGCTCTCGCGGAGCGGAGCGGAGAGCGATGGATGGAATTGAGAAGAAAAGGGAAACAAAAAAAGGAGGAAGGAAGAAGAGAAAGGCAGGGAGAGACAAAGAGGATTGAAAAGAAGAGAGAGGGGGGAAAAACAAAAGCTTCTTTTTTTTTTTTTTTTTTCAGGCTTCCAAGAAAATCTTTCCAGGGCAGACCTAAGAGAGTACATGTGTGAAGTCACAAAGTCCAAAGGGCAGGAGAGAGAGAGAGAGAGAGAGAGAGAGAGAGAGAGAGAGAGAGAGAGGGCAGCTTGCATTGGCGTGTCAATTTTAAGTGATTTAAAGACAGTAGTTCACTGATGTCATGTCCATGTTACAGTATTTCATGGTCTCCTCATTAACAGAACACATTCTAGTGATTTAACAATAAACTAAAATAAAAAGCTACTCGAAAACATAACACCGTTTCTGTAGAACTAACAAATACTATATACATATTTATATATACACACTATATTAACAAATATTATACGTATTATACACATTCGTTGCTCAAGACCGTGATACTGGGCTGTGCAATACTAATATATATGCTAACGAGCCACCTGAGCGACCGATATGCAGAGAATAAAACACTTGAGGGAGTGCTATTATAGGAAAAATATAAACGATAGAGTGGTGTGATGAAGCGGAGTTACTGTTACCACTCCGAAATTGTTCGTCTTCCTGCAACAGCATGCCCCAAAGTCAGATATTCCGCTTATACTACAGCAACTTGCCAATGGATATAATTTTTTATTCATTAAACAGTGACACGACGTACTTTCCATCTATATAAATAGTTACACTTATTGTTGTGGGACGTCCTTATAACAAATTAGTTCCTGCTCTCACCTGCGTTCCGAGGGAAAAAAAGTTGTCACATGACCAAGAAAGTCTCTGAAGACTTTCCCACAGCGGAAAACGTAATATCAAAGGTTTTGATATTAAAAAGATATGACGGTTAAAAACCACTGACACTGGAGGCTCCGCCCATAACTGTTAAATAAACATTACTCACAACATAACATTTTATTAAATCTGTTTATTATTAGTATTCGATTATGTGCCTCATCCGTCATAGTAAACGTTACTATAAAAACCAATAACGTATTAAATAGAGCACATTAATACAAACCTGTTATTTGTGTACAGCTGGAATTACTGTCAGAGATGAAGATTACTCAACAGCGCTGTAGAAACACGGTGTCGTGAGCATCCGTTTGCATTAATCGCAACGTTTACGCAATTCGAGTAACATAAAA
The DNA here is from genome assembly GCA_022985145.1 of Pangasius djambal. Taxonomy (NCBI): domain Eukaryota; kingdom Metazoa; phylum Chordata; class Actinopteri; order Siluriformes; family Pangasiidae; genus Pangasius; species Pangasius djambal. Next base: position 22,561,604 of record CM040989.1, on the reverse strand, counting down.
TGTAAAAAGGCCAATCATTAAGCATGTCATATGCATATTAAAAGGTCTGTTTCTAAATAAATAAATAAATAAATAATGGTATTCTAAATAAACTTCAAAAGTTTAATGAACTTAATTTCCCAATGAAAAACAAAAGACAAAACAAAGCCCCGTATGCGGAGGTGCTGAACTTCCGCTAAAAAGTTTTCACAAAAAGTTTGCACAACCGTCAGGAATCGCGCCAACCCCAGCCACTGGGGGTGCGCAGGCTAGCGGACTCTCAGTGCCGGGCCCAGGCCCGGATAAACGGGAAAGGGCATCTGGCGTAAAAACCTAATTTGCGGACAATGGAAGGTGATCCGCTGTGGCGACCCCTGACGTAAGCAGCTGAAAGAACAGCAGCAACAGTAACCACCACCGTCAGGAATCAGGACATGAATCGCTGCTATAGCGGCTCAACTGGCTGGAAAATGTAAAACTGGCACAAAGAAGGAATGTGCACTCACTCACTCACTCACTCACTCACTCACTCACTCACTCACTCACTCACTCACTCACTCACTCACTCACTCACTCACTCACTCACTCACTCACTCACTCACTCACTCACTCACTCACTCACTCACTCACTCACTCACTCACTCACTCACTCACTCACTCTGGAGTTGTGCAACATCCAAAACTGCATGCTGCTACACCCAGTAGTGTGTTAAAACAGTGTAACATCTGTGTATTGTTTAGTTTGTGGTTTCAAAAGTGGCCATGGACCAAAAGTACCAACACTAGATGACACGCAACGGTATGACACACAACCAACATAAGCATTCGTTTTGCATTTAAGGGGAAAAACCCTAAAAACTAAAACAGAAGTCTTATTCGGTTTGACGTCCTGTTTTATTCTGTCCGTCAGCGGAAAGGGACTAGGACTAGGCCAAGCTAAGCGTTTTGGCTAATCGAGTCTCACTTGACGTAGACCAAAGTTAATGTCTAACTAATTTCCTTTTTTTTTCCCCCTTCTTTTAAACGCGTATTTTAAAATGACTACCAGAGCGCTGTGGATTTCTGGATTCCGATGGCATTATTTTTGTGTAGCCACACGACCTTTTTATTACCGCACTTCCAGTTGTAGCACGAACGATAGATTTAGGTTAATGCGCACGTTCTAATACGTTATCGTTTCTATAGTGACGGGTCGTACACAGGGATCTGTATCGTGGAAGCGCCGCATAATCTAAGACTAATAATAAACATGTTGCTGTTTAACAAAGGAAAACGTATAAACACATAATAAACGTATAACGTGGAGAAGTTTTTTTTTTTTTAGGAGACGTTTATTTAACATTGAGAGAAGGAGTCTCCAGTGTCGGCGCTTTCCAACAGTCACGATGCTTTGCAAAAGTTTCCAGTACACGCGTTCAATTCCTTATGCCCTATGTAACGAGCTTATATATAGTGAATAGGACGCCATATTGGATTCAGTTGAGTGTGTGTTAAAGCAACAATTCACCTTCCATGGTTTGTGTATTGCAAACACACAACGTAGTGCCTCTGCTAATGATCGCTGTGCCTGTGGCCGACTCATAAATATTCAAATATATTTAAATATTGATAAAAAATTCAAATACAGCTTGAGGGAGCAAAAAGCAAAGAGAAATACATCCACTGCCTCAGAAGTGCAGGATGTGACCTCTAACATGCGTGGACACACAGGAAGGAGCAACACAGGAAAAGGATACACATTTCCTGCTTTAAATAAATCCTGAATTTCATCACTTCCTTAAAACCTCGATGTTAAGCAATTAAACCTGACCGACAGCCTATTTAACGCTACGTTTCTCGCTATTGCTATTTCCCAACCCCTGAACAACTCGACAGCAGCCGCAGCCTGTTTCTCACCTTCACAAACTTGCACACGGATCTGCTCGAGAACTTTAGCACTGGGTTTACTGGATAACCAAGAAGCCACAGCTGTGCACACACGTGCTCTCAATCTCACACACACACACACACACACACACACACACACACTCTCTCTCTCTCTCTCTGTGACTTACGGCTATTTCCACAACACAGAACATGCCTGGTCCAACTCAGCACCTTGTATTTCAATGGGTTAATAAAGTTCACAAGCTATCTTATTACCAAAAAAAAAAAAAAAAAAAAGTGTAGCAAAGACCACAGGAAATAATACAGCGCTCAACTATGGCAACACTAACGGGACAAAAACTGGACTGTGCCAAAGCTTCCGACGTCTCTACATCTCAACAAATATGCAAAATAAAAAAGCTTGGCACATTAAGGCACCTTACATCCCCAGTAACAAGCAACTTTTAGACTTCTCTCGTGGGCGTGGCCTGTCCAGAGTTCCAATGAGAAATGTTAGCAGCTACAAACAGCTTTTAAAGCTAACTAAATTTAATAATGCACTAATGAGCGTGAAAACTGTTTGTTTGAGTTACGTGCTCGGAACTCTAGTCATGAGTGGGGAACTGAATAAAAGTCGGACCCCGCGATTGGCCGAGAATCGTTCAAGCCATTCGCTTGGATTTGTCGCGTAAGAGTGTGATACCGGATTTGCAAAGAATTGAGCAAACGTTGCCGTTTTGTTGCTTGCCACTGTCGCAGAATTCACAGCTCCGTGTTGCGCCAGTACATACAAAACGATAAATAAACAAAACATTTAGCGAGGTGCATCCCATAAGCCAAAGATTCACTTTGGAAACCGTTTGACTCGTGTCTTGAGCACAGGAACACTCTCTGACTCACGCCGTGCAGCTGATAACGAGCTTCGCAATCAGCTGGTAAACTGAATCAGGTGCAATTTAGCAAAAAGGACACACTAAATAGTGCAAAGTGTAAATAGGCCAAAGGTTGCTGAGAGGCAGGAGAGTGTGAGCGAGGGTGTGAGCGAGAGTGTGAGCGAGAGTGTGAGCGAGGGTGTGAGCGAGAGTGTGAACGAGAGTGTGAACGAGAGTGTGAGTGAGTGTGTGAGCGAGTGTGTGTGCTAACAGTCAGTATGTCTGTCCTGGAGTGGAGCCAATATCACTAAACGAATAGCAACAGCAAGCTCAGCTCTGGAGCAGGCCCCGGTTTTAACATGCGGCAGTGCAGGCAAAAACACACATATACACACACACACACACACACACATATACACACACACACACACAACGGCCCTGAGACTGGCCTGTTTTTTATCACTTCTCTGAGGTTTTGGCAGGCTCCAGTGTGCACACACGTCTCGAAAAAAAAAACCCCGATGAACCCACAATCACACACCCGCGCGCACACACACGCGCACACACACACACACGCACAGACTTTTTAAAATGCTCTTGACCCTCAAACTCCGAGTTCAGCGGCCCTGTGTGCAAACAGCCTTGCCTTTATCAAATATTCAGCAAGTCAATACGAACAATGTGTGTGTTCCTGGCTTCCACAAGGGACGCGTTTAATCAGTCCTGCATGTAACCTGACTGTGCTTCAGTTAAACACTCGTTTCTCATGTCTCGGGGGGGGGGGGGGCTGAACTAAAAACATCAAGTCCAACCAAACACAAAAAAAAAACCTGTAGTCACACTGTAACGCCGCTCCGCATGTATACGGATACAACGGCATTTTCGCTCACTGGGAAATTCGAAGATGAAAACCGAACATTTAAAAAAAAATCGTCCTCAAAGCTGGAGAAATTTGTAAACTCCATTTTCACTGCTTTGACTTTGCAGCTTAGTAAAGGTCAGTGTATGCTTCTAATCTGTTAACGTAATAACGTGCGCTGCCTCTGAAGCCCATCTTACACCATTTCCTCACAGGTGAATAAACAAAGTTTAAGTTTATTGACAGTATCGCTTCAATACATTCATGTACGATGGATCATCAAACATCGAACTGTCATTCCAGATTCTGCGAGATCCCTAAATACCGAATTATTGCCTTAAAAAAAGGAATCGTATCGTATCATTATCGTCAAATGTCGCGTCTAAATCGTATCATATCATACAGTATTGGATCGGATCGTGGAACATTCAGTGGTATTGTTAAATAAATCGAAATCTTATCGTATCACGTGGAAGCTTGGTGTTTAACCCCCTACTAAATTTACGCACATCTGTGACATTAATCAACTCGTTAGAACAAAAGATCACATTTTGCATTAAATTAGAAAAGAATACAAAGTAGAAGCATTGAGCCTTTTTTACGCCAATGTACTTTTCATAATTTTTTTTTTATTATTTATTTATTTATTTTTTTTTAAATCAAAGCACTTCTTTATAAGACACCTGACAGTGAGGCATTACAGCATCGGCCTTCTGTTTTGGAGACACGTTATCTTTCCCCAAAACTCCCAACCCCACCTACCCACCTACATCTGTTTCTGTTTCTGTTTCTTTCTCTCTCTCTCTCTCTCTCTCTCTCTCTCTCCCCCTCCCTCCCTCCCTCTCCCTCTCTCTCTGAGAGCCAGCTGTAAACTCTCACACCCTTATTGCAGATCTTTATCTCCGTGCTAAATAAATGAGTTGAACCTCAGCGATCAGATTGGAGCAGCTGCAGTAGCTTGGCATCGACTTGGAAAGCAAACATTAACCAGGATTTTATTCAGATGAGGCTGCAGTGGGAAATGAGGAATTAATATCTGCATGGAAATTGGGGGACAGAACATGAATAAACCCAACGCTCTCAGCAAGAGACCAGATTTTAATGCAAAAGGCGACAAACGCACTTACGATCAAGACCAATGGACAGAAGCGCAGCGAAATTTAGGGTGCGTCCGAAAAAATGCTGCCTACTAAAGCCATCATCAGAGGAAGAGTCGTGTCTGAAATTGAATGTTTTCAGAGAGTGCTGCTTTCTGAGAACAGAAGCCACGCCTCCTTCCCTGAAAGTGGGAAGCATAGAGGCCACGCCTCCTTATTGATACTGACCACACCTCCTTCATTGTAACTGACAAGCACAGAAGCCACGCCTCTTTCGCTGAGAGTGAGGCACAGAAGCCACGCCTCCTTCGCTGAGAGTGAGGCACAGAAGCCACGCCTCCTTCGCTGAGAGTGAGGC
>CM040989.1:22507314-22553874 GCA_022985145.1 Pangasius djambal | reverse complement strand
GCACGCTGACATCGGTCTCTGTCAGAGACGCTTCCGTGGTACTAGCACACAAGAGCGGTGTGTTTAAAACGACAGGAAAAGGGACAGAGGGATTTCTGTCATCCTGTCATGTACTGATGTTGCACAGGTCAAGGAAAGGGTGAGCGAAAGAAAACACCTTCGACCTCGAGGGTATTTTTCCTGAAGGCTGAGAGTAAATCCTGTTCACGTGAACCTGATTGTTGGCGTACACTACGACATTGTTGAGATGAAAGTGGAGCAAGCGTGTGATTATGAAAGCTTTTGTTTTTCACAGCGAGAGCAGAACCCGACACATGGGCCTCCACCCCTGTCCAAAACCAAACTTTGAATGCACTATTGTTTTGTCAAGCGTCCTTTCTATACAGATGATTAAGACAGAGCAAAAAGGGGCGGAGACTCACACTTTGTTGCTGGGACACCCTATGTTCACGCTAACCAGTGACACGTCGCTTGTAGTCACCACTACTGTTCTCCCTCGTACACGTGCACTGTCCAGCGTTTTTTTGTTTTGTTTTGTTTTTGTTTTACTAGCTATGCAAACTCACCAGAGGCACCAGCAATCTCTGTTACTTCCTTCGAAGCTTTATTTTTCTTCGGCGTATACGACAGGGTGAGAGAAACCCACGGTTATAAGTTTTCCTTCCATTTTTGTGTACGAAACAGTAAATAACTGCTAAGGGCAAGAAGGAACCTCAAGGAACTTGCGAGTGGGGAACTGAAAAAACGGTGGACCACGTGCAATGTAGGATTGCTCCAAGGAGTCAGTAAAGCCCATCATTTGGCTTGGGGTCTTCGCTGCATCATACCTGATTTGCATAAAACTGCAAGAGAACACCTCAATACCTAAACTATCACCAAGCTGCCTGGCGACGAGTGTTTAAGTCACACAGCAGAAGGTCACTTCTAGTCATAATGGACGTACAAACACGACTCCAGTGCACTATATCAATGTACTTTGGGTTCACTGACCTTATTTCCGCTAACCGACTAAACTAAACATCAGGTCTGTGCGGAACGGATTTATCTTGTTAGATCTCGCAAGGACACGAAAACACTCCTGCAAGAGTCTGAGACGTTTTTATGCCTCAAGAGCTGACAGGAGGTTATCGCTAACAAACTTTTAGTCATAATAAGCATGCTTGTGTAAACCGTCACAATAACTTCCGGGTCTCAGGACAAGGAAATCGTGCGTCAGGACAAGCAGCTATTTGTTTTTTTTTTATTCATAGTTGCCCTGGCAGACAAGTATGTTCAACAACCTGAACAGGAAAATAAACATTACTTCTTACTGACTATCGCAAAAAAAACGTTTTCCTGTGGTGTGTGTGTTTAAACGTCACATATCGCAACGGTACAACGCTGTTACTATAGGACGATCTTCCAAATCCCGCCGCCTGCTGCACTACGCACATCGGCCGTGCCGAGATTTAGCCGAGCGTTTTTTACTAGGTGGGTTAATTAGCGAGCACAGGCGACACGTGATCTTTTCAGAATCAGGAATACGCGAGAGAACTCCAGCGCAAAAGTCACCTCAGGGTTAAACGTGTAGAGAGAATATAAAGACGCTTGTTAGACGGATAATAACATTTTGTGATGCGAGGACAGGCCGAGGATAAGGCTACACACTCGCCCTCTCTGCAAATTGTGTTAGTTACCACTTTTTATCTTCGTCCGTTATGTTTCCAGGCAACCAAAACATGCAAGGCTGGAGATTTCACTTGCCTGGAGCACGAGCTAATGAATGTATCGTTTGTCCACCCCTGGATAATAACATAAAGGTCCTAAAATAAGATTATCAGACATTTCACTGTAATATTATTGCTACAGATTATCAGGACACGTCTACTCGTTTACCCGTTCGAGCTTCTGCAGCTGTAAATAGTGCTTTCCGAGCAGGCCTCATCTCCCTGTCCACTGAAGAAGGACATTACCGACACAAAATGCAATCACGTCCCATTCGATTCCTCCGGCGCATCAGGGTAATGATGATCAGCGCTGGCTTCTCCGCCACTGGCCTGCTAGAGCTCATTAAAGAGAGGCAGACAGTCTGCGGGTTTATGTACAGCCTTGTCCAGCCTGGTCTATACTGTGCCATCGACATGCATTAAGCCTGCCTAGTCTAGAGCTATTAAAAAAGACACACAACTATAATTTCAATTAGAAAACAGCAACAATTATAAAGCCGCACTTCCACAGGAACCTGCCAGTTTTATATTTCCATCTAGTAACAAGATAGAAAAAAAAATGCTCCCTAATGGACGCATTTGAGTGGTTGATCAGGATTAATTTGTTAATCAGATAAATATTAGCCCTCAACATACTTTCATTTGGGTTCAATTTCATTAGCTAGCGATGTTTTAGCCTAGTTAACAATGTTAGCTAGATAGATAACTTGATGTGGGTATGGTCAGCCATTTTGGAGAAGCTCGCTTGATTGAAGCGCGAAAATTCTAACAAATACAACTCCTACCTGCCTCCAAAGCCACGCCCACAAAATATATGCCTAGGATAAGCTACCCATGAAAGACAGTCTTGGAGGTGGAGAATTATGACCTGGCACACAACATGCGTGTGAATTCGTAGCTGCCTGGATTTGATCCGAGAGGATACGTGCATATTTCAGTCACTCAGATGTCACGCCGCGAAACTAGTATAGCGTGAATAGGGCTAAATACAGACGCATGCATGTACAGACATAGGAGCGGTCACATCCAGGCATGTAAGGGCAAAGCTTTAACCTGCATTTACGGAGTATTTCTCAAAACCTACACCTGACAGGCCTCAAATGTACCTGTGCATGCCAGGAAAGAGCCGGATTCAGTTAGGAATGCCTCCTATAACGGTGGCTAATAACTGTAAAAGAGCAAACAGGCCCGAAGCTGTGTAACTCTCTCACTGTTCCCTGTCAGACTGGCCCGCCTGTAAACAGACTCCATTTTCATTCTCAAACTCCAAAATGCAAAACACGGCCTCGGAAACTGGGACAGAGAATAAACAGAGAGAAAAGAAGACAGAGGCAGCAGCCACACACTATGACTCAATGATTTTTTTTTTTTTTTTTTTTTACACAATGGGAAGGTAAACAGACTAATAGAGCTTCCAAATATGGTTCATTGTGTCAGCGGGAGTCAGTCCTCACGGTCAAACCTGGAATTAGCAACTCTCCAGGCCCTCTTCTTGACATAAACAGCATGAGAAGTGGAAACGTAACGCCACCACACCTCAACAGAAAATCTTTAGGTTCATCTGACACATTGGATTACCGCCATTAGCGTATGAACTGAACCAGGGACGCTAATCTGATTCGGCTTGTCAGGAGGTTTGGAGCTAGCAGATGACTTAAGGCACGCTGAATAAGGGAAAATATTAAACACTGCAACAAAGTGCAGACCTGGCGACCATTTTGCGTAGGAGCTCCGCATTTTCAAATCAAAGTACGCTGATATGGTTTAGTCTCTTCTTCTCAAAGAACCTGGAACGATCAACAGTTGTGTAGGTGTTTTACACTCTGCGATATTAACCGATCCCCTGGAAGCCCCGCCCCCTTCCCACCATCTCGTGTTAGGAACATTTTCCCTGGTGCTCTCGTCTTAACTCGATTTCACTTTCTGTCAAGGAAAATGGAGAACATTTTTAGTTTATTAATGTGTAATAAAATCTATCAATATCTGTTCTAGCTAACTTAGCTAACATTAGACAAGTATGTTAACATCAGGTCACGATATTTATTAGCGATGCTAGTCGAAAATGGCACTTTTTTTTCAGCCAAAACTGAAAATTTATGATTAACTGTCTAAGTGTACAATCTAACATTTTACAAATAAGTTTAACGGTAATGATAATTACAAAGTGATTATAATGCTGTTTGCTCTCCTGTCAGTTGTTGACTGAGTGTGTATAAGGGGTTTTACGGTAACCACCAGGTGCTTGAGGGGTTTAAAAAAAAAAAAAAGGAGGTGCCATTTGTACTCTTTAAGTTTAAAAGGTTTTCATACACACCTTCTTAATAACTGCTGTACATAACATCTTTTTCCTTTAAACTTTTCTAGTGTCTAAATCTTAACTAAAAAAAATACGAACACCAGCTTTTATTCTGCCTGAACGCCTGGTGGTTACCGTAAAACCCCGCATACACGCACACTCCAGTTTCTACATTACTCACATGATTTGTGATAGGACTACATAAAAAAAAATTCCTTTCTGGACCAATAACAATACGCAAATCACAGATTCACCATCTCCTGTGCAATAAATGACGTTGCTTTAGAGTAAGTAACGCTTCAGTGAGCACAGACATGTTGTCTGGTGAATGCGTTTGTCCTTGATTCATTCCTTGGATCCTCAGGAGGAGAAAAGAAACGAGGAGGCGCAATTTTAGAAATGATAAGCACGCATGGCCTCGGTGTGCCAGTCCCAGCGAAGGAGGCTTCCCTCTCATCAGGTTTTTTTTTTTTTTTTAAATTAAAATCAGACTATTTACACAACGCTGAACTCAAATCGAATGTGTCTTTCGTACATCTCGGCGTGTCTCGTTTCAGAAGGGCGCATACAAGTGTATTCATGAGTTTAGGCCAGGCTTCGGTGAAGAATCTCTGCTGTGGTTTACAAGTTGTGGTTTAATCATTACAAAGACGGGGCGAAAGGCTGCAGGCCTTTACCTTTAGCCCAATCTGTTTCTATGACTACTAAACCTTTGCACCTTTTTTTTTTTTTTGTGTGTGTGTCTTTACCCACCTCTTGTTGCCTCCCTCCCTTTCTGGAATTGGCACAAGAAAATGTTGGCAAAGTACGCTCACAAAGTGTGGCCTGCTTAACTCCAGTCACCTGACTCGCTAATCTTCAACGTAATGTTCATTTCAACTTCAGGTCCTTGTTAATGACCGAAGCGGTGTCTTTTATCCACGTGATCAGATGGGTGCGCGGCTACCACGCGGCTCGATCAATATTTGTCAGTCGTGATAAGAAGTCGAGCGCCAGGTACGGGTGATAATGACACTGCTGCAGGTCACAGAGGTTCCTCGTTTGCCAAGTGTGTGTGTGTGTGTGTGTGTGTGTGTATGTGTGTGTGAGAGCAAATGGGAGGAAATAGGCCACACTCTGTCTTTGTCTGGCAGATTGCCTGTAGCTGATGACAGCATCTCTGTGCCTGCATTCGCCGCTCCACGATCTCAGTCACTGACCAGGTCGTAACTTAAACCAGCGTTTACGGAGGACGTCACACTGGTCGTATCGACCGATTTTTACACGTAACGTGGACGTGTAACCCAGGACCATGCGTGAAGTCAAAGTCAACTTTGTTGTCGTTCTGCGTATTGAGCAGTGAAATGAGTTCAACACATTAAACACAAGGACCTGAGTAAAGGATCTTAATACAGCACACACAAGCATAATCAATAATATAAACGATATGCAAAATAATACACCGTGCCAAGTATTTGGAAAGAATTCTGTAACAGAGCCAAAAATGTATGGAAAAAATGGCTGCTGTTCAAACTTCTAGGCTTCTGAAGCAGATCCTCCGTTGTGGCATATAATAATAATAATAATAATAAGAAGAAGAAGAAGAAGAAGAATCATAATAATAATAATAAAAATCTAAGCCAGGAGGTCTTCAGACTTGCACAGGGCTTTGTTTTTATTCTTTCTGGCCTGATTAGTGAAGTAATAGCATGCTGTTGCTTGCTCAAGAAATATAATTAAACAAAACCAGAACGTTTAAAGATGATTGGCCAGAGATGTGCGTATTTATTCCCTGCTCCAAGCTCAAAATCATCTAATCAGGGTCCATGGCTCTGGTCAAAACAGAACCACTTCACGTACGTTACGAGTAAAGCCCTATTCAGCCTGGATTCGTTTTTACACAAGGAGGTTGGGGAATGTCATTTTTCACAGGAGTATCTCTGGAATTCTAGTTCTGTCCAAAAGGATCATGATAGTAATTACTTACAGGCTGGAAATCTGGAAAGATTTTGCTGTCTTTCTCTAGGAAACGAGCAGTAGAAATAACCCTAGGTGATGTATATTCCACCCAAGTGGGCTTGCTGATCAAATTCACATTATATCCTGTCAGAAAAGAGGTTTTCCGCTTTTTATTTAGTATAAAGACAATCCAGGAGGCGGTCAATCTTTCCTCTCGTATCCAAGTATAAAATGTACGTTCATGCGTTCCTAGCACAGGTACAGACTACGCATGTGTTACAGTCATGTGACCTCCAGCAAGCGGTTAAGATAAATGTCAAACAAACAAACAAAAAAAAAAAGTGTGTACTAAAATGAGACGTAGTGTGTAGTGCATTTCTAGACTTTGGTGTGTCGTGAAGACATTCCCATCTCGATCAGAGTTACTACAGACGTCCTTCGGCTACGTTACCTCACAGAGATGTGTCCGGAAACCGCATCCTGGCCAAACAGTACTTCGTTTATACAGCCATGAGCTAATCCTTAAGAGCTAAGCGGTAAAAGGTAACCGTTGTCGACATTCAGGCATGTTAGTCGCTTAGGCTACGTTTACACGACAACGATGAAGTCAAAAACGGAAAGGTTTTTCTCTTGCGTTTTCAAAAAAGTTTCACGTATACACGACAACGTTTTCAAAACGATTCGCGTTTACACATATCCGCGATAACGCCCAAAAACGCTGTATTACGCCAGGCCAGTAGTTGGCGCTGTCACCTTGTTAGTAAACAGTTGGTTGTAATATTGGTGAAGTAAATCCACACTTTGCTGAAGAAGCGTCAGCAAACTCTTGAGCAGCAACAACACTACCATGTACCCCGCCATTTTTGTGTATGTTTGTTCGCGCTTGCCTTTACAATAGACACGTACTGAGCACGCCTACATACCTAACACGTACTACGCACGCGCATGACGTCACCGTTTTCAAAGATTCCCGTATTGGGTGTTTACATGGAGACGACAACGGCGGCGTTTTCAAAAACTTGGGCTTTGAAACCCGTTTTCAAAAGTATGCGTTTTCAATCCCCAAAACGCCGTTGTCGTGCAAACGAATAGGCAAAACGCATAACAAGTTTCCCATTTTGGGCTGAAAACGTTGTCGTGTAAACGGCCCCTTAGTTAGACCTTCGTTGATAAGATCTTTAATACTGTAATGAAGTAGCTAGTGTTTAAAGCAGTTGCCGTAGAAACAGTCTAGACTGTAGTGAAGATGGTGCAATGTTTTAAAATTTTACGGCAAGAAAGTTACAACTAAAACAGCGCTCGAGTTAGATCATCATCACACCCTCGGGACGCGCCGCAGCTGACCGGACAGACTCACGCGTTCGGGTTCTTACCATGATGACGGCCTTGCTGAGGCACAGCGAGCCCCTGCAGCCGTACTCCCTCTCATCCTGAGACTTGTAATAACTCAGAGTGTTGTTCTTCAGCACGACCCAGCGATCCTGCCAGCCGTGGATGTAGTTCGTCCACTGTGGATGCAGGCAGAGAGGACAGGAAACAGCGTCAGCATCAGACTCAAACCGACATCTTCACGGACCCTCTTTTTTTTTTTTTTTTTTTATAACAACCAGATACAACGTACAGCGATATAAATCAGCCACTACGATTGCAAAACAAGCGTTCACATCAGATCAGCCAAGAGGGCAAAGGTCACAGCTGTACACCCTGGGAGTTAAGGGATTTTTCTTCTCTCACTGCATAGCTGAGCTTTTACCATTTTTAGAAGTTCTAAAATTACATATTTTTACACTTTCTTTTTTTATTTATTTATTTATTTTTAGCACTACTACTCTGAAAGGAGTACATATATTAGATCATATAACCAAAAAAGGTCAAACTTAAGGTCATGAAAGTTCTGTTATTGAATGTATTCATTCTTAGTTTACTTTTATACCACACGTCACATTTATAATTCTACATTTATTTAAACATTTGCACATATTTTTATTTTATATTTACACATATATTTATTTATTAGGGCTTCTGCTGATTTACACATATTGCAAAGCTTTTGCGTTTGTTAAAAATGTCCCAAAAATGAATACACACCAATAAGCTACCGTACATCTGCAATATATAAATATCACATATAAATATACATATTATACTATAATTATACCTAAATATACTTTTGGTCAGAATGCAGACGTGTCACACCCATAATGCTGGGATTGCCTTTAATATTATTATTATTATTGTTGTTGTTGCGTTTTCTATAACAGCGGCTCCGAGGGTAGATCCACTTTCCTGTAAGGAGACGTTTATGTGAAATTAATGGAAGGAGTCCTCAGTGTCAGGGCTTTGTAAAAGCTGTAACTTTACATTTTCTGCCACAGGAAAGTTTTCAGGACAGAAGAGTTTCTGGTTTTGTGATTTTTTTATTTTTATTTTTTTGTCTTCTTAACTTCAAGAGAGAGAGAGAGAAAAAAACACAGGCTGGTGCGAGAACAACTGTTTATAGCTGCTATCGTTTAAATTAAAAACAATTTATTGTTACTGCTATTTTGGTGATAGTGTCAAAAACCAGGACATTTATTTATTTTAGTGGATATAAAAGATTTTCTAGTTCAATGTTAATCAACAGAACATGACGTCATAAACAGGCGCCGTTAAAATCGCTAATAACGTTTCAGTCAACATTTCGACACAGCTTAGCGTTTAGCTTAGCCACATCACGATGACTTCTAGTAACCCCGCCTTGTAGATACTGTACGTGTCCGTTAAATCCAAATAACACGATTTAGGCTAAATTCTGTCTTTTTTTCCCCTCCCCAACGTCCTTTTCTGAGGCGAATAAACAACGTTAAACGTGCGACAAAACCGAAAATCGATAGCATATGCCTAATTATGCTATTATGAAGAAGAGTTAGTTGATATTGAGCTAATATTAAGCTAATAACACTGACAACAGACTAATAGGGTTTATTCACAAGTTATATTTCAGCTCTGTTAGCATGTTTAGTTAGCCAGGTTGTCAAAGCGAACGGTTAAATCGCGGACGCTGTGATGTGCATGACTGTGTTTAGGTAGGCATCGTCCAAAACGCACCCTAGCTTACTAGGTAGGGTGCCTAAATAGTACGCGAGTTCTCTTTAATGACAGCTAGTTAAACAGGCTGTAAACAATTCTAAATATATATCAGTTTTATATATATGTATATAGAGAGAGCGAGAGAGTTAAAATTGTCACACAGTAACAGTGAGAAGTATTTTCTGACATATTATTTAGTACACTGGTACGAGATTTGAGACGCAGCTCCAGTCTGGTTGTAAACACACGATTTTTTAAATATATTTTTTTTTTTCCAGATTTTTCCGACCCCCCTTGAATGTACCTTGCTGAGCACGCCGCTGAATTCCGCCACCCCGCCGCCGTGAGGTCCGGGATCCGTCTCCAGGTCCTCCTCAGAGCCTGACGAGTTCCAGCTCTGGTTGTCCGACATCTGCTTGCCGTTGGAAAGCGGACTGGAGCTCATTCGGAGAGCAGCGGGGAAGAGCCCGACGGGGTTCGGTGGCGCGCGTGCGAGTGTGAGCCGTGTGTGCTCCGGTGCGCCGGTTTCGCATCTAAAATCCACCTGGACACCAAACGTGTTGATTTCATCAGAGTGTAGCTAGCTACCTGTGCTGAAATGAACGACCTGGCCCTTTAGTGCAGCTCATTTACCACCCAGCTAAAAGGAGGAAGCTTTAGAGGAGAGCCCGACAACAAGCCCCGCCCACTTTTCCTTTAGAGGAAAAAAAAACAGTCAACACCCCTCTCTCTCTCTCTCTCTCTCTCTCTTTCTAGTAAGAGGTTGTTGTTGCTTTCTTCTATAAAACATTCGCCAAAAAAATGTCTATTAACACTTAGACTCACTCATCTACTACTGTTTATCTCTACGTTCACGAAAAACACACATAGCAAACTCGACTGTTTCCCGTCTATTTGGAAAGAAGCGTCCACAGATAAACAGGCGCCGCCATCTTGGATGTGATGTAGACGAGAGATTGGAGGCGCGCGTGCCTCAGCAGCATGTTAATGATTAATGACGGACAGACCATAAGAACATGGTTAACCTTTAACTATACTCTGAACAAAAACTTGTTAATCTGTTGTGTACAAACTGAATATCCATGCATCTGTTCTCTATTATTTCATGCATCTATTCCCTACACAGGGTTACAGGGGGTCTCGGGGTACCTGGATCTGGACCTGGGGTGCAAACCCATCACAGGGCACAATCGCACACACTCAGACACTACAGACAATTTAGAGATGCCACTCAGCCTACGACGCATGTCTTTGAACTGGGGGAGGAAACCGGAGTACCTGGAGGAAACCCCCGAAGCGTGGTGAGAACTCCACGCACACAGGGAGGAGAAGGAGGGAATCGAACCCCCAGCCCTGGAGGTGCGAGGCAACAGTGCTTACCCCTAACCACATGAAGCTCTACTGAGTGTAAACATGTTATATTTTCTTTGTTTTTATTTTCCTTTCTAAAAAGGCATTAGGTCGTTATATATGTGCTATTCTCCATATCACATAAATCAGTATTCAACAGTATTCAACATTCCTTTAGAATGTGTGTTTTGTTTTTGTTTTATTGTGATATTGCACACAACAATATCAAAATATTATTTTATGGAATTATTCATAAGATAAAAAATCAAAACGTCAGAGTCAAAGACTAGCGTTAAGACCTGTGAGGAAGAGCGTGAAATTTATATGGGTGTATCTCCTTTATTATGCTTTTGGCTGACGAGAGTTATATGGAACATGAACCAGTTTTGAGAAACCAGCCAATAAACATACACTATATGGCCAAAAGTTTGTGGACCCCTTGACCATCACACCTATATGTGCTTGTTGAACATCCCATTCAATATTCAGTCCCTGCTTTGCTGTTATAATGAGCTCCACTCTTCTGGGAAGGCTTTCCACTAGATGTTGGAGTGTGGCTGTGGGGATTTGTGTTCATTCAGCTACAAGAGCATTAGTGAGATCAGGCGCTGATGTTAGTGAGGAGGTCTGGGGTGCAGTCGGTGTTCCAGTTCATCCCAAAGGTGTTCAGTGGGGTTGAGGTCAGGGCTCTGTGCAGGACACTCGAGTTCTTCCACTCCAACCTTCACACACCATGTCTTCGTGGAGCTCGCTTTGTGCACAGGGGCATCGTCATGCTGGAACAGAGTTTGGGCCTTTTAGTTCCAGTGAAGGGAAACTGTAATGCTACAGCATACGGAGACATTTTATACAATTGTGTGCTTCTAACTTTGTGGCAACAGTTTGGGGAAGAAACACATATGGGTATGATGGTCAGGTGTCCACATACTTCTGGCCATATAGTGTAATATAACCAACCGAATACTCCACACAAACATTAACCCAAGTTCAGGGATTGACTTGGGACTGACTGTGCCAGTTCCTCTTTTAATACAAATGTTTATGTCATCTAAAGATATGTCAGTATAGTCAGACTACATAACATTATGTTTTGGGTATTATAATATTTTGAATGGTAAGGCTTTTCCTATTTTAATAAATCTGCTTTCAAATTTTGTATCACAGTAAAACGTTGATGGCTTAAATAAATAGGAAGCTATACAATTGCCTAATACGAGTCATTTGAATAGTTGGATTGCAGTTATAAGAAAATGTACCACAATCATATTGGTGTTCATGTAAACATATACAATCTAGGCTACCACTGGAAGATATACTGTACTGTATATACCAGAACCCCTGGTGCATATGTCTATGTATACATATTAGAAAACATAACTTTTGAATAAATACCTTTACGCCTTTTATTAAAATAATTTCTTTTCACTCAGTTGCCTTCATTGAACACATTGTCAGTGTATGGTAGTTACTACAACACCATAACACAACGAAAGGCTGTCAAACAGCAGATATGAATCCAATAAATCTTTATCTGTTTGTAAGGTTATGTCTTAAGGTCTGTCAACAATTAAACCAACTCCAAGAAATAACTTCTCAGAGATAATTCAAGATTCAAGATTTTTATTTGACATACACAATTATATTTAAAAAATCAGAGATGAGTAAGAAATAAGATAAGAAATATGAAATATATGTACAGGAATGTGCAAAAGGGATGTACAAAATATGCAGTATGTTACGTGTAGTGACAATACAAAGTGCAAAGTGCAGTGCGTGGCGTGTCAGTGGAGCGCAGAGTGACTGTAGAGACATCGTGGAGTCCTAAGGGGTCTGCATGGTGGACATGTCCATGTTGAGGAGTCTGATGGTCTGAGGGAAGAAGCTCCTCCTGAGCATCTCAGTTTTAACCAATGGACTACGGAAGCGCCTGCCTGATTGCAGCAGGCTAAGCAGACAGTTACCGGGGTGGGTGGAGTCTCTGAAGATTTTAGCAGCTGTGGTACTGCACCTCCTGGTGTAGATGTTGTGCAGAGAGGGGAGAGCAGACCCAGAGATGCACTCAGCTAAGCGCACCACTCTCTTCAGGGCTTTGCGGTCCTGGGTTGAGCAGTGACCATACCACGCTGAGATTCACCGAGTTAGTAAACTTTCTATGGCCCAGGTGTAGACCACCGAGACCCCGAATTTCCTCAGCAGTCTCAGATGGTACAGCCGTTGTCTGGTTTTGTTCTACCTGCTCTCAGCAAGCGAATCTTCAGGCCACATTCAGACTGAAGGTAAACAAAGAAATATGATCTGCTGTAACTTCCTGGTGGTCTTGTGATTAAAGGTCTTGCTGCTCGCCACATGTCAAATATCATCTAAAAGTGAAATCAAATGCTCTGCTTTCAGAAATCCAGCTTCAAACTACTAAAAAATAAAATCGATTTTAAGCTGTCATTCTAATCTGCTGTGCCAGGTTGTGGTTACATACAGTTGGCATGAATGGAAACAGATTTTTTTTCTCTTAACACCAAAAAAAAAAACACTGCTGTTTTTTGTCATACTGTACATAGTGTCAAACACAAAGAAAAATGAGTGTGTTAGTGCAAAAAGTGGCCTAAAAACTCTTTGTGGCTTTGTGGCTGTGTCATCACTGTACACCTGAGACCAGTAGTGGAAAAAACCTGAAGAACGGATGAATGACCAAACAATACAAGATAAACAAGGGGCTGGTTGTTTGGTAGGATGGACAGCAAATAGACTAATAAATGAGTGCATAATCAGACAGAAGGATGAAAGATGGATAGATGAGTGGACAGAAGGATAAATGAATGGATGGATGGATAGATATTGATCGATAGGTGAATAGATGTATAAATGAGTCAGTGGTTAGATGGACAGAGGATGGATGACAGAGTGAAGGGATGGATGAACAAATGAATGGATGTTTTGACCTAAGGCTGGATGGATGGGTGGGTGGATGAATAAATGAGAGGATAATACAAAGAATGGCTGAAGGGATGGATAGACAGAAGGACAGATGGATAAATAAGGGGATGGTTGAATGCTGTATGTATGTATGTATAGATGGATGGATGGATGAATGGATAAATGAGTGAGTAGTTGAACAGATGGATGGAAAGGTAATACATGTATGGTTGGTTAGATAGAAGAATACATGAATAGATGCTTGGATGGATGGGTGATGGAAGAAAGAAATGAAAGGATGGCTAGGAGGAATTGGAGAAATGTATAAATGTATGGATGAATAGATGAATCAAAGAGTGGATGGATGGATGGATGGAAGGATGGGTCAGCAAATAATATAATACAGAGGGACTGAGTTCTATAAACAAGGTTGCCAGATTGGAGTAAATGAAATATGGTTTAAAACCCACCCAGTTCACTAAATGAGCTCAAACAGCAACTTATTAACCAAATTACATCTACCATGAGAAGACCATGTCCATCCCAGTGTGGTTAAAATTTGACCAGTTAGGTGGTAAATCTGTCAATGCTGCACACAAAGCTATGTAGGACAGTGACAGACTCAGTGATGACAGAAAAAACCTTTAATAGAAGAGTAAAATTTGCCCAGCTGAGGTGTTTCACCTCGTACGTTCAAATTTACGCGTGAAATAAAAAGGCTGTGTTTCCAAACACAGACACAACCTAATGCTCTGCTAATGCACTTTCCTAATGGAGCTAAGCTGTGTTTTGAAAACTAGCCTCTGTTGTCACACACTCATGACCATAGTCAAGTTCAGACTCAGGAAGACCTCATTTGTGGCTAGCAGTTATGACATTTCATGTAGTGTGTCAGGCACTTGAATTAGTCAGGAGCATAGCAACCATCTTGACAACACACAGCAGGATTACACAAACACACATGCTCTTGCGTGAGTCAACCCTTGACGTTACTCAAGAATTTGGGTCGACCGCGTTTGTAGTTTCGTAGTTGAGTTTGACAAACCACACAGGGTAAATCCTACACATGACACTTGTTTTAGATCTGTCTCTATAACGCCTAGAGAATCTCGTGTAGGTTCAGTTCATATCTCTATGACTCTCTCTCTCTCTCTCTCAAACACGTGTACGTGTATTCTGACTCGACTCACACTATATTGCAGCTAATCCTGACACACACATAACCAGTGACAGGACATAACTAAGCATTTAGGACAAAGTTTGAACATTGCTAATGTAGCACATGACTTACAGCTATACAGTTTAAACCAGATGTGACAAATCATTTTAGGTAATGAACCATATTACACATAGTCCAATATCAGTTGTTTAGTGATCAAGAACTCCTGGGTTGATTTATTGGCATTTATCTGAAATGTATGCTGTTGCTGTAAAACTGTTGCCCAAACGAGGACGGGACATGGTTACAGTGTCAAATGTTTAGATTGCTAATGAAGGATAATATATCATTAGCATATTTTGTTAGTAGCTGAATTTATTGCTCTATTTTGCCCGAGTGGAAGAACAGCTCTAGGACTAGCTCTTTTTTTCAAATCTTACAATTCACGGTCCACAAGGCAATTTCTGTTTAAAACACAGACTCTAAATTCATTTGGTGGGCTCGACTAAAACCTTTATCTGGCCACATACTGAATGTCTGAGACCCCTGGTTAATACTTTTCTAATCATTTCTGGAGATTCTGGAGATAAATCAGTGACTGTGCTAATATAGATGAATAACATAGACAGAAAATGAACATTGATTAAAGGTTGGCCAAAAATGAAATTTATACAGCTTTCCCATAATGCATTTGTTTATATTGCTTGCAAGGTTCTTCAGTTGTGCATTGGAGCTATGAGTGTATTGTAGCTAAAAGAATAAATAAAATAAAATAAAAAATCACGCAAAGCCGATAGCTACCAGTTTAGCTCCATACAAGCTACCAAATCATATCACACAGGCCTTGAGTTGTTCAGTGTCTCAAACAGATTCATGGTTTATGTTTATATGGTTTCTGTTAGTGTATGGCACACTGTTATTTATAAAAATGCAAAAATAGGCCATAGTCCACCGGAGTCATAGCTCCATTTTGAAGCCAAATCATGTAATTGTGGCATAATTGTAATTTAGAAGTGATTCTGATGATAATATAATTTTAATTTGACTTGTATAATTATTTAATTTATTCTAAATTCAGACCTCTAGTTTTTTTTTTTAATTATCAATATAAAATTGTATAACTGAGCCAAATTATGTCTCTTACATGCGTGTGTGATGCGTGAGACATGCATTTTCCACAATACTAAACAGAACAGGGTTTGTATTGCTTTCATTTATAGGGAAATGAGAGAGCTTTTGCTTCCTCTTTCTCTCCTTCCACTACTCCTGGGCTGTGTCATCTCCTGCCTTGAAACCCTTACACGCCTTGCCCTGTGGCCGTGTCATGGGTCTAGCCCTCAAGACATCCTCTGTGTCGTCATAAGATCCATGAAAGAGACCACAAGACCTCCATTAGCCCAGAGGTCTGACTCCTTTTCCACTAACGCTCCAGATTAGAGAAATCCTGGCTTTCAAAGCTAATGCTTTTGCATTAGAGTCAGCGGGTTTCTCTTCTCTGGTTAAGACCGGAGATAATAGGGTAGAGGATGACAGTCCTAATCCAAGTTAAAAAAATAAATAATGTACACAATTTCACCCAATTTAGTGGTTATTAATTCCCTCCCTGTAGCTTAGTATTTCTTGATTACACACCAAACCTTGCTAGCTAGCTTGGTTTTCATAACACAGGTTAGCATAACAAAGTTAACCTAATGTTCACGTGCTTACTAGCATAGTTTGATATTTGTTTTTATTAACAACACTATGATAGTCAGCCTAACAATAGTCGGTCTGCTAGTGAGATTAGCTACTGTGTTAAAATACACAGTTTAATAGTGAGACTAACATTATCTACCTTGCTAGTTCTTGGGTTTAATTATATACGTAGCCTAACATTAACTACCCTGGTAGTGAATTTGGATAGCTACTAGTCAAATATGTTAGTTAAACTAACTATTTAGCTGTATTAGTTGCTAAATCTGGATCTAATTCTGTTTACTCGTGTGAGCTTCTCACCTTTTACTCTGCAAATAGAGATTCTATAATAATAATGTATTTATTATAGTGTCTATACAGGACATAGTTTGAACAATGTAAAAAATCATCCTGAATGTAAAGTAAACTTTAAGTTGTAGCAGTTTTGGGGGTGGATACTTAACAGATTGTGCTTGTATTATTTCTTCAGACTGGCTTACTAGCTAGGCTCCTTGTACAATCAAGTAGTTTGAGAGTTTGTTGTTAGCCTCCATGCTGAATAATCAATATATACATTTAGCAAACAGGCAGCCATTGTTCTGATCTCTGTGTGTACAGCTTCTGTAGCTGAGAGGTGAGTGGAGCCATTGTGGTCACCAGTGCAACGAGTTCAAGACTAACACCAAAGTGACAAAACGAGACCACAAAATTCAAGTTTCACATTAACGAGTTCATGCAGTCGGTTTTCGACACCCTAGACACCATTGCTTGCGCGTTGCTATCAGGGGACTCGTGGGTGAGTATCAAACTTCACCAGGCCAAAAGCTTTAAAAATCACAGGAAGTGATATAGTGTATTAAGGCTTGATAGAAAATCTGCTGCAACAGAGTAGAGCTGATTCCTGAATTCTAGCACAGTCCGGCATATCAAGGCATCCTTCCACGACGTTTCAGCAGTTATATCGCCGATATACTGTAGCATTCCTGGTAAAAGAAGGTAATGATTCTGCTGCTGGTTTCCGAAGAACAGATGATTCACTGCTAGTTTAGTGTTTATATGTGATAATAGGCTGACTGTACACTTTCTCAGGCGCTCAGTGATACTTCCAGGACATTTTATAGATTAGTTTTAACTAGTTTATTTTTTTTCCCTGGATATTTCTGGGTTCTTCTGTACGTCCTTTGAATTTTTCAGGGTTTTTTTTTCAGGATATTTGGGAAATCTGGTTCTTCTAGAAGTCCTTTGATTTTTCTTCCCTCAGGATATGTGGGAACTCTGAATCTACTGGAGGTTCTTTGAATTGTTAAGGTCTTTTTCCAGCATATTTGGGGACAGGTTCTTCTAGAAGTCCTTCGGATTTTATTATTTTTTTTCTGAAATATTTGTGAATTCTGGTTCTTCTGGTGGGCCTTTGAATTTTTAGTTTTTTTTTTTTTACAAGATATGTCAGAGTTATGGTTCTTTAAGAAGTCTTTTGAATTTTTTTCATGGTTTTTTCCCCATGATATGTAGGAACTCTGGTACTTTGAGTGTTTCTAAGTTCCTATGTAAGCTGTTGCTATTAAAACAATTTATTAGAATGAATGCATTAATTTAAACCAAACTAATCAGGTTCAAGAATTGAGTACGGTGGTATAACATGTTATAGACAAAGACAACCAAAGAAAGTTCAAATATTAATTTTATTAATCCCCAGAATCCCAAATGTTGCATGGAAAGCTTGGCTGGAAGTGAGTGAGGTGAGTATTTCGAGTCGCTCCTATCACACGAAGCATGAAGGATTAGCGGTTGTGAGCAGCGCGTCACTAGCTCAGGTGGAGCAGATTAGCGCTGATCTTAAATCTAATCTGTGGGATTGTGATAGTGAAACAGTTGAAGACTAGCTCGAGCTCTCACGTATCTCCTCTGTGGTAATATACAGTATATCAGATAGCACGCTGCACAATAACACACACCAGTGAACAATACAACCGGATAATGTTGCCACAGAGTCGGTGAAGGATAACAAACTTTCCTGAAACCCAGGGGCTTGATAAGACACACACCGAGGAAGTGCCGCACTTTTTATTTTTATTTGCACATTTTTAGGATTATTAGCTAAAGTGTGTAAAAGTAAAGTCAGCACTCATATTTGATTATTTTCTTTGCCCTCAAGCTACAATATACACCGCACACAGAGGAATGTTTGCACTGAACAGAGGAGTCTATATGTGAAAAGTTTATCTACTGAAACGTACATTAAGGCGGTTGCCCACCACGGGCCATGACTTTCACTAGTGTGTGTGTGTTTGTATGTGTGAGTGTGTGTGATATGGGGAGCTGGGCAGCTGTACAGTGAGGATTTTTCATTTCTGTGCGTCGCCCCTGCACACACAAAAATACACACTATCGTTGTGAAGACTTTCCACCGACATCGTTATTAATACAGCTAATTAATGCTATCTCTACACCTAAATCTAACCCTAAGCTTAACCTCTATACCTAAAAGGAAACCTTTTGGCTCTTTTAGTTTTTTTTGATTTATTTATTTTTTTAAAGCTTCCTAGTGGGGACCAGCCAAAGGTTCCCACAAGATCAAAACCTATCCTTGTAGGGACATTTCATCCACACCAAGATATTAAAACATGCTCAGCCCCACCACACACACACACACACACACACACACACACACACACACACACACACACACACATATTCTTATATAAAAAATACTATTTTAATAATATAATGTAATGACTTTCAATGACTACATGTACAGACACAAATGACTGATCACAGTATATGCATTTGTGTGTGTGTGTGTGTGTGTGTGGGCGGGCAGGAGTAATGGGATTGAGTACAATAGTTTTACGTATGATTACACTGCTCTGTATTCCTGTATGCATGCGGGTGTATTCCCACGCCGCTTTCCGAGTTCAGTGAATCATCCGTCCAAGTAAGTCACAAGGAATTCCTACCCCACCCTAATCATTCCCTCATGCGGGAATACACCATCTAGTGTGTGTGTGTGTATGTGTGTGTGTGTGTTTGTGTGTGTGCCCCCTACTGGAGAACTGAGGTAGCACCCCCCACCCCCCCTCCCCACCCCCCAAGGGCTTTTCCCAATTTTAAGTTGCTTGTGCAACCTTTTCCTGATATGAAATAACTTAAATATGTGTTACTTGTTTAATTAGCTGACATTATAAGATATAAGCCAGTCAGTTCAAGCCAGCTGTGCCTAGACCAGCTCTTTTTTTCCCCACAAACATTTAGTTTTAGATACAGTCCACAAGATGATGTTGATTTAGAGCACTGATTTAAAATTCATTTGGTGCACTGGATTGGGAAATTTATCAGGACAGTCTCGGTCCTCAGGCCGTATGTCTATCACCACTGCTCTCGCTTCTAGGTGAAACAGACAAACAGCAGGCACGCTCTGGTGGATAAAACCTCGTATATATGCAATGGAGAAATTCTCCAACCAAAATGTCTTGTAATGATGGCTATTTACACTATAGACCACTTCTGAGTTTGTAAAAAAAAAAAAAAAAAAGAAAAGAGAGATGAGTGAGCAACCTGAGAGTATTTGGTTATAATCTGACCGAAGAATTTAATTTGTGAATCGGATTGACGTTAACTAAAATGTCCCCTTAAAATATCCCCTTATTATGGATTAGCACTGAAAGACAGGGCATGCTACTCAGCTAAACTAATACTTTCAAGTGGTGTAACTCTAGAAGATAATTATGGCTTGGCATCCTTTCAGTGGGTAAATGACTAAATGACATGTCTAACCTGCAATGACCCAATATATAATCACACATCTCATAGAAACTCAGAGCGTTTATACTAGAGAACTAGATACAGGCAAACAAATCTCTTCATGCTTGCAACTTTGCTGTTTGTGGGAACATATTGTTTTATGATCACAACCTCCAGAATGTCATATGCACTCAAAGCCAATGTGCCATAAGCTCATTTGTAGGATGAACAAAGTTAGCTAGTTAATGTGTCCATTACAGGCAACTCCTCAGTAAGCTTTCTAACGTAAGATAGCTAGTTAATGATGTAGCTGTGTTAGCTAGCTAGTTTCTTGATGTAGATTTTAGGTGAGCTACATAGGATTGTTAAAGCAATATAAATGAAGCATGTTCGCTGACTAGCAAGTTAGGCCTGATAAATTCTTAGCTAGCATACCAACTGATAGTTAACTGCTTAGCCGAGATGAAATGGGCGCTGCAGACAGAAGTAACCTGCGACACAAACGTCTTCTCTTGGCTTGTCCAATATGATGTTTGATAGCAGGCGTTAAAAATGAATGTGTGAAGTATTAATGAATACTTTTCAGAATCTGACACCCAACAGCGCAACGTGACATTTTAGAAAACTCATTCTGATTTGCTCTTAAACATCACTATAGACTCCTGCAATGTTTCTTCAACTAGGAGGCGTGTCTCACTCACGGGTCTGTTAATGATAATATTTAATTCGGTTTAGTGGAAAAAAAGACTACAAGAGCTTATTAGTTGCTTGATTTCTAGCGGAACTTTTATTTTTATATATTGTCTGCAAAATCATCCGTGGTTGAAACTTGACAAACCCCAAGAATCAAGTAAACTGTGCAACTCTGAAACTGTGATCTTTGGTGTTTTCCTCTTTAATCCTCTTTAGTGTGTCCAAAATAAAACATTTCACTGAGTCCATTTGGCTTTTCTGTCTATTTCTGACATGCACATTATGACAGCTTGAAAGATGCATATGTGTGTTTGTGTGTGTGTGTGTGTGTGTGTGTGTGTGTGTGTGTTTGGCACAGCTAGGTGTAACAGATGTTGATCTAATCCAGAACACCGACATCATTAATGTCAATACGAGTTGGCAGGACCAACATGGAAGCTTTAAAATCTGTGCATGAATTCGAAATAGAGGCTGCTGCATAAATCAAAGAACCTTAAATGCCCAAAGAATACAAATTTCTAACATTTAATCAGCTCTAGGATAACAGAAAATCAGTATCAGTGTTAAGTCTGAGACAGGTTTTAGAAGGTCTAAGTGGATTTAATGTTATTTTTGGCTTGTGTGTATGCATGTTTTGATTTCTCTTTTCTTTGCCTTTGCTCTAGCGACTTTTGCTCTTACACAACCTCCTGCCCCAGGAAAACTCAGACTGACCCCCACCTCAGGCTGTCTAAAAGTTTACTCACTGAGTTTCATATGTGTGTGTGTGTGTGTGTGTGTGTGTGTGTGTGTGTGTGTGTGTAAATCAGTGACGTATCATGACCTTTATTTCTGATTTTTTTTTAGGTGTGTGGTTCATTTAGAGTCTATGTCACTACTGATGTGACATTCGTGCTAAATACTGCCATTACAGAAAAGTTACATGAAGAATAATCACAAGAGCTACACGTGAAACGTACACACGTGGTTTTTAGACACTTCACGTTATACACACTGCATGTGTAGTGTGTTTTTATTTTTCCATGTGCGATTTTTTTATACAATTCATTTCATATTAATCAGTTTCCTCGCACTTCCCACAACAACATTACGCTAGATGGATTGACTACTCTAAATTGCCTGTATATATAAATAAGTGTGTGTATATGTGTGTGTGTACATGGTGCCCTATGATGTACTAGCATCTCATTCATGGGATGGGCTGGGACCCTGACCAGGATGAAGAGCTTACTAAAGAATGAATGAATGAATATTCCTTTAACATTTTTCTTTGCAGAATAATGACCATAAGACGCAATCTGAAACGAAACCTAATGCCCCAAGTCCTTCTGACAAGATCTTCGCCTTTCAGCTTTGACATTAGGGTCAGAAAGTGAAAGGATGTGGTCATTTCTCAGCTGCTGTTCCTCTCATAGCTCATATCCACTCAGCCTCCAGCTCAGCATTTCCCCTTTTCCTGTTAGATAACAGTCAGCAATACAGAGAGAAGAGAAGTGAGAAGAGGCTTCATATCCTTTCTGGGGGCTGTAATCAGTAACACTGATACACACACACACACACACACACACACACTCATTTTCAGTGTGTGTTTTATTAGCAACCTTCAGGAGTTTGGCAGCCTGCTGTAGAAGGCCAGAGCAGCAGGAATGTAATGAGAGCCAAGGTTTTGCTGAGCTGGGAACCGTGACTCGGCTGAAACAAACCTGAACGCACACTTTACAGAATACTGATGTAAACACAGCTTCCATTCACACAGGAACTAAACAGTAAATGTACAATAATTATAAACTGACACAAAACTGAAGTCAAAGATTTTAAAACCTAAAAATATTTGCTGTAAAGAAAAAAAAACCACAGGATTTTGAACCCTGATTCTATCCTTTTCTAATTTATTCTTTTCGCCCTTTGACCTGATGTGATCTGATTGTCTTCGATATCATACTCTGTTGATTGGTTATTATTCTATCATGCTCATTTTAAATCCAGAGTTTGGCTTGCTGATTACAATTCTGTCCCTGCTGACTCTCATATTCTGTATGTTAATTGACCCTTTTTGTGTTCCACTTTCCATATTTGGTCTTGTTCTCATTAACTCACTGTTTGCTGAGTGTTTTTTTTATTTATTTATTTTTATTCTGTTCATATTAAATCGTGGTGAACGGCTTGCCAGGAAGTGTAAGATTCTAATGTTTAACCTACAGTAATTCTGTCCCTGCTGGCTCTTCATACGCTGTATGCCGAATGACCCTTTTTGTGTTCCACCTCCCATATTTGGTCACAACTTCCTGTTCTCGTTAGCAGAAGATGAGTAGAAGGTAGGTTATGCCAAACATAAAATCTGCAGCACTAAAGGGAAAAAAAAAAAAGCATTAAAGAAAGGATTAGGACGTCTGGCCGGTCGTCCTCTGCAAAGTGTCCTCAAATGAGCTTTACCATAAAGCCGGATGAGATTATGCCTTACAGCCCAATGGAGAGACACTGAAAGGAAATTTACCCTGAGTTAAAACTGATCTCTCTGTAACTCTCGTTATTGAGGATCACTGTTTCTTGATAACAGTGTGACAAACCCGACGGATCACACTCCCAGGAAAGAAATGAATTACGATTTATGTCGCTGTTTTAATTACCAAGGAGCTATTACTGTCTGTCACTTTCCACTCACACATTTTCTCACCTCTCTCTCTCTCTTTCTCTCTCACACACACACACACACACACACACACAGAGTTTAGCTACAGCAGCTCTGTCTCCTCTCCACCAGTAGGGGGCAGTAAGCTCTTAAACTACTAATCCTTACATCATGATCAATGACCAGCTGTTTGTCTTTGGCTCAGTCTCAGAAATTCATTACAACGATAAAATCTGATCTAGAGATTGAAAAGCGATTCTCTACTGGAGTTGATCATTTTCCTATAACAGCGCATCCCGAAGTGTTTTATTCCTCTTATACCACAGCCCTTTGCCAAGCAGTTGGCAAAATGAAATGAACTTTTTATCCATTTATAGTTAAATTTAGTTAGTTAGTTTGTTTCTTATCACTTATGTTACAGCAGCTGGGAGTCATTCCCTCACCAACCCAATCTCTCACTCTACGTTTGCACTAGCAAGTGTCAAGTCTTGTAGCGTGTCTCTCGTGGGAGTGTAGCGACCGTTACTGTGTCGCTTGTGGGCGTGTCCTGTCTAACTTTTTTTTTTTTTTTACTTCCAATAACAAACAGTAGGAGCTGTTTATATAGTTTCTAAAGCTAACTAGTTAAAAACAAATTAAATCAGTGTGAAAATTGGTTGATTGTGTTACATGTCACATGCTAGGATTCTTACAAGATTCACTGGCAGATTAGATTAGCAAAGCAAGCTATCTGTACTAGCATACACTCATCAGAGCTACCAACAGTCTCAGCTACTTCCTTCCAAGCATTATTTTTCTTCATAATATAAACAGGAACTAATTGCACGTAGGAACTTTTTGGGAGTGGGGAACTGAAGAGTCACACAAGTTGGACCACACGAGCCACAGGATTGGTCCAAGAAATCATTTAAGCCAATCGTTTGGATTTGTCTGTTTACCACATCAGTACATACAAAGTACATAAGAGAACAAATGGAGCTTGTGCAGCTTGTGAATTGGGAATTTTACCAAGAAACGGCAGTGTGGCCTTTACACTTCACACTGAGTCAGTTTCATGCTTGTTTAATGTTAAACTGCTGCTACAGTAAGATGTGTTACAGTAATACTTGCAGTATGATTTAGCCTGGGCCTGATCAGCTCCTTTTCTCCTCTATAAAGCAGTGAGTTGAGCAAGCAATGCTCCACCACGGTTCTGAAAAGTCCGAAAAGGTCGTTTGAAACAGCCGTTCTTGGCTGTAACCGAAATTACTGTGCACGTAAATCTATGAAATTGTAGCAGGCTGAATTGTGCAGCATGGAAAAGCAGTTTTGAGGGCGCTGAGAGCGGTGAGAATCGATTCATTCAGGAACTGTGAGAGAGCGTGCAGAGAAGAAAAGACATGATTGATTGTGGAGCATCAGCACCGTTCAGACTCAGACCTGCTTGTCATCTGGCAAGAAAGAGGTGTGATAACCAATTACACTCTCTCCCACTGTCTGGGGAGTAGCAGCTAATCTTTACTTGGGGACACAAGAAAAATGTGTGTGTGTGTGTGAGAGAGAGAGAGACAGAGGACTGAAGTTTGTTGTGATGACTTATTTTTAGATGGTTTAAATAGTTTTTAAAAAGTGCTGTTCTTTAACAAAGAAAAAAAAACATGCAATTATTGATACAGTGAAGTTTCCTTTAAGGAGATAATTTAATTTAACGTTTACGGAAGGAGTCTCCAGTGTCAGCGCTTTGTGCTTTCTCAGTAACACGCTTTTTTTTTTTTGTCTTATCAACTTCGAGAGAGAGAAAAAAGAGGTGAAGGAAGGACTGTTTACAGCTGCTATAACATAAGTGATAACAGGAACGAACTTTTTTGTGGACGTTCCACAGCATTAAATGTAAGCAGATAAAAATTACGACGTGTCATCTTTTAATGAGTGAAACTTGTAATAATAATAAAATTAATATCTATTTTATAATCAAATAACTTGTATATTATGCAAAACAGACTTCAATCTCCATTTATTTTGATGTATCTGAGTGTAATTAGTGGCAGATTAATCAGCCGGTTCAGCGCCCGAGTCGGCTCCCTGACAGCTAATCCACCGGAGTCCATCTGGGGTCGATTATCCATCAACACACCTGAGGCGATGCCTGCTAATTAACCGAGGCTGTAAACAGCAGCTCAGTGGTCAGAGCTCGAACCCACACTGGATCGTTGTTGAATGATGAATACAGCCTCACACAGAACTCCAGCATTCAGCCAAGCAGGACTGAACTGACGTCAAAAAAAACTGGGTGTTTGTGATCGAGTATTCTTGTTTGCTCTTGTGTTCTACTTTCTGTGTTCTGGACTGAAGTACGGAAGTAGATTTCTGCCATGCAAAAGAACAATATTGTGTTGTTATGAGAAATCCATTTCGTTTTTATTAGAAAGCACTGCTTTATTATGAGAAAGGTGTATCTCATTATTATCAGAAAACATCTGCAATTCTGAGAAAACAT
Source organism: Pangasius djambal (assembly GCA_022985145.1). NCBI lineage: Eukaryota > Metazoa > Chordata > Actinopteri > Siluriformes > Pangasiidae > Pangasius > Pangasius djambal. The sequence goes on along the minus strand of CM040989.1, from coordinate 22,528,233 downwards.
CTTGTTATTATGAGATAAGTATCTTGTTACTATTGGAAAACATCTTATTATTTAAAAAACATCTCGTCATTATGAGAGAATCATCTCGTTATTATGAGGAAGGCATTTTGTTATTATTATAAAACAACTCGTTATTATGAGAAAAGAATATTGTTATTATGGGAAAACATCACATTATTACCAGGAAAGTATCTCGTTATTATTAGAAAACATCTTCAAACATTTTTTTGTTGTTATTAGAAAATGACTCCTTATTATGAAAACAGCATCTTGTTATGAGAAAAGCATCTCATTATTATTAGAAAAGCATCTCATTATTTTATTAGAAATATCTCATTATTAGAAAAGCATCTCGTTATTACCAGAAACGCTTCCTACTGTTATGGATAGAGATTTGTTTTTTCTTGCACGGCAGAAATGCACTTCCGTACATGCATGTGTGTGGCTATATAATGTAGTTTACGATGCATAACTCTCAGACTGATACAGCAGATTCTACATATAACATTCATAATAACGAGATGCTTTCTCAAAATTATGAGATATTTCATCTGGTAATATTGTGATATTTTCTGATACGTTTTTCTCGTGAAGCTGAGGTGTTTTTTTTTTTTTGTAGTGATGAGAGTGAGTGATGTAGTGAAGGGTAGGGTTTCCTTTTTTTCAGCGTAGGAGCAATGTGCTTTCGTACTGAAGAACACAAGTAGCACGAGTGGTTAAAATATCCAGATGTGTTCTTGATTTCACTCCATTACGCCAAGGAGAATGAGCTGAAAGGCCCATAATTCACTGCAACACCACAGTGACGGCGTTATGAGGGGATTCGACCCTAAGGCCTTAATTTACAGCGTGATAATTTCACAAGCTGATAAATTTCGCATGCAGTTATTTGCCATGTTGCAGGTGATTTACAAGGAAGAATTATGTTATAGGCATCAAGTGCAAAGTAGAGGTATAAAGCAAAACGTAAATAAGATTTTTTTTTTTGCATGTGTCATGGTGAGCTTGAACTGTATGAAAAGCAGTGAGATGGTTTGAAATAAATGAATAACAGAGTGTAGACATGAGTGCGCACTTTTTTAATAACACTTTGTTATATATGAGGGAGCCATAGCTAAAACGCTCGAGGGAACGAATCCCACAAAAAATGCAGCAGAGTGAATCAGATGCTGGAGTCTCAGAGGGAGACATGCACCACTAATGCACCAAAACCCATTAGAGTTTTACATCTAATCCTGCGGGCCAAAAATCAGCTCCTCATCCGTCCTGGAAAGTGACAGCTCGTGTGTATGTGTGTAAGTATGCGTCGCTGAGTGTGTGTGTGTATGTGTGTGTGAGTATGTTTGTCCTCCCCGAGGATGCAGAGTTTTTGAAGGATGGCTGCCATCACACTAAAGCTCATTGGCTCTGTTTGCATTAATGGGAGTGAGAGAGTAATGAAGTCTCAGCTTGAGCTCAGGAATACCGTCGAAACCAAAGAAAATCACATCATCAGGAGGTTAGGGAGATACTGAAAGGGGAAAAGAGAGAGAGAGAAAGTGGGAAAATGAGACAATATGTATGAAACAGAAAATTCACCATTGAGCTCATTATGTACTCATTATCTGATGTCAGTTTTTGCTAGTTTTGCATTTGGGCTAAAAGGCCATTGTAGCTAATACATTTGAAAAGCCTTATAGCCACCGGTTTAGCATCATACTACATAACTAAATAATCACACACTCTCACAGTAATGTTAATTTTACATAAACATTTGTATAAAATAGCAGAATAAGTCCATATTACAAATCAACAAGGCTGGCTAGGCTGTATAAAAGGGGCATCATGAGCTAAACCCTCCCTTTCTTTCCAGATACACAAAAAGAAGGTTAGATGTTTTGCCATCCTCATCATCTTATATGATTTTAACAAATGGCACAAGGGAGTGCATTAGACAGAACCATTTCCCACAGGACTGAATTTAACTCCTGGGCTGGATGTTGCTGATTAGTCAAGTGAAAGCTCACTGAATGACTCAGGCCTTTAGCCACCAAAAGCCTGCTAACATGCAATAACTACAATAACGTCAATAACAGAGGTAGTGTGGCCGGAAAGTGGAGAGTCAAACACATCAAATTAATGTATTTTATATAAATATACAGTGGAATTCTTGTTTTTGTGTATATAAAATTGGAACTCTTAACATGCTACCACTACCATGCTTCACTGTGGGGACAGTGTTTTTAGGGTGATGAGTTGGGTGTTGGGTTTCCGTCAAATGAAGCGCTTTGTGCCAAGGCGAAAGAGTTCAAATGTGGTCTAATCAGACCAGAGAATTTTGGCCTCTTGGTTATTTTTCTGGCTAATCCCCTCTTTACCTGGTCACTTACATTTGATGGACAAAGGGGTCACGATTAAGCCATATTCTTTCTAAATTTTAATAATGGATTTAATGTTGCTCTGTGGGATGTTCAAAGTTTGGGATATTTTTTTAAAATCACTAAATCCTGATTAATACTCTGTCTATAATAACTTTGTCCTGGACTTGTTTTGACAGCTCCTTGCTCTTCATGATGCTGTTTGTTTAGGTATGTTCTCTAGCAAACTCTGGAAATTTCCAGGAACAGATGTATTTATAGTGAGCTCATATGGCACTTTATTTGCACACAGGTTGAAGCCATTCAAATAATTCTGTGACTTCTGATGTTGCACCAGACCTAAGATAGAGGGTTTACACCAATAGGGGCGAATACTTATACTTCCTTGAATACTTACTTGAATGTTGCCGATTGGGCAAATATATCCTAAATCATAGCTGGTGTGGCTTATATTTTATATAAATATACAGTGGAACTCATATTTATGTATATAAAAACGCAACCCTCAGCGCGACGCTACCACCACCATGCCTCACTGCAGGGATGTGGTTTTCAGGGTGTTTGCAAACTATATTTATTTCCACCAACTTTATGGCACATAATCCCAGTTACATCCATTTCTGTTCCAAAATATGGACAGGTTCAAGGGGGGGAATATTTATGCAATCCACTTGTGGCGTCTGGTGTCTTAAAATGTAAAAATGCGCAATGATAAACTTCAACTTTTCAGTTTCTTCTGTGTCTAACATTCATAAAAAAAATAGGAACTCACCCAGGAACTTTGTTCTTATCCAGGATCATTTCAGAACTCGTTAGTTCCTCAGAAGGGTCCGGAACCTCAGTGGAGAAAGGAGGTGTTTTATTCTGAGTCCACAGAGTTACACAAAATCCCAATCTAAACACACATTGCTTCCTGTCCATGTTCCTAATGTGGGAGGTGATGATGTCCACAGGAAGTCATTTATGTATTGTTTATTCCTGTCTTAGCCAAAGTGGCAGCTCCTGGACCACATGTCACATTGAGACACTTATTTACATATACACATGCAAACACAAGTCATACACATACATGCAGGGTTAAAAAAAAAAAAAAAAAAAAAAACACACCCTGCTATTCTTGTATTCTGATGCAAGGCAACAGAGGATGTGTGGCATATGACGAAGTGCGAGATACAAAAACAGAGAGAAAACAACAGCGAGGGCGAGACAGAAAAAAAAAATTGAGTGTTTTGGGTCAGCTGAAGTCAAATAAGAAGTATTAATTTGAAACGGATTCGTATAAAATTTATAATATTTCTACAAAAGGTAGCGCAGGTGAGCTGTGGTAATCAAGAGGTATACAGTCTTACAGAAAATCGGTTGTCCCTCTGAGGAAACCCTCACGTAGAAACGTGGAACCCAACAACAAAGTGTTTCTTTATCAGAAATGGTACCAGGTACCATGAGAGTTTTGGCAGATTTGAAATTCCTGACAGGTTCTAGGTATTAATAAGAAAATATTGACCAATAATTTGGAGTTTGTGCTGCACACTCACTCAGTTAATACATTCACGCTTAGAAAAGGGGAATATTCAAGGGTTCTTTAAGGGTTCGTTGGATAATGAAGGGTTCTTAGCTGCCAAAAAATGGTTCTACTAAGGAAACGCTTTCTGAAAGGGACTTCTCACAGTTAGAAGATTTACAGTTCGAAGCATTTTCCCTCTTCTAACACACAGAATTCGGCTCATAAAGGCTTTGCGAGTTAGCGGTTCCTTGTTCAGGTTAGAAAAAAGTACAGTGAAATGGTACGTAAGTAAAAGGACGGATACTGTTTCAAATTCTTTCTCAATTCAAAGAAGAAATATGGAGCCAAACTACTAAATCGAAGAAGTATCAATATTTAAACATAATCAAGTCTTCATGGGATAAAATATCTATCTATCTATCTATCTATCTATCTATCTATCTATCTATCTATCTATCTATCTGTCTGTCTGTGTGTCTGTCTATTTATTTATCAAGCATTATGCTAGCTCAGGCAACCCTAAACTTTAGATTGCTGTTTGGCTAATGTTTAATAAGTATTTAATATTCAATGCATAGGAACATATTTTGAAAATGAGCAGTGAAAATTGAGAGGTCTGTAGGTGAATAATGATGATGGGATGTGACCAGCGATGTAGCGCCACCCAGTGGTGAAGGGTCACTAGGTCAAAGTTTACAGCTGTGTCCCAAACGCTACATACAGTTTTCCCTAGAACAGCAGGCATTTTAAGGAGCAAAGCTAAAATACCGACATCTACACATCTACACACATTTAATACTGTATACTGTACACACACACACGCACACACACACACACACACACACATGCACAGTCTACTCTAATTCCTCTCAGTCTCAAAGGAGTATACTGCAGTTCCACAAACATTCACATTTTCTCTCTCTCTCTCTCTCTCTCTCTTTCTCTCTCTCTTACACACACACATACACACCATATTCATGCACATAATATATATATATATATATATATATATATATATATATATATACATACGTACATACCTACATGCATGCATACACAATACATATTATACATACATCGTGTATAATGTCACACACACACACCTGCATGTATGCACACACACACACACACACACCATATTCATGCACACAATATATACATACATACATACATACATGCACAATACATATATACATACATAATGTATAATGTTAATTCATCACACACAGATGCTATATTCATGCACACAAAACATATATACATACATAGTGTATAATGTTAATTCATCTCACACACACACACACACACACACACACACAGTGCTGCTGTGTGAATAAGCATGTAAATGTTTTGACATTTCTATCACTCATCAAATGCCTTTTTGCTGAGAGACATTTCAGAAGATGAACACTCGGAAAGCACCGGAGGTCAGAGCTTACATGCTGTGTGTGTCCTCTCCTGCTGCACTGAGCTTTAACATCCTCTCGATCAGGCCAGTGCTCTGTGCTAGCAGGGTGTGTGTTTGCAGAGTGTGTAGTCAGCAGTGGTGTTTAAATGAAATAACCTACATAAAGGTTAAAAAGATAAGTGGAAATATTGTAGCATAAACTCATTTTAAATGAACACTTTAAAAAAAAGCTAAAACTAGAAGGAAGAAAAGGAATCACGTGAATTGTGTGTAAAAGAATCATGTGTGATAATAAATGAATCGTGTAATAAAATGCATGCTGAAATAAATGAATCGTGTAAAAAAAAAAAAAGAATCAAATGTGGAAATGAATGAATCATATATATATATAAAAGTATGTGAAAAATAAACTGTGTGCAAAAGAATCACATTGAAAAAAAATTAATCCTTTGTAAAAAAAAAAAAAAAAAAGAATCAGATGAAAATCATGTGTAAAAAAGAATCACATGTGGAAATAAATAAATTATGTGGGGGAAAAAAACATGTAAAACATTTCCCCCCTGAATCATGTAGAATTCATGTGACTTTTCTGAGTCAGTAGCTCTGATCCGGAGTATCCGATTGGTCAGAATGATCACATGATCAAAGGAGAAAATAATGCAACCTTCTGAATATCACAGAATCTCGTAAGATAACTGGACCGAGCCACCAGCAGGCTACACTGCTGCACTTCCTCTCTCTCTCTCTCTCTCTCTCTCTCTCTCTCTCTCTCTCTCTCTCTCTCTCTCTCTCTCTTCTCCTCCCACTCTCTATCCTCCCATCTTCTCTTTCATCATGTCCTGCTCACTGATCCACACTCCACACCTGCCTCAAGGCTTATGAAAGAGCATCTTTTCACATTTAGACATGTCTTTATGTCTCTTCCTCTCTCCATTCCTTTGTTTCACTCTTTTCTCTACCTGCACCTCTTTCTCTATTCTTCATTAATGAATAATGTCTCATAATCGTTCCGCCATCGTGATCTTTTCTTCTCCTCTCCCCTCCCTAAATGTAACCCTTTGTTTTCTCTTTTTTCTCCATCCTTTCTCTGCACTTACAGTATTTGTCTAGTTGTCTCTATGGGGCTGTTATAGGCTTTCTCTCTCTCTCTCTCTCACACACACACACACACACACAAACACAGTATGTCCCTGTTGGATACATTGGGACAGACAGAAGGACACGAAAAGCTTCTGCAAAGCATATTCACTTTTCGTACAGATGCACACATCTGTTTTCTCTCTAGACGTGTTTGTTTATATTCCCTTACAGAAAAGTTGCATAAACCTCTCACGTGAATAATCACATGACTCACATGTGAAATTTACACACGTGGATGTGATGTTTCACACATTTTCACATGTAGTGCACGCGTGTGTATTTTTTCCGCGTGTGATTCCTTTTCCACGAGAATTTTTTTTGTTACTCAAAATTAATTTGCTGTTACAAATGATTTGTTTATTTTACACCATTCATTTTTCACACTTCTTTTTTGCACGATTCATACGTTTCATATGCGATTCTTTTTTTTTTTTTTTTTTTTTTTTTTTTTTTTTTTTTTTTTTTTTTGCACATGATGCATTTCTTTTCACGTGTGTCTTTTTGTGTGCACAAGATTCATTTTTCACCTATATCTTTTTTTTTTTCCTTTTTTTTTTTTACAGATGGTTTATTTATTTTCACATCTGATTCTTTTTTTCACATCCGATTCTCACTATATGATCACATTTGAAAAGTATGTGATATTTCCATATGGGTGGATGAAACCGTGAGCTGCATCTATGCGCACACACACACACGCACACACACACACACACTCTGTAGTGACATGATGGCAGCTGGATGCTGATGAAATGGCCTGACATGCAAATGAATCTAATAAAGTCTGGAGTGAGGCATTTTCACATTTCACTCTGCATTTGAAAAGCTCATCCCCATCTGCAGTGCTGCAACTTTCTGACAGCTTCATTAAGTATGAATATATTTACGTTATGGGATGCAATTTCTATACAGCTTCTATACATTTCTTTCCATTTCCCTGGCAATTCTAAACTAATGAGTCATGTAGAATACGCTTGAGACGCTGAAAGTGAATGCAGATGGTTTAATAAGTCATGTGCTTGTGTGTAGTGAAGCACCACCTGACTTTTAATGTTTGTTTTTATCCACATTAATCAAAGCTCCAGCCAAAGCCTATCTGTATTTGCATATAACATACTGCAGTAATGTAGTCAGTGATGAATGCAGGGAACAGATAAGCGGGCTGAAGAAGGACGGAGAGTCAGAAACGCTCACTGACAACACAGCAGTGAACCTGGAAACTAAGACTGATGAGTATTTCATTCTCCATTATTTACAAGAAAAAAAACAAAGCAAATAGAAAGTTTTTTATGAATATGAAGTGTGGGAAGAATTATTTTTTTCTTCAGTTCTGTTCGTTCTGAATTTGTTTAATGGATTTTCTGTAGGTTCATTTTCTATAACAGCAGCTCTGACTGTAGTTCAAGGCAAATCACAAGTTTATAATAAGGTTTTTATTTCTAATATGTTATCGTTTCCATAGTTACAGCTTACACAGAGATGTGACTAATGACTAATAATAGGCTGATTAAAAAAAAGTTTTCTCTGAGGCCATATTTATTTGAACATTCATGGAAGGAGTCGCCAGTGTCAGTGCTTTGTAATAATCAGTAGGTTTTCCACCACAGGAAAGTCTTCAGGATGTAGGACGTTGCAGGTCTCGGTAACGTGATAAGCTGTTTTTTTTAGCTTCAAGAGAGAAACAAAGAGGCTGGTGAGGGAACAACTGTTTATAGCTGCTGTAACGTAAGTGAGAACAAGAACTAACTTGTTTCACGAATGTTCCACAACATTTAAGGTAACTATAAACAGATTAAAAAGTGCAATGTGTCATTCGTTAATAAAAGAAAAACTGTAACTGTTGTCAAATCGCTGTGGGATAAAAGAAATAAAACACAAGAACTGCTGTTATTGGAAAATAAATAAACATCAGGATGGTAACAGTAGCTCTGCTTCATCACACCACTCTACCGTTGATTACTTTCCTTTAACAGCACGCTTCCAAGTTCTTACACGTACCCTTCGTTTGCCTTTGTAACTCACTCCGATGTTTTTTTTTACCCTTCTGAGCAGCTTTCACTTGTAATATTTGCACATTCTATCTGTTGTAACTCTGCCAGATGTCTGCCAGATGTCATACACTGACTTTGTCAAATCAGGCCTGGATGGTCAGAGCGGAATGTCTCTTTAGGAAATTTCATCGATGGTTTGGATTATTGTTTCAAAATCTTTTTTTGTAGATACATTGACAAATGGATGGATGTAAAACAAGGAATATATTTCTTATTTTATTTCTTATTTCTTTATTTATACTTATATTTTATTTATGTAAATGTATGTTCCTTTTAAAAACATGGGAGATGCAAACTTTTGCACTCAGCTATAGTTTGGACCTGTCTCTGGATGATGAATAAGTGACGGTGAATAAAGACACTTTGTACACTGTGATCATCAAATGATTAAACACACACACACACACACACACACACACACACACACACACACAGAGCAAAAGACTGAAAAGAGACTGAAATATCGCTGAATTAAATCACTCTAATTGTCTGGTCCATAGTGAGCGATTGGCTGTAGTAGTATTTCCAGTCTCTCCTGTTGCATCTGCTGTCGTCATCTTTGTCCGACAGTCTCGTATAAGCGCATTGTTGGCAGTGGAAAAGTAAATAGACGCCGGATTTACTCTCGTCTCAGGATCCGTTGGCAGCTGGCTGCCGTCCCACGCTCTACCTAGCGTACAGTATTTATTTATTGCACAGGAGAAATGAAATCTGATCACAATGCATACACACAACAACAACAACAACAACAACAACAGCGAGAGTGCATTTAAATCCATACAAATATAAAGTGTAGTCATGAGGGTGAGATTATCATTTTTATCCAGTTATTGATACACAGATAGGTTAATGTTTGTAGGTAGAAGAAAGCAGTACAAAGAAAAAAAATGTGTGTAGACAATTTTTTTTCTTTTAGGTACGTACACCTCAGGTTGGTGTCAGAACAGACAGGTTGTTGTCTCCGGTGTGTGAAAGATCTTCACATTCCTTCTCTTTGCTTCTCTAACAGATGTGTGTAGGTTCCTCATCACCTGCATATGCAACAACATTGTAGTTTTGCTGTAAGGACAAAATAGTTCACTAGGTCAGAATGGATTATATTTGACATATTTTCTCATCAGATCTGCTAACAAGACATTTAAAAGAACATGTTAATGTTTTCATAGTGTCAGCATTTAACCGATATATATATATATATTCCTGATCTGAGCAAATTGATGTGATATAAGAAGAATAAATCTTTTCAGAATATGCTGTTAAGGGAAATGAATCAACTTTGGTTGGTAACAGTAACTCACCACCGCCCTGCCGTTGATTATTTGCATATAACAGCATGACGCAGAGTCTTTTAGTCCCTACTTCCGTCAAATTCCGTTCAATTCTTCACCCTGCTCATGATGTTGTGTCTTGATGTATGATGTAAAACATATAAAGGTGGTGTGATTGGATCAGAATCCCAATTTAAATACAACCAAAGAGATGATGCTTCAGCTTCCGTTCATGATTTATGTGAAGAATTCATGCAAACACAGTATGTTCTCTCTGTCACACACACAAAACCGCATTGAGAGGATGGGTGTCAGTGAGGCAAGAAATGGCTCATTCCACTAATATTGAACATATGGAGCCAATAGTGCATAACACATTATGAGAGTCACATAGCTAGAAGCTGAAGAAAGCAGCAGCCATATGGAATCTCTGCATGGTGCAAAAACTATTGCACGCATCTCATTGTGACGGGGAAAAAAACCCCAACCCCTGGTTTACACTTACAGTTCTGCACATGAGCCAAATTTGAGCCATTGAGTCATGAGGTTAAGTTTAATAGACACACACACACACATACACACACACACACACACACACACACACACACACACACACACACACAGCAGGAAAAGAGACAGTTATACAAATTGATTTTAATTAAATTAAGCAAGATCGATTAGAGTAACAGTTTGACATGCTAGAATCAACGTGTTCACGTTGTGACACTTCATTTCCTGTATAATGTAAATGATAACGTATAAATTATAAACAGCTATCAAGATGGATTCAGTTTTCTGCAGTGGTGGCGTGACAGATATTTCTCTTTCAGATCTGTGTGAAAACGACAAACCCCTAAAAGCCAATACAATGATAGCCATGTTGATTAAACTGGCATGAGTGTTCACCAATTAATTTAATGATTAGGCGTTTTTATTTTAGCTGTTGATGGACGCAATCATTCATGTTTGTGAAAACGTGTGAAGTTTTCACAAAATTAGCCTTAGCAATCAAACGCCATCATTCTATCCACCGATCCACCACCTACCCACTCGCACACAATCCATCCATCCACCCATCCATCCACCCATCCATCCATCTGTTCTTCAACCCATCCATCCAAAGATCTATCCAGCATTCCATCCACTGATCCATCCATCTATCCATTCATCCATCCATCCATTCATCTGTTCTTCCAACCATCCATCTAAAGATCTATCCAGCATTCCATCCACTGATCCATCCATCTATCATTCATCCATCCATCCATCCATCCATCCATCCATCCATCCATCCATCAATCCATTCATCTGTTCTTTCAACCATCCATCCAAAACTCTGTATTGTTTGCATTGACACTAACATGGTAGTGTATGTGTGTGTTTTGGGGGGTGTTTCTGCAAAAAGTGTATCAGGTGCAGCAGTGTATAGACTAAAGTTCATGTGTTCCATGCAAAGTGTGTGTTTATCACTGTCTGGATTTCATCAGTGTCAGTTTCTAACCATAGCAAAGCTGTAGGCTGGATATGGATGGCTTTCAACCCAGAACTGATAATGAGGTGTTTAGAAATCCCTGCAATACCTGATGCACTGCACACTACCATGTCAGAATAATCCTCCAGCAAAATAATAATGACCTAAAAGGTCAGCAGTGGTCCTATGGTGGCCCCTTTTCAATGATGGAGGTTGAAAATGTGCGCAGATGGACTACATCAACAGTAATTTTACACCTACAATGTGGCTGATATGGAAGGTGAGGCTGATTGGCTAGTAAGTGTGTTTGGGTTTACATGTATGCTTTTCCTATATCAAGGCATTAAGAGAGCATTCTGCATTTACACACATTAGACACGTTAGACACCTTGGTATTGATTATGCAAGCTTAATTAAACACAGAGTGATTGCTGTATTGTGCGGAGAGTGTGTTGTGCCCAGGTTAGAGTAATCTGAGCAAAATGATGAATATTTTGAGTACATTCATACAAACTCAGTGCTTTTCACAGACCTGGTGTTCACCGAGCAGCTGACGGAGGTGTGGAAATGTTTTCGCAAGCTTTTCTAATTGTATATGATGTGCTTGATAGCACATTTGAAACAGAGCCCAGAGAGGTGTTGAGACTATAATGACAAAAAATAGAATACCAAAATGGATGTGTGCGTGTGTATGTACTGTACATATATATATATATATATATATATATATATATATAGAGAGAGAGAGAGAGAGAGTGTGTGTGGGTGTGCTTTCTGGACCCTCAATACATGCATCACTGATAGGTGGATGACTGAAAGACAGAAGAGTGAGACAGGGAGAGGGAATGCCTTGAAGGCGAAAGACAAAGTCTGCTCTCGCAGTATGTGTGATGTGTTATTTCCAAACTGCCAGGAATTAAACTCACGACGACAGCTGCATACACAGTGCCCACAGTAACCTATAGCCATGACGTTTTCTAAATAGCCTCAATTTAATGCCTGGACTTGATGCAAACAGACATCTGGTATTTATTTCACGTAACTGTCTATGTGTGATTCAAGAATACAGCACACTCCCATTGGCACCATTGGAGTGTATTGCTTCCAATCAGGCCTTTTTTCTGGCCAGATGAGCCATCTAGAACAAATTAGGCCATGGAAGGAGCAAGATCTACAGACCTTTACAGACTTCAGCGCACTAACATCCAGTAAACAAACCAATCTTGGCCAACACTGCGATATAAGAGCAGGAGTTTGGAGACTTCAGGGCAGAAACAAGAAATTATACAGCTCAATATGTAAGATAGTATCAAGAGTTTTAGATCTCTGGAAGGGATCAAGAACTTGTAGACCTCAGGGCAGAAATGTAATTATGGGTAATATAAGTGGTTAGAAACGAGTGCAGGAACTTGTAGACCTTAAGACAGGAACCCTGATCTTGTAGACCTCAGGATGCGTGTAGTATATATCCCAGGACAAAAGTAGTAGCTTATAGACCTCAGGACAGGAGCAGGAACCTGAAGACCTCAGAACAGCAAGAGCTTGTAGACTGGAGCAGCAGCTTGAAGACCTCATAACAGCACCAGGAGCATGTAGATCTCAGTACAGAAGCAGGTGTTTGCAGACCTTAAGAAAGGAATAGGGACTTGTAGACCTCAGCATAGGACTAGCCCAGGATGAAAGCAGCAGCTAGTAGATATCAGAACAGGAGTTGAAACTTGTAGAACTCAGGACAGGAGATGGAACTAGTAGACCTCAGATTGGGAGCAGAAGCATGTGGACGCCAGGACAGGAGCAGGAATGTGCAGATCTCAGGACTTGAGTAGAAGGCTGAAGACCTCAAAACTGCACCAGACAGGAAGGCGGGAAAATAACCCAAAGATCAGTACAAGAGCACAATACTGCTGACCTCAGCATCAAAGCAGAAACTTGTAGACCTCCATACAGAGACAGTAGTAGACATCGGCATGGAAGCAGGAGCCTGTGAATCTCAGGATGGAAGCAGTAGTTTGTAGATGTCAGGAAAGGAGCTAGTTGGACTCATGACAGGAGCATTAACTTCAGACAGTAGCTCGTACCTGTAGACCAACCTCCTGATTTGTAATTCTAAGCCTTAATGATCCAAAGCCTGTTTTACAAACATTTCTGAATCACATGCTTTTTTAATTTCCTCAGTCATATTTCTGTAAAACGGACATTCAGATTTGACACAGATTTGAGTCTGTGTTAACCTGCAGAAGACTACTGTGCTACAAAAGAATGATTCACTCGCAATGAACACCATCCGGAAGTCAATTTCATCCTCGGGCAAGTGCTGTCAACAACAATTCTTTCAGTTGACAGCATGCACACACACACACACGCACGCACACACACAAAACTGAGGTCATCTAACTATGCTGTCATAGGGCATCCCATTCAAGAGCAGTCAAAGAGATTTATTCATCTGTATTATGTGCAGACCAGCAGCAGATGTGGTTTTATGTGTGTGCATTTATTTTTAGTCAGGCGCAGAGGAAGGCTTCTATTCAGCTATGACATCACAACAGTGGATAAAGTTCAGCTGCATCCTGTCACTCAATCGACTGAAACCCATAAACATGTTAGGGTTTCTCAGTCTCTAGTCATTGATCCTTAACTCAGGAAAACCCAGGGGAAACACACACACACACACACACACACAGAGAGAGAGAGAGAGAGAGAGAGAGAGAGAGAGAGAGACATATATATCATTTGTCATACTTTTTAAAGGACTCATTTGGCCGAAAAATGAAATATATACAAATTTTCCCCCCTTACTCCAAAGTTTGCTTTTCCAGTTTGTCACTGGGGTGCCAAAAGTAATGTTGTTAACAAGCAAGAGAATTTTCTACCTATCAATTTAGCATTGTCTAAAAAACAAATCACACAATGTGACATTTCAAACCACAGAAACTTTTAGTATCTCAAACACATTAGCTTAGGTGTGTTTTTTTTTTTTTAAATGAAACTATTGAAACAGGTAAAAAAAAAAGGGGGGGGGTTTACAGGAAATTTCTGCATTTCTGCATGATTCATTTAAGAATTAAGAAAGAAAAGCAATCACAGCACTGAAAAAAACATCAAGAAATGAAACATGAAACAGTACTGCTTTTCAATAGTGACATGCAGAAAACAATCCGCACTGAAAAGCAAAACGTTCATTACAATGCTCTTCAGTGAAAAACAACCAGCAGTGTTTGGTTTTTTTTGAGAATTAAACATTGACCTCATGTCATAAGTAAATGTAATTCCCAGTTGCGTTGAATTTCACTTTCAGCAGCTTGTTGCAGTCGTCCTACACTGAAATGCAATCACTGTCCAATCACAGATAAGTCATACTCTGGGGCATGGTTGTAAATGGAGAAAAGTTTTCCAGGAGGTGGTGTGTTACCAAAACATTATAAAGTGTTAACTTGACTAAAAATACTTACAGCTCACATCATAGCTTAGGAGTTATATTATCAAGTTTTGTAGACTTACCTTCAGCTACATTTATTGATGAAATTTGCGTGGTGAGATTCCTGACATTGTTTGTTTGTTTGTCACAAATGATAAGCAACACCGTTTGTGTATTACATTTCATGCCATTTTTACAGCTGTGATCTTCTCTCTATATACATGCCATATCCTAAAGTCCACAATCTGGATGTCATTATGTTCCATCAAGGACTCAGACTCTAATCAGCCCTTCCTTATGCTTTGAACTCCAACCAGTCCTTCAACAGGAAGTTAATATTTAAGATTTGTTTTGTAATAAGTGGTGAATTTCTCTTCACATTCTGACTCTGAATATCAGTTTTTATGCTCATTTTTATGCTAACATTTTTTTTTAACTGCTGCTGTAATCATAAAGACTGTCCCGTTGCTCATCTGCTCAAACTGAACATCCTTTCAACACATTTAGTACTGTTTGTCTTTCCTCTTTGACACCCGTATGCTGTAATGATGTAAATATAATCACACTATTCAGCGTCACCCAGAAGAAGGCGGTCCCATTTTGAGTCTGGTTCCTCTCAATGTTTCTTCCTCATGTCATGTCAGAGAGTTTTTCCTCTCCACCTCTGTCACCTCTGGTTTGTTCATTAGGGATCAAAATCTATATTTACATAGCTACACCTGGATTTCTGTAAAACGTGTTAAAAGCATTATGCAAATAAAATCAAATTGAATTATCTTTATATAAACACGTACGGAGCACCTGAAAGAGATCGGGTTGCTAAAAAAAACCCCTGAAACAAACAAAACCACATCCACTTTCTGACTTATCTGTGTGTGTGTGTGTGTAGGTGAGCATATTTTAATTTAAAAAAAAAGCCCCCAAGTGATTCAGCCCTGTTAGTCAGTATTTCACACACTGTGCGTCTCACACAAAGCTTGGTTTTTATTCCAGACAATAAATGCCACTTCCAGTTCTTGCATGCAAACTTTTGCGACCTTCCCTCGTTATCTTCAAATACCAGCGCGTTCAGCAGGACAAAAATAAATGTTGCAAACTCAGACAATTAAATAACAAAAGCAAGAGCAGCCACCCACTTCAGTCCCGCCCGCGGCCTTCTTATTAAACCCCGCTGTAATTAAAGGCCAGTGTGAGAGCACAGTGATGGACAGTCGCTCAATACACCACGCATTCAAACACACACACTAACACATCATATTAGGAATTTGTCTCGGCTGTAGTACTGGTACCACTTGCTGGAAAATTTCCCAGATTTATAATATGCAGTATTATATATTAATCTGGAATATTTCTTCACAGAAAAACTGTAGGTTAAGGACTCTCAGAATATCCCAGAGCTTTTTTTTTTTTTTTTTTTTTTGAAAAGGCTGTTATATGAACTGTAATAATATTTATGTAATCAAGGCTATCTAGGATTTGGCTTAGCTGCATTAATAATAGAAAGATATGCTGAGAATAGATAAATCAAACCAATCCTGAAAGATTAAGGTTTCTGACTAAAGTGTTATCATTGCTTTGTAGTGATTTTGATATCAAAATATTCTGTCATATTATATAAGGAACTCTGCTAGAGGTCGTTGCATAATTAAGGCTCTGTGCAGTTAATATTCAAATACATTCAAATGTTAAATAATTAAAATTCTAATAAAATTCAACACAGGTTGTCATGTTACTGAGAAACCACAAAACTCCTCAGTCCTCTGAAAAATCCATTCAGTGGCAGCTATAGGTTTATGCATGGTAGTGTTGACCTTTCTCAATCCGTGAATCAATCAATGGATCAACAAACAATGATTCAAGTTAAATTACTCCATTTTAACAATCAATATCGAGAGAGCTTTGGAGAGCATCGCACTTCCTCAACGCTATATCAAATGCAAAAGATGTGAATAAATTGAATTTGTAAATAGAATCACGATAAGCTCTTTGTGTTCATCACAACATGACGGAAATAAGTACAGTAGGTGTGGCCTGAATATTGGCTGAATGTAATAATCCTATATAAGATAATTGAAGCATGTGCTTATTTTTAAATGTTGAAGTTGTTGATGTCATCGTCACTGAAGCTTTTGTAAAGCTGGAGGGAATTTTCGGTTTGATCCCTTGGTTTATAGCCTCAACAACAGAAGCTTCGTTCACTCAGCAGC
This sequence comes from Pangasius djambal, assembly GCA_022985145.1. Classification (NCBI taxonomy): domain Eukaryota; kingdom Metazoa; phylum Chordata; class Actinopteri; order Siluriformes; family Pangasiidae; genus Pangasius; species Pangasius djambal. The sequence goes on along the minus strand of CM040989.1, from coordinate 22,511,409 downwards.
TGATATCTTTCGTACACTTTTCTGGAAACGAGCTTCAGAATCTTGAAGGTTGCAAGCTCATTGTCTCTTTGTACTTCCTTCAGTGTGCCAGGTTTTGAATACAGTGGCACAATGAGAAATATATTTTCAGAGAAATATAGTCGCTGAACTAAATAATAATCACAGAATCCAGTCTTTAAAAGGTGTTAGGGTTTGGATTGAAGCAGTTAGTGGTGAGTAAACTTGCGTTTTTGTGAATGGGCTACAAGAAAAGGTCTGTAATTGGTCAGCAACCATGTCAATCAAACTCTCCACTTTCTGCGAAAGTAGGAGGTTCTTGGCTACATTTACTGCTAAATCGGATCAGGTTGTCTAGCAAATTTTTGAATTCTGGCTTTGTTAGAGTAGTTCATAGCTAAAGAGGTGAACTTCGGACACCAGACACATCACTAGATTTCGAATAAAAGGGTAAAGCGATCCCCAGGGTCCAGCTGATGTGCAAAGCCCAATGTTTTTATGCCTGTCTATGAAAGCACTTCAGTATGTGTATGTATTTACATAACGACTCATGATATCTGAAAAACAAAACCTCTCAGCACTAACAACCTTTAATAAACATAATTGTAATGTAGGGTTAAGCTATAATAAAGATGATTCAGTGGCGTATTTATCCCGCTTTCGTTCTCTCGCCTCTCATCCTCTGATTTAGAGCTCTTCTCTGAGTCATGAGTTCTCATTTCTAAGCTGTGTATTGTGCATGCATGCAATCGCTCACATAATATCATATGGTGTCGTGGTTACACTGATGACATGAAAGCCGCTCCATGAGAGCGAGTGGGAGAGATTACAGCTGGTGAGACAATCGAGACACATTTTATCCCCAGGATATAAAAGCATGTGTGCTTGTGTGTGGTGAAAAGGAGTGTGAGCTATTTCTCTCCAAGTGATCACAAAGGACATTTTTGCATTTTGCCTTGAAACGGAGGAATAATGAGATTATGTGAGAAAGGAGGGACATTTTTCACTCTCACACACACTCTCTCTCTCTCTCTCTCTCACACACACACACACACACACACACACACACACACACACACAGATTTATAAATCTCTTCAGACCGGTTTTCCCTCAATCACGACTCCCGTGGGAGTTCCAGGTCACGTGACTCACGACATCTACAGAAGTTCTCAGGCGCATGGATCCGGTGTGAGTGTTTTGTGTGTGTGTGTGTGTGTGTGTGTGAGAGAGAGAGAGAGAAAGAGAGAGAGAGAGTTTGTGACACATGCTAATTGTCATCATCATAATGCAGCATCCAAAATAACAGAGAACATTAACAGAATTTATTCCTACAGTGGTTTGCTTTACAATGTTATTGGAACATTGCACAAACAACATTCCCAGTTAGACATAAAATTACTTTATGGAAAGAACTTTATGGAACATCCTGACTGACCCATATAACATTTTTGGAACCAGAAATTTCCTAGAAATGTTCAGAAACCTAAAATTATTATCTGGGACATGTGATTCAGTGTTGCTCTGACTGAAGCAAACATTCTAACGTCATACATCAGACACGTCAAGCTTGGATCCTCCGGTGATCTGCAAACGAATTCATTTAGCTCCTGAATGGGATATGCCACAGCCTGAAATTGCGATAGCAAATTACTATGACAGAAGGGCAAGTATTAAACGTGTAGAAGCCAGTTTCCACCATTTGAACACAAAAAAACTCATTTTAATGTTGATTGCATGTGACGTCATGTACACATTTATTTCTATATAAATCATCCCCAACTACTTGCACAATTTATGCTATTATGCAAATGAAGTGTTTTTAATAATCGCTACTTAACTTTATTCTAGGAAGCTTTATTAGCTTAAGGTTACAACAGGAGGTTATAGCTAGCTAAGTAAGTTTGCTAAAACTAGAGCCTACTCTTGAAAAAAAGTCAGAATAAGCAGTTTGTTGTAGATAAGAAAATATTACTTTTTATATTTATTTTACTTTGGAATCAAATTTTAAAACTCTGTTTTAGTTAAACAAAGGAAATAAATACTATATGAGTCTGCTAGTTTACCTTTGCTATACTGTCACAATAAATAATGGCTCGTATAATTCAAGGTCACATCAGTACTCACGCTGGGGCTACAGGGCTGCACAATACATTTTTCATATAACTTTCATTGACAGGTTTTTGGGCTTCATCTTCATTCCTTGGGTAGGTTTAATAAATCCTGGTAAATGGGTATTTTCCATTACTGGTACTTTCAGGACCCTTTCACACCTCTTAATTCATCCGGTGAATCCGAATCAGAGCTAAAATTGGTACTTCTGGTTTGCTTGCTATCCGGGTTGGTTTAGTTTCATACTGCACATAATCAAACAAATCAGAAAGCACGACAAAAACAAAAAAAGATTGAGGAGCGTGTAGGCTGAAAAGTGTTGTAGACAAGTGGGGTCCTCGATCAGAAAAGTACACGAAGAAATCACAAAAATCACTCAAGCATGAAGTAACACAGAGCCAGCACTAAATAAATAATTAGATAATTATAGAAATGACTAGTTTGATTCACGTTCTGCAGTCCAGTCGATTCAGAGTCGACTCACTTTTTCATTTCGAGTTTTGAGTTGAGTTTCAAATTGAGTTCGCTTGGAAGATCAGCTCACTCCGGTGCTCTTGGACTGGTTGTTGTTTGTTTTTTGTTTTTTTGGGGGGGGGTTATATGTTTGATTGTCTGCATTCGAGATGTTACAGATCTTAAACTCTCTATGTTATGTGTAACTTGTCATTTTCAACCTTACTTTTTCTTTCCATTTTATTGCATTCGATGCAGTTCTTCCATGCGATTCTCACTAACATGGCTCGGCGGCCATAATAGACAGCTTTGTCTAATTAACAATGGGCTGTTGTGTGTTAATTGTACCTCTTTTTGGACTCCGTATCATTATCTCAGTGGTGGAGAACTCACACAGACAATCACTCACACTCATGTATACATTCTGTACATCCATGCATAACGTACATGCAGAGTACCCGGTTCATAATTGCAGGATTGAGACTGAATAGCTATAACATAAGGACCAATGAACTGAAACTAATAGGCGATGTGGACACGAGAAGATTCGATGAAAAGAGGATAAAAATAAATGCAATTTTCAACCTTCAACCTTAAATAATCTCACATTTGAAGCATTTTTTCCAAGCAGGTTTCCAGATCTTTCTAAAGCGTCCTGAATCCTCACCATTTGTGTTGTTTATTTCTCTCCCAAGACAATAGCATACATAATGTGTATCATAAGCAACACTGAGTGTTATGCACACTATTTACATCCACACAGCTCAAACCCAGACTGACACACTCACACACACACACTCACACACTACAACACATCCTCATCAGTTATATTTCTGAGCTGTAAGAGAGAAATGAGGTGGCAATCATAGGATCCATCACTCTTAAAAGCCTGTTGTGCTTTATTAGATTTACTGCAGAAACCTGTGTGTGTGTGTGTGTGTGTGTGTGTGTGTGTGTGTGTGTGTGTGTGTGTGCATGTGTGCGTGTGTGTTTGCTCTTTGTCATGGCCAGGTTCACAGCACCAGCAGGAGTCATTACAGTTCCCACACAGAAGGAAGACTATTACAGCTCAAACACTGCAATAATTAACTAACACCATGCTACGGAGAACACAGGAATATAGGGACTGCCTTCTGCCTCACACACACACCCACACACACACACACACACACACACACACACCCCAACAGCAACAGCAGGCTTAACATAAAATCATTTGCGTCTCTATAAACAGGTGGGTGGATGAATGGATGGTGGGTGATTGATTAATTGATGGACAGAAGAATAAATGGTTGACTAGATAGATAGATAGATAGATAGATAGATAGATAGATAGATAGATTAGATTAGATTAGATTAGATTCAACTTTATTGTCATTACACAGTATGAATACAGAGTAACGAAATGCAGTTTAGCATCTAATCAGAAGTGCAAAAAGCAGCAAGTGCAGTATGTACAATATAAAGTGTGTATAAACAGTAAAGGGAATGTACAGTATAAACAGTAGTAAATAAACAGAATGTACAGTTAAGAC
>CM040989.1:22428642-22500841 GCA_022985145.1 Pangasius djambal | reverse complement strand
TGAGATCGTGTGTGTGTGTGTGTGTGTGTGTGTGTGTGTGTGTGTGTGTGTGTGTGTGTGTGTCTTGTAGGCACAATAATGTTGTTAAGAAACATTCCAGCAACCAAAAATCTCCAGCTAACATCACTGCTGTGGTCAGAAAGTAACTGTAAAATATAATAATAATAATAAAAATAATAATAATAATAATAATAAAAAGAAGAAGAATGTTTGTCTAATGTATACTGTATGTGTATATATATATATATATATATATATATATATATATATATATATATATAAATAACAAAAATAATAAAAAATAATTTGCAAAAAGCAAATAGTAAATAATAATTCTTTTTTCATTTTTACTTAATAATTAGTAAAAAAAAATATAACAAGAAAATAATAATATTACATTATTGGAATAAATTATAATAAACATGCAAATTATAGTAAGTGTAATAATTTTTTTTGTTTATTTTTAAATAAAAGTAAATAAAAAATTAAAAGTATAATAATTAGAATCATATCAAAGTAACGTAGTTAAAATGATTTTTTTTCCCCTAAAGATTGATGGATCCTGAGAAATTTTTATTTTTATTTATTGTAATGTGTTCATGATGCTTGTTTGGTGGATCATACTTAGACATACCTAATAAACTCATCCCAGCACACACACACACACACACACACACACACACACACACACTACCATTAGAAGCTGTCAAAGATGTTGTGCTAATGTTTTTGAGTTCACTGTACAGATCACGGTGTCCGCTGTCTCCTTTCCCTATTGAAGTAGAACTGATTAGCTCTTTCCCAGCATGCTTTGCTCCTGGCTGTGATCTCTGGTCCAGCGCTCTGGCCCGTCTCCAGCAGGAAGGCAAAGTTCTCTAATACCGTCAGCTAATGAGAGGCAGAGCAGATACTCTGAGCAGCTGCTGCACACTTTGGAAAGACACAATGACACCGACAAGTACACAATTCTGTGTGTGTGTGTGTGTGTGAGTGTGTGTGTGTGGCTGATAGAGAAAGAAAGAGGAAGAGGAGTAAAAGTTTTTGGCCATGGCTAAGCCCCATCATTTCTCTGTGTGTATGCCTGAGAGCCATGGAGTGTTCCTGACTGCTGAAAGCGACAGCTGCTGTCGGATATGAACGGAAAGCATTAGCATATTTTATTTGAGAACATTTGAGAAGGGAAATCCTCCATCCTTCCTCCTTCCTCCATCTTCATCTGGGCTCTTCCTCCAGATGGCTTTATTAGCGCACAGGAGAGAGCGGATCGTTTGCTTTGTTTTGGAAATGGCCGTCTTATTCCAGCTGGATGAACGCTGTGAGCTGCTCTCTGGAGGATCGTTCCAGTCCTGGAGAGCGGCTCTTAAGGATGAGACTCATTTTACATACCGCCATAATGTCCACACACACACACAAACGCACAAACACACAACCTGCGCACAACAAAACAAACCATGTGCTATGTAATATGAACGATCACGCTTATCAAGTGATAAGTATCCTCTTATTCAAGGGTTCTTTAAGGGTTCTTTGGAAAGACAAGTTATTATGTATTATCTGAAAGAGTGAAAGAGTGAAGGAGTGAAGGCAATGCAATGGGTACTGCTACCACCTCACAGCTCAGTTCGATCCTGACCTCGGGTTATTGTCTGTGTGGAGTTTCATGTGTTCTCCCGGCCTCTGCATGGGTTTCCTCCTGGTTCTCCAGTTTATTCCCACCTCCTAAAAACATGCTAATAGCTTGATCGGCTATGCTAAATTAGCCCTAGGTGCAAACGAGTGTGTAGGATATCATGCGACGGACTGGGGTGCCAGTAAGTGTGCATTCCCGCATCATGACCCAAGTTCCCGGGATAGGCTCAGGATTCACCCACCATCCCTGACCTGGATAAAGCTCACACTGATGATCCTAAAGCGTTCCCCAGAGAGACAGCTGGGAGTACGAAATGAATGATCAGGGTAAAGGCTGAAAGAAAGTAGTGGAAGTTATTTAGACTCACTTCTACGTCAATAAAATTATTTAATCATATATAATATTAATAATAATATGCGAGTGCTAAATCATCAGTCAGCTGAGGCCTTTGTTTACAGTTTATAAGGCACCATTTCTTTTTGTCATAATTGAATGATTAGTTTTATTTGTCTTAATTTATGGATTTGTGTCGGCTAGCTTGCTTTATTTTTTCTATTCTTTAATTAGTGTCAATACAATAAAACGACTGTTTTTTTTGGGTTTTTTTTTACAAAATGGGACTAAGAACACCATCAAGAACATTTTGTTTAAAAAGTTTTTTTATTTTAATATGTTTTTAATAGAGACTCCAAAGCACTTCTATAAGTCGAGACTCCAGATCAATACTGAAAAGACCTGCAGGGTGGATTTTACCTTTTAATGACTCACAGTAATGGCTGCTTGTTTGCAGGAATTTTGACATGTCTTGATTATTATGAAGCCAAGATGTGGCCATTCACTTGCTAAAGGACTAAAACAGATGCTCAGCACATCTTGACACTCATCGCTGGCATGTTGTAGTGTTTTTATTTCTGCTAATCAGCTCATTCACAAAACTCTTCCTGAGGATGAAATGGATGTGAAACACATCGCAGTGTGCAGTGAAGGGGTTTAACCTGTAGGCTACTCCACAGGCATGACTGGGAAACACAGATCCGTGTATGTGTGTGTGTGTGTGTGTGTGTGTGGGTGTGTGTGTGTGTCTGTGTGGGTGTGCATGAAATAAACCGGTGATGCCGCTGCGTAATTAATAATAATAATAATAATCATCATCATCATCATCATCATCATAAGGTGCAGAAACACACAAAGTTGGAGATTCGTGACTTGATTAAAAAAAAAAACCCACAGGGATACAACTATTGATTGCATCCTCCACCCCCAACCTCTCTCTCTCCCTCTCTCTCTCTCTCTCCCTCTCTCATTTCCTCTCCTCTTTTCTCCAAGTGCTGCAGAGGAGCTGCTTACTGCATCGCGGGGGAGGAAGTATAGACCAGAAAGAAAAGGAGGAGAAAAAGGAGAAGGGGAAAGAAGAAAAGAAAAGCTGAAAGCTCTTCATCTCACCACACTTCCGTGCTGGGATAGCGTGGGGAATACCGGGTGTGAGAGGACGCGCGCGCTCTGCTGGATCCCCGCGGCTTTTCTTCCCCCTCCACCGGTAAGTTCGTGTCATTTAAGCGCGCGCCTGTGTGTGCATGTGTGTGTGTGTGTGTGTTTGTGTGTGTGTGTTTTTTTTCAGTGCATAATGGTTAAAAAAGGAAGGAAATCCAGTTTTTGAATCAGCTTTGTGTTTGCTGTGAGAAGTGAATAGAGCAGAAGCCGCATTAAGAGCTGTCACGACTTTGCGTGATGCGCGCGCGGGTTTGACCAGGAGCGGGTTTGAACGCGAATTTTCTTCACCATTCCATGCATTATCCTTTGCATTATCCCATGCATTACTTCGTGCATTGCTTTCTATGAGAAACTTTTTAAAAAGTCTTGATATTATTATTATTATTATTATTATTATTATTATTATTATTATTATTGAACGGTTTGACAGGAACTGGCGTGCGTATTGCGCGTGCCGAGTTCGCTGAACCGTTTGTTCCACTTTCCACACAGCATTACCAGTGAGAACAAAAGATACTGCACTGAAACATGATTGTTTTTCCATTGATATACAAGTTGCACAAAGGTGCACTAGATTCACTTTCCCAGGTGCGCACTACTGTAAATGTACAAAAATCATACCCATGGAGGTACCACCCTAGCACCAAGAAAAGTACAGTGTGATACCTTTGTTCCTGAGAATGTATGGTTTTCGGGGTTGCTGACAGGTTGACACTGCCCCCTTCAAAAATAATTTTGTCCCATATACTGATCTGTGCCTTTAGTATGTATCTTTCACCAGAAATGTAATGTAAAAATGATTTAAAGTACATCTTACTAATGGTACAAAAGGTGTATGCTTGACAGCACAATCACACTGACAAAGAAGGTGCGCTTAATGCCCTTTTTTGAGGGTGCATTTACTTTCCCAGGACAAACATTCGCTCCAAATGTACAAGAGACATACCTGTATCTTTCATCCACCCTCATACCAACCATGACTACCCTGAAAAATGCAGCGTAATGTCTTTTTGTATGATTTTTGGGGTTGCTGAGAGGTTAACACTGCCCTCCTGCCCAAATCAATTTGTCCCATATGCTAACAGAAAAATAGTACTACACTGTACCTTTTTGTGTCGCTGTACCTTTCATTTGTACCTCTGATATGTATCTTTCACCACAAATGTGGACATAGTGTACCTTTAACTGATTGAAGGTACATAAATGGACTGTAATTAGCGTTAAAGCTAAAACGCTTTTCTAGATTTAATGGTTTAATGCACCTTTCTAGGTTAAACATACATAATAAAGGTACAACAGGTGTATGCTTAAGGATATCATCACATATCATACCTGTATTTAGTACCTGTATTGACTCTCCCAGGTGAATGACAGGTACTAAAGAGATACTAGAAAGGACACCACCCTAGTACCGAGTGTCACTACCCCGAATAGTACAGTTTATACCTTCTTTTTGTCCCTTTGTCCCACTTTACGGCCTCCTTGTAAATAGATACACTCTCAGAAATAAAGTTACCAAGCTGTACTTTTCCTTGCCGCTGGGGTGCTACCATCAAGGGTACATCTTTTACCTGGGAAGGAGCATGTAGTGTACCTGTAATTAGCTTTAGAGTAAAGCTTTAAATGTACATCAGTGGTAATAAGGTCAATTAAATTATTTTTTAAAGCTGAAAGATACAAACTAAAGATACAGAAAGTGCACCCTTGAGGGTACCATCCCCATGACAAGGAACGGTACAGAGTCTGCTTTCTGCTTTCTTTTTGAATTAATTTTAGGTATAAAGGAACCAAACTGCACCGTTCTTTGACACTGGAGTGATACCATCTTTTATACTGACAGTATACGTTCAGTTTTAACCTAATGTGCATCACCAATAAACTTTTAGATTAACGCTTTAGTGTCTTAATGTGTCATAATTTTGAAGGTAGACTATATTCACATGTGCATGCTAAAAGACAGAAGTTTGGTAGCTTTCTTTCTGTGAATGAGGCCTATATTTTGTGACTGAACTGTAGTATAAGAGGTACAGAAGAAAAGAGAGAGAGAGAGATGAGGGGAGAAATTGATTCCCGTGTACACGCAGTGAGGAGAGTCGAAATTTCATTAAGGGGACGCTGCTTGCGTCAGAGCCGTGGATGGTGATTGATGCGTTCTCCCTCGTGCTGCCGGTGAGAGAGAGAGAGAGAGAGAGAGAGAGAGAGAGAGAGGGGTGCACCGAATGCAAAAGCATGTACTGCAGCCTTGCCAGCTCCATCACACAGCCTCATTTCCTCTGCTCAGCAAAAAGGTTTTATTACAGCAGGACTTTGTAATTCCAGCAATTTGCCTGCTCTAACACACATTCAGATAGGATTATTATAAAATATAAAGTTATGTCATTGAGTAAGCACAACATACTTAGTGATGAATAATCTCTAGATTTGCTAGGTTTATGTTTTAGTTCAGTCAATTGCTCATGTTAAATAAATATAATGGAAAGATACTAAAAGTGGATGGAAAATTTATTTGCATCAAACCAATCCTGAGGATCAGACCAGAAACTCTGGATCGATATTTAATCCATATTGAATAGACATATTTTCTGATCTGACCCACCTCATGCCTGTGAAAGAATTTTATTTTAATATGTAAAAATATAGAATTGGGTGAGAATGAATGAATCTTATGTAGAAAAAAAAAATTACATGGAAAATATGAATCGTGTGGAAAATGAATCGCATGAAAATAAATGAATCTTGTGAAGAAATCATGTGAAATTAATTGAATCATTTGTCAGATTTTTCCATAAAGGATGTAGAGTACAAGAGAGACAAATCTTCAAATATTCAAATAGACAAATATTAATACGCACTGAGCCAGTACTGCTTCAGCACTGCTTCAAAGGTCATTTAACCTTTTATCAAGAGCAATCACTGTGACACAGCATCTTCGTAAAAGCTGTCATTTTCTCAGTACAGTGTTAGTTTACGAGGGAAACTTGTAAAATCAGGCTTTTCACATTCATTCACTACAAAAGCAGAGAAAATTATCAGCTTTGTGACAAACACAATGATGTTTAATCAGCAGAGGTCAAAGGTCAGAGGGCATCAGGTTATCCGGTGCGCTGGAGGAAAACAATGTTTTATTATTGCTTTCCTTGTGTCTTACTGTGGCTGTGAAACACACACACACACACACACACACACACACACACACACAGCAGCTGCTGGGGAGGTCCCTACAGCTATCCATCATCATACTGCTGCAGGACAAGGTTCTGCCTGAGTGCATGAGTTTGTGCGCTGTTGAATTCTGGATTCTGATTGGTCAAGAGGTGTTGATTAATTCTCTATAACAGCAGCTCACACAGTAGTGCAGCTGCAAATAAGAGGTTTATATTAATGTGCTCATTCTTTACATAATGAATCAAACAGATAAGGTTTTTTTTTTTTTCATTACAAAGAAAAAAGGACTCAACCATCCTCATAAAACATTGTGAGCCCAATTCTGCGTGTTTATAGTGTTATAACTTGACAGCTTTCAAGCAGCTAAATGGCCCATCTATTAGCTAGCAATGCCAATGATGCTAACAAGCTAATATCAGAGCTTAGAGCTCATAGTAGCTTATTACAAATTAAAAAAGGACAGTGGCTGCACTCGCGAACATCCTCATGAATCATTATGAGCTGAATTTAGCGTGTTATAACTACGCAGTGTTATAACTTGGCTTTCAAGCATGTGGAAGTGCGCTTGAAAGTGCTGTCGTGATAGTCTTTGCTAATGCTAACTCTAGTTGAACCACCGTAGCTTCTGGTGGTGCAGTTTTGTGTAAATGGGTGGGAATGGGAGACTCATGGAATGAAAAAAAAATCATTCGAATCTTATTCAACACCACCTATTTAAATGTTAGAGACCTCATTTTGCCGAATGCACCTTTAATCTAGGTGTGTTAACAGTAATAGTGAGTAATATGTGAGTGCTGCACTGGTGAAAAGCACTATCACACCATATCACTAGATCATACTCATTTTTACTTTCCATACACTGTTGGTGCATATTAATTATTACTTATTATTATAATAACTATTTTTCCTATTTTTAGCCTATCTAGTGAGGTCTTTTCTATCTGTATTCACAGCAGACATTGTGATGGATTGTGTTCGTGTGTAATCCTTCGTCCTCTGTGCGCTGCGGCGTTTCTTTTTCTTTTTCGTTTTTTTCTTTTTTTGAGTCCCGTGATTAATGGAAGGGTCAGCAGTGACTCTAGTGGCCCGTGACAGCAGCATTGTTAGAAAACCATTTTATTTTCCCTCAGAACAGGTCCAAATCAGAACCTGTTTGTGCGAGAAAATGATTCACACACCACCCGCTAACACCCTCCTACAGAAAGCGGAGTGAGGACACGCTTTTGTTTTATCTTTAGTCTTTTAAATGCTGTTTTGTTTTCATGTACAGTATTTTCCAGGCTAAAAGACACTAGCCTTTTTTTTTTTTTTTTTCAATTTGTTAGCATTCTCAGTTACAGTAGCTTGTTGTGGAGTTTGCTGTACGGTTGTAGTGTGCCGGACGAGTGTATATGACCTACAGACACATGTAGACACTTTGTAGCAGTATCATAGTTTTTGTCCAGTCTTATCACGTGTGTGTGAGATGGATGGGAAATGTCTCATGGAAATGTCTCATGATCATTAACCACACCATAATCATTAACATTTTGGTTGGTGGAGACTGGAAGACTGTTTACTCGCTGTACAGAGATGATAGTAGATGAAAGACAGACAGACAGAGAGAGAGAGAGAGAGAGGCTACGGCCATCTGAGGTGATTATTCAGAGCAGAGCAGCAGAGAAAAGGAGGAATGAGTGACGGAAAGAAAGGAAGAATAAAGGTGTGAGAAAGTAGGTTTGAGAAAAACCACAGCACTAAAACAAAAAAATGTTTTCTATCAATTTATTAAAATAAAAATGCAACTGATTAATAATTAAGAGTAAATCGTGTAATCATAGTTCCGCCAATATAGAATTGACATGTTTGCCTAAGTAAGGTGATATTATAATTAACTTCATTATTTAATATTTATATTTGATTCTATTTTATGTAAGATAAATTTCCATCCCCTTCTCTCACGCTCAGTCTCTCTATTAGCATCTCTCTATTTCAGTCTAACTCTCTCTCTTAGTCTCTCTGTCTCTCTCTCTTTCAGTCTTTCTTCACTCAGTCTGTCTGCCTCTCTCTCTCTCTCTCTCTCTCTCTCTTATCGGTTAGTCTGATGCCGGCAGGACACTTCATCACTGTAATTGAATTTCAGAAAGTTTACAAAGCATGGAGTGTGTGTGTGTGTGTGTGTGTGTGTGTGTGTGTGTGTGCGAGTGGGATAGATACATGCATGTGCTTTGCTTTGTTTGTGTGTATTATTGTGTTTGGGTACATTGCGTTTGTGTGCATTGTTGTGTCAGGGTGGATTGTTGTGTCTGTTTATATTGTTGTGTCTGTGTGGATTGTTGTGTTTGTGTGCATTATTATATTTGTGTGTACATTGTGTTCGTATGTGTTGTGTTTGTGCATATTGATGTGCCTGTGTATATTGTTGTGTCTGTGTGTATTGTTGTTGTGTTTGTGTGCATTGTTGTGTTTGAGTATACTGATGTGAATGTGTATACTGTTGTGTGTTTGTGTGTATAGCTGTGTCTGTGTGTAGATGTGTGTAAATGTGTGCTGCATTGCACCAGCGCAGCTTCAGTGGAGCCGTCGTCTTTGAAAAGATGTTTGTGTTCCTCGGCGGTTCAGACGTCCTCCCGAGTCTGACAACACTGCGCTTGTGTACACAAACACATACGCGAGCGGGGTTATGTCATATTACTTCTTCAGCCTAACGTTATTTAGGGAATTATTTGGGAGTATACGCATATATAGAAATAATAGAAAAAGCATATTCACTGTCTCACACTCACAGTTACCAGTCAAGTGGGAATTAGCTGCTGAATATCTTAGTCTACGTGGCTTTAGGGTCATGGGGATTGTCAGAATTGGCTGTGGTGATATATACCGCTCCTTAGGCTCCGCCTCCTGAAACTGGAAGGCAGAATTGTACTAGAAAGTTGAAAGTGATATAGGGATATGATCGTCTATAATAGTGATAATGAATTGCGCCACACAGAGTGCGAAATGGAAAACTAGAAACTAAATAACCTCTAGTTTGCCTGTTTATAGCTGCTATAGCGTAAGTGAGAACAGGAACTAACTTGTTTCACAATTGTTCCACAACATTAAACGTAACTAAAAGCGGACAAAAAGTACAGGTTTTTAATTAATAGAAACATTTGTAACAGTTTCTGAGCTTACTGTTATAGGAAAATAATCAAATTCTGCATGGTAACAGTAATGCCGCTTCAACACACCACCCTGTTGTTGATTATTTCCCTATAAAATCATACCATCATAATGAGTGTGTTATTCCTCATATACCACAGCAATACTGCCATTTTGAACTATATACATACAGACTATTGGCTATTTTACATAATGGTTTATTTAAAAGTAGGACAGCTTAACGGGAGTTGGACTTCTATTATTTGTTAGCTACAACACAAAAACTAAAAATGTTATGGTATGTTATGGCTGATTTACTAAATTTGGGGTAAGCGGAAAACTGTAAATTAGACTTTATGCAAAAATAAATAAATAAAATAAATCAGAAATTGCTGCAATGTTTCTAAACTTTCTAAAACTCAGCTGTTACTACTGTCAAAGAAGAAACTTTCAATAAAAGCAACATCAACTATGAGAAGATGCTAAAGAGTAGTATTAGTATCACTTGTCGTGGCCTCTTTGTGACACTGGAGCTTAAAATCTGGATCGGCGTGATTTTCAGCTCGTTTTAAGGTCTTGTACATGTCCTCATCTCCATCTGCCATTCTTTTCATCTTCTGGTTTCTGCTCTGTCTCTCTTTTATCTTGGGTGACAATATTAGAAATAGGAGTTGCCCCCATCCATGCTGGGTGGTTGTCATGGTAACGGGGTGGTCTGGTGCATCTGAGTGAAGAAAATATTGTGTCTGTTTTTTCCTTTCTTCTTTTTTTGGCACCGCAATTGCAGAAATGTGGACTCACCCAAAAAAATGTTATAATGCAGCAGTGAACCTGATTTAATTTTACATTATACCCTTTCAATCTTCATTAAGTAACACTTAACTGAAGCTAATTTAATAAATCATTAATTATTCATCAAACACGGTAGGGGAGGCTTTAATGAGTAGCTGTCGATTGCCGAGGCTTAGAGGCGCTAAAGGTGTGATTACTGTGTCAGAACTCACACATCAGACTCGGAATGTGACTCATGCTCATGTTCTAACTGTACAGAAACTGCTGTAGATCTACAAACAGTTTACATGGGCTGAAAAAAGGGGGCGGAGTTTTTTAAATGTCAGTCATAGATTCTGGTGCTACACTGTTATTATTTATTCAGAATGGAAATTGAGTAAGATGATTAGCTAGCTGAGTGACACCATCTTAAGCAAGATATTATCACTTAACTAACGGGAATGTACCTGTCTCCTACTGAATATTGATATACCAGAATGAAACGTTGATATCGGATCGGATTTGACACTGTCGGGATTATTTTGCGATTGTTGGCTAGTAATCCAAATTCTTACACCTTCTAGATCAGGGTATTCAATTTGTAAAGGTCGAGTTGCGTAATCATCTAAGATAACTGAATGGTGACAGCAGTTACCTTTTTAATGCTTCATTGTTAATACAGAGCTTTGATCATAAATAAGACAATTAAAATTGTTTGTTTCACATTGGTGCATCTTTACGTATTCACTTTGGACTAGGGTCATGGACTCTGAACAGATCAGATGCATCTATTTTGAATTTGATGTGGAGAATAAGCGCATACTTCTCTGTACATTTGTCTATAAAGATTCTGTCTATGACAATCTGTGACCTTTCTGAGCTAATGTATGTAGCCCTCTAACTAGTCTCTGGTCTAATGAGCTGTCTTCAGCTAAATAATTTATATAAATGCTGGTGATTGGCCACAGCAGAGGATCTTCTGCAGAAGCAGTGATGGTTCATGTTTGGAAAACTAGATTGATCGAGCTACAGCAATGTTTTTTTCCCATACGTTTATCAGTACTTGGTTTGGTCCTGTGAAGTACTGGTTGGCTCCACATTTGGTCCATCAGTTGAAGACCCCTGTGCTAGATCACGACTGTGAAGACAGTTTTATCCAAACTTATTTGGGTTTCTGTATTTTATTAGTGTTCTGATCTGTACTACAAATATAACCTTCCTTTTTTCTCCTTCCCAGTGTGTATCTCTGGCTCTTTTGGATGGATCCAACTTACACCTTGGGTTCAAGTAAAGAGGACATCGACCTTTACATTGCAAACTGAGTGCCATCTTGAATTTGAACCAATTAAACCGCAGTAAAAATGGAGAACACATACAGGGAGAGAACTTCTCTTGCCCGTGGCGCTCGCGATATCGCCAAAGAAGCCAAACGGCATGCGGTCAAAAAAGTCAACAAAGCCATAGACCGCGCATCAGACGAGTACTCAGGCCGCACATATCACCGTTTTGAAAATGACGAGGAAGACGAGGGCGGAGACGACGACCGCTACTACTATCAGGATGGTCAAGCGCAGCAACACGAGGACGATGAAGGATCCAGTGATGCCACCGAAGGCCATGATGACGAAGACGAGATCTACGAAGGCGAATACCAGGGTGTGCCCGGCACGGGAGATGGACAGGTGGCACTGGGGCGGCCGGTAGCAGATGGGATGAAGGACAGGAAAGAGCTGGAGAAAGAGCGAGAGGCAGAGGAGGAGGAGCTAGCACAGCAATACGAGCTGATCATACAGGAGTGCGGACATGGGCGCTTCCAGTGGCAGCTCTTCTTCGTTCTGGGGTTGGCGCTCATGTCCGATGGTGTGGAGGTTTTCGTTGTTGGGTTCGTGTTGCCCAGCGCCGAGACGGACATGTGTGTGCCCAACTCTGGAGCAGGGTGGCTGGGTGAGTGGGAGGTCATGAACATATGACAAAGCATACACACACACACACACACACACACAGTGACTTAAACTCATTAAGTCTTGTGCAAAGTCTACATGCATTCAAAGCACAGAAAATCTGCATGGTATAGGTGTTTTGTCTGTGTTTTTGTGTTTTGCAGTTTTAAAAAAGCTTCTCACTTAACTCAGACCTATTCCTCATGACAATAAAGATTACAGTTAGTCGATACTTGAGACAAAGTGTGCAACCTATTTAGAAGAATTTGCTTGTCAAACCAGCAGACAAATGTTCTTAATTGCGTAAAGAACAATAGCTGAGCTTCTTTTGAAAAATAAAAAAAGTTCCAGTCCTAAAAGAGAACTACAGAGTTCCTGAACAACTTCCTGTTTTGGGTTCCGTGTTCAATATGTAAAATAACAGAAGAGAGATGGCTCTGTGTGTGTGTGTGTGTGTGTGTGTATGCTCAGTAATCTCATTGGGATGGATTAGGAAGTGTGTTGTCATGGCACCAGGTAAAGTATGAGTACATGAGTGGGTAGTGTTATATTGGGTTTGTTCGTGATCATGTGTTTGTGTATGTTTGTGTGTGTGTGTGTGTGTGTGTGTGTGTGTACATGCAGAATATCCTTATTCTGACATCCTGTTGCATCCTCTCTCAAATCGAGCCCTGCAGGTCTTTATTTAATTGCCTAATAAACTGAATTGTGTGAGATTGGGAATTGAAAATCATTTCATTCAATATATTTTTTTTTAACTTAAAACCTACACTTGCAGCAAAGCATCCACAAAACCTCAACACACACACACACACACACACACACACACACACACACACACACACACACAGAATTCCAACACATATTAGAGAGACAGGTGGAGATATACTGTAATTGATCTGAGAGAAACAGGACGATTTGTGTCTCTGCAGCAAAACCAAATTTTCTGTCCCTCTCCATGACAGAAGAAGACAGACTCGTTCTGTCCAAACCCTACTCATCCATACACGTTTCTTCTTCTCTCTGATGTTCATTGCAGGAAGACACGTGGACACACACGGAGTACGCTCACACTCCACGTATCTGCATCTGATTTGCTGAAGCTGCTGAATAACTGCGCATGCATTCTGTGCTTTTAGAGAGAGAGAGAGAGAGAGAGAGAGAGAGAGAGAGTCAATAGGGAGAGGAAAGTGGCAAAAAGCATCAGGGCATGAAATCAGAAAACTGAGCTCTAGGGCTCCTCTGAGGAGAAGGGCTGGCTTGCTTTGTGAAGACGTTTCTTCAACGCTGACTTACAGCAAAAAAAAGCTCTTTTTACTCTTTCTATCCACTGCGCTGCTGAATTCTCAAATCTGATTGGTCAGAATGGGTTGATTAATTTTCTATAACAGCAGCTCTGACAGTATTTCCAGCTGCAAATCACAGGTTTATATTAATATGTTATTGTTTTTGCTCATTCACTTGTAAGTCCTGTATGGCTTCACGTCATCTAAGCCTAACAAGAGACAAATTTAAAAACATGCTGTTTGTTTAACTTAGAAAAATGGACAATCGTTTATATATGGTGAAGAGACGTTTATATTAACATTTATGGAAGGAGTCTCCGGTGTCAGCGCTTTGTAACAGACATTTTTCCACCATGAGAAAGTCTTCAGGATGGAAGATGTTTCATGGTTAAAAAGAAAGAAAAAAGAGGCTGGCGAGGGAACAACTGTTTACAGCTGCTGTAAAGTAAGTGAGGACAGGAATTAGCTTGCTTCATGGACGTTTGACAGCATTAAATGTAACTCTAAATGGATAAAAAATTGTTGTGTTGAGCTTTAATTAATATAAAAAGCATGATGTGCTGTTATTCAATTAATATAAAACTCACTGTCATATTCCTGTGGTATAAAATACTTTGGGACATATATAGGAAATATATATATAGGATATAGGAAAATAATATAGGATATAGGAAAATAATCAACTTCTCAGCTTTACTGTACTGCTTTACAGTCGTCCTGCCGTAATGCTGTTTATTCATTACATTTATTGATCCTACCCAAACCCAATTCCTTGATTAGATTAGATTCCCATGGTGCTGTGAAAATCCTAACGTATATTTGACTGAGCTAAAGATGATCAAAAGTCAGGGGCTTCCTTCATAGAGCGAGTTTTATTTCTGATTTAAATCTGATTTTTTTTATTTCTGATTTAAATCTTTCTTGGATTGTCTTGGAGTGCAGTCATATTTGCTCACATATTATATTAATAATGCCGACGGGCTGTAATTTTGTTTCTACTGCCTAAAAACTGACAAGAAAGACTGACTTAGCTCAGGCAGCCGACCTTACAACAGCTACAGACTCAGAAAATAAGTACCTTTCAAGGTACAAACGCTCGTCGCCAGGGTGTTCCCCTCAAGGGTACAGATTTTGTACCTTTAGTCTATTTCTTTCATCTGAAAAAAGGGGATGTAGTGTACCTCTAAAACTCATTTAAGCTACAAAATTGCATTATAAGGACCTGTGGGAGTACTCTTACACCGGGAACAGAATGTACTTGTATAGTACCTTTTTAATGACTATGTGGTACAATCGTTCTCTCTCTAGACTCTAGTGGGACGGGCATGAGCCGAGGGATTCACTGAGAGTCAGTGAAACATTTCCGTCTGCCATCAAGCCGTAATCCGAGGAGACTGTATAGATGTCAGGAAAAGTGTTTTTGCAGAAGGGACTAATTATGCATGCTGAGCTGAGTGTAATTAATAAATAGAGCCTTTCATAGACGTGGTGAGCTGTAACGGGAAAAAATTGCCATAAAAAGGGGCCGAAAGAGAGCGACAGAGCATTGTTTAGCTCAGCAATACCATTCATACATCAACCATTTCATAAAACAGCTGAATAAGGAAGGAATAAAACACTTGGGGTCATGCTGTTGTAGGAAAATAATCAATGACAGGGTGGTGTAATGAAGCGGAGATTATTTTCCATTAATCAGAAATGTTTTAGTTCTTCTTACACCACAGCAATTTGCCAGAGATTGATTTTTTTAAGTCATACTTTTTATCCATTTTTAGTTATATTTAATCTTTTGGAACCTCCATGACACGTTATTCCCTGTTATCACTAAACCCCTCTGTCATGAAGACTTTCTCGTGTAGGAAAAGTTCAAGAAATAGCTTTATCTCTTACTGTTACATCTGTTACAAAGCAGTGACACTGGAGACTCCTTCCAAAAATGTAAAATAAACATCTCCTCACAGGCATCCGTGTATGTTATCTGTTTGTTATTACTGTTTTTAGCACTGGCTATTTTATTGATAACGTGAAGAGTCAGAGTCAGAGTCAGAAACTGTATAAGAATGTCTGATAAACAGCATGAAGGACAATGCCACATGGTATGAGGCGAGTGTGTGACGATTTAGATATGGAGTTTGCTAAAATGTAGCTAAACTGGCAGCTATATAATCTAAGCTACATTAGCTACTCATAGGCACCAGTGTAAAGATACAGATATTACACACCAGACATGCCTTGACTGATTGATTTGTGGTAATGAGAAAAACTCTATAAATTTCATTTTAAACAAGATGAGTTCTGAAACTCATAGTGTTAAACTCATTTTTTTTTTTATCGGAGAGAAAAGAGTGTATTCAGAACAAGACCTGTCCTTGTCGAGTCTCTAAACAAGAGCATTAACCTGAGCTTGACCTTCTGAGGAGTGATCATCTCGATGACACTGCGCTCACTGATAGCTCTCCTCTCTCTTTGTGCATTACTCTTTGCACACTTCATTGAGCCAGTATAACTACATCCCATACACATCAGCAGGACGCTAATAGCGATGCCAGTTGGCAGAATTCTCAGTTTCTGGCCTGGATCTGAACTGAAACTCCTTTCCACAGTTAAGCTGAAGCCTTTGGAATGTGCTGGGATGCTAATATTAGCCTGGACAGCAATTACACTTGTTAGCTGTTAGCGTCATCATACTTTTTGTTATACAGGTGACACTAATGATGTGTCAGTTACTAAGCATTTAAGAAATATATTCTTTACTACACTTTATTTCTAGCTAGACACTACAGAAAAGCTCAGTTGTGTATTTTGTACCTATTTTCCGGACCACGGCTCTCACAGGAAGCCACAGTTGCTGTTCTGGTGCACTAGATTGATGGTCATAAACCATATAGTATATACATATAGACAATATAGTTATAAACTATACTGTCTTCACAATTAAGCTAACTACAGCTAGCATTGCTACAGGTTAAAACCAGAGGCCTATCTTTTATAGTGCTGCGCACAAATGTCTAGCATGACTGTTGAAGATCTGTGTGAATCCCTTTTACTTTAGCCACTTTAGCTAATTCCTGTTTTTTTGCAGCTTTTGAAACTGTGCTAAACACCGCATATACAAAATGCTAATAATGCTAGCTAGAGGCCAAAAGGAAGGTTGAAAGAGTGAGAAAGAAGTCACATTAATTTCTGTGTTTGGAATAAAGCAGAATCTGAATTAAGCAAATTTTGTTAATTCCGATTGCTAATATAACGCGAGGGAGCTTAAACACAACACAGACACTTTAGCGTTTAGCTTTTAATAAACCACCCTCCTTGATGTTGTTCATAATAACAAACTTTTCATCATTATGGCGTTTATGTTATGATAAAATGCATACAAGGTTGATTGAATCGAGCCGGAAAATGCTAACGAATATGTGGCAGAAATCAGGCAGGGGCTATTGAGTGTACGTCCAGAGGAAGAGAAATGCACTTGTCCCTTTAAGTGTGTTAGCCTCTAGCTAACTCAGCTGAATTAATACTGCAGAGCATTGAGTATGTGGTTTCTCGGGTACAGTAGATTATCTCGGGCATAAGAGGGTTGGAGCAACATCTCTCTGATGGATCGTTTAGCTCTAGCAGTGGTGTTGGGGAGTGTGTGTGTGTGTGTTGTGTGTGTGTGTGTAGCAGCACTGCACTCTCTCTTTGTCAGCCTGTAATGAATCACCTGCCTTTCCCCATCATGCCTGCAAGAGCAGATAACACGGACTGCTTTCTGCATATCAGCTCCCATCTGAGAGGCTTCAGAAAGCATCAGAACATTACAGGTGCACAATGAGAGTAAGAGAGATCTGAGTGTGTGTTTCTTCGTGGTGGAGGAAGTGGACGACAAACGATCGTTCCTCCCTTCTTTAGCACAAATTAGCATTTTTATTAGCATCTTGGCTGGGGAGCGTTCAGTGGGTTTATCGTGTGCATGTGTGTGTGTGTGTGTGTGTGTGTGTGTGTGTGTGTACTGAATGACTAATCATCCCTGTCCCTTTATACTAACTCAAGTGGATTAAAGGAAAGCAGGTGAAATATAGACACAACACAGCGAGCACCAACTGACGCCCATGATCGTCCACTATTAGGCCAAAACTAAAACTGTCACTTTCCTAGACAAAAGACAAAAACAAAACACAAGTTAAAAAACTACAAAAGTATCTGACACATTCTAACATTATGAGATCTTGGATAACTAGAATCAGCTTTGTCCTTAACCTCTCCTAACCTTTGCAATTTTGGATCATTCCAATACAAGAGTCTGAGTTATTTTAATTCATAACGCAAGTAACTATGTGTAATAGTGCACAAAAAATTATTTGACGGTAACATTTTTGTCACAATGTTTTGTAAGAATTGTTCATTTATTAAAGAACAACATTTGGTACGTTTTGTTTCCTATTTATAATTACATTAAACATCTCTGAAACAAGTTAGTTCCTGTTATCACTTATGTTAGAGCAGCTATAAACTGTCGCTCTTTCACCAGCCTCTCTTTTTCTCTCTCTCTTGAAGTTAATAATACATGTTACTAAGAACCTGCAACAAATAAACTACTCTGTCCTGAAGATATTGGAAGTTACAGCTTTACCTCTGACTATTACAAAGCACTGACACTGGAGACTCCTTCCATATTAACTACACGTCTCCTCACAGAGAACGTCACCATATCAACGATTACCCAAGTGCATTAATATAAACCTGTGATTTGCAGCTGCACTACTGTGAGAGCTGCTGTATATAAAAAAAATAAATCAACACCTTCTGACCAATCAGAATCGAAAATTCATCAGCGCTGTGGTAAAAAAAAAACAAAGAAAGATAAAATCTCTTAAAGACCCTGTCTTCCACTAGGCAAGAGGGTGTCCTTTCTGAAAACTGGCACACTCAGCATCATCCTGCGCTGTGTGATGGAGAGGAGATCTGCTTCACTGGGACCAAATATTGAAGCGTGGATGTTCTATATCAACAGAAAAATGACGAACAGGTCATACTGGAAACAGTTTCACCGTGAGCCATGTCAGATCTTTGTGATGTATCTGCTGGCCTGGATGAGATGCTGTGTCAGCGTTTATTCCCACTGAGCTCTAAGACAATTAACAGGCGTGAAAAAACGACATCTGTTTCATCCACGCGCCGTGATTCCACCAGGGATGTAACAGAATATGAGTACATTATTTGGAATGAACAGATAATAGACGGTCTGAACAGATACAAATACACATATTAACAGCAGGAGCACTATTTATTTTTTTTGGCAGAAATATGAAGAAATATGCAACAAAAAGTCGCATGAGCAGGTAGTTTTGACTTTTATGCAGGTGAGCGGTCAGATATGAAGCTCGGGGGATTCTCACGTTCGTTAACGTGAATATGGGTTGCTGTGCAAAGCGTTTTCGAGGTCCATTTATCATTCGCGGTGATTTAAATGAAACAACTTGTTTGTTTATATTTTAGGAAATAAATTTGTTAGAAAATATTGTGGGCACGTGCAAAAAAAGTTCTGCTAGCTGCGGGATTAGTACAATCTCTAGTTAAGGCTAATTATGAACCATACTGACAGTGCTCACATTTCTACCTCTGGGTTTTTCAAATTTCCAAAGTTTTTCGCAGTGTCATATTGAATAAATTAAAAAAAAACTGCTTTAGGCCACGCCCACTCCCGACTTAAATACAAATATAAATCCAAATATTTGAAGCACTCAACAGATACAGGTAGTGTCATGACATTACACCACTAGATACCACCAACCAAAGATATCCATCTCCACGTTATTGCTATGGTGTGTTGCTATGGTTACTTTTAATCGTTACCTGTTGCTCACTTACTAACCAGGTAAATAAGCTCCACCCTATCCGTGGTATTTGCAAAGTCATAGCAGTGAATGACTCAGGTCGCATACTCATCTAGATGATCTGGAAGATTAGTACGTAGAACATTGTACGTTTAAGTGTTTGTATGCAAGACGTTTAAATTCAAACACTAATCTAATAATCTAATCAATGCACATGACGTAAGCAGAAGTATTTTGCTGCGGTCAGTGCTGAGCACATTAGCTCGCTAACTTGACCAGCCGTGTGTTGCTGTGCTGTAAGTTTTTCATTTTGATGCACAGCTCAATAGTAGTTTTGAGACGGAGGTGAAGACGGAAACGGTGCAGCGGATGAGCCGTCTAGCCGTATTTGTTCTGTCTGTTATCTGCCCTCCCATTTTGTTCTGTGGTGCATAATGGGATAGATCAGTGCAAAAAGAGTCGCAAACGTCATTCTTTCAGCAAATATAGTGAATCATGTGGGCTTTTTTAAAATGTACAATACTGGATTTTTTATGTTTTTTGATCAAATTATGTTACAAGTCAGTCTTTATTTACCGATGGACTATATTGTCTTGGGGATAAAAATGTACACAATTTTGTACTGAAGAGAAAAACGCATGGGTCCAGAGTAAATTAAAGCAGAGTTTAGAAACACCAGTAAAACAGGATGGTGTAGATGGATACATGCTGACTACATGAATCTAACATCTCAGAGTAACCGAGGAAGAAACACACACTTTGCTCTGTATGCTGTTCTAACACATATAAGTCTTTATAGTCAGCATTTTGCACTTTGGTGTGTGTGTGTGTGTGTGTGGGTATGTGCGTGTGTATATTCTGGCCCAGATGGGACTCCCGTCTGTATCAGCAGGTAGATTACATAGCAAAAATAATAAACAACTAAGTCTCGTTGTACATCTGGAACTCATCTGAACAGAAAGATACACTGGTTCATCTCTTTTTTCATTCTGAGCCCAAACTACATATAAGCTATTGTGTTGAGATGGCAAAGGGAACAGGGATGGGATGGATGTCAGTCCAAGGGAAGGAGGCATGCTGTCTCTCTCAGGCTTAATGAAGGAGGCGTGGTCTGTGTGTCAGTCCTTTGTGTCAGGCCCCATGGTCTCTGTGTCATGTAATTTAATGTAATTAAAGAACCAGATATATCAACTTATAATGAATTTCTTTTCAGTTGCTAAACAGTTTTTCTCTTTCTGTTTTCTCTCTCTCTCTCTCTCTCTCTCTGTGCTCCACAGGTAGTATTGTGTACCTGGGGATGATGGTGGGAGCATTTTTCTGGGGCGGTTTGTCGGATAAAGTGGGCCGGAGGCAGTGTTTGCTGGTGTGCATGTCCGTGAATGGCTTCTTCGCCTTCCTGTCCTCGTTCGTGCAGGGCTACAGCACTTTCCTCTTCTGCAGGATGCTCTCGGGATTTGGGTGAGTGTCTCTCGGTTCAGCTGCCTTTGGGAAGTCAGCAAAAACTAGCTAAAGTTAGCTATTGCACAAATTAGGCAATTACAGGTGGTCCTTAATTGGGTCCATTTTGACATTCATGAAAGCTCCACCTGTACTTGAGTGCACACCGAAGTACTGAACCTTGATCCACCAAAAAACAGGGGTTTCAGTCCTCATCTGAGTGACCCTCGGTTCAATTTGTTACTGGTGAGAACATGGTTTTATGATGCTCTGCACCAAAAGGATGTGAAAGTGACTAAGTCACTAATCAACTTGGTAAAGGTAATTTCATTTTCCACGGTTTAATGCTTTGCTAACACATGCATCCACGAGGCAGTAAAGTGAGTGTAGTTTTTTAACTGAATTGGTTTAGAAAATCCTACTGCACCAACAGAGTTTGAATGTTACATCTATGTCTTACCACAAAAGCAACAACTAGACAAGAAAATAGTATATAGTAGAGCATTATGTAAGGAATAAAACATGACCAGCGTGTGCTGTTATAGAACAATAATCATTGCCTGGGTGGTGTGATGAAGCCAAGTTACTGTAACCACCAAACAAACCATAACAGCACACCCTGAAGCATTTTATTCATCTTACAACACAGCCAGTAGCCAACAGTTATGATTAATTTTGTGGAAAGCATCGCTAAAGAAGATTTTAGTAAAAATCATTTATTGTAGAACCTACAGTATAATTCCAGTATAAAACCTACAGTATAATTCCATTCAGAGAGTTCTTCTAAAAGGCTACTGATGACAAGCTTCACTCCCGGCTTTGGATGCAAGAATGCATTTTTGCTTTTCTATATGTAGTGTATCTAAGGTGCAGTTTTATTTTTGCAGCAGGGTGAAATCAGCGATGATTTCCGCTGGGTTGAGAGCACTTTAATTATCTTCATCCAGAGCTGTTTTTATTTCTAGAGTGCTCTTTACAGCAGCCCAGGGAGCAGTGTCTTGTTTGATTGGGCTTCCGCGGGGGTCTGACCTCAATTTGACCTCAGGCTGGTAGTGAGGTCCTTTTGTCCCTCTATGGGGTCTGTGCACTTTGGAGTACACACACACACACACACACACACACACACACATATGCCAGGTCTTTTTGGAACAATCGGTCTGGCTCCATACTGAGATAATGACTCCTCTGTGAGTGACACACACTTTTCTCCATACCACACACTTCAGCCCTCTCTGTTTTTTTCAGGTCCTTTTCCTCCTTTTCCCCTCCTCTCTCTCTCTCTCTCTCTCTCTTTCCTTTAACGTCACTCCTCATTTAAGTTATAGGTCAGTGCCAGGAGGTTCAACCAACCCGGTGAGCAGTGTTCAGCTCTGACTTTGCAGCAGAGAGAGCGAGAGAGAGAGAGAGAGAGAGAGAGAGAGATGGGGGGATTGCAGTAGGATAAGTACAGCACTGTGTTTTATTGCTAATTGAATGAATAGCCCGCTCTTTGTCCTTGTGGAGTGCTGATCCTCAGCAGTGCTGCAACCCCCACCATCACTCTCCATCCTCCATCCTCCATCCTCCATCTTCACTATTCGTTAGTGACTGTGAGGTCATTCAGACACTGGGGGGGTCAGAAGTCATCCCAAGATACATTCTACTGAATGCTGATTAAATTGAGGTGCCTTATTATATTTTAAATGATGACAGAAATAGTATCCACTAATCTTGATTGATGCTTTTGACTCTTGTAAACTCAAGATTGCCAATGGCAACACACAAGATCCACCTCTCAACCCTTTTCCACCTACAAGTGCTGGTTCTGAAACCGAATCCTTGATTTATGCTTCATCAGAAGTGATGAAGCCTGAAATGTTGACGTTCAAAACACTAGGACTAAAACTGTACAACAGTAGGAGCTGTCCATCAGACAAGTGTGAAATACCTGTGGGGGACTAGGAAGCATGAAGGAATAAGAGAAAGCTTGTATTTTTTTTTTTTCTTGGGATGAAGATCTTTTAGTTTTTGCCGTGGACTCCTTTGAGGAAGACGATAGAATATCGCACCACGTAATGCAAAACGTTCATTTGAAAGCATCTTCTGAATAAATTGTAGATCTACATATTTACAGTGACTTCAACCATCCAGCTTTGGAGAGTATTTTTTCCTTCAGAAGATTCAGTTCCACCTCAGAATCATGCTAGAAAGTCAGGAACCAAGAACCCGGTGATGCCAGAGGCGTTGTGGACGTCGTCCATTTGTTGTTATAACTACGACTCCAAGAAGTTATTTTTATAACCGTCATTATGAAAATGAAAGTGATTGTGGAAAATTATCAAAATGAATATTACAGTGGTCTGAGAAAGAAAGAAACATTTTGCTGGCAATGGAAACCGACTGAATAGGAGCTATGTTGCTAGTGCTAATGCTAGCAAAACCTTTTGTGTCCTCTGAATAGAAAAGAGAGAGGATGCAAGAATATCTCTGTGTTGTATACAGATGATGAGGAATTTGAGGAATTTTGTCATCCTTACGTTATTTTATTTTATTTTATTTTATTTTCAATGCCAAAAATAAGTTTTTACGCCTGTCAATAGTAAACTCATTCTTATTATGTACAGTTTTTAATCATAAACTGGTGCAGCATTTTTTTTTTTAAAAGGTCCACTTGCCTCAAAGCCATATTCAGTTATTTGGGTGTATTTGGGCGTACTATTTCTTGCTTACCCATGCTCCTGTGCAGGATCGGCGGGGCCGTGCCAATCGTGTTCTCATACTTTGCCGAGTTCCTGGCGAGGGAGAAGCGCGGCGAGCACCTGAGCTGGCTCTGCATGTTCTGGATGATAGGCGGAATCTACGCTTCAGCCATGGCCTGGGCCATCATCCCCCACTACGGTGAGTGACGGCAGCTACAGCCAATCGGAGAGCAGTGTTGTTATTTAGATACAATGTCTTGCTGTATCTTGACACTTTAGTATGAAACACAAAACATGAAATTTGTGCTACCTTGTGCAGTCTATGCCTGTAATTAAAATGGTGCATCAACATGTAGCGATAGAGCTCAGTTGGTCAGCACAGTTGTAAATGCGGCTGAGTGTAATAATGAAGTGAAAAACTTAATTTGAGTAATCTGTTATAAATCTAAAATGGTCTGAAAAGGACTTTATGAAATAAAACAACATATATTGTATATTCTTTTAATTAATGTAATTGTAATATACCCATTTGATAGTGTTTTTAGAGTAGTTGTACTACTTCAGCAGTTACAGTAAGATTCTGGGAATGAACACTACCGTTAACTCTGTGCTAGGCAGTAACTGTTTAAAACAAAAGCTCCTTATAAGGTGAGTTATAAGCTTTTTCTGGTCTGGCACAAGGTCTGGCACAAGGACTAAGCTAAAGATTTTAACTTTAATTTAGTGGTAAATTATGGCAACACTGACAGGACAAAAACTAACCTTGACTATAGCAATATGGGACTCTGAAATTGTATAAGCATGTAAAAATGGTTGGTATGTTAATGTGACATACAGAGAAGTAATAACGTAGATGCTGACATTTCTTGCTGAGCAGAAAGAATTTAGGGACGCACCTTATACTCAAGAAAATAATTGTTCGTGGAGTGGAAACATGCATTCCGTT
Organism: Pangasius djambal; assembly: GCA_022985145.1. Classification (NCBI taxonomy): domain Eukaryota; kingdom Metazoa; phylum Chordata; class Actinopteri; order Siluriformes; family Pangasiidae; genus Pangasius; species Pangasius djambal. Next base: position 22,476,558 of record CM040989.1, on the reverse strand, counting down.
ACATTACATAATTATACCATGGCGTAATTAAAAGTGTACTTCACCAGAAAATGTAATTGTTGCGTTTAATGTTAATGAGGTCCATGTACTCTTACTCCTTTATGCATGTAAATTGGAGGATTATGGGCCATAGAAACCAAGAGACGGGTAAAGAACAAGGGATATAGCAGCATTAGGGCGATATCTGGAACAGAGGAGAGGAGAGGAGGTCGTTTGAGGGTAGGAATGGAAGCGAGGGAGCGTGGAGAGAGGAACTGGAGGGAGAGGGTGGGTGAAAATGATTAATGTAGGCTGCGTTAAGGATATTTAAAGGATGAAGGCACACAATACCGAATGAAAGTGAATGCAGAGAGGTGCGGAAAAAAAAGACGAGAGAGGGGGAGCGAGCGAGAAAGTGAGAGTGAGAGGAACATTAGAAGTGGATAAAAATAAAAAGAAGGAGATAGCAGGGAAGCAAGAAAGCAAATAGAATGCTTACCCTCTGGGTTACCGCCTGTGCGGCGTGTCGCATGTTCTTCCCATGTCCACATGGGGTTTTTACCGGTTCTCTGGTTTCCTCTCACCTCCCAAAAACATGCCAATAGGTGTGAATGAGTGTGGGAGTGGTGCCTACCCATCCAGGATGTATTCCCACCTCACACAGAGTATTCCCGGGATAGGCTCCGGCGTCACCACCACCCTGACCACAATAAAGTGCTTACTATAGATGAATGAAAGTCCTAGTTGATGTAATAACGTTAAGGCAAAGACAATTGAAAACAAAAAAGGTTAACAAAAAAGAGAACTCCAAAGTCACGAATAAACCAGACTTTGGAATTATCTTTTGTTGTTAAACTGGCATTTCCTTTTCCTTAATGACTTTGCCTTAATGACTTTCATTCATGCGTTCATGAATGCAACGGCAATATGAGCACACACTCGTCTGCGTAGTTTATGTACATCTAAAGGATTAAACGCGATGTCTACTAGATGGCACATGAGAGCCAAAACATCCCCGTACGTCTGGCTCGGACGTAAATTAAAAGCAAATAACTTGTAAAATATTTGGAATATATAAGGAACATATAGGGTTATGATGTACTATTTTTTATTTATGGACAATAAAACTATTTTGTTTCTATTTTCTCTGTGATAAATAATTTTAGTAATAAGCAAAATAATTGTGATGATCATTTTATCCATCATTGTGCAGATTTAAACTTTAAATCAAGCCTTGATTCACGTCCATTAAACCTGTAGTCAGTCGATATCTCAGAAAAAAAACCCACTGCGTTCTGTTTAAATCTTCTGCCAAATAGAGTTAAGTCATTTCAGCTAGCTTAACAGTTCATATGCCAAATAAACAATAAAAAACAATTAAAAAAATAGCCGATTGTCTTCTCTCAGTGCCTAAATTTCACCCTGACCACATTTCATAACAGATTTCTTGACAAAAGCCTCCCTAATTCTTCTCTCTTCCCTGTCATCGCTCTCTCCTCCCTTCCCTTTTCACTGAGTCTGGCAAACGACTGTACTCGTAATTGAGGTCAATTGATTGGCCTGTCTCGTTTTTAACACCCTGTTCGGAGGCACTGGTGTGTGTGAGTGTGTAAATGTGGTTCTGCCGCAATGCTTCCACATCTGTGGGGTTGGGGGAGGAGGAGTGCTGATGTGAGTGTGTGTGCTTTTTACTTGCTGTTTCAGTTGTTATGCAGATATATTAGTGCATTTTGTGCTGGATTTGGAGTGGACTCACGTCTCAGCCTCTGCGCTATATTGCATTGTGCTACGCTGCATTGTTTTCAGTTTATAAGCCTCTGCTGCTTCAGTGATGTGTAATATACTGTAAATGTGTACACAGATTAATGTGTGTTTGTGTGTGCGTCGTGGACACGACATCAATATGAGCAGCAGCTGAGGCAGCGAGCCATACACTCCAGTCTATTATACTCCTAATCCATATAATGAGATTCTCTACAGCTGTAGCTCCCCACACACACACACACACAGGGCTGAGTCTGGCAAAAAAAAATGTATACACACACACACAGGGCTGAGTCTGGCAAAAAGTGTATACACACACACACACACACACACACACACACACACACACACACACACACATATATATATATATATATATATATATATATATATCCAGCATTACACTGATTTCCATTTTCCTCTCTAAAATCGATTTCCAGTCTTGTGAATGTTAAAAACCAAAAACAAATTGTTTCACTGTCTGCTTTTTATTTTTATTGTACTTCAGAGTTTTTTGCCAATAATTTCCATTATAGTTATAGTTTTTAATGGCTCAGACATACACAACTTTTTGTTATATCTCTCATGAGCACTCACATGCTTGCCAAAAAATTACCCAGTCTTCAGGGTGCAATGAACACATCACTGCTCGCTGTAATGACCCTCCCTGTCTTATTTAAATGACCCTCAGAGATAGCAGAGTGCTGGCAGATAGTGACCTCTAAGCTCTTTTTTAGGGTTTTTTCATTGATATTACAGAGCCTTGCCAGATAATGATCCAGCCTGGAGGATGGAGCCATTATCTTTGCAGCATAAGTATCCATCTCTTCAGTCTGTGTAGGTGTAGAGAGGCTGAGCTGCCAGATTATGATCCAGACTTTCAGGTTCAGTGGGAAGTAAGAAGACAGGGCTGCTAGATAGTGTTCTTAGATCTGTGTGTGTGTGTGTGTGTGAGGGGCTGCACACGAAGGATACTAGGGTTCTTCACTCCTTATCTTGTGTAGACGTTAGACAGGAGCATCTTGCAGTGATGTGAAAAAAGATCTTCTTTACTGCACCAATCAGCTGCCATTATAATCACCATGACACAACAAGCTTGTCCTAATTTTAAAATATCAGTCAAAGTGGCAATATTTTATCTTCTCCCGGTGGCATCGCAATGGTTTACGCAGCAACTTTTATGCTAACTTAATAACATCACATTCACTATGTTCATTCCATACATCAAGGATGCTTAATAAAGTAATTTCACACCTTGTTTCCCTCAATCACATTACCCTTGAAAGTTAAGTAAGTAAAGAAAATGGGTGTTACATTTTTTATTTGCTTTCTTTAACACTAGTTTGTGTGTTATGTTTACCTCAATGCTAGTTTGTGGGTTAGCTTTGTTTGCTACAGCATTAGTTCCTTTGCTAGTCTGTTTGTTGTAATGCTAGTTTTGTGGGTTAGCTTTGTTTAATATAGCACTAGTTCATAGGCTACATTGTTCAGTATAATACTAGTTTGTGGGTTAGTTTGTTTACTATAATGCTAGTCCATATGCTATTCTGTTTACTTAGTTTGCGTGCTAGCTTATTTACACTCACAGAATTTTGTACTATAATGTTATTTTTTGGCTAACTCTAATACTAGTTTGTCGGTTGGTTTATTTACTATAATGTTATTTCATTGGCTACTCTGTTTATTATAATGCTAGTTCGTTTGCTGGAGTTAAATTATTCTGTAAGATATTCAACGTTGAGTTACTATGTGGTCATAATCTAAGGATCAACACAGTCAGACATTTTTATTTTAGTCCGAATTAGAGACGGAGACAGACAGGCAGAGAAAACAGGGAACGCTCTCTGAGTGCCTCTCACAGCACCTCATGACTCGGGAATTATGTATAATTGCATTACACGTTGTTCTGCCGCTCAGACCCCAGAGGGTACTGCATGTGTGTGTGTGTGTGTGTGTGTGTGTGTGTGTGTGTGTGTATGTTCTCAATTTGTTTATCTGTGCATATACAGATATACATATACATACACACTAGCATACTTGCAAACTAGCATACTTTCATACATCCATGTGTATATACTAGCCCCCTTGCATACTAAAATAGTGGCATAATATCCTAATTGCACAGTTGCATGCTAGAATACTTCATACTAACTTACTTATACACTATCATACTATCCTAATTGCACACTAGCACACTTGCATACTAGTGTCTTTGCTTAAAATGTTACTTGCACACTATGTAACTTGCATATTATCTTGCATAGTACTTGCATACTGTCTTACTCATACATTTGCATGCTATCCTAACTGCACACTTGCTTAGCAGTATCCTTGTATATTATTTCCAATGCATACTGTTGTTGTTGCATACTACTATTTTTGCAGTCCTATACTTATATACTACCTATACACATATTTACAATATTTACCTTAAGGTGGCTGAAATATTTATTGTGTAATACTTATGATCCCCTGTGTTTGAGATCAGTACCACAAATAAAATGTGTATTTTAATGGACTCTGTGTCTGTGTGTGTGTGTGTGTGTGTGTGTGCAGGCTGGAGTTTCAGCATGGGCTCAGCATATCAGTTCCACAGTTGGAGAGTGTTTGTGGTCGTCTGCGCACTACCGTGTGTCTGCGCAGTCGTCTCTCTTACCTTCATGCCAGAAAGTCCACGCTTCTTCCTGGAGGTAAGCTGTGAGTGAGAGTGTGTGAGTATAATATACATTTAAAACACTCAGCTTTGCTGTTATAGCAAAAAATAATCCATGACGGGTTGGTGTGATGAATCAGAGTTACTCTTATCACCCCAGAGTTGATTAATTTCCTATTACATGGCATCCCGAAGTGTTTCATTCATTCATAACACAGCAATATGTGTGTTTTCTTTCCATATTTTTAGACGGGGAAACACGATGAGGCGTGGATGGTGCTGAAACAGATCCACGACACCAACATGCGTGCACGAGGGGAGCCAGAGAAAGTTTTTACTGTGAGCATTATATATTATATACACACACTTACTATATTATATATACACATACTGATTTTTTGATCTTTGTGAGGACCTTCCATTACTATATTTATTACTGTAGCTAATTAATTGTGTGCCGTTACCTGACCTTAATCTTAAACTCAGTAACCAAATGGAGATATTTTGACTATTAAAATATACTTTTATTTAAAATATTTTTCAGTGAAAGACGTAAAAACAATATTTTTGTGAGGACCCGGTGACTGAGAGGACATTTGACACTTTCCCATCATTGTGAGGACTTTGAGCATTTTTGGCTGTCACAAAGGGCAGAAGAATACGTGTGCACACAAACACATATGTTTCCACACCTTTTTTGGTTTATTATTATCCTCTATCCTTCTCAAAATATCTCCTTAAACTTTATTCTCTTTGTTCACAGAGGTGTACCCAAATTACCCAAAGTACCCAAATTCCTTATTCAAGTAACCAACCAAACCCTCTTCCAACCCTCTTCCTTCCTGCAGGATTCTAACACACCTGTTTCAGCCGATCAAGAGCTTCTTAAAGCAATGATTAGGTGGTCAGGTGGGCATGATTATGGTTGGAGCTAAAGTGTTCAGGAAGGTATTTCTCCAGGAACAGGGTTGGTGATCACTGAAATTCTTCACTCAAGTTAAAGTAGAAAAGTATGAACTCTTAAATGTACTTAAAGTATGAAAGGAAAAGAATAACAAAGATTCACAAAAGATTGTCAAATGACACTGATTTTAGATCCTGATGATAAATTAGTGCTGCCGTCACCAAGGAACCATGGAGCATGGGAAATAATAGTTATAACAATAACTAATAATAATAATAACTCTGACCACACAAGCTAGCTGAATGATAATAGCGAGCTGTATGTAATGTACGTAGCAGCAAATAGATTACATTCTCGCTGTCACATTTTTTAAAGTTTAGGTTTGTTAGGAATTTAAATCGACTCCTCAAAGCCGCCCGATGCTAAGAAGTCACCTTATGACTTTACAGATTTATGATGATGGAATAATGTTTGAAAATGTAGTGAGTAGAAAGTAGACATTTGTCTTTTGAAAAAAGTATTAGCTGAAAGAAAAACTCAAATTAATTAAAGCTACTTAAAAAAACAACGTAAATACAGTAACAGTAATTGTGCCCACTGTTCCCACTTCTGTTCCCATTTCAAGATGACACGATGCGCATCTTGATGCGTGTTTGTAAAGTTTTGTAGTTCAACGCAAAACAGTGTGATAGTGAAAAAGTTTTAGGATACAGTTTCCGATTCCGTCCCTTTTATCACAGTACTGTGGCGTTGGTGTGAGTGTGTAACTCTGTGTCTCCCCCTGCAGGTGAACCGTATAAAGATCCCTAAGCAGTTGGATGAGTTTGTTGAGATGCAGTCCGAGTCGGCAAACCCTGCAGCTAAAGTCCTCTTCCGAATCCGGAGTGAACTCCGCGGAGTGAGTCCACACCTGCTCATACGCACACCTTCCACATCTGCACTTACACCAGTTCGGCTGTCAGCTTTGTCTTCATTCGTTCACTCATCTTCAGTAAGCAGTTTATCCTGGTAAGGGTTGCAGTAGATCCAGAGCTTATACCGGGAACACTGGAAGCGTGGCGGCGCGAATACACCCGGGAAGGGATGCTGTTCCATCGCAGGGCAGCTTTAGTACAGGAATATCAAGTTCTAGTAGTGTCATGCATCATTTTTGTGTGCTATTAAATAATGTAGCTTTAGTGTAATTTAGATGTAATTCATGTATTTGTGTGATGTGTGTGTGTGTGTGTGTGTGTGTGCGCGTGTTTCATAGATTTGGCTAACATTCCTAAAGTGCTGGGATTACCCTGTGAAAGACAACACGATGAAGCTGGCTATAGTGTGGTTCTCTCTGTCTTTCGGGTAAGAAACACTTCTGAAACTCTTCCTGCTCTCACATACACCTTCACACACTCGCATCTTTGGCTCGTGGACGTCTTCAACTCGGAAGTAGGGAGAAAGTAATTGCTGTTCACACCGTATACACACATGAACAGCATGAAATATGATTTTAACATTTTTGTTAGCTAGCTATCTAACCTGAACTGGGATTTTTACATCATATTAATAAATATTTGTAATTTTCACATCCAGTGCAGTCTTGCTAGATACCATGAAGTAATCTGAGAAGATCTTTAGTCAGATTCATGTTCATAATCTTCAGTGCTAGCCCTAACCAGCTAGCTAACTTAGCGAGCAAGAGCTAATCTGACAGGATTTCTGGGAAGGTTTTTTTTTTGTCATAAATGTTTACTACTAATATTAGCTAACTAGCTAACATACCTGACAGGTAACCTGACAGGACTTATGTGATACTTCAAAGTCATACAAGTTCATCATTTTCACAGTTAATACTAGCTAGCGTGAGCTAACCTGACAGGATTTCTGAAAGGATTTTAAGTCATAAATGTACATACAGTAATTTCTACTAGTAATACTAGCTAACTAGCTAGCATGAGCTAACCTGACAGGATTTCTGGGAAGATTTTATGTCAAAAAGGTTCACTGCTAGCATCTTCAATTCTAACACTAGCTAAAAAAAAAATAAACTAATCTGACAGGATATTTGAGAAAACCTTTACTTTCTGACTGTAGTAATAAAACTTTGAGGGTTGGATAATTTTTTGGGTTCGTATGGAGTTAAACACATCTCCCCTTTCTCAGATTAAACATTTCCATCCCTATAAACGTAATCCTTTGTAAAGCTCATATCATATCATATCATTTCTTTTTTATCAGTAATCTCTGACCAAATAGAAAATGAGAGAGCTGCTCAGATATGACCTCTCTCACTTTCTCAGACACACTCACACGTTTTCTCAAAAACAAACACACAGTGATGGTGTGTCTGTGGCAGTGTAATGAGGTGCTGTCCATTTGTAATTGCTGCGCTATCGTTAGCTGTCGTTAATGTGGATGGGCCCAGAGGCGGAGCTGCGTAAGACGGCCCAACGTCGGTGTAATTACTGTTGTCATCATAGCCATTGTGTGGATAGGCCCAGAGGCGGAGCTGCACCAGGGGGACAGATCTAACTGTAATTACCATACTTCTGTAATGTTAGCTAGCTAACCAAAGGAATGATTTTAAATTAGCCAACTTTATGTAATTCTAAACATATTTATGTAACAACAGCCACTAACTAGCAAACTTAAACAATGTCAGCGACCTCATTAAAACTTTAAGTTAGCTAAATACACATTTGTTTTTCAGTTATTGTTTGTTAGCAAGCTGAAGCAGCTTAAATAACTTGTAGTTAAAGGTTCCAAACTGTATATAATTTAATAATTACGTAATAACAGCAGACCTTTATACGTATATAAGTATGTGTATATATTATATAAATATATGTATTTTATCACAAAAAATATTAATGCTAGTAGTGATATTGTCATCAAATCATTTCCATTTCTTCTCTGTTTGCTGAAATTTTATAGTTATGATAGACGTGCATTCAGCTCTCTTCTACCCCCGAGCATTTGTTCTAGTTCAAACACTGAATGTTCTAGAGGTTTTTGATCTACAGGAGCTGTAATCCTGTTGTTTTATTATCCTTTGTGTTCCCTTGTGTGTGTGAGTGTGTGTGTGAGTGTTTATCCACCCACTAAAACAGGGAGAGACCAACACATCTCTCTCTCAACATGTAAAACATGCACTAAACCTGTCAGGGAGCGCTCGAGTAGGTGGACTGTAGAGGGGCATCATCATTCTTTCTCTCTTCTCTTCTCCCCACAAATCACTCCCTCTCTCTTTTTTTTCTCACTCCAGCATTGCTGCTCTTTCGGTTCTTCTCTTTCTATTCCATCTAAGGGTTCTGTGTTTGGCAGTTTTTAAACTGCACCCAAAATGGCGGTCACGAACATCCTCAAATTCTATTAATATCTATTAAATTACTTGAAATGGTGATTGCCGTGATAGAAAGCTCCCAAAATTCCGACTCGGAATTCCCACTCCCACAGAGATTGACACGAATGTTTTATTATTCCCAGTTCCACATCCGACATCAATGTAACAATTTGCTCATTCGAAAGAAAGTGTAGAAAGTGGAGTGTGTAGAAACTGAAAAATGCTGTTGATGTGCAATAATTATATGTAATAATAATAATTATGTCCACATCCACTGTAATTTTGTAGGCTGTATTGATACCATGAGCAGAGCCAATCACAAATTTGGCTATATGACGTCACAACTACACTTTCTTTTTACTTCCTAGGCTTGCTGTATTCACTGCTTAGCATAAAATAATGTTTTTATGAAAATGTTTAGTGATGTTACTCAAACTACACAAACAGCTATGTAGCTAGCTACCTTTCAAAAAACATAACTTATCTAGAAAGCTAGAATCGTTAAGAACCTTCGAGAAACAAACACACACGATACGAACGCTCTGTCCAATGGTTTTCTCTTAACATGATGCAATTTCCTGTGATGTAACATCCTGTGTGTAGGTACTATGGTCTTTCGGTGTGGTTTCCCGATGTCATAAAGCACCTTCAAGCAGACGAGTACGCAGCGAGGGTGAAGATCTACAACAACGAGCGCATCGAAGACTTCACTTTCAACTTTACGCTGGAGAACCAGGTGCACTCCAGCGGGTCCTTCATCAACGACAGGTGAGACCGACTCATCCAGACTCATCCAGACTCATCCAGACTCATCCAGACTCATCCAGACTCCTTCCACTCAGCCCCAAGAATTTGGGAGGACATGAAAACGTCCCGTTATTCTGACTTGAAAGTTTTAACGCGTTGCCATTTCATTTACTAAATAAAAATGCCAGGTGTAGGTTTTTGGGTTTTTTATTTTTTTCAAATTTAACATAGCTAGCATTTAATGTGTTAGAAAAATGTTGATTTTTGTGGTAATTCCGACTTGGAATTTCCACTTGGAGATCGACTTGACCCTTTTTTTTCTAGTCGGAAGGTAATAATTAGAACAATTGCGACAGTTTCAACATTTTAAAAAAAGTGTGTGAAATCTGAAAAAAGCAATAGGCGTTCCTGTGTTAACGTGGGCGGAGCCAATCACAAACACGATCATGTGACATCACCACTACAATTCTTTTTTACTTCCTAGGCTCACCTTTGTGAAAATGAACAAAACATGTATATATAAAATGTAACACACGTGCAACCAGTATGAAATATTTTGAACCTAAACATATGGGGACATGATATAATTGTATTTACTTATTTAAAGTTTCTTTAAGTAGTTCATTTATTCTATTTATTTATTTATTGCAAAACACTGTTTCAAAATTATTGGCACCCTTACACTTAATATTGGAACAAGATTAGAGGTTTTCTGTGTGTGTGTGTGTGTGTGTGTGTGTGTGTGTGTGTGTGTGTGTGTGTGTGTGTGTGTATGGACTGTAGTACTGTTTTAAGAATCTAAGAATCTCATCCCTATCACTAAAAAAACACAGTGCGGAGTAACATCACATTACGCCACAGCAGCAGGAAATTAAAAAGCCTTTATCTGTTTTTCACGTTTGCGTTGCTGATAATTCATCTGATAATTCATCCGGTATCCCTCTGTTTTTCGTTTACCTATTCAGTCCGGGTAGTAATGTGCACACTAAGACTGGTGCATTAATCTTGAGATTATATCAAGCAGTGTAACACAGCATCACATCATATAGCAGGGGGAAAATATCAGATATGGAAAACTCATACAAAAGCGGGAGGGGGGTTTAGTGAGGTGATACGGTGGAAAGCTGTTGAATGCTCGAATCAGATTAGTCAGGCGGTGTTTCACTATCAAGTACTCATGAAGATATGTTTTGACTGCCACCCTAAATATCTAGCTGCATGGCTACCTGCATCAGAAAGTCTCTCTTTTAAAAGCATCTCTTTTAAATCTAGCAATGTTTGAGGTTTACCAGTTTACTGACATTTTTTTTTAAAAAATAAAATTGATTGGATATCGTGTTCAATTTTCAGTGTCTAATTCTACTGAATGTAAGTTTTATTTAAAAAAAAAACAAAAAAAAAAAAAGTAAATCGATTTGTCCTCAGGTTCATCGGTATGAAGTTCAAATCGGTCACCTTTAAAGATTCCATCTTCCAGAATTGCTTCTTCGATGACGTCACTTCAGTCGGGACTTTCTTCAAGAACTGCACCATCCTGGACACGTTCTTCTACAATACAGGTGTGTGTGTGTGAGTGTGTCTCACTGGGATGTCATGCATGTTTAAACAGAGGAGACACGTATCCTCTTTTTGAACCCTGTGATGTTTAGATATAGATTGAATTCTGATAATTGATATAACTGACTTTCTTTTTGAACTCAGTAAACAGGAAACTAATGTTATTGTGCAAAAAAAACTTCTATTTTTTAACTTAACTGGCAAAGTAATTAAAGGCTACAGTGTTAGTGTCTATCATTTGTTAATCAGGGTCACAAAGTGTGTTGGGTTCTGAGAAAGGCGGAGAAGGGAGGAAGAGTGTGGTTTAGGACAAAGCCATTATAGAGTTAATCTGACTAAGATTTCAGTCCTGGACAGACAGCATTCAGCAGGATAAAAGATGGCCCCTGTCTGAAACAGCATGCCTCATAGATTTCCTCATGGGAAACATTGGCAATATATCTTCAACAGTGTGTTTCCTGAAATAATAGAAATTGTCGGTTTGATGGATTTGCTGCCAATGGAAACAATACAAAGCAATATTGTTTTTGACGCTGTGTAAGTAGTAAAGAACATCAGATCTTTCTGTGGAGGAAAGGATGCAGAGTAATTAATGTCCCCTTTATCCCATCCTTTAATGGATCATGAAAGAGAATAATATCTGCTCAGTGGTGGATGAGTGGAAGAAGGGGAAGATGCTGACACGCTGCAGCGACAGGAAATTCGGTGAAATGTAGTGTACTATGATCATACTGTAAATTACCACTTCAATGAGGTACTAGAACCACCGAAAATGAAGCATAGGACGGATTTCACAGAAATTGGGCGGAGCCCATCGTGGGTTGAATTTTTCAAAACGGTAAACATTTCTGATTTAAAAATCTGAATCATTGCACATTGGTCCAATGGAGGTTGCTGTGACATGGCTCAGTGGTGTGATGCAGAATGTTAGGCTACATTGTTTGAATAAATGGTGGTGGATTTCTCAGCTAAAGAGTGTGTCGAATAACATCGGCTGTGTACAAGCTTACAACATTGCTGATAACTTGGGAACCTGGCCATTGAAGTCAATTACATTTTATTTGTACCGTGATTTTAACAATAGAAATTTACACAATGCAGATTTACACAAATCCGGATGTATTTATATTTAGACAGAGAGGAGACTAGCAAGGAATACCTCCCTGAGACGACATGAGGACGAAACCTTGAAAGGAAGCAGGGCTTAAACTGTTTTTTAGAGAGTCCACAGCAGCAGAAAGATTGCTGTAAATAAAAATGTGACACAGCAGGACTAATCCCCAGCTCTCGTACACAGATATCGATGACTCAAAACTTATCGGCTCGTCAGTGATCAACAGCACGTTTGTGCACAATAAGACGGGCTGCCAGGTCACATTCGATGACGACTACAGTGCCTACTGGGTGTACTTTATCAACTTCCTAGGGACTCTGGCTGTGTTGCCGGGCAACATAGTTTCCGCCCTCCTGATGGACAAAGTCGGGCGGTTGAGCATGCTCGGTAAACCGTTCGATCCTATCGATCGTGCATGCATACTGAAAAATATTCAGATCTATTTCAGGTAATTTAAGCAGTGATACATCTGAGCTGATTGATTTCCTTGGTTTTGATGTTGTTTGTTGTCTGTTTGTTGTTTAGGAGGCTCGATGGTTCTGTCTGGTATTAGTTGTTTCTTCCTGTGGTTCGGCACCAGCGAGTCGATGATGATCGCCATGCTCTGCCTCTATAACGGCCTCAGCATATCCGCCTGGAACTCTCTGGATGTAGTCACAGCTGAGCTGTATCCCACTGACAGGAGGTACACACACACACACACACACACCTGAGTACAGCTTAATCTGTGATTGTACAGTGACTGCGTTTCAGTATGGCACGGCTGCAACGTACTGATGAAAGAGAAAGCAAATTGTAGTTTTTCTACGTGTCACTAATGAAACTGTGTATTGTATTTTGCATGTTTTTGACCTGTGTGATTGCTTTTTTCTTTGGTGCAAAATCTTTTCCAATAGAGATTAATAAACAGACCGTTGTATTTAGAATGCAAAATGCAAACAACAGGTAATATTTCTGGTTTTTTTTGTGTGTGTGTGCGTGTCACAGGGGTACTGGATTCGGGTTCTGTAACGCCATGTGTAAACTAGCGGCCGTGTTGGGGAACCTGATTTTCGGCTCGTTGGTGGGCATCACTAAAGCCATTCCCATCCTCCTGGCATCAGGTGTGCTGGTGGCCGGCGGCCTCGTGGGACTACGACTCCCAGACACGCGTGCCAACGTCCTCATGTGACCCCCGACCTCTGACCCCTCCTTTCCAACCAGAGAGTTGCAACAGAAACAAGAAGGACACTCCGGGTTGGGGCAGCTGCAACAGGCTACAACATCGTCTGATTATTTATTGAGTTGTATGCTCAGTGTTAGAATGTTAATATATTTATTTATTTAAAGCTGCAGTATGTAACATTTGCGGATTTGGGGATCTGAAGACCTCTCTGGTGAAAATATTTTACTGCAGGCATGCCAGAGAAAAACGTTTTGATGCCTACTGATATAATGATTCTGGGCGAATTCTGGCTTCACAACAACAACGTCACTGAGAGCAGCTGTACCTTCTTTCGTGCCTAATATTTTGGCGTCAATCTGCGATGATGTATAAATCTTTAAAAAAATTTTAAAAAAACAATGGACAGCAAACCCTGACAGCTCAGACCTTCCAAAACTGCACAATTTTAGAGTTTCTTTTTCTCTTCTGACTCAATAATGCTACCTTCTTTCATTTTGAGCAAAAAGTTACTTACTGCAGCTTTAATCTGAAGTCATATTTATTGAAGTTTAAATCATGTTTTAAAAAAAGCCCAATCTTGACTAAATACTGCAAAACAAATGCCTTAGCTGAACTATCATAAATCTTACAGTGCCAAAAGCAGAAGCTAAGTCATAAGATGAAACTATAAGTCCGTTCGTTTTTATAACAGAGATATGTGGATTGAATTGTTTTGTTTTTTTTAATTGTTTTATGATGGACGATGTTTAAGCCTTCCCAAGTCAATCCGAGGCCACAGAAAATAACACTCCTATTAGTGTAGGCACAGTCCCTACTGACCTCTGCTAGAAACAGACAGAAAAGAAAAGAAATTCCCTTTTTTTTCTATTTGTGACTATTTTAAAACAGAAGACATTTTAAAGCAGCGATAAGGCTTTAGTCTTTGTTCTTGTCTTTGTGAACCGTGAGGTTAATCTATGCTTATTTGCAAGGACTTTGCTTTATAGTACTTGTGATTTTATTCATTTTTGGCGTGACTGTCTTTCTGTGTCTCTGTTTGTTCTTCCTCTAATCCGAGTCTGCATGTACGTCTGAGTGTGTGTACGTGTGACGGCCCTTGCTACGCTGCTATGCTGTAGTGTTTCTCAGTCATGCTGCTGTGCGTTCAGTCTAATCACGGAATGGCCTTTTTTCTCAATACCGTGCCTCTTTCCCCCAACTTTCCATCTGTGCTCTTCTGTATGCCTGCTACACGTCAGTGTTTCATCCCGCTCTGTGTGTGTGTGTGTGTGTGTGTGTGTGTGTGTGTGTGAATCTCCTACCTGCTCTTCCACCTGGAAGGAACTCGACTACAATCGGGCTAGACGGAACAGACAGGCGTGTTGCTTGCCCCGAAATGAGTGACAGGTCACCTGATCAGGAAGAATCGGTCAGTGCAGCGTATCCAAACCAACAACCGGTTAATAATTTCAAGTGAGCAGAACGTTTGTACAGTTGAAGTGAGGACGTGATGATGCATTTCTGCCAGAGAAAGCGTCACCTGCACCGTAGTTCCAGGAACCTTTTAAGTTTACTGTGTTCCAGAGAGACTTTTCCACAGAGCAGGAACTACTGGGGCGGAGGTTGTCACACTGATTGCTGCTGAGGTCAGGCTCATGTTTCACAGAATTTATAAGAACCGACGTCAGAAAGTCCGTTTCTAAATCATGGGTTTTTTTTTTTTATTTAGATTTTTAAAAAAATATTTAAAATGCTTCTAGTGGTAGCCGTTATGAAAATATCGTATATTTGAAAAGTACACTACGAGTAATATACTGCTACTTTTACGTTTACTAACGTTTACTACTTTGTGTAGTCTCCATGCACTCATTCTGTACATGTTTTGGATTCAATTACGACAAAAAAAAATACTCGTAAGGACATTTATTACAATTCTGAGATTAGAATGCTTTAAAAATACTTTTAGTACATCAGTTATACCCCTATAAATGGTTGCACTTTACTTTTAAGTAAACTATGCATTGATACGCTGATTAGAAGTACTCATGGAAGTACACTTTAAGATAAAAAATAAGATCAAATATAGTTCATTCTCCTTATTTTCTTTCTTGCTGAACTGAGAGAAGAGGACTGTCCTAGCCTACTGTCCTTTCTGAACCAGGATTCAAACTTGTGATATAATAATTACTAGATAATTAAATGAATAATTTACCTTATAATGAGTAATAACCAAATAAATGACTTAGTATACATACTGACCTGAGTGTTCAGAAATAAGGTATATTTTTTGCATAGTTATGTCCATCTACAAATATTTAGCGTACTTTATAGGTAGTATATTTTGACATGGTAGTATATTACTATTAACACTATATACTATAATACTATAAGTATTACTTGTAGTAATATTTACGCTATACTATTACTTATAGTCTACTTTTTTTTTTTTTTTTTTCAAAAAGAGCAAAATCAGACACAAGGTGTAAAATGACTTTTCTTCATGCACACTTCTCATGTTGTTATTAATGTTAGCGACATATCTGTGCAACGAAGCAGTGCTTCCCAAAAAACATCGTAAAGTTAAGACCACCTTAAATGGTAAGAGAGTGTTCAATGTGATGCTCGCTCTACCATTTAATTATCATCTTTGTACTACGATGCCTTTGGGGAATCTCAGCCCAGAGCTTAAAGTTCAAACCTCCGGCATGTTTACTGTGTTGCTGTACGTTTGCTAAAACGGCATAACCATCACAGTGTGTGTGTCTCCTCTGTTATTTTACACAATGATCCTGGTTCGTGGAGTGCACTCGGAACACTAGACGCAGGAACTTATCCTGGAACTGTGTAGTTCTTGTTTCTGGAAAATGTTGTTGTTTTTTTTTCCCACTGCACTGGATTGGGTGTGTGATATCGATCTGGTCTTCTCTAAGAGGGAACACTGTAGAGATCTTGCAAATTGGCCTGCGTGTCTGAACGTCACACTTTGCACCATCTTGTCTAGGAACAGAGGATTAAACCATCAATAAACCTGCACACACCTGACCTGGTTTTTCACTTCAGCACCGGCTGCTATTGTGTTTGCATCAGACGTTAATGTTTCATAGGACCTTTTTTTCATGACCCCGTGTGCCATACAACATTTGCAATACAATACAGGGTTGATTTTTTTTTTTTTACTTTGATGAGTGAATGTTATATATAAATTCATTGTATATAATGGTTTTATTGTTTTATTTCATTCGATTTTTAATTTGCTCCATTACTTTTGTGTGTTGCAGTGGATAAAAGATTCCCCTCTAGTGGTGATCGAAACGTCCTGTAATATTGTTTTTTGAACTTATTCCCCATTCCTTTGGCACAGATGAACGACCCGGACATTCCTCACAGTTCTTTGACATTTTGGCCAAAAAGAAAAGCACAATCATGCTCACCTGTGTTTCCGGTGTCTTACTGTAGATCATCACAGAAGGGGATCCTGAAACCCGGATCAGACATGGTTCATTCACGTGGCAGCTCAACACAATCCATTCACCTGCCTCCTTTCTCTCCACCGCTGAACAAACGCAAAATAAACCAACACGGCACTCAAACAAATAATACTAATTCTAATTCTAATGTTGTCTTTAAACCAGCTGTTGCATGCGTGTTATGGAGATTTCTCTTTGTGTTTCGGCTTAATGTGTGTCGTGTTCTCCAGATATGGAGCAGAATTTTAAAAAAAAGCGTGTATGATTTCGGTGATTTGTTGTGTGTGATGTATGATGTATGATGTGACTGAGTCTCACGGGATGTTGTGGCTCAGCTTCTATAGAGTTTATTAAATGTCTGTAAAGTCTTCGGCCAAATATTTCCTCTCGATATGATTTAGAGAGAAAAAGTCATGTAAATTGTAGAGTGGTTTCGAAGTGGATTCAGTTTTGGATCCAGCTGTACTGAAATTAAAAGTCTCTATAAGATCAAACGTTTCAGTTGCTTTATTTATAGTACTATATTATTGATAGTGATGATAAAATGTACTTTTGGATGTTTAATTTAGTCATTTTACATATAGAAATAAATGCTAAATATGTAAGGAATTCATAACGAAATAATCAACAACAGAACGGTGGGATGAAGCAGAGTTACTGTTACCACCCCAAAGATGATTATTTTCCCATAACACCTAAAGTGTTTTATTCCTCTTACACCACAGCAATTTGCCAAAGCTAACATTTTTAATTCATCAAAGAGCAACACATCATCCGTTTTATTCCATTTTAGTTACATTCGATGTTGCGGAATGTCAACGAAACAAGTTCATTCTTGTTATCGCTTACGTTATAGCAGCTATAAAGAGTCGTTCCGTCGCCAGCCTCTTTTTCTTTCTTCTCTTAAAGCTGATAAGCCAAACCCTAAAGCTTGTCATGTTACCAAGAAAGTTACAGCACTGACACTGGAGACTCCTTCCAAAAATGCTAAATAAACATTATTTGTGAGTGGCAAAAGTGTGTGAACAAGTATAATATTTTTGTCTCATTTCTTTAATTGGGTTCTCTTTGTTTAATTTTAGGACTTGTGTGAAAATATGATGATGTTGTAGGTCAAATTTATGCAGAAATATAGAACATTCTGTAGGGTTCACAAATTTCCCAGCACCACTGGATGAATAAAACAGGAATGTGCGTGCGTGCGTGCGTGTGTGTGTGTGTGTGTGTGTGTGTGCATCATTTTACCACCAGATGGCGCTCTGTACCCATTCACCATGTTAGCCATGAAACAATACCAAGAAGTGCAGAGTTTACACAAAATGTGTTGGTAATAACAGCATAATAATAATAATAATAATAATAATAATAATAATAATAATAATAATAATTATCATCATCATCATCATCATCTTTATTTAAACAGCATATTTTATACATTTAAAATGTAGCCCAAAGTGCTTTAGTGTGATGTAAAAAACAGGAAACAGAAAAAAAGGTAGTGGAAACTACGATAGTAAAATAAACAAGTAATGAAAATGCAACAAATAGCAGCAGACAAAAAAAAAACAATATAAAATATACAAATATATATAATTAAAATTCACAAAAAATGCAAATAACGCAGTAATTAAAATAATAGTGTATAAAGTTAGTGTAATAATATAAAGTGTAAAGTGTAAAGTAGTGTAAATAATAGTTAAATGCAAGAGTGTAAAAATGTGTGTGTTGTTGTTTTTTTTTTAAATAATTTTTAACGTGTGTTACATGAAGCCTGATGAATGTTTGTTGTTATACAGTTACACATATTATCGTAGACTCATTGGATGCAGTAGATAAGTACTGATATGAAACAGACCTGCTCCGAGGTCAGTAGTTCTGGACTTATCTCTCAGTCTGTCTAGGCGTCGTAATGTCCGTATCCTCATAGCTCACATGCCAGACATGGCTGAGGTGTAACACTGACAGTGTCTGTAGAAGCTCTGAGTTTAGATCTGACTTTTAAAATTAAATTATAAGTCAATTATTTTAATAAACTTTTGGGTAAACAAAGCATCTCAAGGCCGTTGGAATGAAACACTTGAAGGAGTGCTGTTATGGGAAAATAATCAACGATGGGGTGTGATGTGTTGTGAAGCGGGTTTACTGTTACCACCCCGAAGTTGATTATTTTCCTATAACAGCACAACCCAAAGTCATTTTTTCCCCACACGACTTTAAGAATTTTGTATCTATTAAAGAATAACACATTGTACTTTTATCCATTTATAGTTACGTTTAACGTTGTGATGTTTCCACGAAACAAGTTAGTTCCTGTCATCACTATAAACAGTCGCTATGGAGTTTACTGGCATGAAAATATTATTTTTACTTATTTGGAATTTTGTGTAGAAAGTTGCTGCAATGAGTCTAGAGAGCAACAGAAATCAATATTAACTTAATGTTAAATTAAAGGGATTTGTGTTGCTCCTTTTTACCTGTACAACCAATTACACAAAATGTCTTTTTAGGGGTGTGAAAATTTTTGCACTGAACGCTAGTATATCCAGACATGGTTTCTTGAACATCAGGGCAGCGTAAGTGGTTTTTGTGAAACCTCCAGATCTACAATTTTCTCTGAGATGAATGTTGGATCAGTGGACAGTTTTCTGCACACCATCTGTCCGTGCTTCATATCTCGCAGCTGCAGGCCACATCAAAGTCGTAACACGCGTAAGTGTATCCCAGATGTGCGCAAGTCTCACAGAGGCGTAAACAAAAGGAGCAAATTGTAGCACTCTGTAATCAGGCTCCGTTTCTGTGTTAATCCTTCCTCTTTGTTTTGTGTGTTTGACAAAAACCAAAACTACAGCCTTTCGAGCCCACATGTGGCACAGCATATACTTACTGTAGGCTGTAATTACTGCAGATAAGCTGCAGCGATGAAGAGGACTTTAGCACATGTGTGGAGCAAGCGTATGTGACATGACGTGTGCCTCAATCACAGGCGTTCTGAAACTGTACCATCATGGCTTCTTTAGGACCAAAATCGAGACCCGTGCACATTCAGAGCCTAATAAATCTATTCTCTACATTATGTACGGGATGATATAGGGATTCCCAAACTAGGGGTCGTGACCCCGCATGGGATCAGTTGATTTATAAACGGGATCATGATAGAAGCTTACAATCTCCGCCTTTATTTTATTCATTAATGTTATGAAGAATGAATATTAGGAATATTGCGCTACCTATGCTAATAAAGGACACTGTATGCTATTATTTTGAAACGTTACTAAGAAAGATTTAAATTAAGCTTTTGTTGCTGACTAGCGTAGGAGTTCAGCAATAAAACTGGACAAATTTCCTCCGTCCATCTACCGCAACTAGTTCCTCGAAAAACATCGACTGACTCTGACTCAGTGGAACAGGAGAAGTCAAGAAGATGAACGTAAAAATGTATTGAGTTTGGATTTATTTTCAAGTCGTAAATTCTAAAAATGGAAAAAGAAATGCAGACTGGTCAAGGCTAGGGGTCGCAGAAATGTCCAACCACAAGACCACCCTGAGAGCTGATTATTTTCCTGCGCAACAAGTGTTGTTTTCTGTATTTCGCGTATAACAAATCAACTAGCCAAGGATTACAATTTATATTTAGAACATACGTTTTATCCGTTTATAGTTACGTTTAATGTCGCGGAACATCCGTGAAACAAATTCCAGTTATCACTTACATTATAGCAGCTATAAACAGTCTTTCCTGCATTTAATCTTGAAGTTAATAAGACAGGAACAAGCAGCTTGTCATGTTACCAAGAAACCACAAAAACGCAATGTCCTCCATCCTGAAGAATTTTGCGGTGTCAGAAAACAAAGCACTGACACTGGAGACTCCTTCCAAAAAAGTTAAATTACGATAAGGTTAAGATTTGTATTTAGCTATGTACTACCTTGATTTGGCTGTGAATGAAATTCACACCTCATCAGCATCACTTATTTAGCATCACTCTGTACCTTTCTCACTATAAATGCATTATTATTTATAATGTTTTGCAAAAGTTTGCACCCCCCATGTTTTTTCTGGTGTGAAAAAAGGAAAATGGGCCTCTATTTTAAAATAACTGAAAACGAAATGTTTTAAAATTTAAAAAAAAAACTTAAATAGATAATAAAATAAAAAAGCAAAGCAACCCTACGACACCTGCTGAAGATCCGTTATTGATAAAAACAAGCTCTCGAAAGAATTGTATCAAAAATTATTATGAAAAAAAAAAAACAAGTCTGCATCCAGCGTAATAATTACATTAGCTTTGTACGACAGACTGATCATAATGAGGTGACAGTTCTAAAAATATTCTAATAGTTCCTGGGACTGAATCAAAATTGAGTTTGGATTTTTATTTTCTGTTGTTGTTTTTTTTATTATTGTTCCATGTGTTTTTAATTCTTGTTTGTGGAACGCATAATAAATGATATGAAAGCAAAACAAAAGAACACGGAAAAATACTGAATAAAAAAACGTTCATGCTGCAACCATTGAAACCCAAAACCCACATGAAACAAACTGCCTTTCCAGACTTCTTTGTCAGGGGTTTAAATGTAAGAAAGGTTTTTTTGTAATAGCTAGAAAGAAAATCAGGTCTGAATGGGATTAAAAAAAAAAAAAAAGTAACACAAAGCATCATGTGATCAGGAAATGGGTCAGGGGGGAAAAACACACATGCGTTTATACGGCGTCTCCTGAGCAGAAGTGGCTGTGAATTACGGCCCTCCTCTCAACACCTTGGATACATCTAGACAAGTAGTACTAAAATTAGCTCATCGGCATAACACACACACACACACACACACACACACACACTCACACACACACAGGGAAGTGAGGGAGGGATAGTAAACAGAAGCTACTTGCTTGCACATTTAGCTCTGTGTACATGCAGGCTGTTGTAAATTGACAAGTGTTAGTCAAGGGATAAATGTTGATGAAGCTGTCGGAAGACTAAAACTGTTAAAGCGCTGACACTGGAGACTCCTTCCATAAATGTTACATGAAGCGTCCACCATACAAGTCCTTGTTACTATGGAAACAATATCATATTAGTACAAGTGCATTAATATACACCTGTGATTTGAGCGACTGTCAGAGCTGCTTTTATGGAAAACGAAATCAACACCTTCTGACCAAGCACAGCGCTGCGGTTTAAGGCAGTATACGCTGATTGTTTTCGAGACGTTCCTGGATTTTGACATTTTGACTTTCCTGTGGATTTACATGGCCAAGCACAGGAGCTTGCATAATTACTATTGTTTATACTGGAATAGAAAAAGTAGTTTCATCAATCTAATTCCTAATTGTGGTCTTGCGGTCCATGCGGCAGTCTAATTTCCCTTCTATAGCACGCCTTATTTGGCTCGTTAGCTCATTATTATGAAGTAAAATCAAATGTCAGTGCGGAGCAAACGCAAAGATATGCAGCACATGCGAGACTGAGAACCGCAGGTCTAATTATTATAAAGCCAGTAGTAGTTAAATGGAGTCTGGTCTCATAGGACATTCCTCAGTCACCTGCTTCCTCTTACTAACACACACATACTGTACGCCAGCTGCTCTCTCTGATGCGTTCCTATGGAGATGCTATCGGCGCTAACGGCTAACAGAAGGGGCCTATTGGCAGTAAAGTTGAGGTTGCGATTAACCGGAGCTTTGAGGTTGTCATGATAAAGCCACTGGCATAGTTTAATAATGAGCAGTGGGTGAGATCTGTGCTACTGCTCTGAGTACTCGCCAGGCCTAAATCATGCTTCCTGTGAGCAGGATAAAAGGCGGTAGAATGTCATTAGAACGCTTTGTAAAGTATTTGACAGGTTCTAAGGTTAGACTTTGCAAAAATAAAAACTTGTTCTAGAAACGTATGCTATATAATTGTTTGCTTTGTACAATGCTGATAGAACGTCGCTCACATGAATTAGTGTTAATGTTCTTACAACCAAAACAGTATATCCAAGTTGTACGAACGTTTATAGACATTACGTAGAAGCGTAAATGTAAACGTAAACGTAATGTATACGTAAACACAAAATGTCGAACGCAATGTTGGCCACTATTTTCAAGTTCATAGACGATCAAAAAATTCAAAGTAGCATAGTTTTTATATAGCCTTAACTTATAACAAAAAATTTGTACACCCCTCCCGTAGTAGGTGCGTAGCTGCCGTAAAACAAAACTACTCTGTAATTCTGTTTAAAGTGCATACTAACTATAAATGTGTGTTTTCTTTTTATTTTGTGAGGAACATAAAGTTTTCTTTGGGTGAGATGTATTTTTGTGGTCAGTGTATGGAGTTTTTTAAGGAAATGAGCTGTAAGTGTTACTGAGCGTCTTGCAGAAGCAGCCGCAGTTCTTCTGGAGACTCTGACTGTCGACTCGCTTCTTATTTCTGCAGCGAAACCCAGCAGCCTTCATTCTGTTTTTATCTGAAAAGTGTCTCTTATGGAATCTGCTGCTTTCTTTACTGACATACAAACATTTTTCTGTAACATTTCATTTTGTGCTGGAAAACTAATGCTTTTGTACTGACTCGATAATGACTTGATAATCGAAGTCATAAAATAAAAAAAACTATAACAAAGTTTGTACTAAAAACACAGGGTGCCTAATACTTTTGCACAGTACTGTATATTCCGACAGCGTAAAACGCATAGCGGCTTAAAACGTCGTAGATCAAACTGAGATTGTTGCCAAGGTACATCACAAAATACTTAAAACAGTTTTAATGTAAAACAATTTTCTTTGTGTCACTTATGATTGAACTTATACTCAAATAGTACAAACTAAATAGTACCATAAGTTCATAGAACGAGTTTCAAACTTCTGAAAACGTTCTGAAATGTTAAATTTCTGAACTGGATTGCAGCTACATTGAACAATGTGAGATTGCTGTTAACGTGGTATTAACGTCTCGGATCAGAAGCTACACACACCTGGTATTTTCATGTATCTCGAATGTACCTTTAACAGAAACATCTAATAACAGTTTGTCTGAAATTCTGTTAATATACTTAAAATGGACGTCTAATTGTTTTTAGGTGTTTCATGTACTTTCATGTTGCTCCAGCACTGGCTTTTGATTTCACTATTGACCTGAAACTATTCATTAAAAGTCAGTAATTGATACGTGATACATTTTGTGTGTCATGGTTATATAATGTACCAGTGCAGTGCATGTGTTTTAGATTGTCTCTATTATGTATGCAGTGTAATGAAATGATATTTGACTCCGCCTGAGAGTTATTCAGTATCAGTACAGCAGTGTACGTTCAGCAAAGCCCTGAAATAAGATTTACGATGTGTATGATCTGGAACCACGAGCTTGAGCTTGAAAGCAAATAAGGGAGTAGCTGAGGACCATCTAAATGGAGTGTTACTGAGGTCAGAGGGTTTAAAAAAAATTCTTTAACATCAAGGGGATCTAACAACAAGGAGATAACAAGTGATTAAACACATGAACACACACACACACAGATGGACTGGTACTCTTTAAAGTGTACAGATGCCAGGAAAAAGTTTGTGAACCCTATGCTAGGTTTAACTCAATCATTCCAATGAAAAAAGTGTCCTTAATATTGTTACAATAGGCAACATTTTATTGTATTTTAGCTAACTTTCTATTCCCCCGCCCACACGGGGTACTGTTCTGTGACTGCTGCTATGGTTACAGCTCAAAAGTTGTTCTTTCGCTCTATTTCTGTCACTTTTAATTAAAAATCCTCCTTGTACTGTAGCCTGACTTAAAAACTGCAACAGCGATTATAGGTAATAGCCTTAACTGTTATATATCATTGTCATAGTTTTATTTTAACGTTACTTAAGTTATTTAGTATCTGCAGCTTTGTTTTGGAACTGTGATTAGTTCCAACAGCAACACATGGCAACCAATCAGAACCAAGTATTTTCACATAACTTTCACTTAACTTTGTGATAAGTTTATCTACAGCTAGCTTGTTCTTCTAGCATTCACTCGAGAGTCTGGTTTATTTCATGAAAAAGGGCAATTTTGCTGATATAGTAGTTGACCAATTACAGAAAAATGACTCCTGTGATGTTTTATTCAGTCCATTGACTGCATCTTGAGCCGAAAACCTCACCACACTGCGGTGTTCCTTTCCCTCCTGGAGAAAATCAGATTACAACCTTCTGAATATTCTGAAGTTTGTTGCCAGAAAAGTGTACAAAACCCACGAGGCAAGCCATTCACAAGCTTAACTTTGTGAATTCAAAAAAACTTGTAAATGTGAGCCGATAGAAGAAAATAGAGCTGGCTGTTGTGCCTCTTTTTTTTTCCCTGAGAAAAAACTAAACAGAATTTTTATTATCAAGTATTAGACACGCAAGATAGTGCCACTTAATGATAGTGAAGCTTGCAAAAGCAAAGTAGCTAACTAACTAATGTAAGCCATTCACTGGGTCACTATAGGAAAGGAAAAAATGAGTGAGGTGAAAATCTGGAGCGCCTCTTGTTTTGAGTTAGTTAAGTTGTAGAAATATTGGAAATTAAGCAAACTACTAATCATTAGTGCTACACTTTGGGTGTAGTTTCTCCAAGAGTCCAACAGGATTCGGTCTACATCTGTATACCTTTTCCTCACGGCCACTCGAAGAAATCCGTTTCCCCTCGTTCACTCTGTCACTCTTTCTACATCTTCCATCTCTCTCTCAGTCTAAGGATTCATTCTTCTCTGTTTCTGTCTCTCTGGATGCTGAGACAAAGCCGGCTCTGTCTCGTTTGCCCTCCACTGCTGTGGTTTTGATTCACTTCACCATTAGCAGAAATATCACATAACCTTTGACCTTCAGGACAAAGAGCTCTTCATGGCTACTAGACTACTGTTTACTTGCTTTCTCTCTCGCTCTCTGTTTTTTTTTTTATTTAAAGTAACCTGGTCAGGGTTACAGTCACACTGTCACACTGCCTGTAATTCTGTGACCAAATTGTGCTGACTTTGTGCCGTCTCTACAGAGACGATGAACATTAGTCAAGCAGAAATTAGTCACGAGGCTGATTTTGACAGCTGATTGGAGCAGGATAGTATTACATGAAGCCGAAAAACAACATTTCTGACAATTGAAAGTACACGACAAGTCCATATTAGACTCATTTTAGATCAACTAGATGCTTTATTTAATTACAGATTTCAAGGAAAGATTTGAAATAAAAACATCCCATGTGTATGACCTGGTTACACATGCTATAACGCGTTAAATAGGATCTTCAGAAAGATCATTGTCCTGTCATCCTACTTTTCCAGACTTTTTCCATCCGCTTTTGGAAGATGGATCAACTCGCAGCCTCCGATCTATAATTATGTGGCAAAACCCTGTCAGGTTGATTTCTACTTCGTCCTCTGTCTGCTCCGCATAAAAGAGTCAAGGGAGGTTCATTCGGCTTGTAATGGTTTGCGCATGCAATGTATTAAATGAAATGGGGTTTTAAATAACATTTTTCCGTCATGTTAACATGGTGAAAGAAAGATTCAGAGGAAAATCAGGAGAATTATTTGGCTAAGAAATACCATTTTATACATAAGCAATCAGGAAATAGCATTAAAAGGCTGTAGCTGTGTCTGAAATGATGTCTGAAAACTTATTCTTTACAAACCTCAGATGGCATTTAGGGCATTTCTTACCTGATAGGGTTTGAATATTGAATATTATTTGAATATTATACTATACTATACTATACTATACTGTACTATACTGTTTAATTCTCAAATCTGATTTGTCAGAAGGAGCCAATTCATTTCCTGTTGAATCAGCTCTGGCTGTTATAGACAGGTTTATATTAATGCGCTCATTCTAATACTTTTTTTTTTTTTTTACATTATAGTTTAATAAATAGATATGAAACCTGCTGTGATTTAAGAATGAAGAATGTCTAAATGTTGATATAGTGAAGTTTTCTATAAGATGCTATTTATTCAACGTTTATGGATTTAAGGAGTCTCCAGTGTTAGTGCTTTGTAACAGTCAGTAAGTTTTCCACCACATGAAAGTCTTCAGGACAGAGGATGTTATGTGTTCTCGTTTCTCAGGAACATGACAAGCTGCATCCTTTTAAATTTTTTTAAAAATTTTTTTTATTTCCTTCTCTTTGAAAGTTTATAAAACTTGGTGAGGGAATGACTATGACTATAATGCTGTAAGTGATAACGGGAACTAACTTGTTTTATGGACATTCCACAACACTAAATGTAATGGATATAAATGGATAATTGATGCATTTATTTAAAAAATTTTTAATTGTTGGCAAATTGCTGTGGTATAAGAGCAAAATAACTGCTTTCAGGGTCCTAACAGTAACTGCGTTTTGTGTCTGGCTGCATCACACGACCTCTTCGTTCATTATTTTCCTATAACAGGATGCCAAATGTGTGTTAGCTGACTGACTTTATTAGATTTGACTGTAAAATTTATGTAGATTTGACTTCCTCTTAAACTGTAATTTAAGCTCTAACTGCTTACAACGAAGCCAAGCGGCTCCTTATCTGACCTACTGCTTCAGGCGCTTCACCTTTCTACCTTTCTGATTGCAGTTGTTCTCTCTTTCTCTCCCTCCCCCCTCACTCACTACAGCCAGACCTGAGAGGGGGTGGGAATTTGAATTAGGGTTGCCAGGTTGTGTTCTTCCACTTCCACTTTCATCATTTCTTGGTTCTTCATATTCGGCTTTTAAAAAATAGCAATGGGCTCATAGATATACACTTCTTCATAAATGTCATATTTTTACTCCAAATAGGGAGTGAAAATAAGACTCCAGTACCATAGGACATGTGTCCAACACCTTACTATTCTTTTATTTGTAGGTGGAATACCTGAATGGTACGTTAAGTCCCGCCACAATCCAAAGTATCTGAACATTGGACACTAACCAAACTCATACAGGAATGCAGGAACATTGTGCTTTAAATAAATGATGTAACCATGACTCGACTTTACCTTGGTGTGCTTTAATACACTCAAAACAACAGAACCACTATTCATAATGTGGCAGTGCAATCGATCAAACTAATCTCTACATTTCTGGCTTCTGGTTGCATTTTTCTTTAGCAACTCTTGAGGCATATGTAGTTTTAGTCAAGTGGGTGTGGTCAGTTTGCAGAAAAGCAAAGACTAGTCCATTTTTAATTGCAATTGTAGTTTTTTTTAATTGCATTTATCAGGAGTCTTATGCCTAAATGCTACAAACACACAAAAAGGTGTGTGTAGAAACTAGAGTACACACATGTACACATGCATTCAGGCAGTTTACTTAGCCCACTTATTAATCCCCAGTGGCAAGAAAGACATCCCAGGATTATGAAGAACAGCCGAATGATTATTATTATTCTCTGTAGTATTTACAGCAGTTAACACTTCTCACATTTGTAATAAAAAGGCCTACAAAAAATATCTGTCGTGCAAATGTTTCTAATCATAACCAGTTCTAAGTACAAACTAGGCAGTTGCCAAACACCCAGTTACCACAAGAGGGCCAATATATTGCATGGATGGACCTACTTATAAATAAAAATAACTATAATACTAAAAAAAACTCATTTCCATAAGGAGAGCTGGTTCGTTTGCATGGCAGACAGAATCGAGCACTGCAAGATACTGGACTTTTATCATTGCTGAAACATGTTAAAAGTCATTTGAGGTCTGCAATGAAAATTTTATTGGATTACCTAATCTAGACACTGGATTGGAGAAAACCCATGTAGATGTGAGTAGTTTATTCAAGGAGGTACCAAAAGGTTTTACGTGATATGAAAAGAAATGTTTGTGCCATAAACATCACTATGTTTTGTACAGAATAAAAGACAATATAGGTATTTTATCATGCATGGTTTCTAATCTGTTGAAATGTAGCTGTAATACAGAATATGTGCATTTAGTGGTTATTTAGGACCCATGCCTGAGTGACTCCACGATTGTTTTTGCCATTTGTTTTCCACCAATATTACCTGTATGAACATGCATGTAAAGTAGAGTTTAAAAATAAGTTTAAATCACAGGTAAAGTGTCTTTCAAAATAACCTGTGCGCATGGTTTAGATAAAGTTTAAACATTAATAAAACCTAAAATCTACAGCACTTATAAACAGCACAATACACTTTACCTGTAAATATAATTAGTAAAATACTACAAAAGTCTTATTATTTCATCCATTTATAAGTTATGAAAAATGTACATTTTGATTTCACATTCACTCAACACTTTTACCTGAACACATTTCCCTGGAAGACTTCAGCAGGACGTGACATCATCTGAATTTCCTGAAGATCATAGGAAGAAGAAAATTCTCTCATTCTCTCATTCGTTTTCTCATCCTCATCCAAAGACAGGAAGTAAATTATAAATGAAGGAAATTTGATCATAAGTAAATCGTTATAATGTCCCTAATGTCTTTAATCCATTAGCATGGATGCTAGTTAACCACATTTTCTGTATTAGCTAATGCTATGCTAAAAACAACAACAACAAACTCAACCTTGTTTACCCTGTATTTTAACAACAAAACCTTAGCAAAGAAACCTTATTACAATGAGCTGTTGTTTCTTGAGATGGGTTAACACAGTTTTTAATGATTAAATATATGTTTTTAGAGCTTGGATGTTGAAAATGATTAAAAATATAATAACATTTCATTTATTAAGGGTTAAATGATGCCCAATCACAACAAGATAGCTTGGGTTAGCTTTCCCAGTCCTAATCTTTCATAGGTTTGCGATTTTCGGTGATTTTTTTTAATAAGATGAGGAGAAAAATCGGCAAAACGAGCTGCTTCTGAAATTAAAATGAAAATTAGTGTCTCCTGGTGTTAAACCTGTATATGTTTAGATTTGTCCGTTCTGGCAACCCGGGTTTGAATCGCCTCCGCCATGCTGAGACGCTCTCACTAACTTGTCACGCTTATTCAAGCCACCGTGAGCCGCTTTAAATCGCCGGTGGACATCGCAAAACCGTTTTAATCACCAGGTAAGTGTGTTTATTTAAGATTTATATCAGTTCCGTGTTTTAATTCATGATGTTTGTTGTTGTTTTTGAGGAATAACCTGAGGAATAACTGAGCGCGAGCGGCTGTTGGACTTTGAGCTTGCGTGCACTTGTTACTGAGGTGCTCGCGCGCAGCGGGTTTTTAAAAAAAATATATATATAAATTAAAGGTTTTTAAAAAATTTTTATTAGAAGCGTGTTTTTAAAAAAACGTGAGATGAAATACTCTGGATGTGATATTGACCAGTTTTATATGGTTTATTAATTCGGCAGGGTTGTGAATTAACGTGTGTTGTAAGCGGCGCGTGTATCTCGGGGTGATTTTTCTCCTGAGGTATTTTCGGTTGTCATAACAACAGTTTCGTGTCTCAACCAGCTAACATGGTTTTACTGACTTAGTTCACAATTCGGTCATTTTAATAGCAGTGAATTTTGAAAAATGTGCTCGGTTTTGGGATATTTTTGCGTCCAGGGTTTTAAGAAAAAAGAGCTGAATATCCGTCTGTCTGGGTTTTAAAGGTCATTCAGGGTGTTTTGGGCATAAATTAGCAAGTCCTTCAGTTAAACAACAAAAGGCTCTGTGTCAGGAGTGTGTGCTCCATAAGTGCTCAAGGTGTGTGTTAGGGGGATTTAACTCTGGGTCCTGGCTTGAACTAAAGAGTAATGAAAACATTTCAACCACCAAACCATGTGAGGAAACTCAGACTTGTCCAAAATGAGGATAAAAATGCACTGGGAGGCACAAAAAGTTGAAATTCTGTGGTGTAAGTGGAATAAAACACTTCTGGGGGAGTGCCATTCTAGGAAAGTAATCAGCAACATGCCGAACCACATCACAACACCCTGAAAACAGTGTGTCCCTTAAATAAGGTTCAAAACATGACCATGAACGTTAGTAAATATCCCCAACATGTCCATACAGCTTCGTCGTGTAATGCTCTTATCTGTTTATCTTGGAAAGTAGGATAAATACCACAAAACAGACGTAACTGGTTCATCTTTCTTCCTGTCATCTTCAGGGTCACGTCAGATAGTAACGCTAAGCCAGACATGACCTGAACATCGAATGCTTCACATGTTCATTGGGTTTCAGTCTGACATTTATGATGGGCTAGAAACCAGAAAAGAAGTCTGATTCTGTTCGTTAATTATTTTCTGAGATAAAAAAATAAGACCTTCGTGTAACTATAAATGTAAAAATATAATAATAAAGCTGAATCCTGCCAAATATAGAAATAAAAATTAGCCTAACAGACTGTTTTCCAATAACAGCACGTCCTGAAGTGTTTTCTTCCTCTTATACCACAGCAGTTAGCCAGCAGTTAGAATTTACATACTTTTTATCTGTTTATAGTTACAGTTTTCGTGTCACGGAGCATCTGTGAAACAGGTGAGCTCCTGTTATCGCTTACGTTATAGCAGCTATAAACAGTCCTTCCCGCACTTTCTCTTGAAGTTAATAAGACAGCTTGCTGTATTACCGAGAAACTGGTAAAAGCGCCAGCTCCTCTGTTCGAAGGCTTTCCTGCGGTGGAAAAATGTACACCTCTGATTGTTACAAAGCGCCGACACTGGAGACTCCTTCCATACATGTTTAAATGAAATGTCTCCTTACAGAAAACTTCACCGTATCAATGATATGTATTTTGGGACTCTGTTATGCTTATGGTATAGAAGCTAACTTATAAGGTTTGAACCCGTAACAATGTCTGGAATATATCTGACAAGTTTTAAATTTAGATATGTTTGGCATTTGCTAAACATGTCTGATTTGCTCTTGAGTGCATCCCAGTGACGGAATTCAGCGATTTTCTTCTCTCCATTTGCCTGGAAGTTCTCAGGGTTGGTGTTTAAAAAAAGGGAGAAAAAAGCTCAAGCTTGAGTTAGCTAGCTTTTTCAAGTTGGACAATTTAGTCAGGATATTTTATGGCTTCCCCATCGTCTGCTGCCTGATTCATGCTTTATTCACTGAATGATTGGTTCTTATTCATGGCCCTCATCCTTTGTTCCAGTCACGTTAGTCACTTGGAAGTTAATTAGAGCACATGCCATCATGCTCGTCTTTCCACAATGACATTGCTTCCCTCAGATTCCCCCGAGGCGGTTTATTTTGATGAGGCGAGGCCTGTGTTTTGAGTTGATGTCGATAGCATGTCCTTGACTTGATGTTTTATGGTCTTGCTTTCACACGGAGGCATCGTGTCTCGCATATCCAGAATGCTAGCGGTCAAACGGACACCCGGTAACCAAGTAACTTACCACGCAGCATCAGCGGCTAATCGATGATCACAGCTGTTTTGAGGTCACTGGTGTTTTATTAAGCGTATGTTTAATACGTCATGGTGTTGCATGATGGGAATGAAACATTATGGTGTGATTACCACCATATAAATCTTCAGTAAATTGAAATGCACCTAATATATAACACAGTTGAGTAATTTTCTATAACAGCAGCTCTGGTAGTTGTGCAGCTACGTACAATCATTTTCCATAAAGAGATAGTTGTTGAACATTTACAGAAGGAGTCTCTAGTGTCGGTCTCACATTGTTGTAGTTTTTGTGCAGGAGGGAGAGAAAGGATCCAACAGACCTGTTGTTGTTCATTCTCGGCCATGCTCTGTTAGGTAGTAAAACATTAGCCTTAGAGTCTACAAGACAGAGTTTCACCTAAATCCCTAATAAAAACCCCAGGATGGAATCAGCACTCCTTCTCGAAGGTTGCCAGGTGTTGGTTTCTAAATAATCCCAACCACATGAAGAGGTGGGAAAATGTTTTGCTTTGTAATGCGCAACTCGTCGTGTAACAGGAAACAATTCCCGTAATGTGGCTTAGTCATCATGAAGTCACGGACACGGTATGACAGTTTGTTTGTGAGGGTGTCATGCTGTGGTTTAATGTAGAGTAGCTGTTGTGTTCTTCAACATCTTGCCGGATCCTTTACTCGTTAATGGATGTTGGTAGGATAGGAAGCAAAGGATGGAGAAGTTTCACATTGGTAACAAGTGTAGCTTGGTATTTTTTCCCCATTATAACTATTAACATCAACAATCATCACAAAACAGCACAAAAAACGTATCTAGGTAGAGCTAGCTAATTTGATAAAATCGGAAGCGGGAACTTGAAGCTTCCAATCTCCATGCTTACAGTAAGTTTTTTAGATGTAACAAGCGAATACGTCTATGTTGATTGATCTAAAGCGAATACTTGTATATACTGTACAGTATAACTCATTTAAACATAAGAAGTGCTACTTTGTGTACTTTGTTCATTCTGTGAGCAGCCATGTTGATTTAGAGTCACTTGCTGAACTCAAGGTTGAGGAGACCATCCCAAGTTGCCGATTAGGAATTCCGAGTTGATGAATGTTTTCTTTGGGTTTTTTCCCCCCCGAGTCAGAGGTGGGAAATTATGAGTTACAGCCTTCAGTCGAATGCAGCATAGCTAACGAACTAGTCTAGCATCACGTTCATTTTAACTTTACGCCAGGTTTGTTTTTATTGCGCAGAATAATAGCAGGCTACAAAACAAGACAAAATAAAATGGCTTGTTAGGCGACTTGATAAGGTCAGAGTTTATTTTTGTTAGTGAACTAGCGTTAGATAGATATTGGGCGTGTTGATATTAGCGTCCGTACGCCGGATGTATGGCTCAGGTAAATACCAGCGCAGACCAGTTTCGATTTTATGATTCGATATGGCTGATATGGAAGGATACCAGGATCATTAAAATGGACTTTATTGTGATTGCTGTTTGCTGGATTTTATCAGGTTGGTTGTAAAAGTCAGGTGGGACGTTTTGCTGCCAGGCAGTCGATGGGCGTCGTCACGCCCGGTTCGATCCTATAGTAATCACATGTCCTGGTAAAACATTATCCTGGCGAAAGGGCACAGCGAGCCGAGCTCTGTTCCAGCGTTTAGGCGAATACGATCAGGTGAGAGCGGCCCACTTCTCCTTTCCCTCACTTTATTTAGAGAGGACAGGCCACAAGCTGAGTATCTCTTTCTCTACAGAGAGAACGAATAGAGACGGGCTTTGTGTCACTTTGCCAACATCTTTCAGTGTGTGTACAGAGAGCGGTGGGAACAGCAGCGATGAGACAGGTGGGTGCCCTTATTCTGTTACAGCTCTGGAAAGTACCCGCAGGGCTAAAGATGCCCTGTTGCCCTCGCTTCAGAGCCAGGCACATCCATTATTAGACAAATTACAAACCTCGTCTCGGGCACTTACAAAGGCCAGTTTCAGCGTTTAGCCCGTAACGGCGTGTTCGGCAAAACTCTTCAGATCATGTGGTATGAAAGTTCAGCTCTTCTTAAATTTCAGACACATGACACAGTTTAGTGCTTCAGTTAGTTGTCTTGAAGAAGAACGAACGGAGCGAAGCGGAAAACAAACAAACAGCTAGAGAAGGTTTTTAGCCTGCAGCAAAACCCATGCGTTCACATACGAAACGCTGCACCGTGAAATAAATGCAGAGCGCTCGCTGTTAGCGGGAAGCTTATTGTTATGCACGTTTTGTCCGACTTTTAAATGCGACGGCAGGTTTAATTGATTCGCAATCAGCCGCTCGTCCCAGGAGATTCCTCAGCCCTCAGGCGCAGTACACCGGAGCTCGGTGTTCATGTTAATGACCTGCCTCCTGAAGGCTCAGGTGAACGCAAGCTGGTTTTTTTTTTTCTCTCATTGTCCCTTATTTCTTCTGTGCATCAGCAGGTAACGAAAGGTCAAAGCTGTGCCTCGGCATGTTAATATTGTAGAATGCGACTAATTTCAATTCCAGTAAATTGCACCAATTGCACAGCTTAAGAGGAAACGCCCTAAATTTTAAAATCTGCTTTGCGGAAAACAAACATTTGTTGTTTGTGAGAGCAGCGCACATTATTTGTGTCCGCATTATTTTTGCCCTAATCGAATGGCAAGTCTTATTTATCTCTCTTTTTCAAGTCATTAACTGAGATTTGCCAGGTTTTTTTTATTAAATTAGAGTGTAATTAAAATAAATAAGCGATTTTCGTAAACTTGACAGCGCGATCTGTATATTAAATTGTAGAAACTCATCACCAATCGTACGATTTGATGGCAGTCAGTCGAGGTTCACATTAGTGACTCGGGAGCTCTCGTAGGATACGAGCGTTTTTTCCGAACCAAGTGGATTTTCATGAATACCCCATATAATTATATTACTATAATATATTGCAGTTGTATAATTATAATATAATTTAGTCGTGTGCTCTTCTCGTCGTTGTCTTCTCCGCGCTCTGCTCAGCCCGGGTATTTCCACTAATAACGAGCGATTGTGGCGCCCAACGTGGGGAGAGACACGGAGTTTCGTCGAGTTTTGCCATTTTTATGTTACGTTTAGACGTGAAGAAGCTTCGAAATGGCTTTTTTTTTCCACCAACGTGTTGTGGACAAGGATGGGAGCGAGGCGGGAAAAATCAGCCAGCGTGAACAATGAGAACGAGGTTACCATGACAACCCTGGATAGTTCGAATATTATCATGATATTTTTAGACATAGCACAGCCCTAGATGGCATCAGGCAAATGCAAAAAAAAACAAAAAAAACAAGCAAACGCGCATGGGTTTAATGTTGGTTAATGCAAAGCCGTGAGCTGATTCGGATATTTTTGCATGGAAAAAGGGTTGTAGTGGTCCATGGGAACCTCCGTGTTCTTAAAAACCAGCGAGTTTGTGTAAAACGCATTAAAGATAAGGGCTAAAATGAGGCATGCTTGCTTATAGCTCTGAAAGCTGTTTACTCAGCTGTAATGCTAACCTTCTGGAAGTTTTTACCGTGACTGTTTAAAACAGCTTCAGTTGTTACATAAGTAAACAGTTTAATCAACTAGAAGCACGAGGTCTACCCCGATGCATTGTGGGATCCCACTGGATGTCCAGTCTCATTAGAGATGTCGTGTATTTCAAGCCCAGACTTCCAAAATGGCTTCATTCCCGCAGTGATGGGGTTAGCAGTACTGGAAAGGAAGTCTGATTTGATTTTGAAGGAATCTCCAGACTGACGTTTCATTACGGTCTTGGCGAAGCGGCTACTGGTTCCTCATGCCGTGCCTTCGCAGATGGATGGGGGTCGTTCACATGACGCGCACGCAGATCTGAGCTTCACAGACGGTTTTAAATCTCCTGATGTTGATGAATGCCAGTGGGTTGAATGCTTTGAGGGTGCCTTGGAGGATTTAAGGATATGGCGTTTACCGGCCTCAGGCTGCTTCACCGACGTCGGGAAGCAACCCGATCTGTTTGAAATAAAACGGGATCAATGGAGTGTAGCTTTGGGATAAGACTAATTAGCCCTCGTTGAAAGCTGCCTTTAAAAACAAGAGTCGAATTTTAAAAGGTAAAGACTTTTTTTTTGTTATACGTCTACTTCATGATTCGTTTCATTTAGATAATAACGCTACTGCTGAAGGTCTCTAAAAAGTCTTTATAGTCTTTTAATCAGTATGTCTTTTGTACCATAGCGCTGTTGAATTCTCCATTCTGATTGGTCAGAATTTGTTTAAATATATTTTTTATTTATGTTTTTATATAAATTTTCTATGACAGCAGCTCCGAAGGTTGTTCCGGCTGTAATTCAAATCACGGATTTACACAAAATTAAGACACTTGTTCTAATGTGTTATCGTTTCTATAGTAACAGCTGAGGAGAAGTTTATTTAGCATTTATGGAAGGAGTCTCCAGTGTCAGCGCTATAACGAGGTCTTCATGACAGAGTTGTTTACACTTTGAGATTCTCTCAGTAACATTGCAAGCTTTTTTTAAAGCTTAAGAGAATACTTGCTTGTTTTGCGGACATTCCACAACATTTCACATGTAACTATAAATGGATAAAAAGTACATTGTGCCATTCTTTAATTTTCTATCGCAGCGTGCTGCCAAGTGATTTATTCCTCACTTAATGTCAGGAATCCTAGCTACTTTTCTTTATCTATGACTTTGAAATTGTCCTTGTTTATAGTTTATTTATAATTTCTGTATATTTATAGCAAATTTTCCAGCTTATTGAAGAAAATGAGTCAGCAGCTGGAAGTTAAAGCCTCCTTTATGGAACCTAAAAGCAATATTTTTCTAACACTAACAGAACAACAACGTGTCATAAAACATTTACGGAGAGGCCTCCCTAGAAAGACCTTTAGGCTATATGTTTAATACCCTGATGACACGAGCAATAAGGCCCTGACATCCGCATATGGCTCATGATTTATGGGCAAAGAAAGGAAATTTATTTATTTGGTGGCTTGTCCTGGGAAAAGCACGAAGATCTGAACAGCCATGAGAACCCTGGAAGTGATGCATTGGCATACTTAAATAAGACTAAACTAAATAAACTATAAGCATCCATATACAATTTAACCAAAAATGGAGGAGAAACGGAGCGTTTTTACTGCTTTCCTCTCCCTCCTTGTGACGGCTTTGCAGGAGGACATAAATTTGGGGCGCCTCTTCTGCTTTTTGCGTGCCAGGATTCCAGTTTGGATTCTCCTCGGCGAAGTCGTCTCAGCTACATAAAGCCCTAAAAGCTGTGCTGTAGGAGGGGGAGGGGGAGGTGACACGACCTGGCCTTGTCTCAACCTGCCTCCGTCGTCGTATAGACTACACACACCACACACACATACACACACACACACACACTGTCTCTCACACACGCACACTGACTGCAAAGTGGCCACAGGCGATCGACCTGCACTTTACCCCCTGCTGAGAGAGAGAGAGACTGTAGCTGGTTTTACACACACACACACACACACACACACACACACACACACACACACACACACACACACACACACACACACACTCACTCACACACTTGCACCCTTACCTAGATCGACCTATGGCGGAAACGTAACTCCGCAATTATAACAAAACCCTTGAGCATTTTCCCCAATCCTGATTGGTCAGAAGGTGTTGATTAGTTTTCTAGAACAGCATCACTGACAATAAATCAGTCCACAGGTTTATATTAATGCGCTCGTTCTAATATTTATCGTTTCTATAGTAACAGCTCGTTCAGCAAGACTACTGAATTTAGGATCTAAGTTTAATAATGAACTGAGTTGTTCCAATTTTCAGTAAATTGAACATTTATGGAAGGAGTCTCCAGTGTCAGCGCTTTGTAACAGTCAGTATTCCACCACGGGATGGAGGAGTTTGTGCTTTCGCTTCTCTCAGTAACACGACAAATTTTTTTTCGTTGCTGATTTCATGAGAGAGGAGAGCCTGGTGTTGGGAATGACTGTTTATAGCTGTCGTAACACAAGCGATAAGAGGAGCTTGCTTTGTGGACGTTCACCCACGTTAAATGTAACTATAACTGGGAAGCAATAAACCCTCACTTCAGGACGTCCTGCTATTGGAAAATGATCGACTTCAGGGTGTTGGCACGTCGGGCTGCGCTCACAGTGTTTTATTCGTTAGTTAAATTCATTGCTTGGATGAAGGATAGTGCGCTAAGAAACAACAGCGCTGTCAATCCTCAAATGAACTGTAATCATGACGAACGTCCAGCTGTTGCATCACAAGTGGTGGTGATCGTCTTCTTATTGGCCAGTAACAGAAGAGCTGGCTTGCGTCTGCGCCTCCACCAAAACCCAGTCCAATGGAAATATTTGTAAGCGTGTGCTGGAATGTATTGTCGAGCTTCCACATTTTCAGCCTTTCCCTTTATAAAAACACGGCCTGTGCTACAGAGGATTATATGAGGAAGGGATGGGTGGATGAGGTGGACGAGGTGGACGGGGTGGACGCTTCCACACAATTGACTCTTTGACCTGATGTAATTTAAATGGTGCCCAAACAAAGCTGATTCAGGATCCGTGTTCACTCTTCCAGAACGATTCACACACAGAGAGAGAGAGAGAGAGAGAGAGAGGGAGAGAGAGAGGAGGGTTATTGGTTGAAGTGGAGGTTGTAGGTATGGAGAGAAGCAAACTGGATTGGATTTAGGAGATGCATAGAGGACTGGGAATGTAGGACCGGATTGCGGAGGGGGTTCTTTAGGCAGGTGAGAACACAGCAGTCGAAAAAGCGATTCGACTCTGAGGCTACGTTTACACGACAACGATGTAGTCAAAAACGGAAAAGTTTTTCTCTTGCGTTTTCAAAAAGTCTCACGTGTACACAACGTTTTCAAAACGATTCGCGTTTACACACATCCGCGATAACGCCCAAAAACGCTGTATTACGTACGCGCTCGCCTTTACGATAGACACGTACTGCGCATGTCTACATACCTGACACGTACTACGCACGCACGCGCATGACGTCACCGTTTTCAAAGATTCCCGTATTGGGTGTTTACATGGAGATGATGATGGCGGCGTTTTCAAAAACTTGCGCTTTGATACCCGTTTTCAAAAATATGCGTTTTCAGTCCCCAAAACGCTGTTGCCGTGTAAACGAACAGGCAAAACGCATCAAAAGCTTCCCGTTTTTGGCTGAAAACGTTGTCGTGTAAACGGCCCCTGATTCGACTCGTGCAGGAAGTGAATCAAACACGTCGTGTGTTTGGGTTTTGGGTTGTAGTGGTTTATTTTTTTTTATTTTTTTTTTTTAATGCTAAACTGAGCCAAAGGACCGAGCTGTAGCACTGCAGAAATGCCATGTGTCCTAGAGATTTGGACAGAAAAGAGAAAATAAACGTTGGATGCGATGCCCGACATGTTTCGAACTAGCTATTTATATCCTCATCGGACCGTTTATTTGGCTCCGATAAAGTTTGTACCTTGTTCTGTCGTCGTATTTCTGACAGATGTCCATTTTCAGTCCCCCGCACTCCTCAGGATTTTTTGTTTAACAATGTGAAAATAAAAACCAAACTACATAGCGAACGAATCAAAAGAATCAATTTGGCGCTGATTCAGAGATTCGGACTCTGAGTGAGTGAAAGCGCATTTACTGTGAAGCGTGATGGAAAAGCATCGTTTATCATCGCTCTAATTTTAGTGTACATGCTGACGTAGAGTCACGTCACTCCAGGCCCCCACTGCTCGAAACGATTCCGTGGTCACGTGTATAGATGTGATCAATAGCGGTCAGTGATTTGTCCTGAGTATCATGATGACTCGTAAATCGATCCCTATTTTGTGTGAAAGCAGCTTTGTGTTTGCCCTCCTCTCGCTGCAGGTAATGATGCTTCGGGCTCATGTTATTGGGCTTGGGCTAATTTCCTGCCACCCAGAAAACAACACACACACACACACACACACACACACACACACACACACACACACACACAGGAGTGTTGTTTGTTGTTGGTGTTTTTCAATCATGTGTGTACATGGCTGGACAGATCGCTCACAGATTGGTGTATTAGTCTCTCTTTTTGTCTCTGCATATCTTTCTCTCTGTCTCTCTCTCTCTCTCTGTGCATCTGTCTGTCTCTGCATCTGTCTGTCTCTGCATGTCTTTGTCTTTCTCTCTGTCTTAGTGTCTCTGTGTCTCGCTGTCTCTCTCTTTTTTTGTGTCTCTGTATATCTCTTTCTCTGTGTCAATATCTCTCTTTCTTTGTGTGTGTGTCTCTGTCGCTGTGTCTCTAACTTTATCTCTCTGTCTCAATTTCTTTGTCTCTCTGTATCTCTCTCTTTCTGCATGTGTGTCTGTGTCTTTCATTCTCTCTGTCTCTGTCTATTTCTCTCAATATCTGTCTCTCTCTCTGTCTCTATCTTTCTCACTCTCTGTCTCTTGTCTTTCATTCTGTCTCTCTTTCTCTTTTACGTCTGTCTGTCTGTATCTTTCTTTCTCTCTCTCTCTCTCAGAAACACACACACACACACACAGCAGCTGATCTGAGCGCTATTGTCTGAAGCTGTCACGGCGGCTCCCCTCTGAACCCGCACATGTGTGTGAAGCGATGCAGCTCTCTGTTTCTCCTCCGCTGACGTCTCTTCTGATCCCGTTTAAATATTTAATTGTGGCTTAGCCGTGAGAGAGAAGAGGAAGGAGAGAAAGAGAGGGGGCTGAAAGTGTGAAAGTGAGCAGCAGAGGTTACGGAGGTTTTTTTTTTTTTCTTTCACCTGATTTTTTTTGTAGGTGCTCTTCTCCGTCTCCTCAGCCATGCCTCCTCTGTAGCTTTTACCCCTGCTGCTCCAGTAACCTTCACACACTTGGGGGAGGGAAAAGGGTGTGTGTAAGTGTGTGTGTGCGCGTGTGTGTGTAAGTGTGTGTAGCTCTTTGCACATCTCTCGCTCTGGAGATCCCTACTCGACTCTTAGATGATGTTTTAATGGACCAGGAACGTCAGCACTCTTCTGGGGGAAGATCAGCTTGCTTTTTTTTTTCTTTTCTTCTTTTCCCTCCCCTTCTCCAGGATGCATTTTGTCGTCTTTTTTTCCCCCCCAGGATTCCTGCTCAGGTGGTGAGTGAAAGTGATCTCTGTTATGAAGATGCATTAGTGCAAAAATTATATAAACAGGAAAGTTT
This sequence comes from Pangasius djambal, assembly GCA_022985145.1. Lineage (NCBI taxonomy): Eukaryota > Metazoa > Chordata > Actinopteri > Siluriformes > Pangasiidae > Pangasius > Pangasius djambal. The sequence continues at coordinate 22,435,458 of CM040989.1, read as the reverse complement.
AAGGGTAAATAAACGAGAAGAGGGTGCACGTCATTTAACCGGCTTGTGTATCAGCTCGTTGCTATAAACTTGTGGATGAGCTGGGAAAAGAAAATGAACATTATCATTTAGAGCGTGTGTGTGTGTGTGTGTGTGTGTGTGTGCACGTGCTCTATTTATTGTTGCGTGTAATTATTAAGTAAGCCTCTGTCAGTTGTCCGTGAGCTCTGTGTCTGTGGTTAAATTGTCCTCTCGATAGCTCCGCCCAGTTTAAGATCAAAGCACGTCTTCTTAAGCACTATCTGTGACTTCAAAGCGTTTCTACCGGCGACAGTGACACAGACGGTTGACACGCCGCCATGAGACGAGACGAGACCTTTTGTCACCGTGACGCTTTAAAGCCTCTCCTGCACTCAGTAAGACTGACTTCTCTAAAGCTTTGTGTAAAGATTGTGATTGAGGGCATGTGAGGATTGAGGAGGAGGTGTGTGTGTGTGTGTGTGTGTGTGTGTGTGTGTGGAGGGGGAAGAAAGTGCTGTCTTGATGTCTTTAGATCTCAGTTTCTGCATGTTGTCAGCATAATGATGTCAGTCAGGTGTTAGTTTTCACAGGTGGTGTCTGATTGTTCATGAGGAGCTTTTGCTCTTTGCTGCGTGTGGGTGTGAGGGTGTGTGTGTGTGTGTGTGTGTGTGTGTAGGGGCGGACAAATCATTAGCTAGCTCTCCGCACAAAACGAGCGCTTCAGTGCGGTGCAGCAGATACCGCCTGGATGAATAAGCCACGCCCTCCTCATTACCATATATGTACATTGAAAAGACTAGGAAATGTTGCGTGAGTGAAATAGGGACATGACTGAACATCGCTAAAATAGGAAAAAGCTGAAAAAATTAATCGACAGTCCATAATAAAAGCAGGCGTAATAAAGTAATTAAATTTATTTTAGTGATTAAGGCTTTTTAAAAAAAAATTTTTAATCACTCAATATAAATTTTTTGTATTCAGTCAATAAATTTTTTAAGGTATTATAGATATTAGAATATCTTTATTATTATTATTATTATTGTTGTTATTAATTTTTTTTTATATATAATTGTGTGTGTGTGTATGTCAAGTTCTGATTGGACACGGATTTAATGCTAAAACTTTGTACTGGGTTTTAAAATATTGACTATATATATATATATATATATATATATATATATATATATATATATATATATATATATATATATATATATATATATATATATATATATATATATATATTTCCATTTTATATTCCGTCTTTTCACTGTTAAATACTATAAATTTGTATATGACAAACTCTTAAAAAAATTGATTTGATGTTAAAATTTTTGTTCTGTAATTTAAAATCGTAAAATTAAAAAAATATCCAATTTGAATATTAAATATTATGTTTGTTATATATTATAGTAGATCATATAAATATAATATTTATTAATATTGAATAATAAATATAATATTAATTTAATATTAATTAAAAACAATTTTATTTTCCCTTTTTTCAGTGTTAAATAATAGAATTTTACTGACATTTTTATCCATCACTGCTGTTAGCGAACCGACATATGATGCGATGCTAATCGCGTCACGTTACTGGATTTTAAACTCCTCACACCAGTCCGACTCTAGTCTAAAGCGTGGAAAATAAATCATAATCACATCAGGTTTTCTTGGAATCACTTTGCCCAGGAATAGTTTTCCCACACTGGAACACTATTCCTTTATTTATTTATTTATTTTCCTGTTTTTTCCCTCTACACAGTATCGACTTTGCGCATTCTTGAACGGTCGAGCCGGTTCGGTTCGGTTCACACGGAAACCCACGGGACAAGGAAATGTTTAGAATTAACCACAATGAAATCAGGCACCGTTTTTACTGTTCCTGCGCATCGGAGGTGGGATTTTCACGGATTTACAGCGCGTTCACGTCATTTCTGGACGTCTAGTTATCTGGCTACGTGACCGCTGTTCTCTGCCTCACAGAGAGACACAACCGTACAAAGACGACGACGTGAACATGGACAGAAACGTCTATTCCCCGTCTGTGGTCAGATGGACGTGTAATTAGTCGACTGGAGAGAAAAGGACTAGAGGAGCCAAATGTGAAAAAGAACAGGAATGAATTCATGCTAAATATAGGACTCGTGCATCACGGGCGCTGACAGACTCTGGAGCTCGAGGCAGGCTCAGCAACGTTTACTTATAGCACCATGGTTTGAGCGCGAAGTCTTTCTCAGACAGAAAATGGTAGAGTGACACTGAGTTAAATATAAAAACGACATGAGAAAGCGCCAGTAAGCGTTTTTGTGTGTGTGTGTGTGTGTGTGTGTGTGTGTGTGTGTGTGTGTGTGTGTGTGTGTTCTATCTCTCAGATCTGGTGTGCTACCCACGCAGCTCAGGTTTCAATTGTATCAGTACAGGGCGTGGCACACGTGTATCGGTATGATGTCATTTCAGCATTTCTTTGATTCTACTCCCAGCTCACTAATGAGTCATGGATGTAGGAGTAGTGTGCTTAAAGAGGAAAATAAAGGTGAAATGGTGGTCTCTTTTGCGTGGTTATGTGGTCAGGGGAGGACAAATTACACAGTCATTAGCTGACCCACCAGGCCAGTAATGGCCAAGTTGACGCGGCTACAACATGATAGCTAACGGAATTTAAAATCATAAGATGAACTACTTGGCTAGCTAAGTGTCACACATCACGGCTGTGAGATGCAATGTCTTGTTCTCACGTCGCATAGATATTATTCAGATCTCGCTAACGTTTTTATTTCCTCAAGGTGACTTTGTGTACTAAGCGAGAGAGTTTGGTGATGGCTTTGCGTCAAAATTTATTCTGGCCACGTACCTGCGCGCTCCAGAACCGGAAAGGGTCGTTTGTGATCCATGCGCGCTAATCAGTCCGTCTAGTAGAAAACGTCAGTGTAGCGTCATCCAAATTGTCGTGGCTGACGTCGCAGGCAGGGGGTGCGATTCGGGAACAGGAGTTACAGTAACAACCACCGTATAGCTCATTGCATTAAAACTTCGAACGAGAGCGGAGGTCGGTTTCACGTTTTTCAGAGGAAGCACGTGTTTGCCCCGCCCTGTCCGGTTGTCAGTTGTCGTGTTAGTGTTAGTCCAGCATTGTGTGTGGCGTCTCCCGTGCCGAGCCGAGCGAGCCACGGCCATTTCTACTCATTTCTACAGCGCTGGCTAACACTGACGGGAAATCGATTTCCTCAGGAACGTCATGGTGGCGGCGTGCGTCTTTTCAGCGCTCGGCTCTGAGGCTGCAGGTCAGGACTAGTTGTGCTCCTGGCTGTGCAGTAGCGATGAACCTCCTGCCCACATGGTAACTGTCATAATACACTGATTATCATTTCAAACATTGGTTTGATTGTGTGTTGTGCAGTGGGGTATGGAGCAGATGTGTTGAAACCGTAATGAGAGGAAGCCGTCGCTCGATTCCTCCCATGAGAATCAAGAGCCTGAAGGCAGTCTGCCATGGATGAGGCTCTGTCCACAATCACGCCCTAGTTTACTCCCACACATCTTTCATCATTAGGCAGAACGATACTCGATGTGTCCAAGAGTTACACACTGTACCAGTTTCTGTTTCTCACAGATCCGATTGGCTGAGTGGGAGTAGCACTTCGGCTAAGTCTGTCATTTGAAGTTACCAGCTAGCAACCAAACTTTGAGTGAAACTTGGAGTGAACCGTGGCGTCGTACTGACCCAAGACTGGATGAGCAAGATTCTTTGTTTATCACTGTGATGCTTTCACTGATTAAATTCGTTGCCTGAAGGGACGCAACCTCTTGCTGCCACCTCTAAAAACACGGCCTCGACAAATACGTACAGTTACGCTGCAGCTACAGAAGTCTTTATGATGATTGTATTACGCAGGTCAATCGTAACATACGACGTCACAAGTTTCCGTCAGCATTTACAAACCGTTACAAAAAGTACGCTGTTACACATAAAAGGATATGAAGGAAATATCTCACTATTGTGCTGTTACTTGTTACTTGATGGCTCCAGGTAACTGAGAGGGCGTGGCTTAAACTGATCATCGTTCGGCCTTCGTCGACGAACTAACAAGTACTTTTGAAAACGCTGTTTTTATGTGAGGCATGTTAAGTCTGTTTGCCAGCCATAATGAACTAAATGAAACGTTACCCCACGCACTGGGTATCTGACCCACAACCTGTACGTTATTACAACAATTACGTTTTCATTTTCTGTTCACGTGCTGCGTTACATCAATTTACGTGACGCATGAAGATTAGAAACGTCAGTAGATAGCACAGGAGAGTGTTAAATCCAAGCTGATGCTTAGAAGTTTCTTTGCACCTTTTTCGATTTTTTTTTTTCTTTCCTCACATCAGATCTGTCTATCTTGACGGGTCACATTCGTATCCGAAGTGATCCATGTCTCCGTTTAATTTGAACCCGTCCCCCGAAGCGTCCCACGTACGCACACCGATTTCTTCTTTAATTGTTTCAAACGGCAGTTTTGCTTGACATGATTCTTCAAATATCAAGTAATTCACGACGTTTCCTGTCCTTCCACTGAATATAGTCGCAGCTGTCGCTGTCCTCCATTTTGTTTTGAATGACAACAACACGAGAGTGATGCGTATGTGTGTTGGGGGGGAAAAGCCACGCTGATTCCCATCTGATCATTTATATAAAAATTAGAAAGAAAAAAAATATCGGACTTGCTTCAACCTGGCATTGTGAACGTAACCTAATACTGACGCTCGTACACCTTCAAACGGTCAGCCATGTAGACCGCGTAATGGCTAAGGGACCAGTGACCAGGCATGGAGACGTGGCCTGGCTCGGCATGTGCTCCCGCAGTCGTCCAGCTCTCAACTCTTTGTCAGGATCAATGCACTCATGAGGCAGTAAATCAAATTGCCGAGCGCTGATTGCATCAGGCCGGCCTGCGTGCCGAATAACGTCATCAGATTCTACATCTGTCCTTTTTCCCCCTGATCGATGAAGTGGTAAGAATGGGGTCAGGATGAGGAATAGAGAATGAATTACTTGCTGTAGCGTCATTCTTTTATCTTTCTGTTTATTTCTCCGCGAGCTTCAGCGAGTCCCATAGAGTCGTTGTCCAGTGTGTTGACGTGCCATATGATCCGTTAAGATAATAGCTTGTTGCTATTTTAATCTGTAATGCAGAGATAAGCAGGGGGCTTAAGTCAGGCTCTGCTTGATGGGAAACACACACGGTAGTTCTGAGGTTATTATATATGCGTACTTGGTGTCTATGAAAGCAATAAGCCACTGGAGGAAAATAATCAAGGATGATGTGGCGTCGAAAACGTAGACACCGGAGACTCCTTCAGTGAATGTTGTTAACTAACACTTTTTGGCCAGTTTGAGAATTCATCAGCGCTGTGCTATAATAAACACTAATAATGGACTATCATGTGTATTATTGATACCATGCACTTTCCACATGGGGGGAAAAAAAACACACACACACACACAAAACACACTTGTTATTCCGTCTTGGTTCAATCCGGTGAAATTCCACAACGCTCTCCATTTATTCTCCTTGGCTCCGCAGTCGCCATGGCGACCAAGTCCCCCATGAAGATGGCAGATTCCTCTTTCCGTCAGGCTTTGGCTGGGTTTAGCGCTTTGAGCGAAGCAGGCACGCTCGCGTGTTTGTAGATTATAGATGTGTACATGGGTTTGTGAGGGATAGAGGTGTGGTGTTCAGGGTAAGGTTGTGAAAATGAGTGTTTATTTGCAGGTTTGTGTGTTATATTGGAGATGCTGGTGATTCATATGGGTGGCTGTAAGTGGTGGTGTTTTGTTTTTGTTTTTTTTCCCTTTCCTTCCGCTGCCTGTAACAATATTGTGTTTATTTTCCTCCTGAAAGCTGTGTTTTCGTTCTCCACAGATTGGCGCGAAGCATCGCGTTCCCTTCTCAGCTGTCTAAGACGTGGAACCTGAGGGATTTTCTTTAATGAATCACCCATCGCCTCTCGACGCCATGACGTACAAGTAGGTGGTTGTTTGCCGTTTCCCAGCTGCCTCGCTCTGTAATAAAGCAACTGCTCTGTGTTTTCCCTGCATGAGCTCACGAGTGCATGGCATCACGGCTCTAAGCGCAAGCCTGCAATTACGTCTTCCCTGCACTCAGGCAAATGTTCCTCTCGCCTAAAACTGCTCCAGCGCATAAAGGCCTCTACTGTTAGGGCTCAGCGCTACACAAGGCATTTGCATGCAGCCTGATTTGCATGTCCCGCTGGCTGAGCTGTGTTTGCTGATCTCCGTTAGAAACGGGTCCTTTTTTTTTTTTTTTTTTTTTTTTCTTCCTCACTGATCTAAGAACAGTTATTCCAACCCAAACTCTGATCCGAGCTCATCCTGTGCAGGAAAAGTGGCTGGTTTTCCTCCGCGTGGTTGAGGAGCTGAAGCTGTTTTTTTTTTGTTTTTCTTTTTCCTCCTCCTCTATCTCTCTGGGAGCTTCAGCTCTTCATAAAGACAATGAGAAGAATGTAGGCCACGAATTCATCATATGACACAGAGAGAGAGAAAGGGGAAAGAGAGGAAAAACAAATCTCCTTCTCTGATTAAATCTTTGGCTGTTGAAGGGTGCGAGTGTTTAGGATCTTTGGCTTCTACTTTATCACACTGAAACCTGCGTTTACTTAAAGAGCCTCGACCCATATCCGATTTCTGTGTTTATATCATTCCACCACCGAAATTCAAAACAGCGGCCTGAATCTTTTTACCTGCAGCGTCACCGCGATTGTAGAAAAGAAGAATGACTGCCTGGAAACTAGAGCTGGCACGATAAC
>CM040989.1:22360691-22416712 GCA_022985145.1 Pangasius djambal | reverse complement strand
TTGTGCCATCTCGCTTCATCAGCGCTACGGCTTTAGTCTCTAGAGCAAGATTTCTGTTTCAGTAACTCATCTAAGGGACTGTCATACACTATATGGTCTTTCTATGCTGTAGCATTACAGTTTCCCTTCACTGGAACTAAGAAGCCCAAACCTGCTCCAGCATGACGATGCTCCTGTACACAAAGCGAGCTGCATGAAGACATGGCGTGTGAAGGTTGGAGTGTATGAACTCGAGTGTCCTGCACCTCAACCTGACCTCAACCCCACTGAACACCTTTGGGACGACATCCCTGTTTACATTTAATGTGAAATTTACATTATAGCAGCTATAAACAGTCGTTACTTCACCAGCCTCTCTCTTTTTTTTTTCCTCTAATGAAACAAATTATGTAGCTTGTCATGTTACCAAGAAACCAAAAAAAAACTCTTTCCCGTGAAAAACTTCACAGCTTTGCCTTTCCCTATTACACTGTTACAAAATGCTGGCACTGGAGACTCCTTCCAAAAATGCAAAAGTACATTCAAAGCCAGTTTAATGCTGGAATTTATAAAACCACCCCAAATGAAACATTTTTGAGCCTAAGACACATTGTATACCTGTGTATTTATACAAGCCTCCGCCACGGCATCTTAACAGAAAGAATCGTAGAAGGTTGGATTTATAAAAATAAAGGGTTAATTAATTAAAATGCTGTGCAGTTGAAGATGTTTCAATAGTGCGCCTCTCTTCTTTTGCTCCTTCCTTGTACAATGCATCTGCTTCTGTTTAATTCATTATATTGGCTCTTTTTAAAGATGGTGTGTGTGTGTGTGTGTGGGAGGGAGGGAGGGAGTGTTATGAGGAAGTTGTGGTGTTTTTACTGGCATCTCCTCAAGCCAGTAATTTTCCTGTGGTTAGGGAATACAAGCAGGGGCTTCTGGGTAGTAAGATGGGGTATTAGGAAGGAGGTAAGATGTGACGGCATTCAAGTCTTTTTTTTTTTTTTTTTCGTTTTTGTACATGGACACATGAAAACACACACACAGTGTCTTGTATTATTGTTTGCCATGGAACTATACATAACTATAGATAGTCATGCAAAAATAAACTAAGTTTCTTTAATGTTTGATGTACAGAAATTGTTCCTCAGTGAAAGCTTCCTGCAATGTCTTGTTTCAGGTTTTCCAGTCTTTGTGAGGAGGTTTGGGTTTGGTCACAACAAAGAGTAAAGTACATACATACACACACACACACACACACACACACACACACACACACACACATACACACAAGAATGAAGAGCAATTGTTTATCCACCTATGAGAGTTTCATTGCTCTCATTACAGTGCAGGAGCGCTGGATGTACTGTAGATGCAGGTAGCGAAACGTCTCCAGGTTCTTTTAAAGCTCATAATTAACGCTTTGTATACTGTGCTCCATCTCATTTTGCCTAATGGGAGGATTCTCCGGATTAAACTGAAGAGAGGCTGTGATTCTGCGGTGAAACACCGATTGAAGTTCAGTCACTCGGCTCTTCATTCGAGTTCACTTTGGGCACCTGCTTTCTTTTTTTTTTTTTAAACGGTAAGTGGATTGAAATGTTTCATTGCTCAGATGCCTGCAGCGTAGTAGCGCTGGATGTACTGAAGATACCAGTAGGGAAACTACATCTCTGAGTTCCCTTAAAGCCCATGATCAAGGCCTTGCACGCTGTGCGCCATCTCTTGAGTTGTGCACCTCTCTATGAGTGCTGTTTGTCTAATGAGAGGATTCTGGGGATTGAACTGAAGAGAGGCTGCACTGAAACACCAGTTGAAGTCAGTCATGAACTTGGTGGCACGGCTGAGTCCAAAGCGTCTACTCTTTTTATACTAGTTTATTTGGACGCCTGTTCTGTTAACAGTGAGTGGATCTACATGTTTTGTTGATTGCTGCAGCGTAGTACAGCTGGATGTCCTGTAGATGCAGGTAGGGAAACTCTGTCTCTGTGACTCTTCAAGCCTGTAATCAAGGCCTTGCACGTTGTGTGCCATCTCTTCCCTGTTTGCCTAATGAGAGGATTCTTGGCGTTGAACTGAAGAGAGGCTGGGACGAAACACTGAATGAATTTGTCAGTCTTGAATCTGGTGGCACAGCTGAGCTCCGAAATCTGTACTCTTCATTTAGACACCTGTTCTTTTTAGGGTAGTTGGATCGACATATTTCATCGCTCAGATTCCTGTAGCACAATACAGCTGGATGTACTGTAGATGCAGTATGTCTCAGAGTTCCCTTAAAGCTTCTGTACGTTGTGCGCAATCTCATCCCTGTTTGCCTAATGGGAGGTTTCTTGGGATTGAAATGAACACAGGCTGCGTTTCTGCACGGAAACCTTGATCCTTGAAGTTCAGTCAATCGTGATCTTGGTGCCACGGCAGAACTCCAAAGCGTCTACTCTTCATACTACTTTATTTGGATGCCCGTCCTTTTAACGGTAAGTGGATCTATGTGGCTTGAAAGGACATTTGCGAGCCTGCGCTTAACTAGGTGCTATGAGTGTTTCATTGCTCAGATTTCTGCAGTGTCATAGCACTGGATTTACTTCAGGTAGGGAAACTCTGTACGGCACTGAATCACTGTTCAGTTCAGTCAGTCGTGAACCTGGTGACACGGAGGAGCTTCCAAGTGTCTGTCTTTCATTTTAATTCACTCGGATACCTGGTCTTTTAACAGTAAGTGGATGTACACGTTTCATTGCTCGGGTTCTGCAGTGTAATACCGCTGGATGTACTATAGATACAGGTAGGGAAACTACATCTCTGATTTCCCTTAAAGCCCATAATCAAAGTTTCGCACGCTGTACTCCATGTCATTTCGCCCGGAGGGAGGATTGAACTGAAGAGAGGCTGCGATTCTGCGCAGAAACTCTGATTGGAAGTTCAGGCAGTCATGAACATAAATGGCACGGCTGGGCTCCAAAGTGTCTATTTTCATGCGAATTCACTCGGACACCTGTCTGTTCTTTTAATGATTAGTGGATCTACATGCTTCATCGATTCCTGCAGCGTAGTAGCGCCAGATGTACTGTAGATGCAAGTAGGGAAACTATGTCTCAAAAAAAAATTCCCTTAAAGCCCATAACCACATCCTCGTGAACTTGGTGGCATGGCTGAGCTCCAAAGTGTCTTCATTCTAGTCCACTCGGACACCTGTTCTTCAAACTGTAAGTGGATCTACGTGGCTTGAAATTCCATTTGCTAGCCTGCTCCCCTCTGCACTGTTTAGCGTATCCTGCGATTGTGTCTTTCCCTCCCCCAGGGTTTCGGGTTTCTCATAGTGTAGATTCTCTTCTTGACGTTCTGAGTGATGTGATGTGATGTTCTCCTCTACACTTGCTCTGTCGGGAATGATATGTGTGGCACAGGGAATGTCCACTGTGTCCGTCTAAAAGTGTCCGCTGCAGGTGGCAATGAGAAGCACAATGTCGTGTGAATGACAGTAACAGACCTGACCACTGCACCAGCTCTCTGTCAGGGATATAATCACACTAAATATGGCTTCCTGTTACGTTGCTTCTGCTTTAGAGAGCAGACTGCTTGAGCACTTTAATCATCTCGGTAGCGTTTGGAGCATAAGAGTGCTTTTACATCAGTGTGAGCAGATGTTAAAATTAGGGCTTTTTCAATCCAGACTTTTTTTTAAGGCGAGCTAGAGAGGCCAGTAATTACATTTTACAGTGATGGAAGTAAAGTGATGTGTGTGTGGGTGGGTGTGTATGTGCCCACACTGATTTAGACCCTGGAATTAGAATTACAGTTGATTGCAAAAGTTTTGACACCCATAGGATAAAATGAAGACGTTTAGTTTATAGCAACAAGACATTGTGTTTGGGGGAGGGTACTAGTTTGCTTTGTGTTATTTCTGCATCTACCACCTAGCATCCGGCACACCTCACCTCTGCACTTCCCCCTGGGATATGCAAATTTTTTCACTCTGCTGTGCTGTTTTCACTCAGCTGCACAGTTTTTGCATTTTGTAACTTGACGTGGACTTGATTGGAGCTTAAGTCTCACTTTGACTTCAGAAATTTCCCTAAATGTTTCGTGCTCAGACATTTCTACGTGTGGCATAAATGATTTTGTCATTTGCTAACGTCAGTCTTACACAGTTCCAGGATCAGGGGGTAAGTGACAGCTCCAACCCTGGCTACCCCAAAACAAGTTCTTCTCTAACCAACCTCTATCCCTCTGTTTAGTCACCCTGACTTCATTTCTTTGTCCTCCTCCCTCTGAGCTCGTGCAACTCTTGTAGTGAATGCAGCATTTTGGGCTCTAAATATAGGCTTTTTACTGTAGCTGACCCTGCATGTGTCTTTAGTGTGGTCACTCCAGGCCAGCACTAGCTCAGCACCCTCTCCATGTACTGTAATTATATGTGAAAGTGTCTATTTTGTGTCACGGTGTTGCCAAGTGCTCTCTTACTCCCCCATCTGTAAAATCAATGCACCATGTCTTCGTAAAAATGACATGAAAATGGAGTCTGGTGTATATCGCTGTTGGGCTTTTCTCTGACACCTAGAGGTGCCAACGTCTACGGTTTAGTCGTTAGCATTTCCGAATTTGACTCCTTGCTGTGGCAGTATGGGAGAGATCAGAAAATTACGCTCTTCTGCGCTTTCATCTAGAGCAGCAGTCAGACCAAAGGCAAACAAAATTTATCTGGCGGAAGAACCAGTTCTCCGATAGGGAAAGGACACAGTTACTTAGTTTCACACTGACTTAACCTTGGCGAACTTTTGACCTGTGAATTTGCAAACATTGAAAAACAAATGGACGGGCCTGTAGGCTCTGGTTAGTGGCTGTTAGCATGGAGCTTTCAGGTCCTACATATGCTACCACTTTTTTTGGTTATAAAATAAATTTTTTGTCTCTGCTTGCTAGGATTTTCTTGGTAGCACTGTTGGCACCTCTGTAAATCCGATTTGCTTAGTTAAAACTGTTGGTGATATCTCTAATGGACTTCTCTTCAAGTCTTTTTTCACTCTGGTAACATGAAACAAATGAACAAATGGTCTTGTTGATTTGTATGCCTAAAGGGATGATTTTTCTTTTTTTTGGAATCGGCCCGAGGTGTTGAACCATGCAGAGATGACCACCTCCGACCTTGTGGGATGGCTGATGAGTAACAGGTGGAGGGCAGTGAAAGCTGTTTGTCATTCTTCTAGTTCCCATTTTATGCCTTTAGGCTTTTTCAGCTGTGTATATAATCGTCTCCTCCAGGTTAACTGGACCCCCGGAGGTCTTTGAAGATCGGTTACATTAACTGTGGTAACCTTTTTGATATGCCTCCTTGACCTTTTTTTTTTTGAGAGAGAGAGAGAGAGAGAGAGAGAGAGGGCGCATCTGGAGAGATCACAGCTCTTTAGAATCGTGATGTGAGAAGTTTGTCAGAGCCGCTGTTTATTCATTATACAGTGGATAACTTCATCTGGATATTATAGACTTAAAGCAAAAACTCTACTGAAATCAACAGTGACCCTGATGCATATACTGAAGATCTTTCCAACGGTCTTGAAGATCTTTCTAACAGTCTCCTTCCTGACTCTATAGTATACAGTTGTAGAAGAGTAATGATTTGTGTTCTCACTATCCGGCGTCACCCAGAAGAGGATGGGTTCTTTTTTGAATCTGGTTCCTCTCAAGGTTTCTTCCTCATGTCATCTCAGGGAGTTTTTTCTCATCGCCATCACCTTTGGCTTGCTCATCGGAATAAATCTAAATCTATATCTATATCTGGATATCTGTAAAGCTGCTTTATGACAGTGTTCATTGTTAAAAGCTATATATACATAAAAGTGGGAAATTTAATTTGAAGACTCATTATTTATAGCCACCAGACGTTGGTCATCATCCTACGTCCACTGTGGTAACAGTATTGTGTTACTCCGCAGATCTTTTTGTTTTGTGACAAATAACAACGATCTTCTGCATAGGATAAGCACTCTATAACAAACACACTGATGGGTTCTTGAGAGAGTGAAGGATTGTGGGAGAGTTCAGTGAGAGAGCACATTCTGCCAGAAAGGCATTTTGGGTCGAGGCTGAGTGGCACCATATTGATTCCCGATCAATGTGCCATGTGAGCGGCTGCCGGGGTGGGGAGGAGGCACACAGTGATGGATATTGTGTGAAAGAGACTTTGGCAGGAGCTGAATGTTTTGGATAGTCACATGGCTGCCCAGTGGGCGTGATGCCACTGGCTGTGACCCATTTCCATTTCTGAGGTGGCGAGAACAGCGTGGATGAGGCAAATGTCAAACACAATGCAGGACACATTCAGCAGTGTATTTTTTTTTTTTTTTTTTCTACACTGTATATAAAATGTGTTTAGTGTCCGAGTCCAGTCCAACATTGCCATCTGTAGTGCTTTGCTGACGAATAAGCTTTATTCACTGCTTTTACTGGCATGTGAATTGGTGTGTAAGGTACTGGAGCGTTTTTAAATTTGTGTAAATTTTTAAGAGAATCGCAATTGTTATGAAGACACCGGCAAGCCTTTCATCCCAACAGATCCCACCATCTCTGTATGTGATGTAAATATGTGAGTTTGAATCCATCCGTGACCAATGTCAAGAGGGCAAAATTGGACGTGCGCTCTGGGAGAGAGGAACGATGTTACTTTCTCTCTGCTGTCAATCACAGTGACACAAGCCAATCGTGGGGATCTGTGAGTTCACATATGCGGAAGAGGGTAGATAGCACTTTCATCCGAGGTTGTCGCATGAAACTATGACGCAACATGAGCAGTAGTTCGGAAAGATGTGTAGGTTGGCTTCATGTGTCTCAGAGGAAGCGAGTGTTTGCCCCGCCCTCCCCGGCTGGTAGCTGTCGTGTGATGGGGGAGAGTTAGCTAGTGGGTGAGAATTGGCAGGTGACCAAATTGGGGAGAAATTTGGTCAAAAAATAACCCTGAATCCCGTGTACAGCCAATGTATACATTTCCGCACTAAGTACTGCAGTGCGTAGCAAGTTAATTTGTTAGAGTAAATGTCTCCGATGCCTGAGAAGCAAACCTTGTTTATAGGTAAGTAGGAAAACACTTATCTTGCTGTTCTAGGAAAATAATCAACGACAGGTGGGTGTGATGTGTCCCGACTTGAACCACTGTTACTGTAGCCAACATCTTCTAATAACAGCACGTCCTGAAGTGTTTAAAGTTTATTCCTCATTTACCACAGCAGCCAACACTGTTAGAAATACCCGACACATTGGTAGTGTTTGTAACATTTCATTTTTTTAAAAAATATTCTTATTTCTTTGGGATGTCTGAAGGCATTCATAGGTAAATTCGTTCAAGTGGCGATTAAACTTTTATGGGATCAGTGATGTTTATTATTTCCAATGTGCTGTCCGTTTATCTGACAGTGGGTGTTAATGTCGCTACAAGGCATGAGGTACTCGACTTTTAAAAGTAAAAGGGTTGGTAGCTTTAGAAAAAGATCTTTCCCCTCGGGGCATTTTTTTTTTTTGGTTACCGTAAGCTTTAAGCTTTTGCTAGGAGATTTCTGGACTTTCCCCTGAAGTAGAGACGAGGTGAAAATGAAAACGGATACGCCTGAAGAAGCCTTGTGTTGTGCTTTGAAGTGCCACTCAGCTCCAGGCGATTCCATCCAGCTGGTCAATAAATCTTACCTGTAGTACCGCCATGCTGAAATGATGAGCTAATGAATTTGTTGCCACGGCAACAGGTGTCCATGCCAACGCGCTCGTCTTTCTTTGGGCTGAATTCCATTTAGGCATTCATTTGGCAGATGCTTGGCCTTTCTTCCCTTGCTTTTCTTTGTCTCGTCTTTGATGCGTGGTACGGCTGTTTGTGTGCGCAGAGCTTTATGCTTTTGTTCCGTCCACAGAACAGGGCATTACAGCGCACAGAACACTGCACTGCGGACTATTAAAGCTTTTATGCCCAACACGTTTGTTATCTTGAAACCTGAACTTCCCAGAGATTATATTTCTTCACACCACGCACTTCATAAAGTGTGAAAGGATTCAATGCACAAGTTTCCGTGCAACGCTCATCACCTAGAAATGAGCAGGAAATCGTCCTTTTGGTATTTCTACACAAACATGGTTGCCGCTCTCATCTCTATAGACCTGCAGAAATCCTTTCATGAGCTGTAAAAGCCTAAAAACCTGCTCGACTAGATCTTAATGCCATCCTTTCCTCTCTGACACGCAATGGGATTCACAATGCTCGGACTGAAGCGAGCACACACTCTCACAATCTGCTTTGTTTTAAAAAAAATGAGACAAGACAACATTTTCCTCATATCAGCTTCCAGAATATTTATTGTTTTTTTTGCTTTAAAAAGCCCTGAAGGCATTGTGATGTCCCTTAGAAAGGCTTCAAGTACTCGTATTACTGTTTTTTTTTTTTTTCATTTTGTACAGTGCCTGCTCTCAGGTTAAGAACCAAACTTTTCCACCTTTTAAGTCTGGAGTTCTCACGTTTCCCCTATTGAGTGGAACGGTGACTCTCTAAAGACAGGGTTGTCCGTAACCACTGATAAGCTCTTTGGTGAGACGTTTAACCGAGCGCCAGTGTTCTCACTCTATCACACGTAGAAGTGAGTTGAAAGAGACCATCATGAAGGTAGGGCACTTACTTTTTCTTGGATGACACGTACAGATGCTCCTGCGTCACTTCGGGGAAAAGACAAAGTGAGGTACTTAATCTTGCGGTCATATTACAAGTGCTGGATTAGCAGTGTTTTTTTTTTTTATTTTGTTTTTTTTTTTTGACTGGCGGCCAAAACGCTTCCCACTGCAGAACATGTCAGCTCTGTTTTGTTTTCATAAGGATGTCATGTTGAAGCCAGATTGAAATCTGTAGCTTTGCGTGCGCGGACGTGCTTTCCTAACCCTACCCAATTACGTAGCGTTGTAGCAGGGACGAGGGAGGATACACCAAGCGTAAAGTAAAGGTAAACACAACACTCGGGCTCATCTTGTGTTTGTTTCTGGGAAAAAAAAAATGCATCTCTTTGTTTAATTTTCCTGTTTATTTGCTGCGTTTTCATAATACTTTGAATATACGATCGATATTGCAATAAATTATGTAGCAATACACTTTTGAGATATCGCAAATATTATATCTTTTTATAACAATTTTTATCATAATGTTTTTAATAATTACAAACTGAATTGAACTTGGAAGCTGTTGGATTTGATTTTGAACACTTAAAAATTTTTTCACCGTTAGATAATTTATATTTTATACATGTTAAATAAAAGTTTTGGCATCCTTTTAAACGCCACACACTGTTTCTTAGCAAACTTGTATACTGTGACGCATATCATTTATCACAGAAATGTCTCTAAGTATCCACCTTTATTTCCTAAATCTGCTGAGTAACAGGTTTCAATGGATGAATGGAAACTGTTCACTGGTCATGAGAGTTTTAATCTCGGGTGTCCTCTTTCAGCTGTGAGCATGAAGAATGGCGGGCCTGTGTTTGGGAGCACACCCTGCTTTAACCTCAGCCCTGCTCTTGGAGTTATCTGAGCTCTATTAGACCTCGGATACCTCTGGAGAACCCGCCGTAACCCTGTTCTCAGGAACAGCAGCAGGGTGGAAACACGTTTGGATCGGTTTGGATTAGATTGGATTTTTACCGCTTTTGTTTTTTTTCTTTTTTTTTTTTTCTTTCCAAAAATATCTTAAACCACACACTAAATGTGATTTGAACCCAGTAGAAGAAGAATAACATTAAGGACATGTGTACTGAGACATGGAGAAGGCCAGATCTGGAAACGCAGTCTTCAGCCACAACAACCTCGGATTGGTTCTTGTCCCAAAAGCTTTTAGTTCTCCCAAGTCTTATCCAAACTCTCCATTCGCAGTGCAGTTCGTAGCACGGAGAAAACACTATGTATTCAAAACGATCTGTATACGTGTGGGCGGGGCCTGAAATGACTACACAGATGTAACTGCACGCTTTCAAAGAATTTTCAGTGACTCACTAAATGCTAGCAACTTTTCCTGAAATATTCAGTGCGAGTGAGAAGACCCCTTTCGACTTTCTTGTCGGCTGATAGAGCTGGCTCCGGCAAACCTGACAATATGGAGTGAGAGCGCTTTATCATCCTCAATGCTAATTTTGGCCTCACATGTGTCCTGACTCCTGTTTGAACCCCCAGTGTCGGCCCGAGGCCAGGCCATTCGAGCTGCACGTTGTGTAAACGATAATGTTTTGGAACAACCGGCTCCTCAGCTGCTGCTGCTCAGCCCTGGAAGGCATACTGTTGCTAGGTATTAGGCTTCCATGTGTCAGGAAGCTAAAGGCTTTCCACTGAAAGGTCTTCAGCGCAGTGCGAATGAGAAATTTTGGAACGACTTGTTGATCACAGGGACGCTACGTCTGTCCTTGTTCGCTTATGTGTCTTCTCGCTTCTCCTCCAAGTGCATTCAAAATGGCCGTGGCTTCACGTGTCTCGGAGGAAGCACAAAGTTAACAGTGAACAATACGTTTCTAAATCAGAGGCTGTTGAATGGAGGCTGTTCTAGTGCAGGTCCATGAGCTGTGGTACTGAGGGCTATTCAGTCGTTTGGCTATGCTAGGATTGGAGTTCAGTAGTGCTTTTAAAAATAGACTTTTGTCACAAAGCAGCTTGGCAAGCAAAGTCCCTGAAACAACATGAGGAAGAAACCGTGAGAGGAACCAGGCTCGGGAAAGGAACCATCCTCTTTTCACCGGCTAGTAGACAGGGCTAGATTCTTGTTACACTGGCGGAAATCACATCCATAAAATATCACAGTTGTTATATTTATTAATGAGGGTCTTATAGTAATTAACCTGTTAGACAGATCTAATGAGTTTACTCCAACCCTTAACAATTAGGTCTATAAAATAATCTACGGAAAAACAATCAGAAGCTGAAATCTGTTGGCAAATTTAATCAAAATGTGTTATGTGAACGAGATGCTTATTTAATATTCTCTAAACTGGGAAAAAAAACAAAAAAAAAACAACCTTTCTATCCGTTCTGCTGATATCATCATTACCATCATCTGGTGGTGGTGATGGCGTTACCTGTAGGCAGACTTGGTGTGTGTTGTGACCCCTGCAGGTAGAAGTGGTATCGCATGTAGTGAGAGATTTTAAGCCGACAATCAGCTGTGCAATTAAAATCATTTGTAGTGTCAGTGTGTGAACTCTGCTGTTTAGTAAACAGTGCTAGATACTGTTCATCTTTATGGCAAGTACTTGTGTAGCGTTTCCCCCACTTTTGCATGTTGAAAAGTTGTGGTTAAAGCCGTCACAGAGGAAGTGGTGTTTTTTTTTTTTTAAAGCATGTGAGCAGAGTGATAAGTCTCTCTCTGTCTTCAGGCACTGACTGTCTTGCATAGGTCATATCTCTCTCTCTCTCTATCTCTCTCTCTCTCTCTCTTTCTCTTGCCTTTTCTCTTTCTCTCTTTGCTTATCAGAAATGTCAATCTGTCTTTTACAGAGGTAACCTCACGCTACCCAAGATCCCAGAGTCTAACATGGCTCTCAGCGTGCTGGGAGTTTTCCTGGGATTGCTTCTGGAAGTTTCCGCTCACGGACCATCCAGTGTTCCCAGGACTTCGTGGAGACATGAAGGTACGAGCACTTCTAATTAAACCTCGCCATTTATACGCTTTTATTGTGTTTGAGTCTGGTGTAATCCAAAATGAGTAGACCGCATGATTTAAAGAGCAAATGAAGTAAAAGTACTAGTTTCCATGTGCCGTTTTTAACCACAATGATATCCGTGTGTAGTCTATGTCAGGTTTCGTGTTCATCTGTGTTTAAAGGTTTGTTTGGGTCGGTTTGGTTTGTTATGTAAAGTGCTGATGATTTATGGAAGTAATCCTGCCAGTTCCTTATTTATTCCAGAAAGGTTTAGTCAGTGTTGTGTGAAGTACCTGATAGTCATGAGTAAAGAAGCCTTTCTGGAAAAGAACCACAGTAAAAATTCAACCATGTGAGTGAAACTGCTCAAGTAGAAGATGCTGTTTGTTGAATGGACAAATAGGTACAATGAAAATAATAAACGGAGATGTGGTGTGATGAAGCGGAAAACCGCCATTACTACCCTGAAAAGGATCATCTTCCTATAAATAATCCCAAACGTTCCGAAGTGTTTTATTCCTCTTACACCACAGAAATTTACCAACAAGCACAATTTTGTCTTCATCAAAGAACAAGAAATCATACTTTTTTTTATCCATTTATAGTTACGTGTAGGGTTGTGGAACGTCTGTGAAACAAGTCACATAAACATTACAGCAGCGTTAAACAGTCGTTCCCTCACCAGCCTCTCACGTTTCTCTCTCTCGACGAAAGAAAAAAAAAAGTGCAAACTCTCGACATCCTGAAGACGCTTCTGTGGTGGAAAGTTAACGGTTACAAAGAAGCTCACACTGAACTCTCCTTCCATACGTGTCAAATAAACGTGTCCTTTCAGAAAGCTTCACCATATCGACGGTTATCTTTTTTTTTTTCTTTTTCTTTTGCGAACAAAATAACCGAATTCGCTCAATTCTGAGTCACGTGTCCCAAAGTCTTATAAATTGCTGGGAAAAAAAAAGAAAATTTATCTAAGACAAAATCTTAAATATTGTCTCTAATATAAGAATTTGGTCTTGGTTTAATGACAACAATAATAATAATAAGAAGAAGAAGAAGGGACAAGATGCTCATTTACATGTCAGTAAATCGTTTAAACTTTTTGAGAAAAGAAAGGCATTCTTAAGTTTATATTTTTTTATATAATATTTAATTACATAAAAAATTATGATGTTCAGACACAAAGCAACAGAAATATGCATTTACATTCGATACTGCTAATACACACGTGCACCCCCACGCGCACACGCAGGTGTTCATCTGAAGGGTTTTTTTTTGTTCGTTTTTTGTTTTTTTTGTTTCTCAAAACCTGCGGTAAAATTGGCAGGAAACCGGGAGGTGAGAGAGAGAGAGAGAGAGAGAGAGAGAGAGAGAGAGAGAGAGCATCATCCTCTGTTTAATAGTTACTGTAATGTTGAAACGAAAACGGAGACGTTATTCAATCAGAGACTCGTAAAACCCCGTCAAACTGAGGTTCCGACCTCTTTTCTGGTTTCTCTGCATATATGTCATTATGACCTCTGACTCAACACGGTAGAAAGTGTAACGTTTAAATTAAAATAGTGTAAACCACAGTACTGCTAGCAGTCCTAGTTTATCTAATCAGTTTATCAGAGTAAAAGTAGGTGCTTACTTTTCAAATTGTCGACAGTGTGCTGGCATTACTATTTTATTTATTTTTTTGCACCCTTGCTTGTATAATACTTCATACCTAGTTGCTTTTTTCCCACATACTGTGCTGATGGTTTTAAAACCCACTTTCAAGAAGGAAGTGGTATGAAGTGTGTGTGTGTGTGTGTGTGTGTGTGTGTGTGTGTGTGTGTGTGTGTGTGTGTGTGTGTGTGTGAGAGAGAGAGAGAGAGAGAGAGATGCTAATGAAAGTTCTAACTTTTGGTGCATGTGTGGCATTGACACAAAGACAAGCAACCTGAAACCCGTGCACACATGCGCGCACACACACACGTGCACACACACACACGTGCACACACACACACACACACACACACACACCGCTTGTGCGTCACCAGCATGCTTGCATCTGTCTGTGCCTGAGATCATGAAGGATTTCATGTGAAAGGTCAAGCAGCCGACTGTCTCGGGAGAAGCACACTGTGTCATTTGGTGTCTTTTTATACGAGATAATGTTGCACTCACATCAGTGCAAATTAAAGGATGTGCTTTTATAGCAGAACAAAAGTCCTAATCCGAGTGCAGACTAGCGACAGCTGTAGACATGTGACAGCTTTATCCTTTTTTAATGCTTGTTTTGTTTAATTCTTTATTTTTTTTTAAGAAATTGATGCTTATCTAACTTTAACCTGTCTCCTGTCTCCTGTCCTGCTGTGTCTGTGTCTCTGTGTGTGTGTGTGTGTGTGTGTGTGTGTGTGTGTGTGTGTGTGTGTGTGTGTATTTCCAGAGGTGAGCTTGGCGGAGTTCTCCGAGCCAGGCGTGTTTAACTACTCCACTCTGTTGCTGAGTGAGGAGCGAGGTGCGCTGTACGTCGGAGCCAGAGAGGCCGTCTTTGAGCTCGACATCAATGACGTGTCAGTCAAAAATAACCAGGTGAGGTTCTCTGATCTAAAAGAACACTGCAGCAGGTTTTCAAGCTTATCTGTAGTGTGTGTGTGTGTGTGTTTACCACAGTCACGAGCTCCGACACTTTTCTCTTTACTGAGAAACATCAGGTAGCTGTTTACTCGGTTATAATAGCAGTCCGAACGCAGTTAAGTAAGGAGTAATGCACTTGCTGGCATGCTGTTGTAGGAAAATAATCAACAAAGGGACGCAGAGCGAGTTACTGTTACCACTTCAAAACTGATTACCTTCCAGTAACAACGCATCCTGTATGTTTTGTTTCTCTTACACCACGACAGTTTGAACACTAAGAATTTATTTATTGAAAAATAACACGAGTTTTTTTTTTTTTTTCTTTTTCTTTTTTCATTTCTGGTCACGTTTAATGCAGCGGAATATCCACAAAACAAGTTCGTTTCTGTTCTCACTTCTGTTGTAGCAGCTATAAACAGTCATTTCCTCACTAGTCTCTCTTTTATTCTGTTACAAAGTGCTGACACTGGAGACTCCTTCCATAAATCCTAAATAAATAAATGCCTCCTTAAAGAAAACGTCACCATGTCAACAAATACAAGTGATGACGTGTTAGACTCACTAATACAAACCTGCGATTCGACGTGAAGCTGGAGCTACTGTCAGAGCTGCTGTTATAGGAAAATAAGCGACACTCCTTTCTGACCAATCAGAATCAAGAACTCAACAGTGGTCTAAAAAATGGAGCAGTACAGTGTAAAGTCTTTACACCGATTTGTAGAGTATCCATGTGCAATCGTAACCACAAAAGGCCGTCGTTTGCTTACTAGATTTAAAGTCATTAAAGCTTTTGCAAAAACATGTCACAGACTTTCAGCTGAAGAGGTTTGCCAGTATTTTCTCTTTACAGGTAATGTGTTGAAATGCCTGTTCGTGGTGATCACACACACACGATACAGATGCAGTAGATTAGTTTGGAGAAACTCTACAATGTTCCCTTTTTCAACACCGTGTAATGTTTTAATGAAGGCTTTCTTTAATGCTCTTTACGAACATCACAAGCAGGCTGTGCAGGATAAAATTACGATTCTGCGAAGTCTTGCTTTTCTTACAAACGACCCAGATCTAGTCTGCTGTCTCATTTCAGCCTGTGATCGTTACCGGAACAGTACACATCATGAGGATTAAAGTGAAACTTCACAGGCTTTAAATACATAGATGACTATGAGCTTTGAGTGTGAAGAGTGCATGATGTTTCCCCACTGAACTGCAACGTGTTTTTGTGGTTTTAGGTGCTGTGGAAGGTTCCAGCCCGTGACATGAGATTGTGCACCTTAAAAGGGAAATCTGAAGAGGTATATTTCAAAAAACAATAATAATTCAGCACTTTGGAATAATCGTTTCGGGTTTTTTTCCCCCCAGTAGACTCTCTTCTTCTTGTTTGTTTCAGACGGACTGTCAGAACTACATCCGGGTTCTTCAGGTGTTGGATGAAGAGCATCTGTACGTGTGTGGAACCCATGCGTTTCAGCCGCTCTGTGATTACCTGGTGTGTACATCTCTGTGGTGTTCTCTCAGCCTGGGATTTCTGTGGGTCCCTGAGCTCTGGTCGATTTTTTTTTACGACTAACACAGGGCCGGTACTGATGCCAGGGCCAGTGTTCTACCAGTTCTACCAGCCTGAGAGACAAAACATTAATCAATCAGATGTAGGGATTATGTAATGGAACGAATAAACACGAAGGCTTGGATGCCATGAGAACGTTTTTACCGTTTAAAAAAACAAACCCCTAATCATCTACACACCGCAGAAATCTGTTTCCCTGGACAGTGATTACGCGCAAGATGGCAACCAAGTGCTCGAATTGCTTTTAGCTGTTTATTCTGAGCATGTAGCTGCTTAACACATGCTTAGATAGCATGAACAGTGTAGCTCTTATTTAGTTCAATACCACATTTTTGGTTTTGTTATTTTTATTGCTATTTTCAATGGCGGTCTTGTAAAAACTTTAGTTACTTTTCCAGGAGTGACCCCATCCTCAAACTTGGTTCGCTTTGGCACCAGTAGAGACTCAAAAAAATAAAAATCAGTGTGGGTTCTAGATTTGCCATGTTCCGGGTTCTAGATCTGGTAACATTCCTGCCCCCGAGTAGGACCTTTCTGTGAAAGAGGAACTAAAAAGTTTCCTAGGACTATAGTACAACCTTTTTACCTCCGGCCATGATGGCCATGTTTTACCATCACAAAAAAAAAAAAGAAACAAGTCCTTTAGCCGAACAAATCTGTTTCCCGAGACGGAGATTACATGCAAGATGACAAATAAGTGCTTTATTTGTTTTTAGCTGTTTATTCTGAATGTGTAGTTCCCAGAAAGCACCAGATAAGGCTCCGTGTCTGTGGAAAAGCACTATGGGTTTGTTTGTAGATTCTGTTTTTTTTTTTTTCGAGATTTCGAGATTAAATGCTAATAAGGTTTACTAATAAAGCTCAGATTCACAAGCGTGACTCTTTAGGCGCATTTCCACTTCAAAGCTCAGACAAACCAGGGCTGATTTCAGTTTCTGGGCTCTACTGGGCGTTCCAGGAATCTTTTTAGTTCCTGTTCTGGAGGAGGTTTTTGCCATGACCAAAATATTCAGTGTTTTTAAATTCCCGTGTTTAGCTAAGGAAATATCGAAACTGAGAACAAGCAGGAAAGTGTAAACTGATTTAAGGTTTTAAAAAGTGGGCTTGCTGAGATGTGCAAGCTTTTATGCAGGGTTTGTATAAGCTTTTAATTATAAATAACACTCTAGACAAAGAATAGACGTTTCAAGGAGCTTCAGGGAGCTTGAACAGAAGAGAAATGACAAATGTAATCCCTATAGAACGATGCTTCAGGAATAAACAGCTGCACGACTCTATAAAGTACAGCGACTCAAGGAAAGTGTCCTGGAGTGTTTCTCCAGCTAGAGAACTTGAGTTCACCCTTTGGGTCTGGTTTTATCCGTTCCAAAACACACTCTTGTGTGACAGGAGAGCGGAAATATGAAGCAGTTTAAGATTATCTCGGGAGAGATAAGAGATGTTCTGCGGGCTGCAGAACCAGAGTCAGGTGAGGCTGACTGTACTATCTGTGCTGTGTGTGTTTTTCTTTTGTTTTTTTTTTAATGTGTTTATCAGCCCAGTGTGCTGATGTGCATCTCTGGGACAGTGTGTGATAACTGCAGGCGTGAGAGGGCTGTGTGAAACGTGTCGCTGACGGCTTCTCAGCTCTGTGCACATGCGTGTGTTTGTGAATGTGTGCACACACATCATGAACTCGTGGCATTTTAGCCAAGGGTTTGTTGTTCATGGTTGTGAACAGTTAACTGGGGGTGAAATACATGTATGTTTCCTTAAAGTTGTGACACCTAAGTAGAAAAACTCAGTTTTGGCCAAGTAAATAGGTTTCCAGAAACTTCCAGAAGGTTCTCTTGCTCATGTGTGCTCTCTTTCTTTCTAGTCTTTAAAGGACTTCACGCTGATGGGAAAGCAGGACGATGGCAGAGGGAAGTGTTCATTCGACCCTGCTCAGAGTTTTACCACGGTCATGGTCGGTGAGTGAGCAGTCCTTCTACACGCTTAAGGTCTCCTGTTAGTGTCTGATTGTCCGTGGCGTAATCCTAAGTGCGTGTGTTGACTGGATATCGCTGTATGTGTTCATCGTACAGACGGAGAGCTGTACTCGGGGACGGCGTACAACTTCCTGGGCAGCGAGCCGATCATCTCGAGATTCTCGCGGCCTCAGAGCCTGCTGCGTACGGAGTACTCCACGTCCTGGCTCAACGGTACACCCCGATCTACCTGCGTATAACACCACAGCACTGTTGAATGCTCAATTCTGATTGGTTAGAACGTTTTCTATAACAGCACTTCTGACCGTAGTTCCGGCCCCAGGGAAATCACAGGTTTATATTAAGGTGCTCGTTCTAATGCGTTATCGTTTCTATAGTCAGATAGGCTATAGTCTATAGTCACAGAGGCTTGTATGGCGGATGCGCCACATAAACGTGTAATCATTGATATGGTGACGCTTGGAAGGAGTCTACATTATCAGCACAACAGTCACAGGTCAAGCTGTAACGTTTCCGACACAGAACACAGAGCTTCGTGCTTCCACTTTCTATGTAACATTTTTTTGTTTTGTTTGTTTTTGTATTATTAACTTGAAGAGAGAGGAAAAAAGCGACTGGTGAGGGAACAACCTTTTATAGCTGCAACAATATATGTGAACTTGTGTTGTGGACATTCCACAATGTTAAACATAACTATAAATGGATAAAAAAGTATGATGTGTTATTCTTTAATTAATATTTCAGTAATCATGAAATCGCTGTGTAAAAGGAATAAAAGGAATAAAACACTTCGGGGCGTGCTGTTATTGGAAAATAATTAACTTACAGGTAGTTAAAGTAACTCTCTTCATCACCCACCATGTTGTTGATTATTTTCCTATAACAGCATGACACTGAGGGTTTCATTCCTTACTTAATGCTAATTTTTTTTTTCTTTTCTTAAAATGTACGTTAACTAGAACTAAATTTAGTGAATGGGACATTAATGGGATTTTTTTTTCCGTTCTGGCTGCGCGTCCTGTGTTGCAGAGCCCAGCTTCGTGTTTGCAGACGTGATCCGGGAGGGAAGCAACAGTCCGGACGGCGACGACGATAAGATTTACTACTTCTTCACGGAGGTCTCCGTGGAGTACGAGTTCTTTGGCAAGCTGCTGATTCCCCGTATAGCCCGTGTGTGCAAGGTGAGCTTGATGTACTTGCTGTGTACATGCTGCCATCTTGTCCCGTAGTTTACTGGAATGTGTTCGTGAGCTGAACGTGTGCGAGCGTGACTGGATTCTGCCTCGTTTGTTAGCAGACTCTTTGGTTTTGTCTCTAAACCACGGTCTCTAAATTTTCCTTCCTTTATTATAATTATTATAATTCTGTTAACTAAAACCTGTATCCTTAGCATTCTGATTTTTTACACTGACATATTTGCAAAACCATTATGAGTTAATTACGACTCTTTCTGTCAAACCTCAGGGGGATTTGGGAGGACAGAGGACACTGCAGAAGAAGTGGACATCCTTCCTGAAGGCCAAGCTGGTGTGCTCCATGCCCGAGCTCAATTTCGTCTTCAACGTCGTCCATGACGTGTTCATCGTTAAAACCCCCGACTGGAGAGAAACAGTCATCTATGGGGTCTTCACCTCCCAGTGGTGAGCGCGTGTGTGTGTGTGTGTGTGTGTGTGTGTGTGTGTGTGTGTGTGTGTGTGTGTGTGTGTGTGTGTGTGTGCGGACATGCGTGTGTGCATGTGTGGTTGAAAGATTTAATCCCCTTTTTCCTGTTCTGATTAATCATTACGCACACATCTCCACATCGGCCATCGGCCTTAGTCATCTGTCACACGTCAGGGCATCGTGTGTGGAATGAGGAAGTGAGGTTTCATTTTCATACAAAGTTGATTCTAGTTCTCTTCTCTCTTTCAGGGGGAACATGGGCCTCTCTGCCGTGTGTGCGTATAACATGACATCAGTGGACGAGGTGTTCTCTAAGGGGAAGTACATGCAGAAGGCCACGGTGGAGCAATCCCACACCAAGTGGGTCCAATACAACGGCATCACGCCCTCTCCCAGGCCCGGAGCGGTGCGTATACCCACATACAGCTCCAGCGCAGGGGTCTGGGATACGATTACAGCTTTATATTGTCATATTTACAAACTGGTAACGGTACACATTTTTATTGAGATGCTATTGGAAAAATGACTAGGGCACGTTAAACGGATAAATCCCATTGGCAGTGTAAAAGTGGTCGTATTCTCCGATTTAAACATCCGTATAAATCTATTCTACATGTCGTAAGGACCCAGTGCTTTTCCTAACCAGCTCTTAGTGGTGTGAGAGAGAGCGAGCCTCACGTGATTCCCAGATTACGCTCTATGCATCCGCAGACGCTCTTCATAAACAGATTTAGAAAACCTGTGTAATCACTGATGATGTGAAGTTTTCTGTAAGGAGATGTTCAACAATTATGGAAGGAGTCCCCAGTGTCAGCGCTTTAAAACAGTCAGAAGTAAAGCTGTAACTTTTCAAGACTAAGTTCCGAATTCATCTTCAGAATGGCTTTGCGGTTTCTCTGCAACATGACGAGCCGCACTTTGAGAGAAAGAACAAAGAGAGGCTAGTGAGGGGAAGTTTGTTCACAGCTGCTATAACGTAAATGATGATAATTAAACGTTTGAGGACGTTAGATGGATAAAAAGTCCAGTGTGTCGTTCTTTGATAAATGAAATTGTCAGTGTTGGAAAATTGCTGTGGCGTAAGAGGAATAAAACACTTTGGGACGTGCTGTTATTTGAAAACAATCAACTTTATGGCAGTAACGCCGCTTCATCACACCACCCCGTCATTGATTCATTTCCTATAACAGCACGTTTTATTCGTTACATGGTCCATGGTACATCATGTGATGCATCCTAGACTTGCTCGCTTTAGTTATAAGAAACTTGCTCCAGTTGTTTGATGATCGTCTTTTATCTTGACTATTTACTTTGACTGAATGACGTTACACACGTTATCAGTTTTTCTGCAGTGGTACGGTATAAACCTGACACGTTCTCGTCTGTGTGTTCTACAGTGCATTAACAACCAGAACCGCATGCAGAACATCACCAACTCCCTGCTGCTGCCCGATAAGACGCTGCAGTTTGTGAAGGACCACCCGCTCATGGCCGACCCCGTGCTGCCCATCGGCCACGGGCCGCGCCTCACCGCCAAGGACGTCAACTACACACAGATCGTCGTGGAGAGAGTCACTGCCCTCGACAACCGCGTCTACGATGTCCTCTTCACCGCCACCGGTGAGTGTGTGTGATGTCCGCGTACATCGCGGAGTCTGCAATCCGTATGTTATGAGGTCTGGAAGATTCTTAAGGTGTTCGAAGGACATCAGACACATATCTGTTATTGAAAATAATCAATGATGTACTTAATTGATTATTCAAATTCTTGTTTTAAATCGGTCAGTGATGACTCTGTGTTATCAGATAAAGGATTTCTGCACAAATCCGTGGTGTTTGAAGGCGGCTCGCACATAATCGAAGAGATCCAGCTGCTGAAAAACCCCCAGCCAATCAAAACCCTGCTGCTCTCCACAAAAAAAGAGGTATGGGCAAAGATGCGAAAATACAAAAATGCTACGCAGATGATTAGCATTCATATTTAGTCCTTGAGTATTATGAAAATTACGATTATGGTAACACAACTTTTTATGTAACATTTTTTTTTTTTTAAATATAAGTCTGACACCAAACAACAATACATAAGTGCTTGTGTGCTGTTGTGTTTATTTTAAATTTTGTGATGGGCTACAGTAGCATTTTGGGAAGGAACTGCAATCTGATTGGTTACAGAACGACTGACAATCTAATCATTTATTTAGCATCAGCTATGACTTCCTTCTCAGGTGATATATATATATTTTTTTAGATTTGTAGCTGTACATTTTTTCCGTCGCTGTATTTGTGACCAACAAATAAAAGATTTTTATGAGTATGTTCTTAGCTCCATCACTGCAGTTCAGATTTAGTAAACATTTTAAACACTTCTCTTATGAATTGTTCTATTAAAAGTGTTTGGAGTAGACAGGTTTTCTGTCCTTTTACGTGTGGAACGTAGCACTGCGTCATTTCGTTGTGCAATACACACAACGCTGATTTTGAGCAACACTAGGGTGACTGAGAAAGGAAACGTAATCATGTGTTCTCAGCTGCTGAGGAAGAGGAAACTTTCCAGCTGTGGAGACAGTGTTCCACCAAGAACAAATAAAAAACAAAAATTATTCATTTTTGTCAAACACACTGCCCTTCTTGCACAAACACACACACACACACACTAACTCACTACTTTGTTCTCTACAGGGCAGCTTCCTGTACGCAGGTTCGGACTCAGGAGTGGTCCAGTCTCCGACTGCGTTCTGTGGCAAATACATGACCTGCACGGACTGCATTCTTGCCCGCGACCCGTACTGTGCCTGGGACACACGCGCTACTTCCTGTATTAACATTTTCCAGAAGCAGGATAACAGACAGCACCGGTTAGTTACTCACCTGAACATGATGTCATGATTCTCCGTGTGACGATGAAACCCAGACTGTCGTTTGTATGCATGTTCTCTGTTCATATCTAGGGTTTATCACAAGTGTTTGACAAGACTTATCATCACTCCTTGTTAGGAAATCACGGTTATGAAGAAAACGCAGAAGAATGTCGCTAGAAAAGAGGCAGGCTTTAGTAGCGAGTGCTTGGTAATCGGTTAATTAGTGGTACGTGGTACCTGGCAGAAATGAATGCAATCTGCTGTATGCTGCAGCTAAAGCTTTCTCATAACACAATCATTTGAATGCTGGTTTTAACAGTGCAGAATGTAGAGAACAGGTTTAAAAATATTGTGCCTGATATGTACTCGCAGTGCATTATGGGGAATCTTTCGATCGCTGAGACTGCATCTGGGCATCCTAGGGTTTAGGACGCTCTACTAATTTATAGGTGTGTAACGATACACTCCGGTCACGATTCGATTCATGATACTGGCTTCACGATTCGATTCATTTCGATTCTCAGAATCTTTTGAACAAAATCTGGATGAATAAAAATTTAAGTTTTATTCATTAAAAAGTTTAATATTGTAAGCAAACTACAGGTTGACCCATATCTTTAAAAAAATTTTTAAATAAATTTACAAGTTCTCTCAAAGAGTTGATTGAATTAATCAAGACTCTAATCCAGAGGACATGACGGATTGAAACATAATGAGCTCCATAGCAGCATCTGAGGCGTCATTTTAACTAGAAATAGAGCTCCAAAGTCGGCTAAAATGCCCGTACTTAACTAGATACCATGCTAGCGGTAATACCTGACATTTACCTGAAACAGAAATGACCTGATGTGCTTCTTCGGATCATGATTATTTATATTTTAATTAACACCATTGTGTCTCCCATACAATGATATTCTATATTCTGATCATTCTTCTTGCTCTTTTTTAATCTACAGGAAGTTTATTCAGAACCTGAGAGGAGATGCAGATGAATGTCCATCAGGTAGGTGCTTTAGATAACTGCCATCACATCCATTATGAAAACCTTCCAGCCTGTTGATCCAGATAGTTAGTCACCAGAAAAAAAAAAAACGTAATGACACAAACGTAACAAGCTCATGTAGTTTTATTTCCTGTGTGTTGTAAATCTTATTAAAGAGAAATTCCAGGACAGGAACATCACATCTCTATAATACAGCACCGATTTGCAATGCAAAGCCTTCAGAACATTTTTTGCTCAGTACCTGCGGCCACGGCGACTGTTGTGATAGTAAAGCTGTTAAGGCTGGTGGTTGACACGCTGCGTGTGGTTACGTGCAGGTTGTGATTAGGATAAGAGTCAGATCAGTTCTGATGTTTGTGCAGATTAGATCTGCTCACATTTCTGTTTGCATGTGAACCGTCTCTATCAGTAGTGCGAACACTAACAGCCTGCATTCGTGTACATGCACTAATTCATAATTCATGAAACATAATGCATACATCAATATGAGTCATGGATGACAACAACAACTTTATATTAAAAAAAAAAAACAAGTTCATGGCCTTCCATAACTGAGTGTTTACTCTGATTTACCCTGTAGACTGGCTCACAGTTCGTCCGTGATCAGGGCAGATTATAAAAAAAATAAAATAAAATAAATGGCCACATAAAGTTATTTAGCTAGATTCAGAATAGATTCACAGCTTTTTTTATTATTATTATTTAAATCAACAGCCTTTTCTTTAACTCTAAAAAGAGTCCGTTAAAAGTCGATATTCATTCAAATTTAATCATTTGAATAAAAAATAACTTCTGAAGCCGCATAAACAAAATCATACTTAAAATATAAATATTCCTCCATATAATGTAACAATCAATTAAAACTAATAAAAAATAATTTTAGTCTATTAGTTATCTTTAGCTAGGCTCATTAATATTGTAACTAATTCAGAAAGCTACTTGAAGCACGCTAGTAACTGGAGGGATACAGGAGTGAATAATTATGCTGCGATCCACTGTACTCTGGGAAAAACCCGACCTCTAGCACGGAAAAGTGCAAGGAAACAGTGATTCAACACGGAATTCCAAGTCGGGAACTCGGACAACACCTACCTTACCCAAGTTCTCTGACACCAACACACCTGACGTCAAAACACTCGGATTTTAAACAGATTTCACTTTGTATCATTTTCCACTTGATAAAACTTGATTTTACTTTACGTTTTTGTTGTGAAAAAGTGTTTTAACAGCTTTCTAACTTTAACTTGAGACTCAATTCAAATTGCGTTTCACATCGCTAATTACGCAGAAATAATTCTTTATATTTTTGTCAAGTTCAGAGACTAGCCATACAAATATGACTTTTGCTCTGAGCATCCAAGTTTTTCCGAGCCAAGCACGGGATCTCGGGAAAAATCTGGAACTTTCTGAGTACAGTGGACCGCAGCATTAGTCCTGATTGGTCTGTGAGCCAGCTTTTCATGAACTAGACACGAGCGTTTCTCCATTTTAATCCTTTCTTCCATCTCCTCTCTCCCACAGCGCTGCCACGCTCCATAGACAGGCCCCGGCAGGTGGTGGTAAAGCCGGGCAGTTCGGCGGAGCTGGCGTGCAGCGTGCGCTCAAACCTGGCGCAGGTATTCTGGAAGGTCAATGACAGCATCCTGACCGAGTCGGGTCACTTCCTCCTGATGGGCGACTCGGGGCTGCTCATCTACAGCGTGGCTCCACAGAACCAGGGCCGTTACGACTGCTGGACCGTCGAGTCCGCTGCCGGGAAGAACTTCACCCGGCTGGTGGCCTCCTACAGTCTACAACTGGAGCTTCCCGAAATCTCGCCCGTGTCCTCAGTCGAGATCGTCAAGGTCCCCGATCCTGATCCGTCCTCATCACGCACCATCAGCACCACCACGGCACCGCGAGGTAATAACGGCAACGGTAACACCGCAGGACCTTCTCCACTAACTCCATCGACCCTGTCCAGTGTGCCTCCTCCCCCACTAACCCGCCCCGCTACCACAGCTAACGTCTACGGTGCAAAAACAGAAACTAAACTTTACGTCCCTCCTCAAAGTAGCGATTCACGAAATCAAGGACCTGAGATCAAGGATCCTCACGCAAAGTACCTCCAGTACGACAACAGTAATGCGCTGCTATTCCTCTTCCTGCTCTTCTTCCTCCTTTTCCTGTTCGGCCTGGGGTATAACTGCTACATGCAGTACCTTCCAGGTCCGTGTCTGAGGCTCCGTGCCGCCGTGCTCGGCTCGCAGAAGAAGCCGCAGCGCGAGTACACAGCCTGTGAGGCGGGATTGATGGAAGTGTTGCCGGAAAAACAAGACCGGAACGAACCGCCACATCAGAACGGAGCGCTCCGAGACACAGGATACGAAACGGAACCAGAGAGCGGAAATGGCAAAATTCCATCGAATAGCTATGAAGAGGACAACGATAGCACCTCGAAGCAAGGACCGTTCGACATAAACTGCGAATCACAACCGATCGAGTTCGCGGACGCCGATGCATCGTAATGGAAACTAGCGACGAGACGACTTTTCTCTGTATCGTGTACCGATGTTTGGATAGATTTAATCCCAAACATCACATACTGAAACACGACCAATTTTGTTTTTCTTTTTTTTTGTTTGTTTGTTTTTTTTTTTTTTTTTTTTTTTTTTTTTTTTTTTCTTTTTCTTTTTTTTTTTTTTTTTTTTTTTTTTTTTTTTTTTGGAGGTGGGCGGGGACTGTTTTCTCTTTTTTTCCTCCTTTCACCCTCCCTACAATCTGTTGCGCTGTTCGTTGCGTTGTTGCGTGTTACTCTCAGGGACGTTGATCGTACTTTGCCAAATCTTTCCAGATCAGCACATGAAGGAAGGAACCGGCGTTCTCCGTTTAGAGGGGTTTAAAAAACAAAAAAACGGAAAGCTGGATTGATTGATGAGCTAACACGGACGTCGTGAGGGAAATCATTCCTCATGGATGCAGATATATGAATTATAGAAGACTGGAGACGAAGATACAGCAGGTTTTTTTCCCTCAATGAGACAAAAAAGAAAAGAACGTACGCACTGTGAGCGTGTGGTTCTGTGAAACTGGCATTCCAGGCTCGGTTCTTGTTATCCTGTGGTTCTTACTCACTCACAAGATGTTTCTAAACTCCTTAGGTTCCTCTCGAACAGGCCAGGTCCTGGAGAACCTCTGTGTCCTGCACGAACGGCGTGTTGGAGCAGGAACACGTGATGTGCGGGACACGCGGGTTCTCCAGGACCAGGGAACAGGGTTCTCTTTATGTTTTAGATCTATTTAAGCATCTAAATTAGCTAAGTATTTTGGAGGGGTTTTTTTTCTTTCTCGTTTTTTAACTAACAAGTTCTCAATTTGTTTCCGTCTCCCCTCCGTGTGTGTGTGTGTGTGTGTGTGTGTCGTTTCTGAATTTCTTACTGTGCCCTCTCTCTCTCTCTCTCTCTCTCTCTCTCTCTCTCTCTCTCTCTCTCTCTCCTGCCCTCTCCTGCCCACTCCTCCCTCTCTCCCTGCACAGCTTGCTCATCTTTTCCTTCCTCCTCTTCCTCTTCCTCCTCCTCCTCTTCCTCAGTATGGAGAGGTTTGGAGGGTGGAGGCGCTCGTCTGCTCCCCCCGCTGCTGAGCGAGCAGTCCTGGGGTGTTCACTCCCACCAGGCCTTCCTCCTCTTCTGCCTGGCTGTGGGTGAGTGGTACCTCTGACCTTTGACCTCTACAGTCTGCCTGGCCTGCTCGCAGTCTCGTGCCTGCTGTTGCAGTGTTTTTCCCCTCTTTCTCTCTTACTCTCTCTCTTCCCCTTCTTTCTGTCTCTACCTCTCTCCATCCTCTGCCTTTCTCTCTCTCTCTTTCTGTCTCTTTCTGTCCTCTGTTCCTCCCTCTATCCACGCTCACTCACTTTCTCTCTCTCTCTCTTTCTCTCACACACACCCACACACTTATTCCTCAAAAGATTCTGTTCTCTCTCTCTCTACTCTGTCTTTTTTGCCCCCCTTTCCACCACCCTTTTCTCTCTCTTTCCGTACCTTTTCTCCCTGTCTGCCCACTGTCTCTGCCCCCCTTTCTTTCTTTCTGTACCCTTCTCTCTCTCTCTCTCTCTCTCTCTCTCTCTCTCTCTCTCTCCTCTGTCTGTCTGCCTGCTGTCTCTCTGTCCTCTCTCTCTCTCTCGCTCTCTCTCTTGCTCTCTCGCTCTCTCTGATCCTGCACTGTTATCTCCGTCTCTGTTCTCTTTCACCTGGTCACGATACTCCACAAAAGTGCTTCCTTTCCTTCCTGTCTGTATTTTTCTTTTTATTTATCATCTCGGCACAGCTGTTTTGAGCTCCAGGCCTTCTGATTAATCAGTAAAAAGTTCTGTTGAACTTTATGAAGCCGAGGAAGCGATTGTGTAGTATTGACACGATGCAGATGCTCGTGGCTCCGAGTGATGCATGTTGCCAAATCTTCTGCAAACACTCCTGCCCTCCATCACTGCGTTCATGCCTGGAGCGGTCCGTGTTCTAACGTATTAGTACGACTCTGGAAGAGTTTGCACAACACATCAACAGATCATTTATTTAATTCCTACCGGGACAGTTTACAAAAAAAAAAAAAAAAAAAAAAAAATCAGTTTGTACTTTCAAGCTGGTGACTCTTTCTTTTTTTTTCCTGTCATATTTGGAAAATCAGACTTCTTTCCTCTGATGTTGGACGGAGTTTGCTGTTAGACTTGCCTCTGCATAAATAAAAAAAATAATAAAAAAAATAATAAAAAATGAAACATCAGACTGAACTTTGAGCCCAGTGTACATTTGACCTGTTTCATTATGTTATTGTACTTTTTTCCCTCCTATTTACTTGTACAGTGTAAATAGAAGCACATATGTATATTCTTTGATTGTACATATTTTTTCTTTAAATTTTAGCACCCTTAATAAATGTTGAATTAATTGATGTTAAAGATCCTGTTTGCTTCCTTCACTTATATCAGACATCAGATTGTAAACTAACGTCTTACTGGACATCTAAAGCAGAACAGTCAGAGCTGTCTTAAAACATATTACAGTGTTTGGGGTTTTTCAGGGTTTAATGGGTTTTTAATCAATTGTGAGCTGAGATGAAGAGGACAACCAATTTTATTTAATCTGGGATTACATGTAATTGTGTAGTTATGTGTTTAAAAAAAAATAATAATAATGTCATCATAAAGCTATCATAAAAATCCAAATTTTCTGTCAAGTCCCCTAATAATAATGTCAAGTCCCATTTTTACTAAATTATAGCACAGCTGCTTTAACATAAAACTTCACAGCGGTTCATTTAAGCAACTTCATAAATGAGCTTTAAAGAATTAGTTATTCTTTATACAACACACACAAACTAAAAATATGCAGTTAAAAGTTTGCACACCCTTAGGACAAAACTAAGAAAAATATTATTTTTCCTCAGAAGTTCATTCAGATATTAATCGTGAAACATGTAAAGAATAAAACACTCAGTGTCATGCTCTTATAGGAAAATAATCAACAGTGGGGGGGGTGTGATGAAGCAGAGTCACTGTTATCGCCCTGAAGTTGATTATTTTCCAATAACAGCACATCCCCTAGTGATTTATCCCTCTTATACAACAGCAATTTGCCAAAGATTACAATTTTTAGCTGTTAAAGAATGACACATTATACTTTTTATCTATTTAGTTATATTTAATGTTGTTGACCATCCGCAAAAAACAAGTTAGTGCCTGTTCTCACTTACGTTATAGCAGCTATAAACAATCGTTCCCTCACCAGCGTCTCTTTTTTCTCTCTTGATGTTTCTCTCTCGTGTTACTGAGAAATGACGAAGCGCAAAACTTGCTGATTTTAACAAAGCACTGACACTGGAGACTCCTTCCATAAATGTTAAATAAACGTCTATTTACCAAATATCAACGATTTACATGTTTTTGTTTTTTAACACACTTATTCCTAAATTATGTGGAGCGTCCAACGTGCAAGACCCTGTG
This sequence comes from Pangasius djambal, assembly GCA_022985145.1. Lineage (NCBI taxonomy): Eukaryota > Metazoa > Chordata > Actinopteri > Siluriformes > Pangasiidae > Pangasius > Pangasius djambal. Next base: position 22,387,459 of record CM040989.1, on the reverse strand, counting down.
AATGAGCTGTTACTGTAGAAACGAGAACGTATTCGAATGAGCGCATCGGTATAAACCTGTGATTTGTCCCGCAGCCGGTACTACCGTCAGAGCTGCGGTTATAGAAAATTAATCGACACCTTATGACCAATTAAAATTGAGAAACCAAGGGGGATGCAAACTTTTGCACTGAGCACAAGCCCCACAGCAAATGTAATTCTATAGCAATTTTTTTAAGCGCAACAATCAGCTTTTCTCTTTGAAGGATTTTCACAATCACTTAAACGTAATCATATATGACTTCGGTTAATTGTGTAACTTCGAGACGTCGAACCTCAAGTGATCACTGTGGCGTTTTTATCAGTCAATAATAAATTGCTGTCTCGTGAAAACAGCAGCTATAATTGAGCTTGTGGGCGTGTCCATGCCATAACATCTCACCTTGTTCATCTTCAGACTACTGATTCTTTACATACAGTATAATAATATTTGTATGTATTTACGCACGTGTTTTTGACGTGATTGGTTCCTCGCTTCCCCCGACGCATGGCTTTAACTAAAGCACGCAGCCATTAGGAGAATTAAGTGTGTTATTGCGTGTGGTATGGGCGGGAGCTTGAGTGTGTTCTGTGTGTTTTGTTTGCATGTAAGTGCCGTTTGTCCCTCAGGTCCCAATGACGTTAGCCTTCAGTGGCACTCGAATGGGCGGAGACTGGAGACGCCCGTCACAGAGTACAGACACGCCCTCGGTGCTGATGCTGTGCTGGTGAGCAGCTGGGTGAGAGAGGAGCCTCTGAGTAAAGACGCCCAATACCAGTGCAGCGCCGTGTCTGGGGCAGGAAATGACACGTCTAAAATCGATCTCCGACTCAGTAGCAAAGGTAATGGATCCTAATGGAGGTGATGAACAATTCATTCAGGCATAAAGTCCTGTTACGCTCAAGTCTGGAGTGTATCAGATGTGTTTAAGTAAGCTCGCTGTTTGTGTCTGAGGAATATTTAATGTTCTCATGGGTTCCATTAGGCCTCCAGTTAAACACACAGCAAATATACTGTATTATACTCTGTATCAGACTCTTATATACTCATCATTATAATACTCTATATTATAGCCCCTATATCAGACTCTGTAATACTCGTTACAGTACTATATATTCTACTCATTATCAGACTCTGTATCACTCTATTATACTCATTATTATACTCGTATATTAATAATGAATAAGCAAAACCAGCATAGATGCCTAGTACTACGTTCTGTGAAATTGGCGTTCCAGTAAACAAGTTGCGATTCCAGGCTCGGTTCTTGTTACCATGTGGTTCTTACTCACTCACAAGATCTCTGAACTCAAAGTTCCTGGGTCCCTCTAACACACTGGTCCTATAGAATCCCGATGTCCTATACATGTTTGCAGGAAGTCTGTGGTCACTTAATCACTCTTTACAAACTTGGTGAGCAGAAAAGCATTTCAAACATGCATAATACACCGAACCTTGAGCCTGATCAGCTTGATCAAAGTATTCATGACATTCAGTGTAAACATCTTTAGGCAGACCTACACAACATGATCTTTGCAGTCGGAAAGCCAAGTCAAGATAAAGAAAATTAAAAAAAATAAAAAATAAAAAAAAAAGAGAGAGAAATGAAAACTTTCATTTTGGTGAAATGTATTTTTGGGGTCTTCAAGTTGAAGTATACTTATAACAAAGTACATTATAGGTAGAAAAAAACAGATTTTGGCCGAAACCCGCGGCAGCATTGATGGGTTTTCCCAGACCACCATACAGTTGTTCTCCAGGCAGAATCTGTTGTGTTGCTTTTCGTAGATGAAGCCATCACCGTGTCCGAAGAGCTGAACCAGTGGAGAGCCGCCCTCGCTGAGCACGAGCAGCAGTTTCACAACTGGAAGAACATTTGGGTAGGTGTGCACACACAGCTCAGTACCACCATCTCTATGAACACCTGCTGGCTCACGGGACTGTTTTTAACCCTGAAGTCTTGTTCTTATTGAGTGTGGAATGAGAATTAGAGCTAAACACTCCTGGGCAAAAGAAAAAAAAATGCCCACAATGGCAAATATTAAGCTTTTAATGGTATTAAGTGTATTATATTAATTATAAATATATTAAGTACAAAATTTCCAAAAATATCTACTGGGATTTTTTTTTTCTTTTCTTAAAAGCTTTTTATTTGGTTATCTTGGTTATTTGGTCATTATTTGGTTATCTGCCACACCTGGAAACACAAGGCTTAAACATTTAAAGAAATCAAAGGGGAAAAACTCTCGCATACGAAGTTCCTTCATCTATCTGTTTAATTCTTGCCAATTTCCTGACCAGTGATTTGTTGTTAAGACCGTTAAAAGCTTCATATTGTGCCATTTTGAGCCTGGCCCTTTTTTTCTTTTTTTTGGGCCAGGAGTGTATGTATACAGTAGATGTGTCATTTAATATAGATGAGATTGCTTCTATATTTCTTATTTCTTGTTGTGCAGTCTGTTCATCCTAACCATCTGAATAACGTCTTGCTCGTGCTGCGGGTGCCATGTTTTCACGTGTGTCTCGTGCGTCCATGTGGTTGTGTGTGCTGTGCATTTTTATGCTTACAACACTGAAGAAAAAGGGAAGAGAACACTGTGGCTTCTGTGTCCGCATGCCATCCTAACCAGCTGTCCGCTGAGCAAAAAGCAGTAAATTATTAATCAGCTGTATTCACATCAAACTGCTGCCTCGTCAAAGTGCCGAGTCTAGAAGCAGGAAACACAGACATGAGGAAAACGGTGAGTGGCTGTGTTTCAATCTGCATGCAAAGGCACTGTTGTCAAATCGGGGTCCCACTTAACTGGGGTCATCAACACTCTCTTTGTATTGTAGATAAATTAGATATAAAGGAAGTATTATTTATTTTTTTTTCACCCAGAAATCATGGAGCATGCTCTTTTTTTTCCTTTTCTTATAAAGCCTCCCTTAAGGGAGAGAGGGAGGGAGAGAGGGGGGAAAAAATACAAAAGTGAAGTAAATAATGGACGAGGCCAGGAAAAAATACAAAGCAGAAGAAAGTTTTAATAAAGCAGAAGAAAATTTTAATAAAGCAGAAGAAAATTTTAAACTGGGGAAAAAAAGAGAAAGGACAGAAAAGAGAAAAGGGAAAAAAGAAATATTTTGAATATATCAGATGAAAACCTTAAAACATACAGGAAAATATGCTTTAGTGACTCCTATTTGCAATAAACAATGCAAAATAATTTTTCAAAAAAGGTTTATTACACACACACACACACACACACACACACACACATTTATATATATATATATATTTCTCAATTTCTCAAACCAAGTCCCCTTTAGAGCAGGAATAACAGAGGAACCCTTTTGGATTCTGTTACTCTTTTACTGGAACCATAATTAACTGAATAATTATTTCCTACCATTCAGTTCTTTGTCGCACCAACAGAAACAGCCTTCTATCAGAAGGTTCTTTAGGTAAACAAAAGTGGTTCTTAAATGGCTTTAAGGAACGTTTCTATTTGAGAGGGTGCTCTTAGAAAAAAGGCAAACTCTTAGAAAAAAAAAACACTTAGGGCAAATTGTTCCCTAAGGTAGAAACATTTTTCAGCGTTTTAAAAATAATTTGCATATAAAGCATGTCTGCTGTTAAACTGTAGTAATAAAAATTCAACAGAAATGTTCATTCCACTGACTTTTAATTTCACCCACTCATGACCACTGCATTCATTCTCAACTTTGAAAAAGGCTTAAGCTCCGCCCACTCTTTCTTCCTTACACCAGATTTGTGACACTTTGCACCTTCAGACGGAGATAGTAGGCAAAGGCCGAAGTTTGAACATCTAATCGTGCATTAGAAATGATTCTGCTCATAGTAATGTTCAATTTGACTCGCGTATTTAATTTTTTAAGCCTGACACATTTTGATATTCTGTGTGTAAACGTTAGAGACAAACAGTGTTTCTTGAGGCGAATGTGTGATGATTTAGACAATTCAGTCAGCGGAATGCTGAACTAGTGCCTATAGACTTCTTCTCGGCTGAAGAAGAAATGGTGAAGTTTTGATGGAACTGTTCCTTTAATGCTGACAGACCTGTGTGTGTGTGTGTGTGTGTGTGTGTGTGTGTGTGTGTGTGTGTGTGTGTGTGTGTGTGTGTCCTCAACAGGAAAGCTGCGACGGACAAGGTGTACTTTGAACAAGCTCCATTATCTCTTGAGGAGTTTCCACACTGTCGTGAGTCTGAGTGTGTGCTCTCCACTCAGCCAGGACGAATCCAGCACGTCTCTCTCTCTCTCTCTCTCTCTCTCTCTCTCTCTCTCTCTGGAGGACGTGCCCGGAAAAAAGTCTCCAGCCTGTGTTTTGGAAATCTGGTGTTTTCAGAAAGCCAGACATTTGAAATAACAGAGAAGAAAGTCACGTGGTTTCAGGCCACGATGCAGAGATCAGTTTGGGTCGAACGCTGCTTGAGGTTTTTAATTTATTTTCGCTTGAGTGCAAGTAATACACAAGAGCACCTGAGAGAATGTGTGTGTGTGTGTGTGTGTGTGTGGTTTTTTTTTTCTTAAATCATTTTCATGTCTTTGTGAAATGTCATTGTTTTCAGGCCACCGATGAAATCCGATTATTTTGAGAAAGTCGTAAGGTAGCTCAGTGTTTGATTAAAGGAGCAGTTTGTCATTTTTAGAGCCCTCTGCTGCCTGCAAGGGGAACTGCAGTTACAATAAAAACACTAGTCTTCCTCCTCTTCCTCCTAACGCATCCTCATGAGCGACCTTTCAAGGAGAAAGGGGCAGATTAGAGCAGCTGTTTCAACAGGGGACGGAGCTAATTTACGGGCCAGAAAATGTAAACTCGAGCCTTAAATGAGGAAAACTAGCAAGATCTTTCCAAATTCGGATGTGGAGAGAAATTCTGTTCCATACACACCCAAGTCTAGTGACAAAGTTATGAATCTGGCTTTATAAAATTACTTTTATATGAGGGTGAGGCAAGTGAAAACCTTCATTTTTTTTTTGTATTGTTTATTGCAAATCGCAAATCCGGTCAGTGTCACAAAAGTGTACACATTTTTCCATATAATTATTTCCACTACTTTCAACACAACTGTTCCAGCACTTAACGAGTGTCTGGATTCCTGTAGAAAATAAAATTTGATTAATTTCTAGATCGTCACACTTTTAACGTTTAGATTTGACTCACCTGCACGTTATGTACAGTAATAATATTCCTCAACTATTCTTTATTTTGCAGTACTTATTTATCTTCGAGTACTTACTACACTTTCCAGGTAAATCTATGAAAAACGTAACCCCGAGCCGTTGCGTTTGAACCCTTAAAAAGTGTGTTTAATGCCCTTTTCTCTAAGAGAATAATATTAATAAGAAGAATTTTGCTGATAATTAAAAATATTAACCACCTACGACTGCAGGTATAAATCTCAGGCCTAATGTACTGGTAGTACTGATCCAAAAAGCACCAATATGATGCCTCACTTTTACATTTCATTTAAATTTTATAAACGTTTTTAAATGTTTTCTTAGTTATCGTCTACAAATATTTAACATTGCTGTATTGCTGACTGAAGCAGTTTCCTGCCTCCACACATGAAAAGGTCAATATACATATTTCAGTGTTGCGAAATGAATGTATTTAATAAACTGGATGTTGAAAATGTTTCTGATTTTATCATTATTTTTTTTAAAATCAGTGTGCTTTATATTTTTACTGAGATCCGATTCAGAGTGGGTGTTTTTTTTTTTTATTACCGCTTTCTTTTACTAAAATTGTTTAAAAGACAAAGCTGACTGTATGTCTTCTTTAACTAAACACACATTAAAGAGGCAGTTTTCCCCTTTTGGATGGATTACAGCTCAAGGCTCGTGGAAAATTCGTGTCCATCTGGAGTGAATCCAGGCCATAACCCAAAGAGTAAATATCATCAGTGGCACCACAGCGCCATCTTGTGCTGTGGCAGGGAATTACATTGTAAAAAAAAAAAAAACACACACACACACACACACAAGTAAGACTTCCCTACAAAACGTTATTCAATATGAAAAAGCTTTATATTTATTAGATTGTACAAGACATGCTGGCTTCACAATGGTCATTTTTGTTTGGCAACATCAAAATGCAGTCACTTTCCATTACTGAAAGTCAACATTTTCTTAAAATTAACATTTTGCACTACAAGGCACACCTACAGCGAAACGCTGCTCGTTGCCGTCTCCTTGGCGATTGGTCACGTATAACGTTTTGTACAACAACCAGTCGACGTTTACAGTTTAATCCCTACAACCTTACAGCAGTTTTATTTATTTATGTTTTTTTTTTTTTTTTTTTTTAGCATTTGTGTAGGACCATTTTTTGTTTTTTTTTCAGGAAAAAAACAAAAACTGTGGTTTTACTCCCCGACATTAGGTCTTTCCACATTGCAGTGCTTTGCTTGGTAATCAAATCAAGAACTTCACCCTTCACAAGTCGAATCAATCATGAAAAGACACAAGTGTTATTCCCAACCTGGCGAATGTGCACCTCATCCAGACAACTCTGTCCTAGAAATACAAGTCATTAACTAAAAGCTGTGGAGAAAAGAAAAAAAAAAAAAAAAAAAAAGAAAGAAAATAAAGTTCTCTCTCATCTTTGGTCACAAAATGGTGACTTCCATGATACTGATGCTAAAGATGCAGCAAAGAACACAATCATTTCACTAGGCAGAATCGTCATGACATTATTTAAGGCCCCATTAAAAAAAAAAAAAAATTCCACGCTGAAATATGGTTTTGCATCGTCTCGATTCTCTGACTTGAGCGCAGGCGCTGAGAAAAATCCAGCTATATGCACAGGAGGTCGTAATCTTGAAGGTCGCGAGTATTCACTGAATACCAAAATAATCCGCAGGAAGGCTCCAGAGAATCAGAGGGTCTCACGGTCATTGCTGCTTTGGAAGAGGCCTCCTGAACAACAGGATGTGGGGTTCTGGGAAGACAGGAAAAACAATCTCTCATCATCAAGTGCAGCATATGGACAAAGTGATGTGATGGGAAGAGCTGACGATTAGGACAGGACAGAACTGTTCAGTAAAAACTTCATCTGCACAATGTTCTCATTACTACAAATGGAGTTTAGTGTACGTTCGAGTGTCTACATCACGGGTCACAAACTGGCAGACCGCAACCTGGACACTGACCCAGCAAAGTATTTCACTGAGCACTTGGGTGAAAGAAAATACAATACTGTAGCAGAGAGAACGAACGTATGAAGAAACAGCATGGCTGTAGTTCTGTTTCTGTAGATCTTCTTCATCTTCTTATCCACTCACATGCAGTTATCCAAATTAATTAGCTGAAGGCAAATCATTGGACCAGACACCAACTCAAAAGCAGACTTTTATAGACTTTTCTCTCAAACTATATGGCCAAAAGTATGTGGACACCTGACCATCACACCCATGTGTGCTTCTTCCCAAAACTGTTACCATGAAGCTGAAAGCAATTCAATTCAATTGTATAGAAAGTCTCTGTGTGCTGTAGCATTACAGTTTCCCTTCACTGGAGCTAAGAAGCCCAAACTCTGTTCCAGCATGACGACGCCCCTGTGCACAAAGCGAGCTCCATGAAGACACGGTGTGTGAAGGTTGGAGTAGAAGAACTCGAGTGTCCTGCACAGAGCCCTGACCTCAACCCCACTGAACACCTCTGGGATGAACTGGAACACCGACTGCACCCCAGACCTCCTCACTAACATCAGCGCCTGATCTCACTAATGCTCTTGTAGCTGAATGAACACAAATCCCCACAGCCACACTCCAACATCTAGTGGAAAGCCTTCCCAGAAGAGTGGAGCTTATTATAACAGCAAAGAGGGAAGAAACCCGGAATGAGATGTTCAACAAGCACATATAGGAGCGATGGTCAAGTGTCCAAAAAAAAAAAGTTCTGACAGGCTTGTCAATGAGCGTACGAGATATAAAACACAATTTAGACGTGTATTCAGTATCGCAATCGCTGACTTCCATGAAGTTCATTCTGCACCGCCGCGGTGATACTGACCGGGTTCGTGAATCATGTAATGCACCCATCCGAGAGACTGCTGCACGCCGAGCCTCCTCCACTCGTCCTCAGACATCAGGTGGGACTTGGGGACTTGCTTGGCCAACTCCCGCGGCAAAACGACGTGCCTGGCGCACACACAACAACAACGAGCATCGCAAACAAACAAACAAACAGCGGTTTAAATCACTGTCCAATTACAAATACCATTAAAATTATTCGTTAAGTGTTAGGCTCAAAGCAAAGTTTTAAATCTATTTAATGTTTTTTTGTTTTTTAGCCTTTTTTTTTTTCGTCTTTCAGATGAAAAAATAAAAGTTTTTCACGATTTTTGGCAATAACTTTGTTTATAATAATAATAATGAATAATTTTGGCTATAACTTTAGAACTAGGACGACTAGGATTTTTATCCTGTTTTTTTTTTCTTCCTCTTTTCCAGTTAATAAATATATACATATTTATCGTGTACTTTCTACTCACGCTGCTGTTTGTAATAATTTTATGTAACTATATAGAGCAACTGTTAGCAAGAAATTTCCCACCACGATGAATAACTTTATACTTATTTATCTTATTTTAATATATATAGCTAACTGATGCTATAAAGCCTACTTATTTAATGACAGTTAAGTTGGACACGTCGATTAGACGTCATCTCACGTGACTTTATCGTGACAGAAAGTGAGAGTGCCGCGCCAGCGCGTCTTTCAAGCAGCGATCACTGCGGATTCACGTGACGAGCGACTGACGTTTTTATTCTCAAACTTCTGAAAATTTTTACTTCTTATAATCTTACCGTCTCACATTTTCTGACTCTCAAAAATTCCCCAAATTATCTGAAACCTTTGACTTACTATCTCAAATCCCTGACTTCTAAAAAATTATCTCAGTTTTAACTTATTTGAAAATATTGACTTATCTTCTAAAAAGCATAATTTATCTTCTCAATCATTTAACTTTTAAATCTCAATATTTGGACTTCTCAAAATGACTAATTATCTCCAACTTCTGAATTCTCAAAATTATCTTAAACTACTGACTTCTCAAAACACTGATTTACTCTCGAATTTCTGACTTCTCAGACTATTGGTTTATCTTCTCAAAATTCTGATTATCTCAAATGTTTGATTTATAATCTCAAACTTCTGACTTATCAAAATTATCTCTCTTGACTTATCTCAAAATACTGACTTTTCAAAATTCTGTCTTATAATCTCAAAATTACAAATCATCAGATTTCTGACTTCTCAAAAGTATCTCAAACTACTGACTTATCAAACTTCTGACTTATCAAAACTCTCTCAGACTTCTGACTTATTCCACAGTTTTACTGGCAGTCTGTTACCAAACCTATATTATCGTGAGTCATATCAAGGATCAGAGAAGTTTCTACAAGTACCGCGATATGATATTTTGGTCAAATCGCTCAGCAGATTCGTGCAGCCGCATGACGCCTCTCAGTCGGTTAGCATTTAGCTAATCTTCACTCAGTCCAAACGCACAAACTGGCGATGAAAACCGTCTCAACTTCAACCTCAACCATTTCCTCAACAATATCTGACTACAGATAAACCCGTGCAACTACAGAGCACTTATTCCCGACGCTGATAGGTTTCCTTTCCTCATTTCCTGCGGAACATAATACCGAGTTCTCCTGCAATTCAGAGGACAGAAAGTTTAATAAATGAAAAACGATTACTTTAGGAAACTTAACCTAGTTAGGAGCGCTACATGCTAATGATATTAAACCTTATTTTGCAGTGCGGCTAATAACAGACAGCTAGCGTTAGCATCCCGGCTGCCAGTTTAACGACTTTGGAATAGCGAGCACAGATTTTTCTGCTTTCCTGACCTTTATTTCTCGCATTACCTGTACTCGTAGAGGTCGTCGTTGTATTTATCGGAGTAGTAGATCTGTTTATGAGCCATGGCGCGTGCGTTTTTTTTTTTTTTTTTTTTAAATAATAACAATAATAATAACAATAATAATAATCAATTTAGCTAAAGCCAAAGCTTGGAATGTTCTCGCCCAGCCGCACGAGCCCTTGCCGAAAAACTTAAAAAAAAAAAAAAAAAAAAAAAAAAAAAACTTTTGAATGCGGGAATAAAATGAGATTTGGAGCGTCTGATTGGCTAGAACGAACCACGTGACAAGAAACCCCGCCACTGAGCACGCGCACCTTTCAAGACTTTCGGCTGAATTCCAAATAGCCTCGTAGCTCCTACCTAGCAGCACTACATAGAACACAAAATGGCGTCGAAACACGCCCTACGTAGTGCACTATGTCTTTATTTGAGATTCAATCTGTATGCGGGCCAAAAAAAAAAAAAATCCCGCCCCTTTTGCTTTGATTGGCCAGTGGACCAGGCTCACAGGCAAGCTGAGATCCTTTTTGAAATGATCATGACTATGCCCTACGCCCTCCGAAGGCTCCCTATATAGGGGTCGAAAGTAACGGCCATTTGGAACGCACTTGAACGCCGCGGTGTCGCACAATTTACGCGTCAACACTTGACACAAGCGTCTCAAAATTATTCCTATGCAGTTCCTTCTTTATGTGATGCAAATCAGAAAGAAAGGCGAAATCACACATATTTGATCAGTTTTATTCTCTTAATGGCTAAATTCTGTATCTATAAATGCAAATTATCAGGAAAGAAACCACACTTTTCAGTGTTTAAAAAGGAAGTGATGCATTATGTTGAATCAGTCTTGCCCTAAAAACAACAACAACAACCAAACAGAAAGCTGTTCAGACTGTACAGACATGCACTTTTTTCATGTCTTTGTGTAATAATGTTTATTATTATATTGGCTATGTATGTGTTACTCAATAAAAAAAATAATAATAAATTAAAAATATCCCGCTTTATGTGGCTTTTCTGACTGGTATATCTGTGGTTTTCATTATTTATCTTTTCATCTGGAAGAGCAAAATAGAATATATTATTAGAAAGAACTATGAATACAAATAACACCGACTTTTTAATACCTACTATGATGGTTTTGAATTTTGTACTCTCTTGGGGGTGAGAAGTACATGACGGATTAATGGAAACTGATTTTTTTTTTTTTTTAAGCACAGCTTTTCTCCTCATAATATTTGGAATAATCACTTTCATAAAACATTATATCAATAAATATGAAATCTATAAAATCTATTATTATTATTATTATTTCAATATGAAATTCAGTGTAAGCTTGTTTGTACCTGAGATTTATTTATTTATTTATTTATTTATTTTTCATTTTGAGAATTTTTTATGACACTGAAATATCTGTGAAGCCGGTGTCACACCATTCGCATGTAAACACTGAGATTAGTGTCTCCAAGATATTCATATGTATATATGATAAATATATAATGTATAATATAAAGTTTAATATCCATAATGTGCATGTTAGGTAAGACGATATGTATTACTTATTTTAAAAAGGAGATGACATTACCTTGATTCAACGTTTAAAAAAAAATATATATATAAGGATCTGTAAATTATGTAACTGTATAACCCTCTAGCATGAAGATATGTAAACTTGTTTGTATGTGTTGTTTGTACTTTTTTGAAGTCACGTGTTTCTAAAACGATAACTATTACGTGTATGAAACTGTATGTATCCGTACCAGAATTTGTTGCACACCAACAGACAAAGCATTTTGCAAATTTGAAAAGTATTTTCCTGATATTCTCTGGTTTATTTTGCAGATCTTGTATAAAAGACTTGCACAGTTCATGTAGAGTGAAAGGTTATTGAAATATTTACAAGTTAAATACAGAAGAAGCTTCTTCTACATATGCAGTGTCCTTGTGAACATATACAGATCAAGGTTCTTATAACTTCAAGCATGAATTTTTAAATTATGACACTGGAATACCTACAGTATCATTATCCGCCTCAGCAGAATGCAGGAGATCCAACTGACTCAAATTATCCACTGTAGTAAAGCCGGCGCTATCGGTATCCTCTCTTCATGTGGATGAGCGCTGCTGAGGCATGGGGGCAGATTCTCTTGCCTCCTGCTGGGTGATTCGCTCATAGTCCTGGGCTTCTACTGAGGCCTCTTCTCCTTTAACTGTGGATGAACATACTTTGTCACTTCCTTCTCTTCCTTTCAGTTTCATCTCTTTCTGTCCATCTTCCTCAGGCATCTCTACTGGAAGTAATGGACTCAGTTCCAGGAAGGGTTTGTAACGATGTGTTATGGGTTTCACGGTTTGAGGAACGTGGATTGGGATAAAAGCATCTTTTGGAGGTTTAGCTTTGGAGGAAAACTTCGTTTTTTCTGGCTTGCTTGGTGTGGCTGCACAAGTTTTGGCAGCATATTCAGTAATGACTGATTTGTAGTCTGCAGTTTTCAAGCTTGCCTCCAGTGCTAGTGGATCCATGCCAATATCTAGTGGTAAAAATGCTTCTGCAATGTCTATGTCCTCTTCAGTTGTCCTTTCCTCTCCTTCATCCTGAAAAACCACACGTCGAGTCTTAGTCTCCGTTCTTGTTTCTTCTGGTTCCACTTGACGTAGCTGGATAGGTTCACATGGAGAAGAGCTAGCACTATTCCTAAAGAAATCGGTGATTTCATCCACATCATCCAGTGTTCCTGTGTCATCCCTGTCATTTCGTGTCAAGCCAAATGCATCCTGTGACCACATCCTAACGCAGTCCTTTTTACAGTCATCATGTAATGGATCCACCTGAGTCACTGGAGTTTCATCTTTAAGCACAAATTTCTCCAAGTAGCCTTTGTCTTCGAAGTCAGACTCCTGGCTGTGGAAGGACTTTTCTGAAGTCACGCTCTCTGTATCGTCTTGCTTCTTCCTGCTTCCTACGGCGTCCGCATACAAATCTGAGTACATAAATGCCATGGCCTTTGGTTCCTCCAACAGGACAAGATCTATGATCTTCTGAGGTCCTTCAGGCAGAAAAATTGGAGTAAGGATTGACTCCTGGCTACCAAATAGGGCACTTCCACTTTCCTTTAAGGGTGATTTTGGTTGCTTCTCTTCTTTATTGGCCCCCTTTGTTATGTTTCGAAAATTTGGATCTTGTCCACCTCCATAAAATACCTCATCCACATGTTCGCTGGTAATCTCCAATCCACTGATAGATGCAGAATCAACTGAAACTTCTGGTTTTATATCGATGACATTATCTCGACTCTCATAAAGTTCTCCTTGCTCATTGGTGGTCTCAGGCTCTTCGTTAGCATCTACTGTAGGAACTCCTGATGGTGCCTGATGGTCCAAGAGTGTGAATTTCTCAAAGTAGTCCTCACATGTACCTTGTTTTTGTGCTGGCTTGATCAGTGGTGGCAAAGCTAAAGGCTCTGATACTGCCTGGACTGTAGCTTGAAGATGTTCCAGATTTTCTGTCTCCTCAGATGTCTCAGGTTCTTCAGGGATCTCACTGGCTTTTATAATAGGTGTGTTTTCAAGGTAAGACAAGTTATCTGCCAGCCCTTTGCTCTCCTCCTCATCCACTGTGGACACCTTAGGGGGCACAACAATATTCAGAATCTCTGATCCCTCAGAGACCAGGCAGAACAAACGCTGCTTTCTTGCTTCTCTCGAGTCTTTCGTCTCGTCCTCTTTTTCTTTCTCGGCCATCACATTGGGAACGGAGACCTCCACCATGGCGGGCCTATCTGGTTCTCCTGGTACTTCGTCGGTTATCATTGGTAGCTTCAGAGGGGCTTTATTCCACTTTCTTTTCTTCCTCCTGATCATATGATCCTCGTCCATTATAAAAATGATTCTACCTGCCGTTTCTGAACCTGGACTGGTTGGACATCTTGGAACAAGGCTGTTGCAGAGATCCGGGGCAGGAGAACTGATTTCCGAAGCCCAGGGTGTGGAGCAGCGGCTAGACGCCGTCTCCCAGAGGATCCCGCTGTCCTCGCTCTGTAGGGTTACCATTGAGAAAGCTGGATCCATCATCAGGCACTGAAGTTTGGGCTTCACTATCTCATCTGGGACTATTGCTCTCAGACTGGAAGACATCAATTGACTCACTTCAGTTTATGCGACTGAACCAATTAAATTACAGATAATATGAAATGACAGATTATGCAAATTATATCATTCTGTAAAGCTGCTAGCTTTCGCTTCTTATCTGCAGCTGTTTTTACACTTAGCCAATCCAAACGGTTCAATGATATCTCAGCAATGTAGTCATCAAATGGCTGAGCTTTTCAACATAGCAGTCCAGGCAATCCTTCAGTATCATTGGATCAAAGGCTTTGACGTTTACCAATATGGTGGATCTTATAGTTGTTATGTATGAATAAAACAAGTACAGAAGAAAATAAAATGGGTCCTAATTTGATACTTGGCACATATTATGTGAGCTTTGGTGGAAAATAGATTAATAATTCAATTAAAAATGTATTATTGTATGTACATTGCATATGATTCATATAATTTACAAATGATTACGTCTCTTTTATAGAAATTTTAGGTTCGTAAAATGGTTTGCAAAATTCACAGAAAACTTTTGAAAAAGTCGCAAATTTGTAAATCACCTGTTACTCAAATCCTCCACTTCATCGTGTATACTCTGAGCTCCCTCCTCCTCCAGCGCTGCGCCTTCTGATACAGTCATCTGGTTATCCAGCTCAATTTTTTCCATCAAATCCATTTTTGTTTCTTGTTTATTTTTCCCCTCTCAATAACTTCAGGAGCCCTTTGGAGACCTACACGTTGCTAGGTTCATGTCATTGCCAGCACTTTCTTGCTCAGCATTATCTCTAAATAGCCAAATAGGCATCCTGCATGTTCTCGGCTCCCCACCAGAGCCCTCTGTAAAATGCAACCCACTCATACCTTAATGTGAACACATCAGTACACTTGTAACCTGCACATAAAAAAAGTTATTTTCACATTTTATGTGTGTAAAAGCACTCTAGATGGGATATATGAGCTATCCTTAACTCTCTGATATTAGTATCAGCATACAGATGCATATCATAGGATTCCTTACATTTCTTTACTGTAGCTAAGAATATATCGCTGTAATGGGACAGCTACCCAAGTCCAAAACCAGCGGCACAACCCGTAATGTAAATAATAAAATGTAAATATTTATAAAGTAAAATATATATTATGTTTATTATGTAATAGAAACTACAATAAGCCACATGACTATACTAAAATATTTTAAGACAAAATGTCAGCTAGTGGCTGAAGTCTGAGAAACTTGCTATGTTTCATAACCTCAGACAAACAGATTGCATAAAATGTATTACAAATAGTTCAATTAAAGATTACCACAACATCTTCTGAACGGTACATTTCTCCAAATCTTTTGTTATAAATTTTTTTGGTTGTTTTTGTGTAACATATTTGTGTAATGTTTTTAAACATTGCTACAAGACTGCTGCTTGTATTCATCAGCAAATCGCTGTGGTATAAGAGGAATAAAACACTTTAGGGCATGATGTAACAGGAAAATAACCAATGCCAGGTAGTAACATTAACTCTGTTTCGTGTTGAGTTGCATCACACCACTCTGTTGTTGATTATTTTCGTATAACGTCAAACCCAAATGTTTTATTCCTTACATGTTACAGCCAAACTATCTTACAACCTCTCGAATATGTTGAACGTTCCAATAATATTGTGGTAGCTGCAACGTGACCTTCGGAGAACTTGGAAGCTGCAACTCGACCCTTTCTGTACATGTTGCATCACTCATCTCCATTCTCGATATCTAAATTTGACCTACACTATCAAATGCACTGGTGTTTAAAAACATATAGATAGTGATTACTCGTTTTAACGTCACAGACGTAGAGAGGTTACTTCGCTGTTGCCAATCTAGTGTATGTTTTGGCAGCTGGTGGTTGTATCAAATGTGTATTAGTCAGTTATTAAAGATAAGGTGACCAACACATCAGCATGTGGTAATTTTTTAATAGAGTCAGAACTTGCTATTAGATAGTAAACTATAAACCGGGAGGCCCGGGTTGAGCTCGAGGTTCATGGTGTCACCTGTTAACGCCTGTCGTCTTAGCTATGTCAACGTGTAATAGAAGAAGAGCAAGAAACAGGACACAGCAAAAGCTGTCTGTGTGTGTGTGTGTGTGTGTGTGTGTTTATATGCTGCTGGATTATACACATGGTACAACCTCTTGTTAAGATATCGAATGCATCATTTTTGGAAGACATGAGCCCCTCAATGTATTTTAATAAAATTTCTGTTTGTTATATTTACAGTTTAAAATGTATGAAAGTGCTTTTGATCTATAATTTAAAAAATTAATAATAAAGTACTGTGATTATGTGCAATATTCCCATTCAATGGCCCTCCCAGTTTCTTCATTTCAAGCTTCTGTTCACATTTTTTCTGACCCAGAAATAAGCTCCACCCCCCAACAGTCAGAGCACAACCTGAGGTCTGTTTTTTTTTTTTTTAAATCAATTTACAAAAATTAAGTTATTTATAAAATAAATAATACATGTAATTTGTGCTTTTGTAAGCTTAAATATACAGGGGTTATGTATAATTTTATTGTAATACATTATTCTTTTAGTTTTTTAAGCACTACAAAATTATTTCAAGTTTCAGGTTTCAAAATTATTGGCACCCCTACAAATAATGTTTGGTGATGGATAGACTAACAGCCTCTTCCTGTAATCTCTAACAAAGTGGAAGATATTTGCAGATAGATCTTGGATTACTTACTCATGCCACGACCGACTGCATTTTGGTGTCTTTTTTTGGGTGGCGTTTCTGGGTGTGTAACTTTTTGTGACTATGGAAGGTAAGCATTTCTAAATCATATGTTGGTGTTGTCATGGTGAAATTGTAAGTTATAAAATAATGGAAAGATGCCTGGGGATTTAAATATAGTGCAAGAGGAGAATGAGTTATGGATGGGTGAATGGATGGATGAATGGATGAATGAATTTGTAAGCAAATGAACATCCTGTGTGATTTAATTGTTGATGCAATTCAGTTCAAGTCCACAAGATGGCCTTCATTAGTTGTGCATCTACAGTATAACCTTATGTTTAACACAAAAAATTGAGCAATTATTTGACTTACAAATCACAATTAATACAAATGATTCCAGGAAGCAATGAGGCTTATATGTGACCTCTTCATTAACTTCATCTAAATCTATAATACTGCAATAAATAAAAGAAAATTAAAAATGGTAAATATGAAAACAGATGTGATATCAACGTAAAGGAAAATAAACTGGTGTGTTTCTGCGAGAGATACTGAGATCTAATTCATTATACATACTGGTTTTATTAGTAATTATAATCATAATGTCTATGTTGTTATATTACCCAGCTCATTAATGTTTGAAGCTCCCAACATCATTAGAAATAATAAATTATAGCGATTATAAATCATGCTTGAAATCTGTCAAAATCAGCTCAAAAAATATCAGCGGCATCAAATATTGTGACATTTTGTTGTGACTAGCAGAAGTTTTTCTTGGCATGATCTGGTGAGAACTCACAACAGTCTGGAGTATGAAGTGTCTCATGGGCACAAAACAGGAAGTGATTAAATAAATTAATTTCCATTTCATTGCGTCAGAATTTAGAGCTGGGAATGACGTAGAGGGTGGAGGATGGTTCATGACGTTTTAATAATTTCTTACAAACATTACACCTAGGCAATAGTTCTGGAAATAGTCATTTAAATCTGGCAACCCATATGATGATATTTGAGTCCAATCTGGCAACCCTGACACTGGGACGAGGAGGTGATGAATGGGATGAAGACACTCACAAACTCCTCTCTCATAAAGGACAAAGTCCAAACGTCTTTAGTTAGGAGGAAGTGAGGAATACATGGTCGATTGGTCTGATTTCGACTATTTTGTGGGCAGCAGTCAACTGTGTGTGTTCACCTCACCAGCAAGGATGCGTTTTGATGATCACTGATTCCCAACTGTTTTTTCCCCTTTTGAACGACTCTTTGAAATGAGCCGATTAGGGAATCGATTCATTTTGCAACATTATTGGGAATGAACCAACAATGTGTTCCAAACGCGTACAAATACAGATACAAACAGAAGACACATTATTAGTCTCCTAATTATTAATCTTTTATTACTATTTCTTTTAATTTAAAAAAAAAATTATTAGAAAGAAAGCTTCCCAGACAGATTCATGATATTTGGTGGATGTAAACACACACATGCTTTCCGGGCCGTAACACAGTTTACCAAAGGGGTTTTTCTCCGAAACTTTTCTCCTGAGTTCATGGCTTAAACCTTCGTTTTTTAAATCACATTCCACATCTTTTTTTCAGCTTATTTGTATTATTAATAGGAAAAATAAAAACACTATTGCACCTTTAAAGAACCTTTTGTTTTTTCTAAAAGTGGGCATATTTTTCTAATATGCTTAATAAATAAAAATTTGTTTTTTTTTTTTCTTTTTCTTAATAAAACAATCTTTGCACTTTATTTTGTATTTTGTATTATTTTGTGCTTGGGTGCCAAATGTTTAAAAACTACAGCATTTATCTTTATTATAACTATATCTATATAATATTTATATATTTATATAAAACTATATAATGTTTACTAAATAATAGACTATATTATAATTATAACTATAGCATTTGTATTATATTATATTATATTATATTATATTATATTATATTATATTATCACAGTTTTACTGCACGCCCTTTGAGTCAGTGAATCAAATGAATCAAATGAATGAATTCGATTCAGTGCGGTTCAATTCACTTCGAAAGAATCGACTCAGTCAAGTGAATCACTAATATGCGCTGCTTGGGGATTTTTATCCAGAGCTGTAACCAGGCAACGGGGCGAACACAGGGCACCTCGAAAATAGTGTAAATGGATGAATGAGCATCCAAGGTATATTTCTTTTCCTTGGCCAGGATGGACTGCATGCAGTAAGAGAGTAGATGTGAACACTGGTCATGTTCTGACTGGCGTTTGGAGATAAAGAGGAGTGAAGGCACCGTCGCACGCGCTGCTGTCTGGCCTTTAATCTGATTGTAGTGCTGGAGGAGATTTTTTTTTTAATTATTAAATAATTAAGGGGTTTTTTTTTCCTCGTTGAGATATATATATATATATAGACAGAGAGATTGTGTGCTGGCTGTGTGCATATGAGAATGCACATTGCGAAAGAGAGCTTGCTTTCTCTCGCCATCATGCCCTCACACGTCTGTAAGGATTAGCGGTGAAGATAAAAAAAAAAAAAAAAAAAAGCCTCTTGGAGTTTGCGGTGCTTTGCGTGGCATGTCGGAGTGAAAGACACAGAAACGGACAGCCGACAGACTACACCACCCAGCTGCTTCCAGCTCTCAGTCTGTCAAAATGGGGTACGTACTGGATCCAGCTGTGTTTTTCTTTTTCCTCAGTCTTCTTGTAGAGTTCTCATGCACCTCCAACACTCCTGCCAGGGCCTCTGAGTCTTTAAAACCAGGTGTGAAGAGGTTTAAGTGTTCAATCTGAGCGGTTTTGCGGGTGCGTCCCAAACCACATCCTCCAAACAGCACTGCAGAATGAGCAATGTGTGCCATTTATCAACTAAAAGTACCCGGATGCTACGTTATATCCGGTCAGAATCTGTATGTATAGAGATGGGCGATACGGACTAAAAACTATATCACGATATTTTATGGTATTTTTTTTGCCGTAACAATATAAATGACGATACAACGATAAAAACATTCAACGCTATCGTTTTGGCCATAAGTCACATCAGGATACAGTCTTGAGAGCCGTCTGATCTTCTGCATCCGAACCACTTCCATATTACGGAGGAAGCTCCTTTTTTGGGGGTTAATGCTTCTTCCTCATCTGGGGTTAGAACTCGGCCTACCGCCATGCTTGTTCTCGTTCTACGTGTGAGATGCCGACGTTGCAGCGCGTAAACACGTCATCAACTATATCGTCAATATCGCAGGATGACAAATTCTTATCACGGGGAGGAATTGTACTGGTATATCACGGAAGATACGATATGGTACAGCCTTAGTATGTAGTGCACAAACAAAGCTGTGTATTAGGAGGCGTGGCTTATATCATTTTAGTTTTCAGTACATTATACCTGATTATACAACAGTTAGTTCTGGTCCACTCATTTGACCGGACGAGCGGCGTTCCAAGAGTGCTGATATTTAGTATAACCGCACTGGGATGTTTCACTGTTTGTATCACTCCTCGTGTCTGTGTTCGCCACGTAAAATTCCACTTCTAGCAACAGTCCCACTGAAACGGTTACTACAGTAGAGTTTGCGACATCATCAACACACATGGCAAACGTTACATTTTTCAAGAAAAGGAAAAAGGGAAGCCAGTTTCCCCCAAAGCTCCTTTAATGGGAATGTTCAAATCATTGTGAACTAGCTAGCCAGCTAGCCGACGGGCTATCAGTGAGTGTGGCTTCTTTGAGATATATTTCTGTTTGTAGAGCAAAAATAAACAAATTATTTATGTCTGAAATGTCAGTCACTTGATTTTAATTTCTTATTTATAAACGGTTGTATAAAAGCAATATCACACTCACAATCATCACAGTTATACTGACTATCGGTACGGCTGTGACGGTATTCAGTAAAACCACACTCATGCGTTACTCTTGCTTAATTATTTTATGCCTCAAATTGCTTAAAGATGCAATAGTCAATTTTTTTATTACTTGTACAAATAACCAGAAAGATATCTACAACATGAAAAACAACAACAACAACAACAACAATGGATTAAGCCGTGTCCTTAGCAAACGCGTATTAAGTCACTGAGAAAACTCATTTGGAAAATTGGCTTCCAGTCCTGAATGCTTGTTTGTGTATGGATGCGTCTTCTGTCCATCATTTTATTGACACTCTACACTATGGGCCACCACAGATTCTGGGGGCGGAGCTTTGTTAACATAGGTGGGAATCATTCAAATGTCAAACCCACCTAACCATTAGAGACCTAATCTTGAGAAAAAAAGACTTACCTAATGTACCTTTAAACACTATTCTAGATGGTACTTGAGCGTATATGACTGTTCAGTGGTGTTACACCTGACAGATTAAGGGTCCCACGTTCAATCCTGAGCTCTTGGTTACTGTCTGTGCGGAGTTTCCATGTCCTCCTCGTGTCCCCGTGGGCTTCCTCCAGGTCCTCTGGGTTCTTCCCACGTCCCAACTCATGCCAGTAGGTAGACTGGCTATGTTAAATTGCCCCTAGGTATGAATGAGTGTGTGAATGTGTGTGTGATGACCTGGCGTCCCATTCAGGGTGTATTTCTGGCTCACACCCAGTGTTTCCAGGAGAGGCTCCGGATCTGCCTCGACCCTGACTGGGATAAAGCGCTTACTGAAGATGCACCACTGAGAGGAAGGGGAGGGTCCTGTGTCAAATATTTACATATGACATTTCAGTAGTGTATTCTAAAACCAATTTCAGAATAAAGAAAGGAATCCGATGTTGCTGTTATAGGAAAATAATCAAAGACAGGGCGGTGTGACGAAGTGGAGTTACTGTTCCCACCATAAAGATGATTATTTTCCTGTAACAACACAACCTGAAGTGTTTTACTCCTCACAGTATTTTGTCAAAGATTTCAATTTTTGTTAATTAACAAACAACGTACTTTTTTATCCATATATTGATACATTTAATGTTATGGAACGTCTAGAAGACAAGTTAGTTCATATTATCACTTATGCTATAGCAGCTATAAACTCTTTTGAAGTTAATAAGACAAAAAAACGAAGCTTTTTCATGTTAGAAATCGCAAAGCCCAAGGTTTGAAGTGTTGAATTAACACCTATGGAGTTTAATTAACATTTACCCAGTTTAAATAATACCTACACTGTTGATTTAAGTGTTACACGGCTCATATTTGCCCAGCTGGACTATATAAATGCTGTCTGTGTTCATTCAGTTCATTTTCGCTGTACATCGCTGCTACTTGCTTGTGTTAATACATGATGTTGTATGTGTGATGAAATAAATATTAGTTTACATGTCATAATTACATTTGAATTCATTTTAAAACCCGATTCTAAAAAGGTTAACAAGTTATGGTGTGACGCTTTTTGCTATGTGCCTGGGAAAGAGTGATGCATTACACCCGAATAGCTACTGCAGAGAATACTGCACATGGACACGGTGCATAAGCTGATAATGTGAAGCAAACTGGCTGCATTAAGGAAAAGGTCACAGACAGTGGCAGTTTGTTTCACATTCGCATGGACTTGTACGACCGGAGAGGTGCTTAAAGCAGCGCCAGCTCGGATGCAGTCAGATATAAACGAAATAGCTTTTTAAAAAAAACAAAAAAAAACCGCTTGGCTTGCAGCGCTGACTCGTGTCTTTGCATACACATGAATAAATACAACCGTACTATTATCTTACTCATGCATTTCCCTCGGACAGAATCTGGTGCTTTAAGGAAATTAGATGGGATGGAAACTGCACATTTAAGGGATGGAAGGCATACATGTCTCTCGTGTGTGTGTGTGTGTGTGTGTGTGTGTGTGTGTGTGTGTGTGTGTGCGTGGAGTGGTTGTGAGGTCGAGCGAAAGAGCCATTATGTGGTTTACATTTATAGCACTTGTATTAAAGCCTGAGTAATATGATATCCATATAATCCAATATCACTTGCTTCAGGAATATCACTGGATCTATTTACAGTTTCATTTAAATGATATGGAACACTATGCAGGACTGCAAATACTCAATTATTTCTTTAGAAAAAAATGCTAAAATGTTGGTTAAAAGGGATTCATTAAGAGGACTAAGTATTTGCTCTCAGTACTCTGTCAAAACAATGTAATAGTTTTTCAGAATTTCACATACTTTATTTGTTCATTAAAGAAAGCTATGTAAAAATGTCACTCCAGGAAGTAATAATTTTTTTGCCATAATTTTTTTGGTATAACATAACACACCGGTATAACTTCACTATTCAATTCAATTCAATTCAATTCAATTTTATTTGTATAGTGCTTTTAACAAGGGACAATGTCACAAAGCAGCTTTACAATAAATTCAGGATGTAAATTTTAAATTTATGAATGTATCTATTCAGAAGTTGTGCAAGATACTGACCTTAAACTTGAGCCCCCTTTGCCGTCCGATTTCATCTCGAGTGAGCACCACGAGTGAAGTCCAGCACCACTGCCTCATAGTTTGATGTAACCACAATATGTCACGCTGAAATGTTTTAGGGAGCACAAACGCTATGGAATGCCATATGAAGCCAATATGTAACATAACATAAATATAACACTATTAAGTAATTAATAGTATCGTCCCCTTAAAGTGTATAGAAAGTTGTTTTTGTTTTCAGAGGAGTCAGTATCTTAATCTGAAAAAATTGCTTAACTCGATGACTTCATTTTATGGATAAAAAATGAACAACACTTATTTAAAGTGAGGCATAGCAGATGAGTACTTTACAAGAGAGCACATATTGGCATTATTTTATTAATTCAACAAATCAAATAGTGAATTAAAGGCTTAATAAAATAGCCTGCAGGCTGTACTGG
Organism: Pangasius djambal; assembly: GCA_022985145.1. NCBI lineage: Eukaryota > Metazoa > Chordata > Actinopteri > Siluriformes > Pangasiidae > Pangasius > Pangasius djambal. The sequence continues at coordinate 22,363,925 of CM040989.1, read as the reverse complement.
ATCAAGTGCTATTTTATAAGCTGTCGAATAATGGGGTGGAAGCCATATTGTTAAATGAAACCAAATTTGCAGTGATTAATGTGAAAATTACAGCTAAGACTATTCAAGCAGCAATATATTTGGAAATATACTAGACTACTGTTGTATATTTCTTCTTCTTCTTCTTCTTCTTGTCCTGTGTTTATTTCAATGCTTGCCATCTTCTCATTTACATAAATTTTTAAATTGGCTCTTGCTTTTATTTTACATCATATTACATTTAACAGGAAGAAAACGCTCCTACGCAACAAAAACCTAGCAACCTTGGAGGCGTGATCTATGAAGCGTGAACAACTGCAAAACCCGACTCTGAATAATGAGAACTTTTCCCACGTAAATATTGACATAACTATTGAACTTAAGTCGTCGACTCTAAATACAGCGCTTGGTGCATAGTGGGTGATTTTATAGCCTGTAGCTACCCTTGTAGCTATATATGTCTATGTGGCACACCGTAGAGCTCCGGCTGCCTGTGTAATCTCGAGAAAACCATTTCTGAGGCCTTCTGAGCCCACAAGAAAAATAAGTTGTTAAGATAATAAGAATGAGAAAACAATGAGATAATGAGAAAATAATGCATGGCTTCTTAAGACTTCTGTACTTAGAGTCAGTTGTTAACTTTTTTTTTTTAAAGGTCTCAGTCAGAATCCTGTATGTGATGGATTCTGTTCACTTTGCTAGACCATCAACAAATAAATAAAGATCAAGCTAGTGAAAAGGCATTTGTTTGACCCACACAGAAGTCCAGCAGAGCCTCAGGGCACTTGGCCAGTCCAAAAATAGTGTCTGTATCTGACATATGTCCCTTTTCAGTGCTGGGTCGCAGCATGGCATCGAGAGCCGACACTGCTGAGCTTTATATAATGACTAAAATTACACCACACTGGATGCAGAACACAGATTGGACCACTAAACGATGAAGAAAAAGCAGTGGTTAAAGCAGAAAAGTAGGGTGGCATTGTCTACTATCAGTAAGAGCACAAGGATGTGTGTGCATGAAGAAATGCGCAGGAGACTCGCGTTGATATTTTTATCAGCTGTGGTAGGACAAAAACAGCAGTCACACTTTGCGAAAGTAAATGAGAAATAAAATGACACTCGCACACAATCACATGCTCCGTTCTAAAAAAAATATGAAGGTGCTACCTGTTCAGCGTCAAATGCCGCTAAAGTGTGAGTATCTGCTAAATCAGGGAAATGTCCAAATTTAGACATCTGCTAAATTGCCAGATGCCCATATTAAGTATCTGCTAAATTAAGAAAGAGTGTTGTCTTGCCAAGCTACCTTGTAAAAAAACAACTGTCAAGGACAAGAGTACAGAAAATGTTACTTGCTTGTAGTGCTAGCAGCTAAATCTCAAGTTACCAAAGGATGTTATAGCTAGCTAGCTAACTAACCAGGGTCTCCTCCTGTGGTAACTTGAGGTTTAACTGCTAGCACCAAAAACAAATACTTTTAAAGGAATGTTTTCTGTTCTCCTGTCCTTGAAAGTATGTTTTTAGCCAAAAAAAAATTAACTTTCAAGGACAAGAGAACAGAAAACATTCCTATAAAATTACTTGCTTTTAGTGCTAGCAGCTAAACCTCAGGTTGCCACAGGAGGAGGTTATTGCTAGCTAGTGAGCTAACTTAGCAAATCAAGGTCTCTCACAAAAATCCCAAACTTTTGAAATGGACAAATATTTGATGCCTATATTAGCAGCATTTTATTTCACAGTCAGAATATAAAGCACTGTTAAAACAACAAAGAAAAAGTAAATAAAAAGAAAACTTACAAGTCATCTCGTTTGCTGTTGGAGGTGATTTGTTTCGCAGACGATCCACAGCATTAAATGTAACTATAAACAGATAAAAAGATTAAAAAAAAAAATAGAAAAAAGTAATAGCTGGCATATTGCTGAAGTAAAAGGGAATAAAACACTTCAGGACATGCTATAAGAAAGTAAACAACTTCAGGTTAATAAGAATAACTCCGCTTATTGGTGAATACTTTCCTATAACAAACAGTTTTAGGAAAAACTGTGTTTTATTCTTAACCTAGCAAGCACAGAGAACAAAATTGGGTAATTCTGTGCTGCTTTTGTGGAAAAACCAGTGAAAAGGACCGGCGTTGGACTAAGTGCCACTTTAAGTTCGGACTGACGGGAATGTAGAAGGGTGTAAAGTGTGTGTTTTTGGTTGAATAAAGACCAGACACGCAGCCACCGGCCGATTTACAGCCGATTTGCTACCAGAGTAATAAAAATGATTATGCCGTATCAGGTGCATAACACAAAATGTCAATACACACTGTATAAAATATAGACATAATTGGAGTGTGTTAAAGCAAACAAGCTCCTGATGTAAGTCCTCCCTCCTGCTTCTATAAAGAATTATCTTTTGCTGCATTTTTCGATGCCTGATTTCACGTCTTTGCGTGTAGTTTCAGGTGTGTGCATGTTGGGGCTGTTAATGAATTACATAACCCAGTTATGCAACTCTTAGAGACTTCTTTCACGTTGCCTCTAAAACCACTGTGGCTGTTTATATCTAAATTATTTGGAGATTCCGAACGTTGATATATTTAAGTATATTTAATTTACGTGAAATCTGAACCAAATTTCTGCATGTGAGCAGAGACATTTATTACGCCTTGCATTAAACATCTTATTGGGGTTATTCGAAGGGAGTGCAAACATTTGCACTCCACTTGCATGCATCATCTATTATTGTGTGTAGTTAATGCCTAACAAGACACACACACACAATCACTCGCACACACAGTGTATATAGCAATGTGTAGCAGTGTATACCAATGTATAACAGTATACAACAGTGTATAACAGTGTGTAGCAGTGTATAACAGTGTGTAGCAATGTGTAACAGTGTGTAGCAGTATATAACAGTGTGTAGCAGTATATAACAGTGTGTAGCAGTATATAACAGTGTACAGCAGTGTATAACAGTGTGTAGCAATGTGTAACAGTGTGTAGCAGTGTATAACAGTGTGTAGCAGTGTATAACAGTGTGTAGCAATGTGTAACAGTGTGTAGCAGTATATAACAGTGTACAGCAGTGTATAACAGTGTGTAGCAATGTGTAACAGTGTGTAGCAGTGTATAACAGTGTGTAGCAGTGTATAACAGTGTGTAGCAGTGTATAACAGTGTGTAGCAATGTGTAACAGTGTGTAGCAGTGTATAACAGTGTGTAGCA
>CM040989.1:22349430-22360591 GCA_022985145.1 Pangasius djambal | reverse complement strand
AGCAGTGTATAACAGTGTGTAGCAATGTATAACAGTGTGTAGCAGTGTATAACAGTGTGTAGCAGTGTATAACAGTGTGTAGCAATGTATAACAGTGTGTAGCAGTGTGTAGGCTGTAGCTCAGGGATCACAGTGAATGCAGAGTTGGAGAGGGATTTTGTGGAATTTGGTTTGCACTATGAGCAGATGGGAGCTCTCTCACCTTCACCCTCAGCCTGTGTCTGGTATTTAACACCTCACATTGTGTGTGTGTGTGTGTGTGTGTGTGTGTGTGTGTGTGTGTGTGTGTGTGTGTGTGTGTGTGTGTGTGTGTGTGTGAAAGAGAGAGACACAGAGAAAGCTATGTACTCTCTGTTGCTCAGAAGTGTACTGACAGTCTGGTGATGTACATGGCATGAGGAGCTAACGTGTTTCATGGACATTCCACAGCATTAAATGTAACTAGAAACAGATCAGATGCATGTCATTCTTTAATAAATAAAAATTGTTATTACTGGAAAATAATTACAGTGCTCTGCTGTTATTGGACAATAATCAAATTCAAGGTGGTAACAGTAACTCTGATTCATGTCAGACCGCATAATACCACCCCGTCGTTGATTATTTTCCTAAAGCAGCACTTCCCAAAGTGGTTTAATGCTCTTATACCACAGCAATTTGCCCACACGGTTCTATAAGCTTCCATTATTTTTTAGCCTCAAAGCTCCTCAGCACAACTAAAGAAGAACATTTGGGACATACGAGCTAAGGGGAAAATTATGTGAAATTCATTTTTAACAGAACTACCTCTCTTATATGTAAGAGAAAGGATGTTTGAGCAAGAGCATGCAAATAAAGAGATGATTAGTGGGCAGTGCAGAGAGGCAGAGAGAACTGCTGATATGATAAGGTGCTGATTTGTTTTGCAAAGTGACCCAGACCTTTAATCACTTGCTGTGTGTCCTGCATGCTGCCTATTGTGTGACAGATTACTAACTGTATTCAGTATTTTCACACACACGCACACGTGCCCCAGTGACTAGGTCCAGTGAGCGTGTAGTGAGCCTTCTCACACTCTTGCACACCGCACACACACAGAGCTGCTTTTTGCCAATCATGTTAATCAAGAGCTCTTGTTTTACTTCTTGCTGTTTGCTTACAGGCTGTTATACAGCTGTGTGTGTGTGTGTGTGTGTGTGTGTGTGTGTGTGTGTGTATGTGTGTGTGTGTGTGTGTGAGAAAGAGAGAGAGAGAGAAATGTGTGTGGGAATGGAGATAAAATGAAAGAATTATCAAAAATACATTATCAAGTACTTAATAATGCATAGAGTCTATAATGTATATAATGTATATAATAATGCATTGCTTTCAGCACAGTTTTTAGTCCATCCCTGAAAGTCTTTAGGGATATAAGATCATCTGTGAAGAGGAAACTTCTGGATGAAGTTGGAAATTATGCTATGTGCTTAAGAGCTTTTCAAAAAATCTAGTTAAAGTCCCCCTGAATTTCAAAATGTGATGTTTCAGTGGTTACCACGTAATTTTAGTATATACAGTATATAGATCTTGGAATGCTTATTGAGGGATGTTCGTAAGTCATGTGTAGGTGTGGGCCGAAGTACTTTATTATTCAGCATAGAGTATTGTAATGATTTAAAATGACATGTTCAGAGTGTGCAGTCTATTAATCTTTAGTTATGGTGGTTGGGAATGCAGTTGAATGGTTTTGATGAATCATTTTGTACTTATGATCAAGCAATTTTGTGTTAGAATATATGATCCTGAGGATACAGTGTTTGCACCATAGTTCATTCCTGATCCTCTAAAATGTCCACATATACCTTGGCTGTTATTTGACCGTGTAGTGCAATCTAATGACTCCCTAATGACTCCAACGAGACAGCTGGATCATGAGAGGATCAGTAATGTGGCAGAGGATATTGTGGGTCAAGCATTCTTTGTTTTTTCTCCATGCGTACAGTATTTCCTGGGCAATAAGTAACTCTGGAGTATAAATCTGCTTTGAGTCGCTTTGTTGTTAAAGTCGCGTTAATAGAGCAGGATTCTACATATTCGACATATTTGTATTGGCTTTTAAAACAGCATTGCAGAGACACGCATGTCTCTCTCTGACCATGCGAGTCTATTTTTTTTTGGACTGTTAGAGTTGTGCAAGACATTTAAAAGAATAACTCTATGTTTTATGCTATCATCTGTACTAGATATGAGATTACTACAGATGTGAAGTTTGATGTTTCTCAGCACTGACGGGAAAAAAAGGACGGAAAACCCCTTTACTTGAAATTCAACTGAGGGACTATGGGCAGTTGTTGACTTCAATGATGTCCATAAATATTTATATAAATATGTACGTGAAATCAAATATATTCTTAAATTAAGCTCTAAATCTGTTTATCTGTTCAGAAATGTTTTCAGAAGGACAAATTTGGGGCCATCAGTGTAGACATGTAAACAGCGATGCGCCTCAGTTTTGGCCTGATGCATGGAGGCCGCAAAACCTGGTACAGTTTAAGTAACTGGAATGACTTTTTGCTGGCTGGACATTTGGATAAAACTGTATTAGAACAGCTTTGGTAAGACCTTCTCTCATGTGTGTCTCATCCTGAAGTTCAACAACTGCCTTTAGACTTGCATTATAAGGGAGTTTAAATGGGTTTTTTGTTTAACAGATGTGTTGAAGTTCTTGTCGACCGTATCACAAATACAGTACAGATGCCATAGACAGAGATTAGAATTTACTTTAAGATTATTACTTGTCACAGTGTATGAAATGATTAATAACATCTTGGCCGAATTCTATAACAATCTGTGTGGTAACGTGTTCTCCATGTCAGATTATACGATGAAGATGAAAAATAGATGACTCTATTTTTATCAGTCTTGTTTTCTTGCTGAGTTTGCTGGAGCGTGTGATTTGCTTTGCCTGAAAACCCGTTTGTCTTTAAAAGTCCGTTATAATGGAAATCCAAGATCAGTTGTTGAATGAGATTTCCATAACAGGGGTTTTCAGGATTCCAGGCCTTGTTTCTCCAGTTTTTCTTGCTTTAAACAGTTCAGGCAGCTCAGCTGATGAAAGGCTTGATAATAAGCTGATGAATTGGATCAGGTGTGCTGGAGAAGGAAAAACATGAAATTATGCAGGTCAGTGTTGAAATCCCATGTTCGTGGGTTTGTGAATGCCATGGTTTGTGCTTTATCTGTAATAGTTGTGAATCTGCCCATGTTTCTTTGCTTGTTGGACAAAATTTAAGGTTGTGTTATCACCATGACTAAACTGTTACTGATTATTTTACTTGAACTAACGCTAAATGGAAAATTCATTGTGGCTTACCATCTGGCAATCCAGTGCTCTGTTTACCCAGTGGTGCACCAACGCTTATGCTAAACAGGGATCTGTTCCAGGGCCACGGGCCAAATTGAGCATCAGAAACACCAGAAAGCTGGCAAATGTGTATTTCCTGACACTTATTACATGCAATGGTGCACTGAATACCAAGCTTGGATCTTATTGCATGGTGAGGGAATGACTGTTTGTAGCTGCTGTAATGTAAGTAATAACAGGAAATTGTTTCGTGGACATTCCAGAACATCAAACGTAACTGTAAACGGATAAAAGGTACAATCCCATCATTGGATAAATAACAAAACCTTGTTGGCAGGTTGTTGTGGTATAAGAGGAATAAAACACTACAGGATGTGTTTTTATAGGAAAATAGTCAACTTTGTGGCCGCAACATTATCTCTTGATCACACCGCCCATCACTGATTAGTTTCCGATAACAGCAAGCCCTAAGTGTGTTATTCCTTACATATCAACTAATCCATTATTGGTGATATTTTGCTTAACTGATTACGTGGATTGGGAACACAATAATTTGAGACACACAGAAGCCAGATTTCAAACTTGTATAATTTAGAAGCCTTTCCCTTTACTTTAGCCTTTTTGTGTGAGGTCTCAGCCTGTAAGCGTCAAACTATTGAGCATAGGAGTGTGGAATTTTGCTTTCAGGGGATGTCTATTTAAAAAATGCACCTTTTTTTTTGCTTCCTCTTTATATAGTTCTGATGGTTGATATTACCTGAGTCATTGTTATCAACATAACAGCCAGGTTTGTTTAGCGGGAAAGGAAGCAACAGGCCACTATATGATGAATGGATTCCTGGTATTAAATAAGAGCTGGCAAATCTCCATTTTGCTAACTTAATTAACGAGGACGGAGAGAGGACTTGTCCCCTTGAGAGAGCAGGAGAAGTGAGAGCGATGTCCCTGAGCACTGCACAGTAACTCTGGCCTAGAAAGCAGCCTTGCAGTTTCTTAATGAGGTCTGAGTCAGCTAATTACATCTCTCTACTATTACTACTTCCTCTCTTTCCTTCTATATTCTGTATGAAAGTCCCCAAACATTTTGGCCAAATCAGAGCAGAATGGGTATTTAAAGATTTTAAGGTTCTGTTTCCATTTTTTTTTCTATCTTGCTGTGGCTGGGCAAATTAAACATCTTAAGGACAGCACTGGGAAGAAAACAGAATCATGCCTGGGTGGTTCTTGCTCCATAAATGTTCTTTGGGTACCACGTTTTGTCACTGTCACTCTCTCTTTGTCTGCTGTGTCTTCTTCCTTGCCCTCCTTTCAAGCCACGATGTTATCTTCATTCCCTTAAGTGCCCCTAGAGGAAAATGGCAGGGACACAGAGATGTGGAAGTAGACACAGAGCAGAACAATGAAACACCAAACGTAGACATTTTCACACACTCTGATAGAGAAACGGACAGAATTGGCTTGTTGGACAACGAGGCATAACTCCAGTCTGACTTTCTGTCTTGTAACTGCAGGAATTAGGAAGCGGTGGTTTTGCTTTGCATGTTAAAATTGCCATCAGAACATCTATGGTATTTCTTTCGGTCCAATACTGAAGCCCTGTCTGTGTTGTAATTGTGCTGTAAAATTATATCTGTGTGTTTGGAATTTAAGTTTGAACTTCTTTGCCATAAATTAGATAGTTAACATTATAGATAAATTCTGTTGAATTCTTCCTTGTGATTGGTCAGAAGGTGTTGATTAATTTCTATAACAGCAGCTCGGACAATAGTGCCAGCTGCAATGCAAATCATGAGTTTATACGAATGAGCTCATTGTAATACGTTTGTCATTTCTACAGTAACAACTTACACATTTCTGGAAGGAGTCTCCAGTGTCAGCGCTTTATAACAGTACGTTATAAAAGTCTTCAGGACAGAGGAAAGTCTTAGAGACAGAGGAGTTTCTGTGTAACAAGCTGTATAGTTAAATGTAACTATAAATGGATAAAAAGTATGAAAATTGTTTTTGTTGAGACATTGTTGTAGTATAAGATAAATAAAAAACCCTGTCACTGATTATTTTCCTACGATGCTGAATGTTTTATTCCTTGCATATATACAGTACGTCAAAATCAGAAAGGAAGATGCAAAGCTTTATACTGAACCCTAAAATAAATTTGCTGGTTAATTTTGTTTTAAGAGTATGCAGCAGTCTTTTGCAGGATCTCGATCCTGATATTTTGAAATTCTGGGCTAAAGAGAGTGATTGAGACAGGAAGAGAGAAATAGAAATAACATGTGCAAAGTCTAAATGAACTTAAAGGCCACAGAGTCAGAGGCTGTAACAGTGACTGACTCATCTCTCCGCTACACTGCATTTGAATAACAGTAGCGTCGCTTTCATCCAAACAACAAAACCTTCTCTGGCACAACGTTTCCATTACAGCACATCAGACAAAGCGTTTGTCTCTGAACCGGAAACACATTGGATGGAACGGATTTGCATAGAGGCCCAATCAATCACACACACACACACAAAGCAAATGCTTCTACATCGTGGCCTTCTGAGGTCCACATTGTAAAGCAGGTCAGTGTGTGTATGAGAAAGATGAGCTGCTAGAATTTTCCCCTTTGGCACTGAGAATATTTAGTGTGTTACGCTGGCGTCTCTTTTCTAAAGCACAAACCTCTTAACTAGCGCATGGTGTGTATTCATTAATTGTGCAGTAATTAGTTTAATCATCTGGAATGAAGTTATTGGTAATGATAATCTGGCAATTCACTGAGCTGTTACACCAAGAGACCTTTAAAAAATGTTTTATTGTCGAGTGCGTGTCTGTATTTCCATTTCATCAATCAGTTCTGTTGAAAATGGCTGTTCACGCTACATGGATAGATAAATAGATTTATTTGACAGTTATTTAAACACATATAAGACTGCATTAATACAGAGCGTACAAGCATTTAAAGTTGTCGAAGATAAAAACACAATAAAGCCCAAAGGCTTATTTCCATTGTGGCCCTCTAAAAGATGTCCGACACGTACAACCGGTTGCAGTAGTCACGCAGGCAAGAACAGTGAATGAAAAAATCGCATAAAAAAATACAACTACAAGTTATTTAGCAGCCATTTCTTCAATTCATACATAAAGCTACTCTCCACTTGTAATTGTCTAAGAGGAACAGGACGTCTATTCCACATAACACCTGCTTTATATAAAAAAGTATTTTACCCATGAAATTATACAATCCAAAAGGTATAATATTTATTATACTTCCTCTGGTCGCATAGTTGTGAAGGTCTCTTACTAGGTGAAAAATAATTAAATAATTGTGGGGACTAATAAAAAAAAAAATTACGAGCAATTCTCAATTTACTCAACTTACATTTACATTAAATAGGAACCAATAAACAACCAGAAGTCATCTTTGCATTTCAAATTACAGCAAAGTCCGCACTAGAGCTGAGCGATATGACAAAAAAAATCACATCGCAATATTTCAAGACATTTCTACGATGCACGATATGTTTCACAATATATAGGTTTCTTTCAAATCTGACAGCAAAGGAGTAGTGATGCATTTAAAAAAAATCCACATTTAAAAATTAGTTTGAGGATAATTTTTCTTTAATGCGTACAAAAATGAATTAATAATGAAAAGAAGAAAATGTTTTTAACATTTTACAATTTCATCAAATCTGCTTCAGGAGTCATTGTTAGTTTTAAATGTAAAATAATATGATAAAAAGATATCATGATATGTCAGAAAAGTGCATGGTGTATGTAATAATGTTTCATTAGATTATTATTTCGGCATATCGCCCAGCCCTAGCTCAGATATTGTTATTGAACAGAAGTGTGTCCTGCGTATTTATTTCCCTTTAATTTTTATTGAATTTTATTTGTAAAGCTAGTTAAATTATATCCGTTTAATCATAGCAGTTGTCTTCCTATTTCTAGATTAACATAAACCAACTATAGTATAGCATCCGATGGTAATTAGATTAAATTCAGATGTCTAGAACAACAAAGCGGTCCTCGGAAATACGTGTTTAATTTAGGAGGTCATGATTACAACGTGGTGTGTGTTTAAGGTGTCTTGTTCGGAAAAAAAATGGATGTGTGAGAAAACTTCTTTTGTCTTTTTTGTGTGTTTTTTTTTTTTGGATTATTAACAACTAGATTTTACTAAAAATTTACTATATTTTAATTAAACTAAAATGCAAATTTAACTAAATTTAAAGTGCAACTTTGTAAATGAACTCTCTCTCTCTCGCTCTCTCTTTCGCACACACACTCATTACAGCTCTGTGTGTGTGTGTGTGTGTGTGAGGATAGGCTCTGTAGTGTTAAAACTAACACTGAATGCTGGAAATTAGCATACAGTATCTGCTTGTGTGCTGATTTTTAATGCAAACTCTGCTCTATCTGACAGATCCCACCTACAGACTGTGACCTTTCTCATTCGCTCTCTCTCTCTCTCTCTCTCTCTCTCTCTCTCTCACACACTCATTACAACAATGCCAACAGAACAGTGACGAACAGTAAAAATAAAACTATTTTTTTTAAGTATTTTCACACACACACACATGCAGAGAGAGAGAGACATGCATTTCATTCCAAACTGTAAATCTCTTCCATGACTTGTATGTGTGTGTGTGTGTATGTGTGTGTGTGTGTGTGTGTGTGTGTGTGTGTGTGTGAAAATGCTTAGTTTTATTTTTACTGTTCGTCGCTGTTCTGTTTGCACTGTTGTAATGAGTGTCATAAATCACTTTAATTATTAGCGACACTATTCATTTCATTTCCATTACCTGCTTTGATTCAGTGCAGAAAGAGTGATGGGCCTAATGAGCTATGAGCATGTGTGTGTGTGTGTGTGTGTGTGTGTGTGTGTGTGTGTGTATGTGTGTGTGTGTGTGTGGAGCCTGAATTACGCCCTTTTAAAATAAGCCAAGACCCTAACTGTTTTTACACCTGTGATAGAAAAATCCTCTTTCTCTCTCTCTCTCTCTCTCTCTCTCTCTCACACACACACACACACACACACGCGCGCACACACACACACACATACGCGCACGCACACACAGAGTATTCTGTTTCATGAGTCCATGCCCTCTGTTGGTTGAACTTTTACACAGTAGTTTTCATTACATTATCGAAATCAAATTCAGAAACAGGTCACACTTTTATCTGTATATTGCTCCTTGTCATGTTGTGGAATGTGGTTTGTTTTTCTTTAGCATGAAGTTTATAAGATAAAAACGCACCTTGTCAGGTGCCCAAGAAACTTTCCACTTTCTGACTTTCCAGTGTCAGAAAACATAAAGTTACAGCTTTACCTCTGACTGTTACAAAGTGCTGACACTGGAGACTCCTTCCATAAATAAATAAATAAATACCTCCTAACCGAAAACTCCACCATATCAATGATTAAATATTAGAACGAGCACTTTAATTTGACAGTAAGATGCAGGTTTTTTTGTCTTAGTAACCTCAAGAGAGAAACCGAGAGAGGCTGGTGAGGGAATGACAGTTCCCTATAACTACAAACGGATAAAAAAATACGCCATGACATTCTTTAATACATAAAAAAAAAAAAATCATCGCTGGCAAATTGCTGTGGTATGAAATTAGATGAAATGAACCTCAGGCTGGATGCCGTAATGCCGCCTGATCACAACGTGCCGTCATTGATTGCTGTTATTGATTTCCCTTTAACAGCACACTCCTAAGTGTTTTATGTATTACATACATCCAAACAGGATTTAGCTTTATACCCCAGGAAGACTATGACTGACTCACTAATCCTGAATAAATGAAACCACACACACACACACACACACACACACAGGAGGAGGAGAATGATGCACTTGTTGTAAACTGCCTTTTTTTTTTTTTTTTTTTTTTTTTTTTTTTTTTTTTTTTTTTTTTTTCATCTCAGTTCTTAAGCAGACACTGATGATTTTTCAAGCCTCAGACGCAGAAAGTCTGCAGATCCACAGTGGAGATCTTGTTCGTGTCATCTCACTGCATGTTGTGTCACATGGTCCTTTCTGGTCAGATCATTCCATTGGTCAGTTCAGACTGCCATATTGGCAGAGAGTGTGATGACGAACCCACTGTTTCTGCTTCATGCAGAGCAACACAGCTGCCACTCACATACACACTGCAAAAAAAAAAATGAAATCTTAGCCAGCTATGAAATCTTGAATCTTGTATCTTGTATCTCTTCTTGGACCTGTTTGCTCTTTTTAAGACCTGCCAAGAAAATTTTAAGGTTGAAATGAGTAAAAATGAGTACGAACTACAGTACTGTGAAAAAGTCACATGCAAAGAAATGCTGTAGAGCAAAGATGCCTTCAAAACTAATGAAATTAAATGTTTCTACATTTTAAAAATAATACTATAAAGAGCAGTAAACAGTAATAAATGAAGCAAAGTCAATACTTGGTGTGACGATCCTTTGCTTTAAAAAAAAAAAAAAAACTTATTCTTAGGTGCAGTGTGTGCAGTTTTTTAAGGAAACGAGCTGTAAGTGTTACTGAGCATCTTGCAGAAGCAGCCGCAGTTCTTCTGGAGACTTTGACTATCGACTCGCTTCTTATTTCTGCAGCGAAACCCAGCAGCCTTCATTCTGTTTTTATCTGAAAAGTGTCTCTTATGGAATCTGCTGCTTTCTTTACTGACACACAAACATTTTTCTGTAACATTTCATTTTGTGCTGGAAAACTAATGTTTGGAATCTAAAAGGTTTTTGTACTGAATTAATAATGTAGAAGTCAGAAAATACAAATCTATAACAAAGTTTGTACTAAAAAAATTAGGGTGCCAAAGACTTTTGCACAGTGCTCTACCTAGAAACTGGCTAATAAATAAAAAGAAATATTAGTCGAATTTGCCTATATTGCCTATATACAATGTTTTTACTTTCTAAGATATAATTTTCTGCCATGCAGAACGGCGCCCTGATCCATTTAATCTCCTGATTACGTTCTTTAATAACCTTGCTTTTTTTTCTTTCTCTGCCTCATCAGAGAGCAGCCCATCTTCAGCACCAGAGCCCATGTCTTCCAGATCGACCCCAACACCAAAAAGAACTGGGTCCCCACCAGCAAGCACGCCGTCACCGTGTCCTACTTCTACGACAGCACTCGCAACGTCTATCGCATCATCAGCCTGGACGGATCCAAGGTCAGGGCCTCGCATACAAACACAAAGCCGATATGTTCGAAATCAAGGAATAACAGCTTTAATTAGTCATTCATTTGATATTATAACTATGCACGTACTGCTATTAATACAAAACATAAGAAATAAATCACCTGAGGGGACGCTGTTATAGGAAAACAAACAACAGCCGGGTGGTGTGATAAAGCAGTTGATTGTGCTGTATTATTTTGATGCACTACGTCGTACTGTAGTGTGTGATTTGGGACGTAGCTTTAATGATTTTTGCAGAATCGCAGATGTTTGACTCGAGTCATGATTGTGTTTGGCTAATCGGTAACCTCCACTCACAAGTCCCTGTTTGGTACGGCTTATTCCTGGCCAAGGAGTGGAACCAAATTCAGTATGGGTACTTAGTTACAGTACGGGTACTTAGTTACGGTACGGGTACTTAGTTACGGTACAGGTACTTAGTTACGGTATGGGTACTTAGTTACAGTATGGGTACTTAGTTACGGTACAGTTACATGGCAATGGAAAAATAACAAAATGTGGGATCATGTATTTTTTACTGTACGGTACCACACTGTCCAGTGGGAAAAGCAGCATTAGATGAAGCTCTGTTCCATTCTGCGTCACTCATATATGCGTACAAACACACACACACACACACACACACACACACACAC
>CM040989.1:22338695-22349330 GCA_022985145.1 Pangasius djambal | reverse complement strand
CACACACACACACACACACACACACACACACACACACTCGATTAAAACACTGCAGCCGTGTATTTCATGATACATACAATTATCATCTCAAGAGACTGTTTTCAATTAACATCTCATGCTGTAGTAGATTCTCTAACAACCATCTTATACAGGAGTATGTCTGTGACAAATAAACTTTTTAGAAGAATTAAAGCTGACTAATGTTTTTTATATACTTGAATATGTGTTGTTTTAATAATTTGTGCTGCTGCTCTTTGTTCTTCTCAGGCCATCATCAACAGCACCATCACCCCCAACATGACGTTCACTAAGACCTCGCAGAAATTCGGCCAGTGGGCGGACAGCAGGGCCAACACCGTCTACGGCCTCGGCTTCTCATCCGAGAGCCACCTGAGCAAAGTGAGACAAAAAAATAAAATAAAATAAAATAAAAAAATCCAACAAGGACTCCTCTTTGTTAATCTTTTATTAGCAACAAGTTAGCCAGCTAACTGTGATGACTGATGTATATTTCCTCCTCAAAACAGTGAACTGTAGAGTCAGTGTCAACGATTTAACAAAGCGATTACGTCAGAGTGTTTATTAATCTAAAGCAAATACTTGTATATACAGTATAACTCAAGTGCTACTTTGTTTACTGTTCATGCTGTGAGCAGCCATGTTTTTTTACATCACTTACTGAACTCAGAGTTGTTGAGTCCACCCTGATTTACCGAGTAGGAATTCCAAATTGAGGAGTGGTTTTATTTGTTTTTTCCTAGTCGGAGGTCGGAAAGTCGGAGCTCCACGAACCGACTAGGCTAAAAAGGCGGTTTCTAATATAATCTAATAATGTATAGTGAGCTAGTTTTCTAGTCAACTGCAACTAAAGCTGGTAACTTTGAATTTCTAATCTCCATCTGGGAAAAAAAACAAAGAAAATGCCCCTTCGATTCGAAATTCCTACTTGGAAAGTGAGGAAGGTCTCCTCAACATGTCAACATGGACGCTCACACCATCAACAGGAAATAAAATAAAATATCACTTGATTATGTATTTATTTTAGATCAATCAACAGAGACACTTTATACAGTCGGTTGAATCTATAACACTGACCTACAGTTTTGAGTAAGTAAATACATCATTAATTCACAGTTGTTAATGTTAGCTGGCTAGCATGTTGCTAACAAAACAGCCACTTATATGGATGCGTCCATGATTTTTTTCTCCAAAAATGGTGTAATTCCAAATCCTGACTTCCCACTTGCAAGTTAAGTCAAACACAACACTTATCATGTAGCACATGCAGCGTCACTCATTTTCTCTGGCTGTTTGACTGCAAGGTGACTGCGTGTAGTAGGCAGGAGTGTTATATGACAGCTTAATGGTGTGCTTTATTTGCAAAACTGTGTGTTTCTGATGCTGAAAGGATCACCTGCCATCTGTGCACGCTAATTAATAAAAAGCTAATAAAAATCTTTCTACTGAAAGTCAGATCGCTCCTCGGCTAATGTGTGTCGGGAATGTGTGTAATGTGTGTCAGAGTAAATAGCTTAAACATACACAGTAAATTAAAGTTTAAACAGTCACAACAAATTAAACCTTTCGTTTTGAGAAAGTCAGTAAGAAGAATTTTTTTACCTGGGTGTTGAACTTGTGTTTTCACTTCACATCTCTGTTTTTTTTCTTCTTAGTTTGCGGAAAAATTTGCGGAGTTTAAGGAAGCTGCACGGTTAGCAAAGGAGAAATCTCAGGAGAAGATGGAGCTGACTAGCACACCTTCACAGGTAAATCTCTGAACACACACACACACACACACACACACACATACATACATACACACACACACTCCTTACTCCAACACCTCTCTTTAAACTAAGAGTCTTTCTTTTTGATTTCTGTTTTCTGCATTTCTGCATTTTACGTTTACCATACTCTTTGCCTTCTAACATCATCATCTGATTCTTCCAAGCGCAAACTGGCTTTGGTATCTTCAAAGGTAAGGATGGCGTTAGCGCGATGGTACCTAACACCTCCGTTCTCCCTGCAGTAACCCACCCAGAGCATTTCTGCCAAACCCACTACCTCCATCAGAGCACTCAGAACATCCGCTCAGGACCTCCACACATGCTGAGCTTCAACATAAAACATCCACTCGAGCCATTTAACATCAAACTAAACCTTCCTTGTGTGATTAACACCAGTGATGAGGTTTTCACTAAACCGTACCCACTCCCATGTCAGATCCCAGCATCGTTAAATCAACCCTGTCTATTGTCTGCTGTCTTCTGGCAAACAGTGTCCAGTGTGAAATAAACCTGCAGTCCTCCATCTCGCTTGTTTAATTAACCCCTAAAAATATTTGGAGCAGCTGTCTTAACCATGTCTTGTCTTACTTCTCTTTAAAAGATGTGACAGATCACATTGATGCGTTATCAACACTTTCTTTTTTTAAATACACCTCTAACAGTGTCCCCTTATTCAATTCAAGCACAAACGGGACTTGACTGTGGCTGCTAAAAAGGTAAGCAAGAGCCACCACCAGTCTAAATAGACTAACAACGGGCATTTACCTTTAAAACACCAAAAGAAATAAGAAAATTGGATTAATGTTCTGCACTGTTTAACACTAGTTAGACTAATAGCAGGCAAATTGATGTACAGTATACAGTATGCTGTCATTTTGGTTATAATGTTGCTGTATGCTTATTTTTCTAACACATTAATGTGAACAAATAAACTAATTTTCATATCAAGTGAACTTACTCGCTTCAATAATTATCATGCTCATAAAAATGCTTGGTGCATTAATGTGACATGCCATGGCTGTTGAAAATACTGAGCTAGCAGGTGGTTTGCTGTGTGTTTTTATTTTTTTTGGGGGTGGGGTTGTCAAGATGTACTACATGCAGAACACACGCAAAACAAGCCCTGTGGAAAGCTGTCTTTCAAATGCGCAAACGTGAATGTTCTTTCTACCTAAAAGTGTAACATACGGGGGCGGAGTCAATGCACCATCCGCACTACAGTTCAACTAAGCTTGGAAGTCATGATTGTGTACGCAAACGAATACGCCTGAAGGGCATGTATTAAATTAGCGAAAGCCTGTTTCTGCCAGTTGAAGACAGAATTCTACCATTAACTAAGTCTCAATAATTAGAAAGTTTATGAAATTATGGCTAATCAGAAATTTTCTCAAAATGCTGAATTTGTTTGGCTATTCACCAAACAACATCATTTAAAACTGAGCTTTTGAAAAGGTTTTCATTCATATTTACCTTATTAACTTGATATACACTCACGTCTACAATGTTTTATTCATTTACTCATATTACGCAATTTTTTTTTTTGACACGTCTCACTGCCGTTAATCAACAGTTCAGATTAGTCTTGTAGGAGCGTATTTGATATCCGAACTCCTCCGACATTAATGTTATGTAATTCATGTAGTTATTCTGTATGAATCACCACAATTTGTACGTGTAGTTTATCCTATTGCATATGTAAATTAGTATTTGGTATTTTTTATCTTAGGAAATCAGGGTCCTAGTGTAGATATGGTCAAAAATGTTATCGCAGTTCTACGTCAGTGCTACCGATGCAAAGATGGAATGATATAAGGCCAGGCTTCTATTTACACTCTGGTAGGACTATAAAACAATAGGTTAAGAGTATTAATGCTGGTAAACAGCTATGGTTTGAGCCAGATAACAGCCAAAAATGTCATCTGTATACTGACTTTCCCTCTGCTGAAATTGCGGGGATTGGCATCTTATACCCCAATGCACTTATAACTCAATTATAGCCCGGAAAATACAGTACCAAATAAAACTTGTATATAATTGTAGGTAAGATCTCCACTGAATTCCACTGAAATGGATTTCTTTATACCTGCTGTTGTAATGATTTACTTAATCTTTTTGCACTTACACTGGTAAGTACAACATGGCCAGCAGTGGGTTTGTCCTGTCATTGACTGATTGTCAGTTTGAAACCCGGCCATGCCACAGCTGCCAGCGGAAGAGAGCATAATTGACCCGGCTCTCTGGGTGGCAAAATTGGCCTATTTCCCTCTCACTCTGATAATAATAAGCATGATACTATGTGGTACTGGGCAATCATGACTTCTGTCTATTCGAGTAAAGAAGTGGAGAGTAGCATCTCCTCCATGCAGATTCAGCTGTCCTTTGACATCGCATGAGCAGCAGATTGAAAAGACGCAGCACTTTTATGTAGATTTCATGTAACTGGGTGGAAATTGGGAAGAAATTAAAGAAACTAGGAGAATAAGTAGGTTAAATAACAGACCTATAATTCACAGCTGTTCTTTCTAAGCTCACCTTCTGAGGAGAGCAGGTAGGTGGTTCTTCTCAACTGCCAGCCCACATTTTGCATGTAATCCTACAGGAATTGGGCTCAAAGTAGGCAGAATTCAGCTACTTTTAAAAAGTACTGCTGCTGCAGTTTTTAGTCACAGCCGCACTTCAGGAGTTGAAAAAAAAGGTCAACTTTTCAGAAAAGTGCAGAGTGATGTCAAACGTACAACCAGTCAGGTTACAATTTTGGGGGAAAGTGAGAAAAACAAACATGATTACTGAGCAAATATTAGAAGATTTACGTTCTGTTAAACGCAAAGTATTTCACTGCTGCCATTCCAACATTGCAGTATAACTAATATTAACAAGAAGTCTATTTTTCATAATCGAGTCAAGTTACACAAGCAGCTCAAATTCTTTTGATTTTCTGCCTCCAAAGCTACAACGAAAGAAAACAATCTCCTCTTCACCACAGTTTCAGCAATCTTTGTCATCTGCGTTACTGATAATAATAAATCTAATCTAGACAGCAAGTTAGCTGGTATTAGTTATGACTGTTAAGAGCGTTGCTATGGTTACAGTGTGCGTGTTATGTGAACTATGAAAGCACCTTAAATGACAGCCTTTTTTAAGACATATTGTGAACATATGGATGTTAGTCATATGACCAATGGTACAATACAGTCGTACCATATCCCTCTATACCCCTGATTTTCTAAATAGTGATTTGTAACAGTTATTGCTACCCATCCAAGATCTTATGCTATGATTCAGCATCAGCAACAACAGCAGTCAACAAAGCAAGAGATGCACATTCGTTTTCCATGTACGTGCACGACACAGAGCCGTGATTTCGGCGACAGCAGCAAGCGACGACGTGACACGCCACATTTGAATTGTGATTTTCTCAATTCTGTGAAAATTTGAACAGTAAAGCAACAAATCCAAACGATTGGCTCAAATGATTCCTCAGACCTATGATTCCTTTGGTGCATAGTGGTGCATGGTGCTTGGTCCGACATTTCTTCAGTTCCCCACTCACAACTTTAGTTCCTACCTGCAATTAGCTCCTATTTACTGTCTGACATACCAAATGGAAGAAAAACTCCTAACTGTGGTTTCCTGTCATTAAATACAACCTCTCATTAGATGTGTATAGAGATATTATGAAGAAATATAAGGCTTGGAAGAAACTAGCAGAGATTGTTGGTGTGTCTAGTGAGTCTTCATAGCTAGTACAGTTAGCTTGCTTTGCTAATCTGCCAAAGAAGCTAGCACGAGGCTTAAATCAAACAACCAGTTATCACAATGATTTTAATTGGTGTTTAACCACTTAGCTTTAGAAGTTATATATAGCTACTCCTGTTACTCGTTTTAACAGGACTGGACAGTGCACGTGTACAAAGCGAAATCAATATCAGTTGCTACAAGCCCACGAGAGACAATTTACAAGCAACACAAGTGACTTTTCACATGCTAATGTAAATGCTGGGTTATACATCCACTCTCATCTCAGTTCTGTGATGACTGCCAATCACCACTAAGGCTTTTCACAGACACACTCATTATTCCTGATGCATTTTGCACATCTATTTCTGCAGCTAAACCCTGATGGTGAATCAGAGCGTGTGGACAAAATTCACTTCTCGGCAACTCAGTCCCATCAGTCACTACAGATCATCAAGTGTGCACGAGTGGAAACCCATGAGGATCTAAAACCAATTATCTTATTTTTTATACTCAGGAATCAGCTGCAGGTGACCTGCAGTCACCTTTGACCCCTGAGAGCATCAATGGGACAGACGATGAACGGATCGCACCTGACGCCTCTCAGAACTCGGAGCCTCGAGCCGAGACCAACGCAGTGCCCTTCCCACACAGGTGAACATCGGAGTACTAGGGTCAGAGTTACTACAGATCAGCACAGACAATCTCACGGAAAACAGAACAAAATGAGATACATCCATTCAGCTGAACAGGAGGGAGTGAGAACTGTGAAATATTGCATATTGCCTGGGAAGAAAGACCATATTTTACCCAAATACTCTTATTTCATGTGTCATTTTTAACCCCCGGACCTTCATCTGTCCCAGGACAACTTCTCCAGTGATAGCAGGGCTAACTGAATAGATGCAGTATAATGAAAAAGATCATGGGAAAATCTTCACAACAGAGAAGTACAGCTCTTTACTGCATATAAAAAAGCTGTAATGTCGTACCACGCTGATTTCAAATAAACTTGGCGCAGTGCAGCTCAGTTCATGCCATCATGCATTATTGACACGCTTCTCGGCTCCCTGGGGTACGGTAAAGCTGTAAATTAACCCCCTGTGTTAGACATGCATTAAATATGAATAAAAATGCACTTAAATCATTTTGTATGAAGGCCACGTCATAGTCAGGCTTTTGTTTTAGTGTTTCAGGAGTAAAAAGTAACACAGAAAATCCATATGATTTGATCATTTTTAAATATATGAGATACAGCTTTTTTTTTTTAACCCTCTCATTTCCCACAATTTGGTCATTGTCCAGTTCTCACCAACCAGACAGCTCTCTCCTAGCATAAGACATCTACCAACCAGGAAGAATGAAGGGTATCAGGTGCACATGCTGCGTCACAGGGCAGCATAACACCCTTGAAGGAAAGCCCTATTGGCCCTCTTCTGCATACATGACTGTACGGACGCCTATGATTGGCTAGTGTCGCTGTGATTGACAGAGGAGAGAGAGTATGCCCCTCCCACCCAGAGAGCACAACAAGTTTCTCTCTTGGCTCCTGGCCATGGGTGGCTGTAGCATTTTTTTTTTTTTTTATTTTGCCATATTTCCACCCTGTTAGACCTGTGCTTCTGAAAAAGTATAGAATATACACATATGTAAATGTTTTCTCACACGAGTAAATTATTCTGAAGAATAAAATTATATATAGATATACTATATCCTGTTTATTTAATGTAGGTTAGATCATAAAGACATTCATTTTTGCAGAATGATTGGAAAACAACTGAAGTGCCTTCTCTCTCGTCGAGCTGGTTTACAGGGAAGCTATTCAGATGTGGGTTTTTTTTTTTTCAACCTCACACATACAGAGCTCAGTGTGATCGCTGTGATTTCAGTGTTCTTCTAACATCCCAACACCTACGGCTCGTGTGAACTTCAACACATTACTGTCAGGGTGGTTAACCCACCGTTCAGCTTCACATGGAACTGCATTAGCAAATCGAGTTACATGAATGAAAACTGTATCACAACAAATCAATGGCACCTTTAAAACATTTAACACCAGTTTTTGTTTTTTTTTTTTGTATTTGAACTGTTTTGTTTTTTTTTTCTTCCAGCAGCACGACTAACATCAATAAGCACTGGGAGGCCGAGCTGGAGGCGCTGAAGGGCAACAACGCCAAGCTAACGGCAGCCCTGCTCGAGTCTACAGCCAACGTTAAACAGTGGAAACAACAGCTGGCTGCTTATCAAGAGGAGGCCGAGAGACTGCACAAAAGGGTGAGACACCACAAGGGTCTTCATGTCATGTACTCTTGCTACAGTATGTCACATTGGGTTACACTAATGGACTGGTCATTACTGCAGATAACAATTTTAGGATAATATTTTGTTTTGCTAGTATTTTAATAACGAATACTAAAACAACATCAGACTTAGATCAGCGTTCCAGACAGATATATAGAAGATAATGATTTCCTTGACCTTTGAAAAGATACAACGATGTTGTTGGTGTCTCTGCAGTTTTGTGAGTTACTGTGCCAAAGTGAGCAATTTATTGGCTAGTGTTGGACACAACCACATTTTTTACCGCACAGTAAAACTCACAGCAGAGCAATACAAAAATGGCATCTTAGCAAATACCATGAAAATATCATGAATTTAATCAAATGTGTCATATGATTACAGTAAACCAAATATAAGATTATTACAGGTTCGGTAGTCTTCTTTTAATTCCTTACTTGTTAAAAAGATCCTGGAAGACATGTAGAACATGATTTTAAAAATAGATTATGGATTAAGTCATGACCTTAGCAAACGTGTATTAATTTGCTGAAAAACCCCATTTGGAAAACAGACCTTTTGGTCCTGAATACTTGTTTGTGTTTGGATGCGTCTCCTGTCAGTCATTTTATAGACACACTACGGGCCACTGTACATCCTGGGGGCGGAGCTTCGTGAACATGGGCAGGAATCATTCAAATGTCAAACCCACCTTATCATTAGCGGCATAATCTTTAAAAAAACAAAAACAAAAAACAAAAAGAAAGAACTAATCTTACCTACTGAACCTTTAAACCTATTTCAAGACTTTTTTTTTCAAGCTTGGACTTTATTTCAAGCCAATAGAAGAAGAAATAGAGTTTGAAATTAGTAAAAATGTGTAGAAGTAGGTTTAATAATCTGATATTTGGTTTATTGTAATCCTATAATAAACACTAGACAAATTTGATTATATTCATGATATTTTCACTTGGTAAGATTTTTTTTTTTTTGCATTGTGGCATGTTGCAGTAACAGGACTGCAGCTGAGTAACGATCTGTCTGGTGAGAGGAGATGATTTGATAGTCATGCACTTGATTCATGGATGATCAATTTTTAGAGGCAGGAGCTGAACTGAAAA
Source organism: Pangasius djambal (assembly GCA_022985145.1). NCBI lineage: Eukaryota > Metazoa > Chordata > Actinopteri > Siluriformes > Pangasiidae > Pangasius > Pangasius djambal. Next base: position 22,340,410 of record CM040989.1, on the reverse strand, counting down.
TTAATGATAGACATAAAAAAAATCTTCATTCCCCTCAGTCAGCATGATGGGCTCTCAGAGTGACATTGAAGCAGAAGGAGAAAGGACAAATGGTTCGTCTGGACGTAATTCCTTGCTTTAATCTCGCGTGTGCGTGTGTGTGTGCACGCGCGTGTGTGTGTGTGCGTGTGTTCCAGGTGACAGAACTGGAGTGTGTCAGTGGGCAGACGACAGGAATCAAAAACCAGAAAACGGAACTGAACCAGACGATAGAGGAGCTGGAGGCAGCGCTGAAGGCCAAGGAGGAGGTGCGATGGAGCCTCATGCACCTGAAGCTCTTTCGATGTTTGGACAGCATTATACCAAATTCTCAAATCTGATTGGTCAGAAGTTTGTTGATTAATTTTCTATAACAGCAGCTCTGACAGTAGTGCATCTGCAAATCACAGGCTTATATCAATGCACTCGTTCTAATGCATTGTTGTTTCTATAGTAACAGCTCATTCACACGGACTCGTATGACGGACGCTGCACATAAAATGGATTTTTTTTAAAAGTGTGTAATCTTTGATATGGAGAAGTTTTCTGTAAGGAGATGTTTGTTGAACATTTATAGAAAGAGTAAAACTGTAACTTTAAGTTTTCTGACATGGGAAAGTTGTTTTCCGGACAGAAGAGTTTACACTTTGCGGTTTCTCGGTAACATGACAAGCTGCTTTTTTTTTTTTTTATTAACTTCCAGGGAGAAAAAACTAGAGGCTGGTGAGGAAACGACTGCTTGTAGTTGTCATAAGTGATTACAGGAACTAACTTGTTTTGTGGCTGTTCCACAGCATATAAATGTAACTATACATTTTATCCATTTATAGTCACATAATAAATAGAAATATTGTTCGTTTTTGACTAGCATATAAATGGAATTTGATTGGATGTGATTTTAGCTGCACTAAAGAACAACGATTCGAGATTACGCAGTACCTTCTGACCAATCAGAATCAGGTGTTCAACACCGCCGTGGTAAAATATAAGATAATTTAATAGAATATTTCAGAATTAGGATCATGCAGAGATTCAGGCAGGCGTACTGTATGTATACGGTAGCATCTTTTGCTCTCATGGTTACAGGAGCTGGAACGACTGAAAGCAGAAGTTGAGAAAGCCAACGAGTTGCAGAAACAGAAAGACACAGTCACCCAGAAACTACAGGTTTGTAAAATTGTGACTTTTTAATCTGTATTCATCTGTGATTCTGAGAGACAACCATGCGGGGTCCTGAGTGATGCTACTGTTTATTGTCAGCTGACCTAATTAGCCCTGCTGCGTGAATTCTCTCTCACTCAGTGGATTAGAGTAATACTGTATCTCAGCTTAGTGCTCTCCTCCAAGCGTGTTCAGCTGCCCTATGACACTGCGTAAGTAGTACTTCAAAATAATGTGATGAAATAAATATTTCCTCTGTCTGCTAGTGACTGAATACATCTTTTGTCCTCCCTTGTGTGTGTGTTTAGGAAACGGAGACACGGACAGCAGAACTGGAAGCTCAGCTAGCCGAGCTGGAGCAGCGTGTGGAAAGCAATCACACCGAACAGGAGACTTTTCGCAAAAGCCTGCGCTCGCTTCTGGAGCTGCTCGATAGCAAGATCTTCGAGCTGACCGAGCTGAGAGACAGCCTGGCCAAACTGATCGACGGAGGAAGCAGCTAGAGTCTGCAGGAGCACACTGCCCTCTGGTGGAGA
>CM040989.1:22310892-22338595 GCA_022985145.1 Pangasius djambal | reverse complement strand
TATCGATATTTTGATGAGTTTGTATTGCCACATGTATATCGTGCTTTCAGTTGTCAACAGTGGGATGAGCAAGGATGGGGAAAAAAGGGAAACGTGATAAATTATAGTTAAGATGTAGTGAGTCAAAATTATACTTGGCAATTCGAAAGTTAGGAAGTGTCCACAATTAGAATAAATTCCAAGTATAAAATATTTATTTTCACAAATTTTTTAACCAATATTTGGAAAAGCATATTGTTAGTTCCACAGAATTGTCCAAGGCAGCGGCAGCTTGTCCATAGGGGCAGGTGGGGCAGAGACACACCATATATATCAGCCGTTTAACGAATGTTAATCTTCATAAAGTCATCATTCACAACTCCATACATTTTGAAATATGAAGTACCTCTTTGAGTAAACGATGATTTTAAGAATGTTGCGTAGTCATGGGGCAGCACGCTAACTGTCACATTTAGCTCCCTAGAGTTATTAATACACCTCGTGGTCAAACATGGGAACTGCAACATGTGCTAATGGAGGTTCTTTGGGGTAGGACTCATGCTGCCCCATGCTGGGCGGAGGAACAGCAGACAGGTCATTTAATAGCAGGGTTGCCAGATTGGGATAATTTATTAAAAAATATTTTTGAACTAAAAGATCTTTATTTATAGCAAATAATCTGAATGAAATCTAATCAATTTCTGCAAAGTGTAAGTGCAGACAGTGTGACTGTGATGTACAGAACCATTTCTATGGTAAGATATATTGAAAAGACTGGGAGAAGAAAAGGATTATTCGAGACCAATCAAATGTGTCTCCCTTTTCCGGTGGCTGAAAGTTTTGTGCTAGTTTCAGGTATATCTCTCAAAACGAGCTGCTAGACAGTGTGCTAGTTGACTATGTTTTCGACTCTCCACTGCCATAACTTATGGGATTACTCTAAAAATTCACTAGATAGAAGCCTATATGCTATATAAGTCAAGCGTTGTAGCTTTTTGACTTTATTTTGATGTTGTCCTGCCTCACCAAAACCTATGGTCACGAGCTGCTGCTAGTTCATGGAGTAAAATGTAGGTGATGTGTTCGGACACCTGGGAAAGATCACAACGAGATGTTTCGCATGACCAAGATGATTAAAAATCTTCATAGACAGACACTCAGTGCTTTTCTACTAAAACAGAAAGCTGTTTCCTGGATGTTTTTTTTCCCCCCAGCATCCTGGCCCACACCAGACACTACACTGTATGTTTCTGTATGAATATCCTGTGCAGTCAGGTTTGGATTTAACTCTAAAGTGGACTACTGGTTCACTGGTTATTTGCTGTAATGAAGACTTCTGAAGCTCCCGTCAGAGTTCATGCTGCTTCGCTCCACCACGACTGGATTTCTTTCGGGGACCTTTGGAGAGACATGTGAGGATTGTGGATTATGATTACACAACCAGGACACGAACAAGTCGACGAATTTCTGACTTGGTGTCTTTTTTCTTTCTTTTTCTTTTTTTTTTTTTTTTAATGAAGCTACCACCATCAGCAAAGGGGATTCTGGAGGTTGAATATTCCAGGTCCTCATTTATCTTGTCAAGTCCCCGCTTTGTGGTATCGCCAGAATCTGACGAGTCGACACGACATGTTTGTGGATTTAACCCGAGCAGAGAAACCATCCTTCCACTATCAGAGCAATACAAAAGGAAAAAAAAACAACAACACAAAGGTCTCACTTTCAGGTATTTACTTCCCTCTTGTTCGAATGAGACGTGATGATATATATATACACACACACACACACACACACACACACACACACACACACACACACACACACACACACACAAATGAAACACTTTGCAGTGACTGAGGCAGTCTTTCATTTCTACACTTTTTTCTAATATATAAATATTACTAATTTATAGTGCACTTGTGCAATTGTGTAAACTGACTTGAGTGAACTTTTTATTATTATTATTATTATTATTATTATTATTATTATTTATTTTGCAATGATAGACTTGAATTGATTGAATTGTTTTGACCTTATGATTTTGGATTATTTTATTATATTCAGAAATATATTCTTAGATGTTACATTAATTTAAAAAAAAAAAAGAGGTTTTATTTTTGTTGACCTTTTGTGAATTTTCTTTTCTTTTCTATTTTGTGTGGCAAAAGCATATTATGGCTGTCATTTTATTACGTGGAAATAAAAACTGGCAATATTTTTAAAGCTATTTAAGTAATTAAAAATTGAATGCTACCAGTCACCTGTTCCAAGCAGGTGTGTCTTTGGAGAAAGCTTTCCTTTTTCTTTTCTTTCTTTCTTTCTTTATTTTTTTTTTTAACTTTTTTTGTGCCAATCTATGTTTTCCTGTACAGATGAACTTACTCCAGTTGCCTTTGGTACGAAAAATGCATCATCGGTAGCTAAAGGTACTTTGGTGGACTTTCCTTTTGCCAAAAATCTGTGATTATGTACAGTATAAGGACCGTTTCATTGACAGTGTAACAGCGTAAACCTGAAAAACACACTTAAAGGGCTTGTATTTTATGGGAGGCTTCAGCCGGGGACGTGGGTTGGATTATTATTATTATTATTATTATTATTATTATTATTTTGAGCTGTTGATAATGAATTATTCTTTGGAAGGGGGTTGAATAATAATTTTAGATGTTGATTACACCACATGCTTAAACACAATTGTAACTGAGGTATTTATAGTAAAATAAAATAATAAAAAATATATTCACAATACATTGTGTGTTATTAATTACGCCTATCAGTACAGCTATTCTCTCTCGCTCACTCACACACACACACAAAGAGGTGGTATGTGTGACAGAATTGTCACATCCATGTTTAGCAACTAGCTAACACCAGCAAACTAGCTAACCTTATATGCTATATATTATGTAATTAAAACCATTAGTCAGTTACTGACAAGCTCATTAGCATTAGGCTAACTGTAAACCAGTAGCCAAATGTTGCTAGCCAACTAGCATTAGGCGCTATCGATTGTCTCTGTCACAAGCAAGCTCGCTAACGTTAAGCTAACAATTATAATGTGCAAACTAGACTTAGCATAAAGTCAGCCAGAGTTGTTAGCACTAGGCTAATATTTTATGTAATAAAAAGCACTAGCAAGTTAGCCAATTTCAGGGTAAAATCTGAGGACAAAAACGGGTGAAAAAGTTTCACTAAGTGCACAAATTGTTAAAACAAACAAACAAACAAAAACAAAAAAGAAAACAAATCATTCTCGTCACTGAAAGATGAGAAATCCTCTGAGGACATCGATTTACATTAATCGTAGCTTTTCTAATTCACAAACTGCGAATGAAAAGAAACTGTTGAATGAATCCAGGTTTAAAGATGACGCAAAGACATCGGGAATCATTTACTACCTGTCTTTATTCATTTAAGGGGAGAAAATGCAACTGAATTACCGAACATGTATCCGGAACAAAATGGATTGGAGGAAGATGATGTAAATGCAAAATGAAAAGAAAAAAAAAAAAAAAAAAAAAAAAAAAAAAAAAAAAAAAAAAAAAAAAAAAAAAAAAAAAAAAAAAAAAAAAAAAAAAAAAAAAAAAAAAAAAAAAAAAAAAAAAAAAAAAGAATGATAAAAAAAAAATCCTTTTACATTTACCTTACTGTTATACATTTTTAAATATTAAGCTCAATAAATACATGTACTTGAAGCAATCATGCAGCTGTAATCTTTTTGGATTTCCTGTTTCATTACATTATAATACACATGAAAAATATGCATTTTTCAGTTTCTGCTATAATATTGCACATTTCTAGTGACTGCGTCAGTCACATATAGATATCTGGGTTTGTATTTGTTGAGGTTGAGGGATTGAAACTGTAGTGTTGCATTACAAATGACCAGAAATACACTTTTTCTTTTCTTCTTCTTTTTTTTTTTTTTTTTTTTTTTTTTTTTTTTTTTTTTTTTTTTTTTTTTTTTTTAAATGATGAGGGATGAGTTATAAAGACATAAGATAGTAATGCATAGAATGTATACCACAAATAACATGATTAAAAGAAGTGGAATATGTATTAATGAATCTTAAAAAAAAACAAAACAAAAAAAAAGACTAAATACAGTACAAATGATGGAAACGTGTTTAAATAAAAGTGCAGCCCGGAGAGTGACGGCAGATCCTCTCACTCCCACAACTACAGCACTGGCGAGCTGATCCCAGTGCAGCGTGGGTTAAAAAAAACAACAAAACAAAACAAAACAAAAAAAACACATAGACTGACCTCGGATCAGCTCGCGGGGGTGCAATCCTTCAACACAGTTACACAGTAAGCAATGCATCATGGTCCTGTACTCATAGGAGAATACTAGCTTCTCAGAGCGCGCTAGCCGTCTGATCGCTTGTGGTGTTCGGCCACATCTCGCCTTAGGCAGCACTGTAACAGGCAGCTGGATTAAATCTCCGATCGTAAACTTGGAATTGCCACGGAACAGCTGAGGAGGTGCGGACGCCGGACGTCATTTTATAAAAATGATGTCCTGGAAACATCACAGAGAGGGCATTCTATACTGAGCAGCAAGGCGATGGATTTTGGCAGAAGGGCTTTGAGATAATGAGATCTGTTATTTCATGAAAACTGCAGGAAATGGCTGAGAGGTTTTAGGGATTATAGTGCATCTGCGTTATGTCAGAATTACGGTAACTAAACGGTAACCCTGTGTTCACACTGGCAGGTGATGAAGTGCGCAGCGACCGTCGTTCATTTCCAACACGGAGACGCGCTTTCTGCTAAAGCGACGAGCGACGAAGGTACAGCGCGATATATGAACTAATTCTACGCATATTAAGTATGACGGTAAAGCGACAAATCAAAATGATCGGCTCGGATAATGGTCCGACTTTTCTTCAGTTCCCCACTCACAACTTCAGTTGCTACCTGCAATGGAAGGTAGACTTCTAACCGTGATTCCATCTCATCCTGTCATATATACGACCTCTCATTAGAGACGTTACGAAGAGAAATAAATCTCGGAGAGACAGTCGTGGAGATCGCTAGCGCCTCTGGTGAGTGTACGTAGTTAGTACAGTTAGCTTGCTGTGCAAAACTCTCAACGAAGCTTAGCATGTAACGCGAATCAAACAACCAATTTTCACACGGTTTTAAGGTGTGTTTAGCTAGCTATATACGTATAGCTAGTACCGTTTGTCATCAGAACAAAAAAAAAAAAAAAAAAAAAGAGCCAGGCAGCCCACACTCACAAGCGACAAACGTAACAGTCGCTACACGTCCACAAGAGACAAACTGTGAGCTAGAGTGAACGTAGGGTAAACGGTAATTCTATAGTAATGTATAAAATGCCAAAAAAATCCCAAAACAAAACGTTTCTTTAGTTGTATAGTGACTACACCATACTTTCACGGAATGTTTAACAGTAATGCTAACTGAGTTCAATTTGGTTAAATCCAGACTTTATATCTTTATATATACACAGTATTTCCAACTGGTCACAAGGTTACAAGGTTAATGGAAAGTGGTAATAAGGGTAACGATTTTTACATTAAAGTTCCCTTAACTTGCTTTATTTAGTGCATTAACTAACATCAATAAACGCTAAACTTAGCATTAATGAGCCAAACGTAATGCTAACGAGGCGTTAACACACATGTTGATTGAAAATTGTTTAAATGTTAAAGTAATACACCTGTACAATATAGCGAAAATTAAATGTTACTAAATAATTTTAGGTGATGATTTACTGCCAATTAAAAAAAAAAAAAACCCCGTGGGTTTAAATTTACTTACTGATGGTGTACATTGGTTAACTCAGGTGGATTAATACAAGTGTTAGTTTTGTTAGTTAATATTGCGTAAGGTGTATTAATGCTGACGTTCTCGGTTTGTTCATGTTAACTAATGAGTTAAATAATGTCAGTTAAGGGAACCTTGTCTGATGAAGATGTGCCTAAGAAACTCAGAATTTCTATAATTCTGACATGATGTGAACGCACCATAACCCAAATCTCTTCACAGGGGAGAAAGGAATTATAATTATTTCAGTGCAACCAAGTCATTCTTAGCTACAGCAGCTCTTCAGAAAGTTGACCACCACATGATCCCGATCCCGACACTTCTTCAATAAGCGCATTATTTACGAAAGTAGTCAAACAGAGCTAGCTAAGAATGGTATCTACTAGCTACTTAATGTGTTGTTATGCTTGCAAAGCGTAAGACATGGTTTATACGTAATAATCTGCAGTAAACGTGTGTTTATTGTGTTTATTACATCGTGTATTGTTAAACTGCAGCGTGTAATGCGTTAGAGTGTTTCTAAACCTCGAAAAAAAAACACTTTCATTTCATAAATATCATAGGAAAGGAATGGCTCTTGCTAGCTTCTTTGGTCAGGCTTCAGTTTTCTCTAAGTTTGCTCTGCCCACTAAAAAAAAAAAAAGGCAACTCATGAAATGTGGGCGGGGCTTGTTGGAGAGTAGATGAAAGATTGTCAGTTTTCTTAATTGCAAACTTTCTGGAGATCTATTGTAGCTAGTGAAAGAAGGTGTCTCAAGTTTTCTCTCATCTCTTCATGTCATTGGTTGCACAAAACCGATCATAAACCTTTCTTTCCGCACTAAGTATGTCAGTTAATTACGTCATTCTCAAAACGGAAAAAAAGAATATCAGAAGGTCACAAGCGGACCGTGAATGAAAACGCGGCAGCAGAAATGTCCGTCAATGCGCTGTGCTCGTGTTCACAGACAGAGCGTCCGTAATGAATGTAATAATAATAAAAATAAAAAAAAATAGCACACACACATGCACATACACTCACACACAAACGTTATGGACTTGAGCAATAAATGAAATGAACTTGGTGAATGAGTATGAATACATGAGAAACAAATTAAACCGACACCAATCAAAAAAAGAAATAGTATATATGAGTAAAGAAACACACGAAAAAATCAAGTTAAAAAAATGAAACAGCGGCACTTGTGAGCAGTGTAGGTACAAGATGTTGGCTGCAGGTGGCATCAGTGCATCACTACACATACGGTGGTTTTCTCCAACTGTGACCAAGCAAAAAGCTGGAGAAAAGGACAGTAAATAAACACAATGACTTTTTTTTTTTTTTTAAATGAATGCGGCTGTAATCTTTCCTTCTGCATCTCAACCAGAGAGAAGCAAAGCCAGGGAATGCAACATCGTCCAAAATGGAAATTGTGGAAAAAAAACCCCCCCAAAACATAAAGACCTTAAACATGGGTTTCAGAGCTGCTGCGGTGACATGGCTCGCTTCAGGAATATAAACGTCAGGAATTTTAATCACGAGGCCGCAGTGAACCGACTTCGATGGGTCCGATACCGTTCAAAGCCAAACCAGTGGAATGATTGTATTTCATTTCTGAATTGATAAATGAATTGTTGTAAATGAACTGGTTTGTTTAAAGGAGAAGCGTGGTATCGTCTCCTGACACCACAACAGAAAAAAATGAAATAAAAATACAGACGGTGGCTAGAACCAAAGACTGGATGTTAAATCAGAAGCTGAGAAAAACACACAGAGAGAGAGAAAGAGAGAGAGAGAGAGAGAGAGAAAGAGAGACGAGACGGCACATATGAAGGTTGTGCTTTTTAAGCCCAGTGGGTGTGTGGTCAGTGGTCTGAGACTGACAGCGGTTTGTAACAAGGCCCATGTCCTGGGTACATGGCTACAAAACAACATACTCAATGCTTTTCCTTCATAAACCTGACGGCCATGATAAGCCCGAGCAGTGCTGCATTGTAATTTCACAATCTTAAATGTGTCTCATGTGTGCATATATGAATATATACACTGGTCACTAAAGTGTGTGTGGGTGTGTGTATGTATGTATGTATGTATGTATAAGCGTGTGTGTGTGTGTACTGAGTGATCTAGCTCTCCCAGTCGGTGCACGGCAGCCCCTCGTCCTCAGACTCGGACTCAGGTGAAGCCTCTTTGATGCGGCGCAGGGCTTCGTGGATGCTGCGCGTCAGCGGGTCGCTGGACTCCGGACAGCGCTGATGCTCGTGACGCCGCACCTTCCTCAGCTTCACGCCGCGCCGGATCTGAGCCAGGATGTTGTTCCCGTCGTCCTGGTCTGGATCTGGGGCAAGAACGCGCAGTTCGGCTTTGCGCAGGTGGAAACTCCCGCGCTTCAGGCTGGCCAAGACTTCGTCCATAGGAGAGGACGCTGTGGACAGGAGTTATCATTTAGTGCTGACGGAATTGAAATTTTCACGCTACTTACAAATTCTTTCAAACGCTTAAGATCGAATTAGTCTATTGAATTAGAGATGCTTCAATTATAGCCAAAGGCTTCTGAATCACTCGGCTCACATGCTCTGGTTCTCTTTCACCATACTCTCACTCTTACTGTGCTATTGAATTACGGGATGTTGGGATCTTTTACACTGGAGCAGTACAGGAGTGAGAACACTGGTGCTCCAACCTTTTTAAAAAGCCAGTCCTCATTCCACACTCAGGGGTTTCATGCACAGGGGATTGCTTTAAGACTACACAGGAAGCCCGGCTTCCCCTAAAATGACTAACGTCATTTTGTCCCGTCGGGGAGCACAGCTTCACTGAGAGTGAATGGCGTGTGGGCGGGTGGGTTTTGCAGAGAAAACAAAACATCTCGATGTTTACTGGACAGCGAGCTCTTTTGTTTGTCCTGCCTGGACTCACAGCTTCTCCTTATGACGCTTGGTAGATCTCTGAAAGGGGCGGAACCTCATAATCAGCTGCCAATCAGTAAGTCAGGAATGAACATGACTGACATGTCAAACTTAAATATACCGGCGTCAGTCGGAGTTGCTTGGAGCCTGCTGTAGGTGTAATTTGTAAATATTGTAAATAAACAGTAAGCATAAAGTTCATTTATTATAAGTCTAGGCACCTAGCTGCCACTTCCTTCCTCAACATTAGCAGTGTGTGCCATTTTGGGATGACATAGCAGACACTGCTAATGTTGACCTGATTTTAGAAACGTCTTTTGATGCTCATTTATGAGGAGAGACTGAAAATCAAAGGAGAGGGCAGAATAATGATTTTAATTCAAAAGTCAGGGAGAAAAAAAAAATAGCTGTCTTGGAATGGAGTCTTTTTTTTAGCTATCTTGGTACAGTAAAATCGATTGGCTGTGTTTATAGTTAGTCTTTGATTCCAAATCCCTGTTAATGAGCAATAACGTAACATTTGTCTGAGAAAAGCTGTCGGACGTTGCTGCGGCTGAATTCTAGCAAAAAGACGAAAAAGGCCAAAGATTAGGATTTGGTGAAAGTTGGATTTTTCTGCTTGTAACATACTTTGACATCTCTCTCCTTCTCTCTGTCTGGACAGTTTGTATGTTGGTAAAAACAGTCTGCACAAAAATGACTAAAACCTTGCTAGCTAAGTGTGACACAGTGATTGTCACGCTTTGATCAAGTTGTTGGATAGCTATGCGTCATAACTAAACAGACATTAAACCTATTCAAGTCATTTCATAATCTAAAAAAAAAAAAAAAAAACGGCTGTCGAAATGTCCGTGATGCTCCTGCACCTTTATGATTTACGATAAATTCATGATATGACTTTCTCTTCATGTTTTTGGTAATGTACATTTATAGAAATCTGAATATTTGAACATATTTAAAAAGGAAATCCTGAAAGTGAAGCTTGAACTATTGCCATATTGATAGCAGAAGGCAGTATGTGAAGGTGTGAAGGCTCTATGATCAGTTACAGCATTCACAGAATTCAGTAATGGAAATTTAAAAAAATAAATAAAGTTTAAGAACTTCCTGTCGTCTCACCTCTCCTCCACTGGGACGACTCCAGAGAGGATGTCTTCCTCAGCTTTTTGCGTGCGTTCACCAGCTGACTGCTGTCGAAGAAGCGAGGGGCGAACGGCCCGAGAGGACTTTCTGCTTTGGGTTGAGACACGGGGCTGCTCGCTTGTCCCTGTCCTTGCCCTTGCCCTTGTCCTGGCCCGGGCGTATCCTCCAGAGAGGGAGGAGGAGGTGGAGGAGGTGGAGGGGGAGGAGGGGGAGAGATTGGAGATGTGGAAGAGTCCAGAACGTTCCGCTCAGTGAGTGGGGGCAGGGAGGACGGCCCGAGCGTTTCTGGGATGGGCGGGATGTTTGAGGGTAAAGACATGAATCCTTCAGGTCTCTGGAGCTCCGCGACAGCAGTGGAGTCTTTCAGAGAAGCCGGGGCGTCATCCGTCTGCACGCACGCCACCTGCATCTGGGGCTGGCCCGCTTTCACGGTTGTTTGGGCAGCGCCATTTTTCTTTCTAGCGTGCGCCAGCCGAAGGCGTGTGGATTTCAGGGTGACCTGGCCTGGGTAGCGCTGCGTGGGATGGAAAAACAAAACAAAAAGTTCGACATCTCAGAAGATATTTAACTGTTTTTTTTTCCACTGGTGTTTACTGATTTCCAGAAAAATAATGAACCTGTTTAAAGCTGCGCAGTCTGTCCAGCGTCTTCTGTCTCTCTTGGCTGACTCGTTTATTCCTCACCTCCTCCTCTTCTTCATCCTGCTGCGGAAAAACGTTCAGGTTCACGACACGTTTCTAATCTTTCAAGAATTACAAAATCAGAATTTGCACGTGAAGTTAATTACGTAAGAAATGAAACCCTTGGAGGCATGCTGTTATAGCAAAATAATCAACAATGTGAAGTGTGGTGAAGCAGAGTTACTATAAACATCCCAAAGTTGATTATTTTCTTACAGCAGCATGTCCCAAAGTGCTTTATTCCTTTTATCCCTCAGCAGTTCACTAAATAATTTTTAGAACAATGCATTGTACTTTTTTTTTATCAGTTTATTTTTTACATTTAATATTTTGGAACGTCCGCAAAACAAGCAAGTTACTATTTACATTATACGAGCTGCGAACACTTGCTCCTTCTCAAGCCTCTCTTTTTTTCTCTCTCTCTTGAGGTTAATATGATTTCTGGCTGGAGACTTCTTTTATAAATGCTAAATAAACGTCTCCTCACAGAAAACGTCACCATATCAACACCACCACATGTTCAGCACCTTCTGACCAATCAGAATCGCAAACATTGCTGTGGTTGTAAACTAAGTGAATTAATAAATGACGCCTATACGTTTTACTATAAAGGAGTAGCTAGTTTTCAAAGAAAAACCACACACCTGCCGCAAAGCATGCTGGGAGTCGTGGTCCTGGCCGCTCTGGCGCTGCTGCAGTTTCTGGGTGTGATTGACGATGCAGATTTCCTGAGGAACACAAAAAAAAGCTTGTCAGAACGTTCGACCTGCAACCTGATCAGCGTCAAGGCATCAAGCCACAGCAAAGGTTGTCAATCCGCACCATTTTCTCCCAATTTTCCAAATCCTTCCCACTAGCTAGCTCTCGCTACCAATCGAGGAGGCTCAGGGCTGACACATGGTTCCCCTGAGACATGTGCAGCTCTGCTACAAGTTCTTATTGAACTTCTACATCACAGTGCAGGCTAACACACTCAGAGGAGATGCTAACTGATCTCTTCCACATGCATGAGCTCACACACACACACACACACCCCAACTGGCTACAGTCGCTCTAACCGACAGGGGAGAACATTCTTCTGCTGCGCCACATGACACCCTATCGTGCAAACCTTTTTTAACGAAGCAAACAGAAATCAGCTACATCAGACATGGCAACAAATTCAACCCAGTGATCCGCTGTAGAGTACAACATATTAGAGAACCTGTTCAAGAGCACACAAAGCACATCGGGAACCTTTCGAGGAACTAAAAATCTGTGTGCTTGTTTCAGTTCCAGTTATTTCCGTTCCTGGGCCATATTTGAGTACTAAAGTGAACTTTTTTTTTTTTTTTACTTCGCTCAGCAACTAGGCAGCAGCACCTGTGTAAGTGTGATGTATTCAGGTCTGTGCTGCGATTGGCCGGTACCTTTTTGGTTTTGAGGTAGGCTTTCTTGGCAGTGATGCGTCCCCTCCTGGCCTCTAGCTGCCGCGTCCTCTGCTGCAGCTGGGTGACCTCGTCTCTCAGAGGTGCGGGAGCGAGAGACGCGTCGTCAGTGGCCTGCAGGGCGTCAGGACTTTCGTATGTGTCGTAGTAAACAACCTCGTCCTGCCTCTCTGTGCACAAAAACGCACAAACGACACAAACAAAATGTAGTTATCGAGCTACAGTGCAAAATCAACAACACAAGATTACATTACAGCTTTTCAGCTGAGATACAAAACACTCGCTATTCTCATTAGTGCTAATTACTAGCATTCATTTTTATTATTATTATTTTTTATGATTTTTTTTTTCATTCAGTAAGAACCAATTCACATTAAATGCAGATTTCCTCCTTTTTATTCATTAATTATTTTGTCTGTTAAAGGTTAATAGTCGACTATAGAAGGTCATATTTTGCCAAAATTTGTGTCCCTACAAAAATCCCAGTTCAAAATGTGACAAACTATTTTAGTCTAGTCTAAAACTAAATTATCTTCTTTCATATAAATCGGTCACCATTCTTCTTACTTCATGACAAACCCCAGTTTCACGTTCCTTGGTTCTGTCTTTAGTGATATTTGGATTATAGAAGCCTGGTGCGTTTCTTTGTCCAGCATGTGGTGCAAGTGAGCAGCTCAGTGCATGAGTCACACTCTCTCTCTCACACACACACACACACACACACACACGAAGATGTTTTTTAAAACCAGCTGCTAGTGAGAGGCCAGATGAATCGACTGAAAGGCGGGCTCAGATCCCACATGCACGCAGGTGCTTGCTCATGACAGATCAGACACCTGTAGGCGATTTTTAAGGTATTAAACGAACCATCATGGATGACCCTTAATGAGGCGACTAACCGGTCATCTGTCTGCGCAGGCTCTGCAGCTGCGCAGTCAGCAACAGCTCCTCGTACTTCAGGATCTCGAACTGGATCTCGTAGAGCTGCAGCTGCAACTCATAGTACAGCGCCTCTAACTGGTCCAGACGCGCCATCGCATCCTCACCTCCCTGTAGCCCCTGCATCTGAGACAGAAACAGAGAGAGAGAGAGAGAGAGAGAAAAGTTCAGGATATTATACTCTTACGTACATGTGGTTGTGGTGGAAACTCATGTGCATGTGTGAGACCTCCTCTCTCAGCCCATGCTTCCTCTGTTCCAGGCAGATCTCCTTGGCGCGCATCAGTTGCAGCGTCTCCTTGGAAACAGCATACTGCAGTTTCTCCATGCGCTCCACTGCTGCGCCCCACGCTGCCTTCCCGAACTTCCTCTGGTCAGCTCGCATGCGCTCGTACATCACTGAGATGAAATACATACATCGTTATTCAATTTGTTTGTCCTCAGTGCATTAATTAGGACTCCTCTTGATGCAACTGCCTTAGTTACGTTTCATAAAATACTTCATGTGGATGCATGGGAGCGTTTAAAAAAAAACTTGTGCATGCTTCTGTGTCTATTTATTTATTTATCTTTATTAGAGGAGGCACATTTTACCAGGTGCGGTGAGACAGCTGGTGAGGACGTTCCGAAACGCAGACCCTGTGGCTCCACTTCCTGGAAGTGTTATTGACTAGTGAAGGTCTCATGAGGAAAAACTAGCACTGCTGTCTAACGTGTCAGGAAAACAAGGATATATTCCTGGTCCCACCGTTTGTTTGTTTTTCCGCTGTTTTCTCTGGCTATATGGAGCCACACGTGTGTAATTACTCATCAAACACAAAAGAGTGTGACTCACAGAGGTTCAGGAACATCATAAACTTTTTTTTCCCCTCTTTACTCAAAAATCATGGATTTTTTTTTTTTTATCCATTTTTAACAAAATGCTATACAAGCAAGTGAAACAACCAAAGACTCCAGAACAAATGTACCAGGTTCTCCGAGACCCCTGAGACAACTGCCCAGCTGATCTTCTTATAAAACTGCGAGGCACTGTACGTGAGAGAGCTGATCCAGTTCTTGCACAGTTCTGCTATGAGTTCTGACACTAAATATTGATTTGGTCTAGATTTTTGCACACTACTGTGAGCTGTAATCCTCACTGTACCTCAGTTCAGCGGGTAATTATGAGGCTGTTCACACGTCTACATGTTTTAGTTGGGAAATTATCAAGCCGTTTACGCGTGCAGAGTGAGAGAGAGAGAGAGTGAGAGAGAGAGAGAGAGAGAGAGAGAGAGAGCGAGAGAGTCGATGTGTTTTAATACCTTTCTGTGCCCGCGCCGTAGTCTCAAAGTACTTCACAGTGAGGTCCTGGATAGACAGCACTGCGGTATGGGCCTTCCTCTGCCAATCCTCGTCCTCCCTCCTGAGTGCCTCGACCCGGCGTGGGCCCAGATACTCTGTCTCCAGAGAGATCTGCACACAAAACACACACACACACACAGATTAAACAGAGAGTTCCACAGTACATGTACCTACTGCAGAATTTTAACAACACAGCCATCAAATCCTCATCCTGTGATCACATCCTGGTCTGAGGAAGCCTGTGTTCACCCTCATACCAGGAACCGGGAACAAATACATTTGTAGTGCATCACTGGCTGCCAGCCCCTTTTCAGAAACTCGGTTCGGGAACTTTAGGTACGTTTCCACTGGAGGGACCAGAGCTGTTTTTTTGCACAGCATACAAGTCAAAGAGACTAGGGCGATTCCAATGAGGGCACCAGGACTGTATTCAGTTCCTGATATGTCCTGAGGTTCGGGGAACCTTTTTTTTAGCTCTTGGACCAGAGTAGGAACCTTTCTGCAAACCCCAAACTACCTTGCCGCACTGAACGTCACTGATTGGTCAAGCTTTAGTGAATAACCTTCTTGATATCTTCTCATTTTAAATGACTACGTAATGGTTCTGTAATGCTTTTGAATAAAAATGCTTCTTACATCATGTTATTTACAGCAAGGAACGGAATTAGAGTTGAAGAGTAAAACTGTGCCATGTGCAGCTAGCCGTGTGCGTTAATATCTTCTAAGCACAATGAAGTGAAATAAAACAGAACATTCTTCACACCATGGTCACGATTCCTGCGGTGTTGTGGAAACATAGACCAGGAACTCATCCAGCACCTGTGTACTTCTTTAGTTCCTCACACACACACACACACACACACACAGACCATGGATGCATATTTCTAAGATGACACAGAAAGCAGGGAAATTCATGACCAAGCTGACATACACTGGCCTCCCTCTTATTTGGTGAGCTGAGCTTGTGAGCTCTGCACTAAGAGCACTAAAGCCTGCTACTGTCACCTGCTTAGTGACGGTCTTTCTCCAGGCTATAACTTGCGTAAACAAGAACACTTTAATTATCGCTCCCCCTGAGGCCTTAGACAGCTTTAGCCTACTTAGTAAATAAAGACACTGAGAAGCTCACAGGCTGCGTACCACCAATGAGATTCGATGTATCCTGACAGTTACCGGATTCAGAGAAAACACTTTTTTTCCTCTCTCTTTTAGCCTAAGGTCAGTTCACCTGTGAGGTCACAAACACGTGAGCAAGAACTTGCACCTGTCTCATACACACACACACACACACACACACACACACACGGCTATAAATCACAGCTGGATCTAGTGACGAGGAACAACAAAAGACTGGAAAAACAACTTGTTGAGACACAGAGAGCCACACAAAAAAATTTCACCCATTTCTTTTGGACCATTTTTGTTCCCTAGCAGATGCTGCGACACCAAAGTGAGGAACGTGTTTGGTTTAGTTTTTGCAGTAGCCTAATCATAAAAACGCTTAAGCACTCGCAGCAAAGAACGCAATCCAGGCTTCTCTACAAACCGGTCGCAACTCGAAAGGTAAACATATCCCTATTGAGAGATTTGTTGTTTTCAGAATTGGCACTGAATGGCTGTTTAAACGCCGGGGGAGGGGGGTTGGGGTAGTTGTTGTGACTCATGTTTTCTTGTCACTACCTCAGTAACTGACACTTTTTAATGATGTCATGAACGAATGATGAAATGTGTTTGAGATATTAGCACTGGCGTACGATGCTAATCTTTTTTTTTCCGAGAAGTATCCCAAGCAGCAAGAAAACAGAAGGGCAAATGTCTGGTGTGAGCGCTGCATAATAAATAATAAGCAGCTCAATCAATTTTTTCCAGCCAAAGAGACACAGTCCCGCCTACTTCGCTCCTATTGGCTCGAATGGCAGACACTTGAGAATTCACGTCACCTAGATAAAGTCGGCTCGAAGCAAAAGTACCAGAACCAATTATGCGTTTTTTTTTGTGTTTTTTTTAAACATCTCACGCCCTTTCCCCTTCAGTGAATCTGCTTTTCTGCTGGCTGAATTTTATTCACATTTAAAAGCATAGTTTTCTCCTGTGTGGCAAAGCAGTAAAAAAAAAAAAAACAGCACCTTGCTGTTGGCATATCCGTCTAGTGAAACCAAATGTTATAGACTAGCTATTTGCGTATTTTATATAGTTTCGTGTAGCGGCAGAGAGGGTTTTGTTTTTCTTACATATTCGAGTGGAATTCCATTTCCATTTTAATGAATGTCCGGATCACATATATTCGATTCACAGTGCTTATTCTCTTACAGACCCCAGATCGGAAAAAAATTAATACGTGTATCGTTACAACTTACAACAAAGTCGTATGTATACATACACTGATTTCTTTCTATATTTCTATGACATACGTTGGGAATCAGGTGCCTGTCTTAAACTACGGCGTAAAAAATTCAACTCGGTTTGTTGTTCAAATCGTTTTGCTGAAGAAATTTTATACAAATAGCGATAAAAAGAAAAATATAAGACTTACAGTGTCCAAAAATTGATGAAGCATAATCAAAGATTCTGATATTCAAAATCCGTACAGGATTAAATCAAAACATTCATCCTATGCGCTTTTAAGGCTCAGGCAGTGTTTCAAGGTTTCAAGGTGTTGCCATAGCAACTATAAAGCTAACAGAGTGGTCATTAAAGATGACGTCTGTTTCTGCTGTGTCACCACTGGAAAATAAGAAACCCCTCATTCGGATGATGCGAAGCTGATAAACAAAACAATCAGCTGCTTTTTTCTTAATTTCGTAGTTTTTTTTTTTCCTTCATATAACTGCACTGCACAATTTCTCTCCAAAACGTCCCGCTTCTCTTCGCTTAATTTTTACTACACTGTATACACTGTACGTTATACTTTCTTTTTTTTTTTTCTCCCTGAAAGCATGCCTACTAAGAAACTTTCCAAAAACGAAAGTGATAAGATCTATCAGACACTGAGCTTTCTGAGTGCCATGCTTTACAGCTGCGTGAAGTTTAAGAGTGACTCTCTCCCAGACTCAAACACAAACACAGCTCTTCCTCATTTATCTGTCTTCTTGGAAATTTTCACTGCAACAAGCTCCAAGTGTGTGTGGATGTGTGCGTGTGAGAACTTCCTAGACACGAACGTACACACCCATGCAGGGTTTCTGTATCCACATGGTTAAAAATACTCTAATGCAAAACAGATGCTGCTGTGGCCTACAGTAGATCACTTGAACACACATACGTGTTTGTCTAAACTTGTGAGGACGTTTCATTGATATGATTATTAACGCAGCTAAGCTAGGCTACACCTAAATTTAACCGTAACCGTTACCTCAGTGACTAAAATGAAACCTTTTGGCTGTTTTAGGTTGTTTTTTTTTTTAAAATAAAAGCTGAAGTAAAAAAAAAAAAAGAGCAGTTTTCCTTGTGGAGACCACAAATGTCAGATATTCCTATCCTTGTTGGGACAACTGGTCCCCACGAAGATATAAAAACGTGCCCACACACACACACACACACACACACACACACACACACACACACACACACACACACACGGTTTTAACTTCTGCAGTACCTGAACATAAGAGGATCTGCCACTATGAGATTTCTTTACGTTCAAAGGCGAGAGATGTCTAGAGAAAGCAAGAGCGAGAGAGTGAGACTTTACCTAAGTCTCGTGAGTTAGACGTGAACTCACAGCTCAGGAATCTTTTATTTGAGATGGCACAGACGCGCAACGCGACTGGCACCATGCGCTTCATTCTCTCTTCTGTTTTTCCCAACATTCCTCACATTCTCATGATCAAGCATGCTACTAAAATACAAAAGCGTGGATAAGTGGAGTGGAGAAACGCAAAGCTGGGATGAACTGAGACGAGGTTCTGATGCGGAAAACCCAATGCGGGACTGCGCACTGATGTCATGTTGGAGTACCAGGTACCCAGCATGCATTGGGGGGGATGATGTAATGAGGTTTTATAGATGAGCTGGATGGCAGTTATAATCATGACCATCCGCAGGGTCACGGTTTCTCCTCTTTAAGTGCCAACGCCTAGCTGTGGTCTCGGACATGCGATGCTAGCCAAAACACACTAAATTATACATGTGTAACAACCACACACAGGCATGTGGTAGAGAACAGCAGAATTAAAGACTCGAACGAACTGATGGGTGTGTACACATAGGGCTGCATGAATTGCTAAATTAATAACAAGCGTACTTGCTTTCCATCATAAGGATCATTATCAAAAAAATGCCTTGTAGTTGAGAGAGGTAAGAAGAGAATAGCCAGACGGGTTTGAGCTCACAGGAAAACTACAGTTAACTCAATAACCACTCTTTACAGCAGTGTTAAACAGAAAGGCATCTCAGAACGCACAATACATTGAACATTGAGGCATTTGCACTACAACAGGAGAAGACCGTATCTGGTCCTACTCCTGTCAGTCAAGAGCAGGAATCGGAGGATACAGTGAGTGAAACAGAATAGTCCTCTTTCTGAAGACTTTCCTGTGTCAGAAAACTTTAAGGAACTCAACTAACCCTCAAAATTTTGAAAGTTATATTATCTTGGCTAAGTTTTTCTCTGTGTGTCCAGATCCCTAGACAGTGCTTGCATGGTAACATGCAGGTCTTGTTTCTTAGAACTTCACTACCATCTTTAATAAAGACATAACTACAGAATGAGTTCGGAACTGCTTTATAAAGATCTTTCACCTGCCATACTACAATAATCATTATCGATATATTCAGGAAATCGAGCCAGTGCTGAGACTGGCGCTAACATTGTGCTTCATGTGTTAGAGTTTGCTGATTATAGCATGGACCATCGAGGATCTGAGTCACCGTGCGACGGCACAAGGTCACCTGACCGAATGCGTCCGATCGTGAGACAGCTGTGTGTCTGGTCATTCCCACTTCAGCAGGAGGCTGTACGTGATCTCTGCCCTGCTACATCTTACCTGACACATATCTTATTCATGTACGTGCTCGGGTCCTGTCAGGAATACGATAGCGACGGCGCACGTTTGTGTCACTCGATAGCCCCACCCCATAATGCCTCATTCGCTGGGGGCATGTGGTCCCCCTGTGCGTCCGCCGCCCATTGATTTCATCACTCATTCATTTCCATCGGACACGCTTTCATTCATTCATGCATGCACTCA
The DNA here is from genome assembly GCA_022985145.1 of Pangasius djambal. Classification (NCBI taxonomy): domain Eukaryota; kingdom Metazoa; phylum Chordata; class Actinopteri; order Siluriformes; family Pangasiidae; genus Pangasius; species Pangasius djambal. The sequence goes on along the minus strand of CM040989.1, from coordinate 22,319,215 downwards.
GTAGAGGGAGGATCAGGTGCCATATGTTCAGTATGCTCTGTAGCTTCATTACCTTTACAAAAGAGCCAGGGATAACGAGTCCACTCGTCTGGTAGATACGAGATGTAAGATGGAGCAAGCTTTGCCAATAACTTAATCAGTCGCAGTGAAGGCTTGTGCTCCAGCCTTCAGAAATGGAGTTCGCATATCATGTACAACATATTATCATATTTCACCAAAGTAGCTCTACAGATACGACTACTTTGTCAGAATTATATATATATTTATATACGTGTGTGTGTGTGTGAATAAAATTCTATAAATAATAGTATAAATCAATGTATTAGAAATTAAATAAGTACACATATATAAAAAATATTTTTAAAAAAATTAAGAAATTTAAGGGAAAAAAAAGATTAATTATAAGGCTCTGTTTGGCTTATTTATTTATTTATTTTTTATTAGTTAATGTTACAGTTATAATGTTTACATACCCCGGGCTGAAAAACGTTACTGCGGAAAGCCATTTTTTTCCCCTCCAGGTTTTCCCCAAATAAAATATTTGCTGCAAGCCCATTTGGTACAAGTGACAGAACCACTCCTTTAATACTCACAGAGTCTGTAACAGATGTCCTGCCTCTCACCCAATTCCCACTTCCTGCTTCTATTCCACTCAGGCCACGTCTTTGTGTATAAATACGCCAACCTGAACATGTTAAGAGCTTGGTCGCCCGCCTTCCTCTTCCTCACTATGCTTAAAATAACTCACAATAAAATAGAGCTAGGGTTTTTTTTTTTTCCCTGTAGGGAATAATGAACGTGTTTATTTTAAGGAATGGCATAATGACATGTCACTATGTGCTATACTCTAACTATAGCTGAAAAGAAAAAAAAAAACCTTAATATGGAGTAAATGTTGGCTACAGAATGGGCTTTGTTTAACCACAAATAGCAGGTGGTCACAGTGTGAGCTGTTTACGGTTGAGTGCGTGTGTGTGTGTTTTGATAAGGACACTCCACTTGCATGTCTGTGTGTGTGTGTGTTTTTGCTACACACGAGCTCCTGAATGTGTGAGTTCTCACACGGATGTGTGAGACTGTCATATTGGCACGTGTCTTTAAACTCCAGCCTCCCTGCTACTATTAGTCCATTGACGGCATGCAAAACGCATGCAAAACTGCTGGATTCACACACACACACACACACACACACACACTCACACACACACTGCTGTGTTTGCATTACACAGACCTGAATAGTGAGTATAGAGGGCGCACCAACCGTCTAAATTAGGGAAAAAGGCCATATTTGCATACAGCTTTTCTCGGTTTGTGTCAAGAGATTATGTGTGTTTAAGTAGGTCAGGGTTATTACAGTGCATTAATACTCAAACGTACACTGAAATACAAGCAGGTACATAAGATCCAAAACTAGAATGATAAGCCATGCTATTAAAGCTACCACAAACACAGTGAAAGCATATATTGAAGTTTATAAGCATCACTGACATGCTTAAGTACAATATTTTCTCTTCCCTAGGAAATTTATTGCTCCGGAGTACAAGACACACCCCCTAATTTGTTTAATTCGCTGGTGGAGGGAATTAAATAAATAAACCCAACTAAAGAAATACGTGTCGCTGTTTAAGAACATATATGGAAGGAGTCTCCGGTGTCCAGAGGTAAAGCAGTAAATACGTTTTTAAGTCTTCAGGACAGAGAGCTTTGAGTTTTGTGGTTTCTCTGTAACATGAAAAGCTGTCAAAGCTATTTTAAAAAAAAAGGGGGTGGGGGCGGGAACGACTATTTATAGCTGACACAACGTAAGAGATAACAGTTGCTAGCATGTTTTGCAGACTTTCCACAACATTAACTGTAACTATAAATGAGTACAAAAGTATCATTCTTTAATAAATAAAAATTGCATTTGTTGGGAAAGTGATGTGGTATAAGAAGAATAAAACAGTTTGATAAAAAGACAAATTTTTCATTTTTCATTAGCAATGAATACTCCGTGTTTGTTTTTCTCACTTGTCTCAACCTTGCGACCTGATTGGTCGAAAGGTTAAAAAAAAAAAGGCATTTGACGTCTATTCTGAAACTTTTTTCAACATTGGAAACTCCACTGTGACCAAATCATGGTGGCAGCAGCGGGTTTTTTTTTTTTGTTCTGTTTGTTTGTATGTTTGTTTGTATGTTTAAACATCTGCTTTCCGGTCACCTTGAGATGGCTTCCTATAGGTTTGCATGTAAAATAATCCAAATCCTGGTTTCACACTAGCAAGCGACAAAATAACACAACTATTCACTTTCTATGTACTTTATGCAAATTACGGATCACGCTGTAAAGTGACAAATCCAAATGATTGGCTAGAACGATTCCTCGGCCCTCCTACTATTTTTTAATTTCCCGACTCACAACTTTAATTCCTAAGTACTGCTTGACTCAAAAAAAAAAAAAAAAAAAAGTAATAAAAATGTATAACCGTGGTTTCATCTTATCCTGTCATATACAACCTCTTGTTATGAATAAAAAGGAAGCTTCGAGAGAACTCTCGGCGAACGCTGGTGTCTCTGGAGAGCGTTTGTAGCCAGTACAGTTTGCTAATTTTCTAATAGCTAATATGAAGCATAGTACAGAAATCATATGAGCAATTTTCATACATTTTTTCACTTAATTAAAATATTAGAAGACATTTTGAATACATTTTAAACAAAATTACATCGTATACTGTAGTAAACCGTGTGCTGTAGGCTACATTTTGGCTACTACCGCTTCTTATCATAACTAAAAGCGCTGTACGGACAGTACACTCCCACAAGCGACTACAGAAACACTCGCTACACCCCCATAAGCGACAAACTTCAAGTGAAATCTGCTAGCTTCTTTGACTTGATGCACTTAAGATGGGAATAATGATCCATCAGTGTCATTGTGGTATGGATAGAAAACACGACAGTACAAAGCTGATCTAAAGCCGATCCTGTTAATGCATCCTTAATAATCACGGATATATCACATAATTACTGAATCAGAAGCTCGACAGAACAATCATCTGGCTCATGGGAGTAGAATTAAGTTTTTTTTCCCGCATTTCAGCTCTAATAGCTCCTCTTTTAGAGGGCAGGCCAGAGTGTAAACGAGAGCACAGCTATGCTTTAAGCCAGTCGTCTCATGCAGCACGGATCTTTATGCCAAGGTTTAAAGCTCAGCTGCTGGCAGGATTCCTGACGCAGAACAGCTCCCTGTGCCTCGCTGCTAAGCAATAAGCTAACAAATCCACTACAGAAGAAAAGGAATAAAAACACAAGGCCAGGGTTATGGTGGAGTGTGTTGTTGGCAGGCTGGTTAATCTATAGCAGATTCTGGAATAAACGGACTGGGCTGCAGGGAGACGAGGCGAGCGCAGAGCCGCATGGGACTCGAAGAGAAAGACAGCAAAAACCCTAAGAGAGCGTGAAGTGGCCTTTAGAAGAAGAGAGAGAGAGAGAGAGAGAGAGAGAGAGACAGACAGACAGAGAGAAAGAGAGTGAGACAAACAGAGTGACAGAAATTGAAAGAGAGCGAGAGTGAGAGAGAAACAGACAGACAGACAGACAGAGAAAGAGAGAGAGACAGACAGAGAAAGAGAGAGAGATCAATAGAGAGAGAGAGACAGAGACAAATAAAGAGAGAGCAAAAGCAAGACAGAGAAAGAGAGAATCAGAGAAAGAGAGAGAGAGACAGAGAGAGACCTACAGACAAAGAGAGAGAGAGCGACAGACAGACAGGCTGAGAGTGACAGAGATAAAGAGACCTACAGACAAACAGAGAGAGGCAGAGAGATCGCAAGCGTGAGAGAGACAGCACACAGACAGACAGTCAGAGAGAAAAAGTAGCACTAGTTGAGTAACGTGAGTAACGCTAGTACACTTCAGAGACGTGTATTTTGGTCATTTCCACAGCGCAGCTTTGGTGCTAGGGCTCTGTCCCAGAATGAGGGGCTTCAGCGCTTCGCTCTCTGAATCTCAGCCGACCCCGTGCAGGGTCACGACCCCAAGGTTAACAGCCTGTGTGTTACAGTCTCCCACTGTGATGTGCTGGTCTCGCACACTAAATAAACAGAACACATCAGAAGAGCTTCAAATGCAACGCTGGCATCAGAAGCAAAAACGGTTGCAATCTGAACCAATATAAACTTTCAGAGCAGCTGTATATACAGGACAAAGGAGAGAAGAAGAAAAAAAAAAACAAAAAAAAAAAACACAGCCACACTTATTTTTAAAAGGTGTGCAAAAGTGGTTTGAGTAAAATAATGGGGAGAAGAAAAAGCGAGAGTCTTCCAATAACGAAACCGGATCCACATAATCAGTTAATGTGCTTGGCTTCCAGACAATAAGGACTTACACTGAGCTCGCTGTCGAGCACATCGACATGACAGAGCAGTGTGTGTGTCGGTGTGAGTGTGTGTGGTGAACTCCAATGCTATAACTAACTCTGTTTATGGTGAATCCACTGACAGGCCGTACACGGAGCCGGCGGGAGAATGGCGCCAATTCACCGCCTCACTATCTACACACACTTTACTGTTATAATCAGAACTGAAGCATTCGATTCCAGTTATTTCATTTGTACAGCGATTTTAACAATACGCATTGTCCCGAAGCAGCTTTACAGAATTCCAGATGTAGATTTAGATCCCTAATGAACGGGCCAGAGATTGAGGAAGAACTTCCCGAGACGACATGAGGAACCAAAAGGGAACACGATAGCGTGATTATAAATCATGACAGTGTACAGCTGTAGAAGAGTAAAGACACTCACTACAGTGTATGCAGGGTGTAATAGTTATGAGAAGCTCCTGTCTGTCTGGAAGTAGCATCACGGTCCTGGAGGAACGCTGCTACGTTGCAGTGTGTACTGTACCAGCTGTATATGGATGAAATGACAAGAAACATTGACTGGAATAATTCCTGCTAACAGCTATAGTAACAGCTCATTCACAGGGAGGACAAGCCACATAACCTAAGATTAATAACAAACGGATTAAAAATTTAACAAACACAAGCAGGACTCGACGCTGATGCCAACGCAAGTCTAGCGCTTTTTGTCACTAATTTGTATGCCAGAAACAAAGCTACTGAAGAAAAACTATTTCAGACATTTGACCTCACTGTGACCTTGACCTTGACAAACGCACGCACGCACACATGCACACACGGGCTGATGGAAAAAATTGTAGGTAGCCAAAATAAAAAAATTTTTAAAATGGGCTTTGAGTTTCTGAACGTGATGGAAGCTATTGAAGAACAACTATTTCAGACATTTAACCTTGCTGTGACCTTGAACCTGTGTGGGTCAATTCCAAAAAGGAATCAGGAGTCAATGTGCTCATCAAAAATCCTACAAATATTCCACTATCAGGAGTCCTAGGTCACACTGCTATACTTGCATCTCTCTCTCTCTCTCCCTCTCACTCACTCTCACTCACTCTCACTCACTCTCTCTCTCTCTCCCTCTCACTCACTCTCTCTCTCTCCCTCTCACTCACTCTCTCTCTCTCCCTCTCACTCACTCTCTCTCTCTCCCTCTCACTCACTCACTCTCACTCACTCTCTCGGTGTGTCTCGCATCCTGTCTCTGTTACTCTCTGACCCATCTGTGTCTTCTATCCTCTCTCTCTCTCTCTCTGTCCCTCGCTCTGTGTCCCAATACCCAGTCACACACTGCCCTTAATAGAATTACCCCAGTAGCTTACGAAGGTCACTATGGCAACCCGGTGCAAACAGGAGGTCATGACCGCTTAGATTAAACAACGTATCCTGAAACGAAATTAAAGAGAGAAAACTGGAAAGAGATCAAAGCCTACAAGTGACTGCACTAGGAGTGGCGAAAATGACGGCATAACCTCGATCTCACGATATATTCAGCATGAGATGTTTTTCAGGTGCTTTTGTAACTACACTTAGACAAATAATTGACACAAACGCGGATTTTAATGTATTTTAACGTGCGATCAATCTACAAATTTAGCTTCCTTTTCCTCATTAAACACTATTTTGTTTAACAAATACTGAAAATGGTTCTACTGATTTGTTAGTGCAATATACATCTTGAAATTTGATACCTAAAGTGCTGTGCATAAGTATTCACACCCTTGATGTTTCCCCGCACTTTGTAGTGTAACAACCTGGAATTGAAATGGAATTAATTTTGCTTCAGGGAAAAAAAATAAAATAAAATGAAATGTACAAAAGCTGTCCCTTCACAGTGTGAGTGAGTGAGTCAGTGTGTGTGTGTGTGTGTGTGCGTGTGTGTGTGTGTGTGAGTGTACACGATAGCATTTGATTGTTGTATGCACAGGTCATTTATTGTAAGCATGTATTAAACTGCTGGTGTTTGTAAACAGGTTTGTTGGTGTACATCTTTAAATATTTATGGTGTGTGTGTGTGTGTGTGTGTGTGTGTGTGTGTTTCTGACCTTTATTTGCTGTCGGCGCAGCATGGCGAGCTCTCGCATGTCTCTGAAGGGCTGCAGCAGGTAGTGGTAGAGTTCAGTGGTGGCCTCCACCAGATCGCCGTACGCCTCGTCCTGCTCCGTGTACAACTGCAGCAGCTCCACCATGCTTTCCATGCCTCGCTGCTTCTCCAACAGCTACAGAGAGAGAGAGAGAGAGAGAGAGAGAGAAGTGTTCTTAAGACATTCTCACAGATTTTTATAAAGGGTGTCCCATATACAGTTTTATATAGAGACTGTTCCAAGTCTGGCAGCTTTTATTTATAGAACTTGATCAACACGTCCACCATTTTCCTCCATGCACCAATCCCAGTGAGTAGCATTATTTGGATTTGTTCTTCCTTGCTCATACATCATATTCCGTAAAACTAGAATAACATCCACTAACCCTATGGTGCTGGACTTATAGGACACCCTGTAGTTGTACATTTGTTACCACATTTTTTTTTTATTTGTTAAGTGTTTAAAACCCTGTGATTGCTTTAAATTAAACCAAATGAGTAATAATCACCATGAAAGAAAAAAAAAAAAAAAACAACCTCCAAAAATAAACATACACCAGTCAGTTGGAGATTTGTGTTTTGTTGCGTACGTTTATAAGTAACGCACTTTACGGTGGGGTGAAGAACCACGTTGTTTATCAAACTACATCACGAGTTACACTACATGGCCAAAAGCATGTGGACACCTGATCATCACACTCGTGTGTTTCTTCCCCAAACTGTTACCACAAAGTGCACAAAGCGAGCTCCAAGGAGACATGGTGTGCTACGGTTGGTGTGGAAGAACTCGAGCGGATGACTGTAGAACTTTTCAGAATCAGGAACACTGATGAAAATAAAAGCGGCACGCAGCGATCACAGAAATCTCTTGCTTACTAAATGCACTCACCTCACGGGTTAAAAATATCCAGAACAAAAATAAAGAGCCACCTAAAATCGAATAATATCTTATGCTTTATTCAACTCACCTTGTAACTGGTAATTCAATGTTGAATTACGTCGTTTTCGACCTCCGCCCGTTTGACAGACAAAATGTGTGTGCTTGTGTGTGTGTGTGTGTGGTTTGGGGGAGGGGGGGGGGGGGGACACACCTCCATGTTCGGCCCTTGTTAGGTTCCAACTTACGGAGTCGCGTCAAATCATGAACTTTCATTCATTTGAATGAGTTTTACTCTGTATAGTTGTGACCGCAAGTTAAAAATCAGTGCACTGAACTAGCTAACTAGCTGGCCATACATTATAACATTACGTTAGCTACTTCTTTTCTTTAGCTTAGTAATTTATCATTTGTGCACCCCGTGCTAAAACACTTGTACCTGCACAACACACACACACACACACACACACACACACACACACACTACAAGGTTTTATCACTATTCACCTCGACCATCCAAAATGCTCATGGGAAAGCAGATTCATCAGAAACAAGGCTCGTTCACAATAATGTGGAATTTCTCAGCATTCTCTCTCCACACGGATATTCATCTCTTCAGCTCTGTTCTCAATGAATGGGCTCTCCCTCTTTCTCTTTTTCTGTCTATCAAAATACCTCTCATCCCTCTCTTCCCGTATCCACCTTTCGTTCTTCTTCCTTCGCTCTGATCCTGTTACTTCATTATTCTGTCTCTTCTCCAACACTCTTTTCACTCCTGTCTCTCTCACTCCCTTTCATCTCTCGGGCCCAACTTCCTTTCTCTCCACCTCTCCAACCATGTCCCCTCGTTCTTACACACTCTCTTTTTGCAGAAATCCAGGAAGTTAAATCCCAGGCATATAACAACGTCTAAGGAACATGGAGGACCGGGACAGCTGAAGTTCAGCCAACTGTAACACTTTGAAAAG